>JAMAKE010000013.1:0-650565 GCA_023628695.1 Nectriaceae sp. PG4201
GAGACACCGGTGGGATCTTCCACACTCCCGAAGCTACCCAAATGATTCGAGTCGATCTAAACAAACATCTGGGTAGGTCTCACCTCTTGGGGGGGGGGGGGCCGGCCCCCCGATTCTGGACGAATCTTTTCCTGCCCGATACTGCATTATTAATGCGGCAACGGAGGCTGGCATGGGGAGTAGTGCGCACAGGACCCGAAGACCGGGCTTCACGGGGCTTCCAGCTTCGGTAATTTTTCTCTTGTTGGTGCCGATGTCAAGCAGTCGGGTGGTCGTGACATGGGATTCGCGGACCCCGAATCCAAAGCCCCTTCCAGAACCGAGGACGCGGGATTGTTGCGTTACGGGCGGTTCACAGAACCCGTCGAGCGTTCCGAAGACCGACGATACTGAGGAAGCGGTCATGCGTGCAATTCCTGTGGGATTTTCCTGGTTGGGGAAAGTTAAGCAGCCAGAAGCAATGTAATAGTAAACTCAAGTTTTTTGGTATTCCGGATGTCTGGTTATCCACGACTCCAAACGCCCCAAGGCATGGACAATCCAGGCCAAATTATGTCTAACACAGTTGTCGCCATAGTAAGTCGTATTATACAGTGCACCAATCCTCCCAGATTCGCCATCCTCGCCAAACGTCCCAAAAGGCTCGGACAAGAAAGGAAAGCCGAGCAAATTGTTACCCCATGCTGTATGGCACAATGGCCTTGTCGATGATAGGTTGTCGCCGAGACATCTTCTCGCTTTCGGGTCCCCATTGTGATCGCCATGAAGTCTCCTTTTGTAGAGCGCCGTCAAATGCCTTCCGACACTCGGGGGGTAGCAGGTCCCTGACCTCGTCTGACACGGCACCCAAACCGTTGAAGGGAGCGAGGAAGTCTGCCGTGTCGGACTTGTCGGAGGCGGCAGAGAGCACACCTGCTGATGACGTTTCAAAGTAGGTGTCGGCGACGTAGAAGTTGCGAGCCATCTTCAGTGAGACAGGAGGGAAGACTTTGCTGTCTTTTGTGGCCTCCTCGTCTTCAGGGGTAACCTGTTCGATACGTGCTCGCGTGGGTTGCATTGCTGCTGGATACTGCAGGACATTTGTATGAATATCATAGACGCCTGCGTTGTTGTATCGCCTGATTGCGTTGATACTGGCGTTGAAGGTACTGGAAGTCATCATTAGTAGAGCTCGCCGTGTAACAATGAATATACAAACCTGGCCTCCCGAGCATGCTCCAACATCCAGTTCATGTCATTGACATTCACCTTGCGCTTCTTGGACTCGATCTTTCCATTAGGGACCGGCACCGAAGGCACATTGGTGTGGTAAACCGCACTGGCACCATGCCACGCGACGTACTGGTTCTTGTTGTATGGCTCCCCTTCAACAAAATGGTCATCGGGGTCAGCGAGCTGGCCTTCTTGAACGCCATCGGCGCGAGCCTGCGCAACAGCGTAATCATCTATGATACGCTTTCCTCCAACAATGATTCTGGCACCAAACTCCCGGAAAACAGATCTGGCCGTGACGATACCAATCGAACGGCCTTTATAGGAGTGGGGAATGATATCCCGCTCAATCATGTCGCGCTTCTCATCGTCGTCCACAATAATCTTGTAGAGTTTGCGGTGCTTGGTGAAGAAGAGGTAACTGTCCCTGAAACCCACACATCGCGCAGGCTCCGTCGAAAGCATGTAAAGTCGATTGCCGCGCCCCAGAACTGTGAAAGTTCGGCAGCGGTAGTCACGGCCACCACCCAGATTTCCTAGCTTGTCCACCTTGGTCTCGCCTTCTGGGTCTTCAGGGAGGACGCATTCATCATCAGCGATCTCGGCGACAGTGCCCTCGGCGTCAATGACCTGCTCGGCCTTGGGCGCTGCAGGACCACCCTTGCGACCTCCTCGACCTCGCCACCCACCTCGACCTCGTCGTCGCGGAGTTTCCTCACCCTCTGGAACCGTAATCATATTATCCCATCCCGGGGGTTTGTTTTTGGGTGGACGGCCAAGTCGCTTCCTTCGAATGACAGGTTGTGGTGGGGGAGTTGGCTCTTTTTCTTCTTCCTCCTCCTCCTCCTCCCTCTCGGCAGCGTCCTCGTCACCCGACTCCTCCTTAGGTTCCTGGTGATCTTCATCATCAGGATCGTCTTGCTGGGGCGGAGGGTCGTTTGCGGCATCAGCATCGGGCATAGGCTCGTCCTCGACTTGTTCGAATCCTTTCGGGGTGCTCTCTGTAGGTTTCGCGCCGCGCGTCAGCCTCAATCGTATTTTTGGTCTCGGTGCCATGATAAAAACAAATGCCCACAGTCAAAAGAGGTGACAAATATACAAATTGTAGTGTACAGGAAAGCCGACAAAGGGTAGATGTATCGTGGGAGGGGAGGTAGAGCAAAATGCGGACGAGAATGGAAGGTCGTGAAAGTAGGACGAATTGCCAGAAGGAAAGAGCAGGTTAAGTCCACGGTCGCAACTGCAACTTACCTAGAGCAGCGGCCGCGCGCTTGGCGGCAGCGCGACCAGATCGTCGACCAGCCATGGATGGATTTCGAAGCGCAAACCCTCTGGAAATTAGATGAGTTGGTTAACACGTTGGAGCTGCAGCAACTTTTGGGTTTCGAGGTCCGGAAACCCTGTCACTCCGATCAATTGAGTCACGGTTGGGACGCGCCTTGGTCGCATGCTTTCCCTTGTGATTGGCCTCAGGCGACAGCCTTGGGGTGGTGCTAAGTTAGAGCTCACACTGTGTGTCGGCACTGGGCTTTCGATAAGGTAGCAATCCCATACATAGCTAATATATTTAGATAAAACGCGGCTGGATACTTTGATACTCAATCAAGTCATACCTATCTTCTGATCATCATCGCCATCGCGTTAATATGAGACGTTGAGCCATGATTGGCTTTCCATCTACTATAAAGCATGATGTAAATGGAAATTTATAACCCACTACCTTACTTAACCTAATATCGAATGCCCACCATCCAGCGCAATGCTTGTCGTGCCATAATTAAGATCTTTGTACTATCCCCAGTTGCTTCCCCCTGCTATCATCAACCCTGGCCAACCTACAAAGTATCCCAGCCCCCATTGTTGATCTCCGCCTCAAGCTTCCGACTGATCAGACTCGGCACCCCATGGTTCAATACCGTGTTTCGGATCATAGAATCATATCTCTTCTGGTTTAAGAAGAGCTGTCGCCCGTGTCGCAACTGCGGATCTGTCTCTCCGTACTTGTCGATGTATGGTGCAGGCGTAAAGGAGCCTGATAGTCGGAAGAGGTACACTATCGAGCACTTGCGAATGTTGAGAAAGACGCCGATGTTGCGCTGGCACCTAAATCATCGAGAGTTAGCAATAGTTATCGTGTAGGACCTGTAGAGTAATCTACCTGCGCATGTGTTGCTGTGCGCCGCCAATTTTGTCATTCTCACCCCGGCCCGGCGTAGGATCTGACGCTTGGCAACATGTCCCCTGGCTACAGAAAAGATCACCACAGAAGAGACAGATAACTGGATCAGATAAATCCTTGCCGGTGGTAGGACATCTTCGCCTTGTCGCTTCCTCAATTAGGGTGTCATAGTACTTGGGTAGTCCAATGAGCTCGAATATGCCGGGATGGCTGAGCATCGCCGACTGAGGCATCTCTCCGTAACCTCGCGGCCACATGACTTGATGCTTGACCCAGCCAGAAACTAAGGCTGTAGTCGTCTCAGGCCATCCACAAATCGACGAGTTGGTTGTCATTGCTGCGCACATTTCATCGAATGTGGGCAGGCGGAGCATCTCTGTCAAACGGTCTAGCTCATCAGCGTCGACATTGGGCGATACTCGACTGTTGAAATCCACGCCGTACTTGACATACAAAAAGACAACACTCTTCCTTAGGAAAGCCAAGGCATACTTCTTTGCGAATGTATACCATCCCTCAAGAGTGTCAACGCCTGGCTGCTGGAAACCCAAGTTGTCACCGTATTCGACACTATCAGGGGAGTGGGCGGCCTGGAACTCGATTCCACTTTTAGTGACCGCGAGAGCAAATTCGGCAAAATTGTTGATAGCAGGGTCCTGAGTCTGACGACTAGTAAGGCTTCCCACCCACTTGGCGAAGGGCATGTTTCGACCCATGTGAAAGACGATCTTGACGAGCTCAGCCAAGTAGCAGAGTCTTAGGACATGGGAGATCTCGGCCTTCTGGGCCGGTACCAGGCCATAGGAGCATTCAACTAAGAATAGGAAGGTATCCATGCTCAGAACGGGCGGGTACACGTCTATTGGGCGCCGCGCATATGGCGTACTGGTGCCAAAGTACCGCGTTATGAACAGCTGACAGTGTTGCCTTTCAGCATCCTTCCGGAACTCCGTATCTATCCAGTTACCCCCCCCTGAGTGGCGGGCTCCAACCGAGATATAAGACGAAACAGTTTCCGATAATACTCGCAGGTGCGTGAGAACATGTTCAGGGATTTTGTCGAGGAGAGTCATACCCGGCGCAGCCTCTACTCCTCGTTGTTGTATCTCTGACGAGGTAATTGAAAAGCCTACAGATTTCACCAAGGTATCGCTGGAGCATAGCTCGTCACCACCGTCAATCTTGGCTTCTATCATGTGCCTGGTGTGCAGACCGTTGAGACGGAGCGTATCGCGCAGACGGCGATACGCAGCCAGTAGCTCGGCAAGCAGCTGACCGCCTTCAGCCGTGGTTGTGGCCGATTGTGGATGGCTTTGTTCTGGTATGCGTATGTCTGAATACGGGTTGCTAAGCGGCGTGCTTTCCCCCGATGAGCGAGACTCCGTGTCTTCTCCTCCCCACGAAATCCCAGAAGTGGCTTGAGCAGGTAGGATAGTCTCCACGAGACTGCCGGGCACACTGGGTGTGTACATGTCGGGGAACGCTGAGTCGTGTATCTCCCGAGCTTTACTACCTCCTATCCAGTAAGCAGAAAGCCCCATGTGCTTGTCCAAAAACTGATCGAATGTACCCGAAGACTGAATGTAGCCTGGATACGATTCGTCCAGCCCCTTCCAGACGATGGGTAGAAATGCGTTACCCAGCGCTTTACATAAGGGACAGACAAACTCGTTGCGTCTTGTGTCTTCAGGATGATGCCGGGCAATTTGGTGTGTGTGTCGTCGAACAGTCGCTTCATAGTACACTTCGAAGCAGCGGTAGTGCATCATATGCCCGCATCCGCTTGCCACGGGTCCTGGCCGACTGATGTTTGAAGCGAAGCCTTTGCCTATCGTCTGTCGTTCGGCGAGGAAGGTTTCACCCTGAGCATTGATCTTCTCCACCATCTTCCTGTTTTCATGCGCAATGCCAAAGGGCCGCACGTCCTCTGCTGATCGGTCTAGGCTGCACGGCGTTTGTGACGCTTCACGTACATAGTCAGGATCTTGAAAGTCCGTTTGTCGAACGATGCGGCTTTCGTTAAAGAGAGTGAAGGTGCCATACAAACGACGGTCATCCGGCTCTTCCTGACATAGAATGCATGTCCCAACAGGGTACTTCCAGTTGTGTTTCTTGTCTTCCGTGTCAACAGGATCCGCTTCATCCTCATCGTCAAGATCAGACCCCCAGTCGATGGTGCCTTGGTTCTCCATGAAGCTCTTCTGCTGCTGTTGGAACTGCGCCATAACCTTGGCTTGACGGCTGAGAGCAGCTTTCTTCCTCCTCTCCCGCTCCTCCTCGCCATTATTATTAGCCGGCGAGGCGGTGTTGATCCTATCGACTGAGACGCCGAGATGCATGAACGCGGTCTCGAACGTCCGAGGCCGCTTTTGCTTCAACCTCTTTAGAACCAATGCAATCTTCGGGTGAACTGCTTTAAACTCATCCTTGGTAGACATCATGTTTAGCAAGGAAACGATTGTCCTCGAGTTTGGTGCATCGGGCATGAAGTTACTGCGGCCCCATCTTGTAAGAGAAATGTAAACAAACGAGTTGAGCGACTCTTCCGTCATCTCTCCATCATCTGACTTGTCTTCGAGAATAGCAATTAGCATCAGATGCAGCACGACCTGCAAGAAAGTCTCCAGTCTTGTGAAAGGAACCGTAGGCGTGAACTTCTGAGCCACAAGAGGATATAACAAAGAGTAGTAAATGATCTGGGCGAACATGCCCGTGCTTGTGAACGCCCCCAAGTTCTTGAACAATCCTGAAGGAACTGGGCGAGGTTTCGGCTCATATACAATTTCCTCTGCTGTTTTGCCAGTCTTCAGTGCCATCTTCTTTCGATACGCCATTTCGGACTCTTCTCGCTGATTCTTGTTGTAGTGTGCAATGTAGGGGTCAATCTCCTCGATAAACTCCGGTCGTAGTTCGAAAGTACCAACATCAGAGACTCCCTCCGGTGGTTTAAAGGTTGCCATCTCATCCAGGACCTTGTGGAAATCCTCATGCTCTTGATACTTCTCGGGCAGTTTGTTACCGATCTCATTGAAAGACAGAGGCTTGAAGCAGAGAACGTGGGTGATATCACGACGTATTGCAAGTAGCCTGGAGTTGGGCTCGTCCTCTGAGGGTATGAGAGAGGTACGATCACTGAGGAGGACGATGAGTAGATGGATCATGTCCTCCACAACGTCCAGGTGTTGACCGTCGTCCTGGGCCTCTGATTTAAGTTCGAAAAGTCCTTTCACCCAACTGTCCATGCCGAAGCGATCAATGATAGAGGCAAGAACGCGGTTTGGGTTACAGATCACCAAAGCGGTTTGTAGGAGAAATATATCTCGGTGGTGAGAGACATCTCGCTGGCCGACTCCGCGATATGTGCTCGCTTGGTGGCGAAGACTAATCCCATTGCGAACCCACATATTCGCTTTGATCTGGGCAAGCCAAGCACAAACTCGAAGAGGGAAATCGAACGCTGCTATTAGATAGTCTTCCGCGTTATAGTCTTTTCTCGGTACTTGTGGTCTACCCATGAGCTTAGGTTTGGACCTCAACTCGTGAACCGTGAAGCTCATGAGAGTCTTCAACTCCGAAGCAGGCAGAGATCGCCCGCATTCAATGAGCCAAGACAGAGTGTAATGAAGTGCGTGGTGGAAGCTGATGGCATCCTTCTCAACCACGAACTTGACCACGTCATAACTTCCCGCATCGCTATCGAATTCGAAGTCGCTCAGGGTTTTGAATCGGACTTCATCCTTAACTTCAGACTGTTTGAACCTGTGGCGTTCCGCCCCGATCGAATTTAGAATAACGGTCTTAGCAGTAAACCGAATTGCTCGCTGTAGATACTGCATCTCATCGGGTGGACAGTTTCGAAACGCTTCAGCGAGATTCCTAGCCTGGAGGTTGATCTGTCGCGTAACCAGAGATGCCGTTATCCAGGAGTCTGCCTCATACTCAACGTGCTCGACCACGGCGCGAACGTTAGGGCCAATACATTGGTGTAGCTTCACCAAGTCCAAAAATTGCATCAGATATCGAGGCTCGCATCTCACACGTTCTTGAACGTGAGGCGCCCCGAACAGGTACTTGAGATCCTGGTAAAAGTGATACATTCGTCGGTTTGTAACTGAGCCGCTTTCAAACGCCAGGACAGCATCGGGAGAGACATCCCAGGGGTGACCAACTTGTCGGGTTGTTAAAAAGGTGTAGAGAATTGCCAATAGACTCGTCATGAAGTTGCCCCGCTCAACAACCTCAGCAGTGATAGAAGGTGTTGTCAACATCTGGAGAGAAAGATTGATTATAGAGTGGTCGGGTTCTCGGTCTCCAACGAGGTATAGCTGGGCGAGGATTGTGTATAAACTCGCAAACCGAAGGGCAAGAACCCGCTTGAATTCAGGGATTGTCACCACCGTTGAGATGTATAAAGCCCGAAGATCATTTCTAACCTTCTTCCACATTCTCAGGTCGAAGAGAAGGAGCCAGTCCAAGCGGACACGTTGGAACACATCTTCGGCTGGTGGTACATTCTCACGCTGCGTGTAAACGGGCGGGGTTTCTATCCAGTATCGTCCAGGTCGGGGTGTTATCCTCTCCGTTTTACCAGGAGTCTTGGGTATGTCGGCGTTAGCTTTAGCGTAGATTGACGGAGCAATTAAAGGTTCTGCGGTGTCAGAGTCCGAAGGCGTCACATCTCTGTCTCGGCCTGCCGCTCGAGCAGTGACGGGTGGAGGAGGAGGTGGTGGCGGATATCCAGCCATGGTTGCTTCGTCCTCCTCCAGAGCCTGATCGGCTTGGCTCCAATTCATCCCAAGATCAGTAACATCTCCTCGAGCATCGACCATCAAAACATCGTCCCCCTCATCCTCATCTCCTCCAGCGACAGAGCTAGATGGAGAGTGGTGTCCCTGGTCGGGCATAGCCGCATCGCCTGCGTTGTCGTCGTTGTTATTGTTATTGTTGTTGTCATCAATATCGTCATCATCAATCTCGATCTCCACGCCCACCCCTGTTCCAGCAGCTGCCTGTAGAGCGAGGATGAATCGTGCGTTCATACCGTCAAACCTTCTCCTTGACTCGACCATTTGCTCATCTTCCTCCTCATCGTCGATCAACCCCAACGTGTGAGTTGCGGAGCTTCCTGGACGCCAGGGTTTCATAACCTCCTCGCACACGGTCTGCCTCAGTATATGGCTGTCGTGACCGATTGTGCACCCAGATATATCACTAAGCCACTCGACGAGTGTTCCGCACATCTGTTCACGAAAAGTATCCCTTGCTGACCTGATAGTCACAGTTACCCTGATAGCCTCCATTATAGTCGCCATTCTAAGGAGTCTGTTGACATCGGGGAGATACGTGAGAATACTCCGCCCAATAGTATCCGTTTCCCAAGCATTGACAGAAGCGGCACGGCGACTTTTACTACAGGCGCGCGCAACCTGGTCCTGAACCTCTTGAACCGTATGTTTCTCATCATTCCATAGGATCAACGCAAAATCGTTACAAGGTTCCGCGTCCGGGCCGTAGTATTTCGAAGATAGTCGGGAAGTTTGCTCATCCTCAAGAATCGAGTCCTTGGTCTTGGCTTGACGTAACTGTTCAGGCGAGCACGAGATGACATCGCAGATGTAGTCAAAAACACGGCCGATGGTCATCTGTAAATTTGTAACAAGGTCCTCAGGCAGTCCGGCTGCCTCCCTCTCCTTGCCCTTGTGAGGTCCCGCATGCATATCAGAATGAATAGTGCAGAATAGCGGCGTCCTCCAGGCCTCGTCATCTCCGCAGTCACAACACCCGCTGTTGCCAACTGAGAGCGAAATCCGAACCATATGCCCTGTGTGATCGGTCGAGTCGAAGCATCGGCTGCAGAGGCAGCAAGTATCGTCCGTCCCGCAGGTCCGGCACATGTAGGAAGCCTCGCCGGGCTTGAAGATGTGGCCGCATCGTTTCCCTCGAGCTGCTTCGGTATACTCGGCGCCCTCAACAGCTCCCTGGGCATCACTAAGCTTCAGACTCTCACCTGGCTTGCCCTCGGGAAAGAGGAGCCGCATGTAGTCATTGTTCCCACCCGCCAAGGACCAAAATAAACTCCTCAGCAGCTCTCGAGAGGCTTCTTCAGTATAGCGGTAGCTGAAGCGGGCGGGCAGCTCGGCCAAGAACTGGCAAAGCTGCTGCTCCTGTGTCGACATAGAGTGCTCCATTTTCACTCCGGCATCCTCGCAGTCTCGTCAGATGTGGTGGTGCAGGTCAGGCTGCGGCATTCGGCGATGTCGTCAAAGCTGGTGGGGGAATCGAAATGCTGAGGTGGCGGTGGATGAGAGAACAGCTGTAGCGAAGACGTTAGCTTCTGTTGACTTGCATCACCTGGTAATTCAGGCCTACCCGTCCTTTGGAAAAGTGGTTGCTTTGTTTTTGTTGTTTTGGTTGCGTTCAAGTCATGACGGCTCAGTGCAAGTTAAGATCCGCAGTTATCTAAGGCTGCAGGATGTTTTGGGCCAGGCTTGCCCCTCGGTGAGAGCACGGCCGACGTCAGATTGTCTACCTAGAACTTCTAACTTTGCCGCTTCGCAACAAATCACTATAGTAATACGTTCTTCGCCACGCCAGCGAACAGATGATTCAGATGGAATTGATTGAAGTGTGAACAGACTGAATAACAATGGGTGCTCCAGAGCCTGTCACCGCCACAATTTGACCCTTCGGTCGGCAATGCATCACGAGCCTCGGAGCTGTGCATATCACGAACAAACAGATAGGGAAAACGCCTGTGATGAGCCTGCCTCTATTCTCCTTAATTTGTACACGGTTACAGACACGGAGTCAATCCCCCGTCTAATCCTCGACGGCCATTGTCTCCTTTATTCGTCATCCTCCTCGCCATCCTCAGCAGCCTCGACGTACTTGCTTCGGATGTCCTTCCATTGTCGCTGTAATGATATTAGTACTCGGTAAATTACTCCTTCGAAACATTGCTTCACGTACGCCTCGGTTGTAGTTGTCCCAGATCTTGTTCATGCCCGAGTTGAAGCCCCTGCGATGCCATTAGCCTCCTTCCCGTTAACCCGAGCCCGTGGCAATTCTCACATCTCCCAAGCGAAGCCGGCAGTGAAAACAACGGCCAACATGGAGTAGTTCGACCGGAAAAAGGCGCTGCAGCATTCGTATTAGCATTCGGATCGTAGTAAAGTCTCGTTTGTTGTCGTCGGGGCACTTGCTTGTAGAACGTGCTGGTGAGACCCTGCGAGTGCGCGATTAGCCGATACAGTTGCCGTGGAGGTGTGAGAACGTGGTAGAGGCTTACCATCTTGACGGATTGGTGCAATTGAGCGACCGAGATGCTGTTCCGTGAAGGCGATGGAGACGTGCGACCGGCAATTTGAGGTTACGGTTGAGAATTGAAGCAGGTTCGAGAGATTGTCAGGCCAGGAAATTCGCGAATTTCCGGGAACAGCTTTACGTCGACGTTGATTGGCTAGTCCCGGCTCAGTCCCGGGTCCCACTTTTGTTGCCATTCATTAACCTCCTCCTCGCCGACACTAACATACTGAGCCTCATTCAGAAAAAACGTCCAATAGTAGGGCAACAGTTTCATGTCCTGTACGATTTTGTTCAGTTGTTTGATTGCAAGTTCCTCTTCTTTCTCACGTGATAATGAGCTTAATATGCTACGGAGTGATCCAAAGCCTCTAACTTAAAGTTCTTAACTGAAAAGAGTGAACCAACAACCATCCTTGCCTCAATATAAGGCAACCAGAAACTGTATCTTACAACAAAGCGTCTCCTTGAAATGAGCAAGAAAAGCGTTCGATTTTAGATCAAACCCTCAAGGCGCCGCCCCATCCAGTTTTGTTGCCCAGACTCCTTGAAAGACCCTAAAATAGACCACACCGAAGAGAATGCACTGCTTTAGTTTACTTAGCTAAGTTGGTGTCGCTGCCATTCGTCTTCTCTCCCTGCTTCTCCTCTACCTTAGCCACGTTAGTATCACTGCCGCCCATCTTCTCCTTAGTCTTCTCCTTGACCTTCTGCATCCGTGCGCGGAAGCCAATGTGCTGCTGCACGCGAGGTCCTCGAATGGAACTCATGACCCGCAGGGGGGGCTTGATGAACTCATCATCTGATGACGAGTCGTTGAGCATCTTTTCTCTGGCGGCTGTTTCTTCAGGAGTTGGCATCCACCTCTTGCGAGCAAACGCGGGCAGACATTTGCCGATCCATTCATCTGGTGTCAGCCGGATTAAAGCGCCCCAAGGTATGGAGATGGCACCGAGACCAATCGACAGACCCCATTCTTTGCCGTTAAGCTTCGTAATCTCAAACGCCTGCTTCCCGACAAAGATGATGAGTACTTGCCCTCCGATCATGACAAGGTTGATGACAATGAAAAAGATGTTCTTATGCATTCCCTCAAAGATATTGAGTTTATTGTCCAAACGACGATTACTAGAGGTCCCCGTTAGTTGCGAAAGCCGAGAGTTGTACAAATTCTACTTACTTAATTTCGTTGAAGATTTGCAGCCAAACAAAGGTGTTGAACACCAATGTCTTCAGCGCCAAGACGTCATGGTCCCCGTCGCCATATCCCAACAGCTTCTTGCCACCGAAATTCAAGACGAATGTGATGGCTAGCTGGCAGATAGCCTGGCCAACAATCATCTTGAACATACGCAAGGTAATTAAAGGGGCAGATTTTCTGTCAGGCTTTCGGTCGAGAACACTTCGAGTAGGAGGGTCAGTGGCAAGAGCGAGAGCAGCAAAGGTGTCCATGATGAGGTTGACCCAAAGGAGTTGCACAGCGTTCAATACGGACTCCTGCTTAGGGCTGGCGACGGATGAGACAAAGGTCAGAACAACAGCCGTGACGTTGACGGTCAATTGGAACTAGTCATCGTCAGCCATGAATCGGGCCCGGAATCTAGGGGACTCACCTGAAGGAATTTCTTGACGGAATCGTTGACTGCGCGTCCCCACATCATTCCTTTGACGATCGAAGCAAAGCTAGCAACTGTTAGCAAGTAAATTCCATGTTCTCTAGGGCAAGTTCACCTACTTGTCATCTAGAAGGATGATTGACGACGCCTCCTTCGCAACTTCCGTGCCGGCAATACCCATTGAGAAACCAATGTCAGCCATCTTCAACGCCGGAGCGTCATTGGTGCCATCGCCAGTCACAGCAACTGTCTCGCCAAGCTCCTTGAGGGTTCGGACCAAGATACGCTTATCCTCAGGACTAGACCGAGCGAGTACCTGGAGATGCTGGACCTTTTCCTTCAACTCGTTGGGCGGCAGTCTGCGAAATTCCGGGCCCTCCATAGCGATGCCACCCTCGTCGGGGCGGAAAATACCACACTCGGAGGCGATAGCAGAAGCCGTCTGGATGTTGTCACCGGTAACCATTCTGACGAAGACACCAGCTCGGCGGCAGTCCTTGAGAGCATCGATCACACTAGGCCTGAGAGGATCTTTGATACCATAAATTGCGATCAAAGTCATGTCCTCGTGAACCGCATTGAAGTCCGCAGCCTTTTCGTCTTCCTTAGAGGCGGCTCCTGCAGGAGGCCAGGATTCAAAGTCTCGGTACGACGAAGCGATAGTACGAAGGGTTTGTCCAGCATAGGAGTTAATAATCTCGTTGAACATCTCCCTGTCAGCGGATGTCATGGGAACAACAGTCGACGCATCCTGGGAAGTGTTGTCCAGGGTGTTGCTGCACTTCGCAAGGAGAATTTCAGATGCACCTTTGGCGTATACTCTGAACTTCCCATTGGTGAGTTTGACAACGACGGCACTATACTTGTACTTGCTGTCGAAGGGAATGTTCTGGACAATCTCAGCAGACGACCTAACCTGTTGAACTGGTTCAGCTCCCAGGTGATCTCGACAGAATGTGAGAAGGGCAACTTCGGTCTTGGAACCGATGAAGGTATTCTCGCCATCCTGGTTTCCTTCAAACGCACTCGAGTTATGCACGTTAGACTGGATGAGCATATCCTTGACTTCCGCGCTCAGGTTCTTCGCGAACTCGGCAGTAGAGACGTTGGGGACAGTGATCAACTCGGTCTTGATCGTCACGTTCTTGTCCATGGGTTTTTCTGTTCCCCCGAAGCTAGCGCTCTTGCCAAGGGTGGTAGCAACGACTGTCATCTTGTTCTGGGTGAGTGTTCCAGTTTTGTCAGAGCATACAGTCGTAGCATTCCCCATGGTTTCGCAGGCCTTGAGAACTCGAACGAGGTTGTTGTCGCGAAGCATTTTGACGGTAGCGAAGCTGAGTGCTAGGGTTACAGCTAAGGGGAGACCCTCAGGGACAGCTACTACCACAACCGTGACTGATACGATGAAGATCTTCATGAACTCTTGGCCCTTCTCAGACGGCATACCGTGGTTCTTGGGAAGATGTGCGCAGAACTTGATGAAGAGGACGATGAAAAGCAGCAACGCCGCACCAGCACCGATCCTAGCGATCCAGTCTGCCAGAACATTCAACTTCTTCTGCAGGGGTGTATCGTCCTGCTCCGTTCGCAAAGACATCGAGATTCGACCGTAGCTAGAATTGACGCCTACAGCGGTGACGAGAAAGGTGCCACTGCCTTCTTGGACCTTGCTTCCTGATATGATGAAAGGGTCTAGCTTCTCGCACTCTTTGGTTCCAAGCTTCTGCAGTGCCTGGAATACTTCTGCCGCCGCCGTCTTCTTCAGCAAGTCCGATTCTCCTGTAGCTGAGGACTCATCACACTTGACCGCGCTGCCGTCGATAAAGATTCCATCGACAGGGACAATGTCACCTGTTGCAATGTGCATCACATCACCGACCATGACATCGAGGACAGAAATCTCTTGCGACTTGCCGGATCGGATAACATTGACAGTCCTGTCGCTGGTCTTTTTGCTCAATCGGCTGAACTGGCGCTGCATATGCCAGTCGTTGACAGTGCCCACTACAACGACGATGCTTGGAGAGGTCAGTAATGATAGAGAGTGAGCAAAAGGACACCAACTTACACAATAGCCACGATGATGGCTACGCCCTCCACCCATTCAACACGAGGCTCTCCTTCCTTATGTTCAGCACCAAAAGTCTGATACAACCCCAAAGCCAAGGAAATAATTGCTGCAAAAGTAAGAAGGATCAGGACTTTGTCGTTGTAAGTCTGCCAAGCAATCTGTAGTAGGGTTTTGGTTTTCTTGTCTGGGAGTCTATTGTCGCGAAACACCTTCTTTCGATCACTGTATCTCCCAGTTGGGTGCGGATCCTCTGGAGGGGGGATGTGAACTGCTGCTTCTGCAGTGCTCGGGGGCACTGTATCCCCAGCTTTTCCATACTTGGGTGTCCCTTTTGGTGCTACCGTCTCAAAGGCAACGGCGCCATCCAGATCACTCTCATCAACACTAAGACCAGCTACCCGGTCTGTCCTCAGACCCTTCTCCAAGCCATCGATGCCACCAAGGGCGTAATATGCGTTGAGACTTTTTGGGTTGAGAAGTTTTGATAATTGACCAGGGCAGAAGGCGAACTTATTGTTTTCGACCTTAAACATGTCTTCGGTGCCTGGGTCTGGAGTTAAGGCATCGGTAACATCCACCAGATGGTTGTTATGATCTAAAGCGTGGTTAGGGGCCGCCTCGGCATTCTTGGCCTCTGGAGATATTCCGGGAGTAGCCATCTTGGCGGTGGTGTAGGAGGCGAAAGTGGTTGGCGCCTTGGTGTTATTGTTGTTTTTAGCACACCACAATTGCCGGTGTCAAATGTGCAATTTTTTCAGGGTCGCCAGCTGGCGAGCAACCGTAAGATAAGTGGTTTATTGAATCAGGAATTTGAGCGCCTAACAGGAGGCCTCAGGTGAGTTAAGTAAGGTATAAGGCAGAACAATTGAGGGGAGTCAGACGTTGGGCTTAAGAATGCCGCGAAATAAGTGTAATTGCGAAGTATGACTGCGGAACGCCGCGTTGCATTTGCCAAGAGAGTTCGAAATCAAAAAGGCACAAATTCGATCAAACGACCAGGGGCCCTCTTTATAAAGTGCAAATGGATGTTTGATGAATGATGCGTGTGTCAAATATCAAGCCACGGGTCCCACGTTTCCTTGGCAAAGCTTTGGACCAAGCAAACGGAGCACATGTGTCGACAGGGAGGCGATTACCCTTAAATTGGGTGTTATATAAAGCAAAAACATGCTTCTTTCGTCAGTGACGAGTGAAGGACAGGGCAGTCCAGTCGCCCTGTCACCTACCTCTAGTTACATTGACGAGAGTATCTCGGAGTGAGGCGATGCCTCATGGCTCATCAGCTTTGTTCTGTATTTTGATTCACAGCCAGTCGCAAACTAAATACTAGCATCGGTGACACTTTGAATCGTATCTTCTGCTCCCTTGCGGTACGGTCTCGAATGACCCTCTTACCAAGGGCCAACCTGGGAACAGGGTCGTGCAGCTAAGGCGGTCTCGATGAGTGGCTTGTCTCGTGCCAGCAAAGCCATGCAGATGTACAAACTCAGCCCGTGCCTAAGGCAGGATTCTTTTGTATTTTCCAACTTAGGTGCCTTAGGTAGGAGCTTTGTGGGTGTATACCATGCATGAGAGACGCATTACCGCATTGTGGAACGAGTAGGCTGCCAGTAGAACTGACTGGCCTCGATTACCCTTACCTTATCATGTGAGATATGGCGGGCTGTACTACCTTACGACAGACCCAAAACAGGGCAGCCAGTCGGTAGAACCAACCTGCTGGCGAGTTGCAGCCAATTCAAGATGCGCTGTACGTCACTGGATCCCTCATCATGATTCCCTGCCCTGGCGGCCTAACCCTGATGATGGAGGCCCCTATTCACCGCCCTACTTCCAGCAGCCTCCCCTTTTCCTCATGCCAAGATCGGAGCATTACCTTTTTCTTTTATAGCCATGAGCATTAAGAGGCCTCATGCCGTGTTTCACTTTAATCACCAAAAGGAAGCAGGGAAATTCGCCTCGACGATCAGAGGTGGCTGACAGGCACATTCGCAAGATGCGCAACGGCAGGGGAGCCAGCCAATGAGAGGCCGCAGACTTTTTCCATTTCCTTGGCCATTCCAAGCCAAGTCGCATTAAGCTCACCTGGCTAGCGGGGTGGCCCCCGTCATCTCATTTCCTCATCCACACCAGCAGGCATAAAGAAATAAGCATAATCAGCGGCAGGACGTCAAGCTGGAAGAAGACCAACGAAACATTGCCAGTGACGCGCAGAGCTTGCAAGGGTTCGGGTACCGAGCGCGAATGTCCCTTGAGCCGAACTTCTAACCCATTTCGCGAGCGACCGGATTGCACTGCATCAAGGTTTACCCAAGACGAGGCTGAAGGCCCCGGCGCCCTTTACCTCAAGCCAGTAAGGTCACCGATTGGGTTTCATTCCCAACATCCTATCCGCCTTGCGCCTCGCTTTGCCAGGTTAGAGGATTTGCGCCCAATCCGTCCCGTCCTTTCACGGCGTCCGTTTCAGCAGCCGAAACAATCAGAGAATCCTTGTCCCACCTGACCGTCCCTCATTCCGATACCCCGCAGTCGAGTCTCTCTCCCAATACCGACATGCCCTCACAACCCTCCAACGCTGGCATCGTCATCGACGAGGACAGCGGCCAACGACAGATCCCCGAGTCACTCCGATCTGATGGAACCACCCGTAAAGCTATCAAGATCCGACCTGGCTACCGACCTCCCGAGGATGTCGAAGTCTACAAGAACCGCACCGCTCAAGCCTTCCTCGAGCGCGGTAGGAGGATAGGCATCCCTGGTGCAGCTTCGGCGAGCGACGACAAGGCTGAGGGGTCTGCAGCAAGCAATAAAAACGCGAAACGACGTGAGGCGCGGAAGAAGGCGAAGGCCGCAGGCGAAGGTGAGGGCGAGGGTGATGCTGACAAGCAGCACCCCAAGGCAGATGAGGTGGATCCCGAGGTTGAGCGAGAGAAAAAGGCCCGGAACCTTAAGAAGAAGTTGAAGCAGGCCAAGGATCTGAAGAACAAGAAGGAGGATGGTGAGGCTCTATTGCCGGAGCAGATCGCCAAGGTCATCAAGATTAACGAGTTGATCCGAGAGTTGGATGCTTTGGGTTTCGATGCCGAGGGAGAACCCAAGTCTAAATCAGACGAAGCCGCGTCGGGAGATGGCAGTGACAAGAAGGAGTGAAAGGGTTCCGTCTCGACGTGATGACTGGACATTTACGACGATATCGAAATGCGGTTCCTTCACCCCGTAAAGCACTGCGACTAACGACTTTGCTATGGCTATTTCGATCATAATTAATCACCCTGCTACCTCTTCCATGAAGCATGTTAGTAGGCATTGGGTTAGAAATATGTCTTTTGTGGTCGGTGATGATATACCTGCTTGGTGGTGGCCATAGCTCAGGTTTGTCTCGTCGACCAGCGTAAGGGCGGAAGTCAACAATTACATTTTTTGCTTTACCAAATCATGATGGCAGCAGTGCGTTCGGAAATAACCCGAGAATCCAAAGCTATAGACGTTTACTCGAGGGGTTACGGGGACATGCTAGAATCTTGTATGAATAGACAGTCAACGTTCATAATCGATTACGTGGCTATTTAGTAAGATGGTCGATATTAGTTCAAGAAGCCTGACATAGGAGAGTACGCCAATACTCGATTATAAAGTTCTCGGTATTAGCAGCGGCGTGAGGTTTTCCCTGATTCGACTCTCCGTGGTATTGTGAGCCGTGAAATATAATCATCTAGGTATGCTGTGGGAGAAACATAAACACTGTACCGAGATTATTGGAGAGAAATATAGAGGTAGCTGTGAGACTACGCGCACGACGAGGAGAACTTCTGATACAGGATTCAAATATCATCTAATCCCAACCTCGCCACTTTTCAATCCCAAGAAGCTTCCAAGGCGAAACCTACAAGTAAGGTAGAGTGAAAGGGACATTTTGCAAAGCTCTCGATCAAGCCGTAGCTGTAGGGTAGCCCCAAGCCCAATTTGCCGACCTTTCACCGAGGGAGCTAGTCCACGCTGTAGGGGTCGACACAAGGCTCCAGCAGGTGAGGTAAGCTCTCCATCTGCCATACACGACAATCGTCACAAAACGACCTTCTCTGCGCATCCATACATTCGAGCTCCCCAACCCCGACTACACCCTTCCATCACCATTCTCGGCCGGCCTTGTACCCACAGATACCTCGACTTCAGACGAATACATAAACAGCGCCGCGACCATGAGTGCTGAAGAAGAGCGCCAGGCCGCCCTCAACTCCTACCGGGGGAAGCTCATCGAATCACGAGAATGGGAAGTCAAGCTTAAGAACCTGCGACTGGAGATCAAGGACTTGCAGAGAGAGTTTGATCGGACGGAGGACAACATCAAGGCCCTGCAGAGTGTCGGACAAATCATCGGCGAAGTCTTAAAACAGCTTGACGACGAAAGATGTGAGGCGCCACCGGGATCAACACACGTGCATTGAAGAGTGCTAATAGTATCTTCGCAGTCATTGTCAAAGCGTCAAGCGGTCCGCGATATGTCGTTGGGTGTAGATCCAAGGTCGATAAGGTGAAGTTGAAGCAGGGCACGCGTGTGGCGCTCGATATGACCACCCTTACCATCATGCGCATGCTGCCCCGGGAGGTAGACCCGTTGGTGTACAACATGTCGCTGGAGGACCCTGGACAGGTTAGCTTTGCCGGAATCGGTGGGTTGAATGACCAGATCCGGGAGCTGCGGGAGGTGATTGAGCTGCCGCTGAAGAACCCAGAGCTGTTCCTCAGGGTGGGCATCAAGCCTCCGAAGGGTGTGCTATTGTATGGACCTCCTGGTACAGGAAAGACGCTTCTGGCAAGAGCCGTGGCTAGCAGCCTAGAAACGAACTTCCTGAAAGGTCTGGATATCTCTATCTCGTCGCTTACCCTACCCCAGCTAACATTCATTAGTTGTCTCGTCCGCCATCGTCGACAAGTACATTGGAGAGTCAGCGCGTCTCATCCGCGAAATGTTCGGATACGCCAAGGAGCATGAACCCTGTATTATCTTCATGGACGAAATCGACGCCATCGGTGGACGACGTTTCTCAGAGGGCACAAGTGCGGATCGAGAAATTCAACGAACCCTAATGGAACTGCTGAACCAGCTGGATGGGTTTGACTACCTTGGCAAGACAAAGATCATCATGGCTACGAACAGACCGGATACCCTCGACCCCGCGCTTCTCCGAGCTGGTCGTCTGGATCGCAAGATCGAAATCCCCCTACCCAACGAGGCTGGAAGGCTTGAGGTTCTCAAGATCCACGCCCATGGTGTCGTGCTCGATGGGGATATTGACTTTGAAAGTGTTGTCAAGATGAGCGATGGCTTAAACGGCGCTGACTTGAGAAACGTCGTCACTGAAGCGTAAGTACTTCCTGGAGGTTTGTCGACTTGAATTGACTGGACGAAACACTGACACATCCTATAGAGGCTTGTTTGCTATCAAGGACTACCGGGAATCGATCAATCAAGATGACTTCAACAAGGCGGTCCGCAAGGTTGTCGAGTCGAAGAAGTTGGAGGGTAAGCTAGAGTACCAGAAGCTGTAATCGTAACATGGGAGCGAGGATAGAGGCGCACGGAGGGGCAACCGGTAATCTGATCTGTAAGACTGTACAATAAAGACAGGGCCAGCGCATCGCAGATGGCTCAGGCCTAGAATCAAAGCAGGAATAGGAATGCGATGGCGTCCCCTATTCGAGCCTCTACTGGTCTGGTTCGGACCCGAACTCTGGCTGAAAGCAGGCTGTCAGCAGCACCCTAGAGCGTTGGAGTGGAGTCTGGCGGAATATCAGCACCCAAAGCCTCCAAGGCTGATTCGACATGCTTTGAATATGTTTACTGGACCATCGGTTTCCCATCACTTGCATTGTGATGGACGCTATCAACTGCAGAGGACTCATCTAGAACGCTATGAGGACGTGTAGGTTTGGTGCTAAGGCTTTAGCGGGATGGCTTCTCACGCCAACGTGCGAGAAGCCACAAGAAGCTTTAGACTAAAGGCGGTGTTGATTTTTGTAGTATTGGGCATGAGCGTCAGAATCTGACCATGTCCATTTTCGTAACAATGTAAGCACCTGGATGAGGCTGAGAAAAAAGGTCTCGAGTCGGAGGTTGTAATGAGCCGTTGAGTTGTAAGGCTAGTTGGCATGCATCTCCAGCCACGCGATAGTTTGGGCTAGGAACGGTGGCTGTGGCTGTCCTTCAACTGCCTGTGCATCTCGAAGTTGGACCCTGGATTAATTCTCCAGGAGGTCAACGGATGAAGCTATGGAAGTCTCTGTACTATGAGCGGCCGCTTCAACATCTACAAACAATACCTGGACTGGAGTGCTGACATTTGATGACAGGCTTGAGATAAGTGACTTGACAGCCCCAGCAGAGTCAGCGGGCAAGCCAAGGCAAGGTCGGTTGAGATGAGGTCAGCCTTGGAACCACCGTTCCCTGCAACAACGTGGCTGATGTCAGAACGCTGGCTGGATGGCTTCCTCCAAGTTCTTACTACGTACCTGCGGCTCACCACCCATGAGCCTTCAGGTAATTTCAGCAGAAGAAGCCAGAGCAGATCCTCCTCGGCCAAGGGGTCCAATAACGGCAACCGTTGGTGGGGGCGGCTTTAGACTACATAGTAATTGCTCGTGCTGATGATAATGATACTATCCATGGATGTGTGGATTATTGATAGAATCGTAATGCCATTGTCAGATGCTTGTACTATGTAAGTTAGGCAACGCCGGAAAAGCAAATCAACGCCAGAAGGAAAAAACGCCCGAGCTGGAACTCGATGGAATGGTGCTAGAGACATGCTCCAGAGAGCTAGAGATGCTATTCTTGGAGTCTTGGAGGGGTTTATTAGGGGGGCAAGGAGGCTGTGAAGGCCCCATCCTGGGCCATCCATCACCCATCCGAGGATTGGCGATCTGGCGCCATGCCGCAAGCAGGAGAGCTCTAGTGGATGCGAACCCCCCTGCATCGTGCGGCGACGGCCGTCCGGGCACACTTTTCAGGGGCCCGCAGCCAGTGCTGTGGCAACCACAGGAGTGACTGGGGGAGAATGCCGAACAGGGTGCAGAGAATACGAAGAAAATGACGACGATGGTTCAGGTCAGTGAAGCGATAACGATATTTGGGGTGCAACCAGGACGCTCGTGTGGTAGCCAATGCACCTGGAAAGGAACTAGTGATTCATGCATGTGTTTTCCCGCGTCGTACCTGAGCTTGAGCTCGTGGCGTCGGGAGAGCCGTGGTAGTCAGTTGGGTCTGTTGATATATGTTTGTTTGATGACCGGGGAGCTCCTGAAACCCGTCTCGTGTAGAGTCGGGTAATAGGGGGGCTGGATGCGTCATGGGCGTTGGGAAAAAGTCCACTCTGGCCTGTCAATTAATTCCCCATCTGAGGTCTGCTCTCCGATGCCACCAGAGAAATGCGGTAGCTAAGGTACCTTACGAGTCAACAAGGGAAGAAGTGAGGAGTTGGAAGCGGCAAAGACTGAAAGAGAAACGCCACCGTTAAGACGGTTTGGTTCATCTCGTGTTGCTAAGCTGCCTCTTTGTTTCGTTTCAATTGCTGCTGACAAGGTAACCACATGATTGGGATCTCCATATGGCGCATCTGTCACATTGCAGTATTTGTTCGTACTTGGCCAGATCTTTTTTTTGTTGTTGTTGTTTTGCTGCGGGTCCTACTGTGACGAACGGGACAGAGGCTTTGCTGTTTGTTTGATGCCGGCGTTTACTGCCCCCTTCGTTTTGAGTTGCGGCTTCTGAGCCGGGTTATACCCAATAAAGACGGAGGCTGAAAGCATACATGATAGTCCTTACCTTATTCAATACCATACAGAATGGAGGGGAACACAACTCTTTTCAAAGCATCGAACAGACTGGCTCCATCATAAACCCAAAATGCCCTACGGGATGCAGCAGCTGATGTCTGCCGATCAGGGGACGAGACAAAGAAAAGACACACCGACTCAACAACAACGTCCTCTTCCCGCTTGTCACTGGGCGGTCATCTTTGGCGGTCTTTGGCGGTCTTGGGCGGATGGCTGTTCGCCCCAAGTTGGCCCCCAGTCAACGCCCCTCCCCGCTAAGCGGCTGCACTGAGTTGATGCTGCCTTCTGCTTGGTAAACTAGCAAGCTACTCCACATTAAAGCTGAGGGCCCAAGCAGCCAAGCCTCACTTGGCTCCCCCCTCCACCTCCTGCAAGGACCTACATCTACATATAGCTTGACCTTCTCCCCAGCCTGTTCTCTCCCTCCTAGACATACAATCTTCAATCTTGCTTCCGTGATACCCCCTCCCCCCCCAAGCTCGCTCGACCTCTCTCTTCGCCTTTCCTCTTTTCCCTGTCTCACATTTTCTCATTGTCGCACAGTTTAACTCCTGAGGAGCTTCCGACATCATGTGGTAAGACCTTGTCACCGCCCCGCGGTTGCTTCCCCGCCGTTCTCCCACCGACCACCTCCTGAGCGACGAGAAGCCAGATCGGTTACTGAGGCAGAGACTCGGCTAGTGGAGGGAGAGCGGCGATGGATGAAGTCAATTGATGAGAGACGCAGTTTGCTGACCGTTGTTGGTGTGTAACAGTGGCATTTTCGGATACATCAACTACCTGGTGGAGAAGGACCGCAAGTTCATCCTCGATACCTTGATCAACGGTCAGTGCTTATGCCTCGCTTTGCCCCCAACAGCCCCTCCTTTCCTTTCCCTTCATCTCACTCTCCCCCCCTTCATAACATTCATTACGCATTCCGCCCCCCTCTGCGCCAGCTCAATGGTGTTGGGTTGTGGGACTGAAACGTGAAACGCAAGCGCAAGCCATGCTGACAGCGATCCCGCTCCCACAGGCCTGTCCCGTCTCGAGTATCGCGGTTATGACTCGGCTGGTCTAGCCATCGACGGCGACAAGAAGAAGGAGGTCCTTGCCTTCAAGGAGGTGGGCAAGGTCGCCAAGCTCAAGAAGCTCGTCGACGAGTCCGATGTCGATCTCGACAAGGTTTTTGATTCACACGCCGGTATTGCCCACACCCGATGGGCTACCCACGGTCCCCCCTCAACCGTGAACTGCCACCCTCACAGGTAAATAATTCCACTCGGAATCACCTCGCGAGATCTGCATTCCCGCTCTCAAATAGAGGATTAATGTGCTGACGGTGACTCCCACAGATCTGATCCCAACTGGGAGTTCACCATCGTTCACAATGGTATCATTACCAACTATAAGGAGCTCAAGCTCCTCCTTGAGGGCAAGGGTTTCCGATTCGAGACCGAGACCGACACCGAGTGTATTGCCAAGCTCACCAAGTATATCCATGACCAGCATCCCCAGATCGGCTTCACCGACCTGGCCAAGGCCGTCATCCAGGAGCTTGAGGGCGCCTACGGTCTGCTCATCAAGTCCGTTCACTACCCTCACGAGATCATTGCTGCCCGAAAGGGCTCGCCCCTCGTAATTGGTGTCAAGACCCAGCGCCGCATGAAGGTCGACTTCGTCGACGTTGAGTATGCCGATGAGAACGGCGCCCTCCCAGCCGAGGCTGCCTCCCAGAATGTAGCGCTCAAGAAGAACGCCCCTGACTTCCTCTCCCCTAACAACAACCTCCTCGGTGCTCCCGATAAGTCGCTGCTGCACCGATCGCAGTCCCGCGCTTTCATGACCGATGATGGCATGCCCATGCCCACCGAGTTTTTCCTCTCCTCCGATCCCTCTGCCATCGTTGAGCACACCAAGAAGGTCATGTACCTCGAGGATGACGATATTGCCCACATCCACGAGGGCTCTCTCAACATCCACCGCCTGAAGAAGGCTGATGGCAGCTCCAACGTCCGAACAATCCAGACTCTGGAGCTTGAGCTCCAGGAGATCATGAAGGGAAAGTTCGACCACTTCATGCAGAAGGAGATTTTCGAGCAGCCCGAGTCTGTCGTCAACACTATGCGAGGTCGTCTCGATGTCGCCAACAAGACTGTCACACTCGGTGGTCTTCGCTCATACATCTCCACCATCCGACGATGCCGCAGAATCATTTTCATTGCTTGTGGTACTAGCTACCACTCCTGCATGGCTGTCCGTGGTATCTTTGAGGAGCTTGCTGAAATCCCCATTGCCGTGGAGCTGGCCTCCGATTTCCTTGATCGACAAGCACCTGTCTTCCGAGACGATACTTGTGTCTTCGTCTCTCAGTCTGGCGAGACTGCCGATTCTCTCATGGCCCTGCGCTACTGCTTGGAGCGTGGTGCCCTGACCGTTGGTATTGTCAACGTCGTCGGCTCCTCCATCTCCCTCCTCACCCACTGTGGTGTCCACATCAACGCCGGCCCTGAGATTGGTGTTGCCTCCACCAAGGCTTACACCTCTCAGTTCATTGCCATGGTCATGTTCGCGCTGTCTCTTAGTGAGGATCGTGCTTCCAAGAAGGCCCGTCGCGAGGAGATCATGGAGGGTCTGGGACAGGTCTCGGCGCAGATCAAGTCGATCCTCGAGCTCGATAGCTCTATCAAGGATCTCTGCCAGAGGGTCTTCAAGAACCAGAAGTCGTTGCTCCTGCTTGGTCGTGGAAGCCAATTCTCCACTGCCCTGGAGGGTGCGCTTAAGATCAAGGAAATCTCGTACCTCCACTGCGAGGCTGTCATGTCCGGTGAGCTGAAGCACGGTGTACTGGCGCTTGTCGACGAGAACCTCCCTATCATCATGATTCTCACCCGTGATGACCTCTTCAAGAAGTCACTCAACGCCTACCAGCAAGGTAAGCTCCTCCTAACATTAAACCCTATGAAACACAGACTAACAGTCATTTAGTTATCGCCCGTAGTGGAAAGCCTATCGTTATCTGCAACCCTGGCGATGAGGAATTCTCGGGCTCTGACGCTGAGAAGATCGAGATTCCCCAGACTGTAGACTGTCTGCAGGGTCTCCTCAACGTCATTCCTCTCCAGCTTATCGCCTACTGGCTCGCCGTCCTCGAGGGCCTTAACGTGGACTTCCCCCGTAACTTGGCTAAGTCGGTCACTGTCGAGTAAAAAGTCTACCTCCGAGATTGTACTTGATAAAAATCGTCTTTTGCGTTTTGGGAAAGATTGGCCGCCTCGGGATTATGCGATGAAAACGTGCTCCCGCGTGCTGGGTGCGCAGGGCTGATGAATCTTTGGAGTTGGCTTTGAAATAAAATTTGGTCTTTCGCGTGGTCAAGGGATAATCTACTGTCAGTATCTGGGTAGCACGAGGATCTTTTGGCAAAGTATTGCTATGGTAAATTCGGGAGGCAAGGATCCAGGCCTGTTTAGATGAAACCCCTTCTAGATGGGGCGTTCTGATGGAAGTCGGACTATGAGAAGTACTGCAATGGCAAAGTAATCATGGATATTCGATCAAAGTTTGAGAACCCTTGTTTGTGTTGGTGTCTATTGTTACAGATGTTCTAAATCCCCCCACCACTCTGTCTTGTGCCAACCTTAATGACTTCTCAATGACTTGAGTTATAGGCTCACAATGGAGGGTTGCTCAGCTCTCTTAAGCATGACGACGCTTGATTCTCCCAAAGTCATCTTTAATTATCCCCTGCCTAGACCCCCGTGATATGCACTGCCCGTTCTAGACAGTCTGCGTACCGTAGCCCTTGATCCTATCCGCGAACGCCCAGCTCTGTGCCTCAAGCTTCTCATCCTCGCTTAACTCAACACCATCTTTGGTGACCACCGCCAACGAGTAAGTATCCAAGCTTCGCGCATCACGGTAGAAAAGAACCTTCATACACTCCCTGATGATATTTACAGCCTCCTCCCTCGTCAGGTTCTTCGCAGTCTCCTCATCGGGGACATACTTGCGCATGATCGGCTGCGCAAGCATAGCACCAAAGCCCGTTGCCAAGCTGGGGGCGCTGTAGGTACTGCCGAGAAGGTCTGCGGCGGCAAGGAAGGGTTCGTTCTTGTCGTCGAGGCCGGCGACGAGAAGGTGGTTCCACAGCGGGTCGAACTTGGAGCGGCGGCTGTAGAGGAGCTTGGCCAGGTAGCGGTGGAGGTTGGCGGCGTTGAGGCGCGACTCGTCGGGGGAGTTGTAGGCTTCTGTTAGAGAGAGGTCGGTGAGGTGGCGGTTGAGGTATTGCATGTCGGAAACATCGCCGCTGAAACCGACGATGGAGGATTCCGCGAAGGGGCGGAGGCGCTTGACATCGGTAAAGCGGGCGAGAGAGCCGTAGGAGGCTGGAATGATCTGTTAAGACCTGGAGTTGAGGGGGTATGGGATGGAGAGAGGGAACGTACCTAGGTTGTCGGCGGCCATGACGACGCCGTCTTTGTACTTGATGGCGATGACTGAGGTACCAGTGACGATGGGCTGCTGGGTGTTTTGCGTGGGACCGTGGTTATTCTGCATGAAGGAAGCATCGTAGGCACCGTATACGTCGTCTCTGGGCTGTTGCATATACCAATCATTAATATTTCGATCACCAAAGCAACTCTATTGGGATATGAACATACACGGCCCCAAGCTTGCGGACGGTGATCCATGGCTTCTAAGGTTGGCGGAGGAGAACGCTTGCACTGGATGGAGAGAGCAAAGTTGCTGAGTTGTCGGGATGTCGAAGATTGGGAGGCTGAGATGGGTTCCTGAAGTCGTGGATTGTCGTCGTTAGTTGTTCGTCACAGCTTCAGATGGGGAGCTGTTGGCCATGTGAGGCTCAGTGTTCGCGTCCTACGGCAGCCTGCCAGTGAGCGAGCGGAGGGTTATGTAAGCTGACATCACTGTGGTGATTGGCTAGATGCAAGGAGCTGAGCAAGCTGGGAGCTAGGGACAGGTACGAAGTCCCTGCTACCTCATACCTGTGCGCCTAGAAGTGGTGCATAAGAGTACAGGCTACCTCAGAGCTCTTGCCTCATGCAGGAGAAACTGAGGTGAGCCCACCTCATCCGGCAGTCAAGGTCATTTCGTCAACACCAAACAAGGGTTATCCGATCCCACCCTCGTTCGCATGCCAATCCGCCGATTTTCAACGACGCACACGATCTCAGCGTGACTTCGCCTGGAGACGTTTCAAAGACCTTTTCAAATCACCAGGAATAGCTCTTCCAAACCGCATCTTCCACAGCTTATCGAACTGCTTCCAATCGCAATGTTCGCATCCACCGGCCGGGCAGTCGCCCGCCGTTTCCCGTCCGCGACCACCCAATTGTTCTCCCAGCCCCTCGTCATCCGCCCTGCGCTCGCAACTCGCAGCTTCGCGGTTTCGCAACGAGTCCTTTTGCCTGCCGCAAAGTCTACTTCCGGCGCGAAGAAGTCCACCACTGCCGCTAAGAAGAAGAAGCCTGCTACCAAGAAGACCGCCTCCATAACCAAGACCGCGGCGAAGGCTAAGGCTGCTAAGAAGCCGAAGGAGCTGACTCCTGAGCAGCAGGCTAGGGCTGAGAGGCGCAAGGAGAGGAATGAAGCCGTGAAGGTGAGGGCGCAGAGGAGAGCGGCGAATGAGTTGGCGCTGCTTAAGCAGGAGCCCAAGGCTTTGCCGAACAAAGCTTGGCCTCTTTACATTGCGGAGCAGTTCAAGAAACAGGGGAGTGGTCAGGACCTTCCTACCTTTACCAAGGAACTCGCCGAGTCCTTCAAGAATCTTTCGGCTTCGGAGCTCGAGGTACTACTCTCTTAGTATTGCTTACTTTACGGGAGCTTTCAGCTAACCATAGTCAACTCTAGAGCCTCAATGCCACGGTCGAGGCAAACAAGGCAACCAACGAAGCAAACTACAAGGCCTGGGTTCATACACATTCCCCAGAGGCTATCTGGTTGGCCAACAAGGTCCGCCGCAGGATCCAGAAGGAGACCGGCAAGAATGTCAGGACCATCAATGATGAGCGGCTGCCTAAATCCCCTCCATCCCCTTACAATCGATTTATCAAGGAGAACTACGGCGCCGGCCATGGCAATGTCACCGCCGCTGAGCGCCTCAGCAATCTCGGCGCCCAGTGGAAGGCCCTGAGTGAGGAGGAGAAGCGACCTTACTATGAGGAGTTCGAAAATGAGAAGAAGCAACAGGGTGGTCAGGTTGAGAGGTTCCTGGAGAAGGTAAGAGAGTTGGAGAAGGGAATTAAAGAGACGGCTCGAGAGGCTGCAAAGGCGGCAAAGGCTGCCAAATAGGCTGGCTGTTGACCTTATTGTTGTTGCAAAGGACAAATGTTGTAAAGTGGGAAATGGCTTTGGTATCGGCAGGCCTATGTCTGGAACATTGGCATAGCTGTTTGGTCGTATCATGTAGCAATGTTTTGGTACGCTACAAGGGAAGGAGGTCCCAGGTTTAAGATTCCTTTTGTTCGTTATGGTTGTTCTCTCGAACGTGTATTCAGGTGTATAATATCAATACTAGTTGCGAATTTTCAAGGGTTAAGTTGTTTCTTTCTGAATCTCAAGAGGTCCCGACATGCGATTGGTGACAGTAGGATGGTGGAAATCGCCGCGGAGACAGATTTTTTTTCTTCGTAACGGGCAGTAGTGTATTTCGTCCTCAAGCTCTATATATTTATGTATGTCCAGTCGATAAACGCCTCGCTTTATCCCCCCCAAAACTCCTTCAACCCCGAGACAAACACCAAGTCCCATCTCTAAGCCTTAGACGTTGTATTCCAGATTTTGTACTCCAAATCCCGTGCAGACGCCTAACCAACACTGATTTATGCAATACCGTCCACCCCTATTTCTCATGAGGCAGAACTTTTAGCACCAACTCCCCTTCAGCGTCATACCATCCGGCTCCCGTCGTCTTCAAGTGCCTCTCGCTCGCAAGATACAACAGCAGGTACGTGTGCTTGGCGACGTAACCCCAGCAGTAGAGCCGTATCCAGTCGTGCGTTTGGTCACGACGACACCAGGTTCCCCATCCCGCAAGTCCGCTTCGAAGGTAGTTATTCAAAAATACCCAGGCCCCGAACCGACTCTCCGGGCTCCAAGTACTGCAATCAAGGAGCCAGTAGCCCCGCTCGAAGGGATCAACTGCTCGCTTTGCCTCGGGGCGGTATCTAGACGACAGGTCGTTTGCCAGCTTTGCAAACTTGGGAGGGACCATGTCATCCGGATCGATATCACTAACCCCAACCGGTGGAGAAGGAGGTCGAATTTCTAGGGCGCTGTTGAATATTTCGAGATTGGGGTTGCTGGATGAGAGAATCGGACCTGTGTCGCTTGAACTCCTAACCAAGTCACCATGCTGGAGCTGGTCGACTTTTGCCCGCTTTACAGGTGGAGGCTCAGACTCTGCCCGAGGAGATATAGCCACGGACTGGCTGCTAACTCCGCTGCTCGATATATGCGTGATATCTAGGGGTATATCACTCGCAGCATCTGGACCAGGAGTATCAAAGGGGTTTTGCGCCTTTCCAAGGGTCTGAGCGGTACCCCCCGTTGTCGATGGAGTCACCAAGATGGTTTGGCGCTTCTGTATATAATTAGGAGTACCCGTTGAACCTGCCTCATCGACTGTGGCGGGTAACGATGAGGGTACGTCCACCGTTTGGGGATCACTAACTCGGGGTAGCCTTCGTTTCCTGGTGAGAGATGGCGAATTCTGGCTACCCTGATCTGTAGTTGGCCTTCCTATATAGTGCCGGAGTACTCTAGATGGCGATACTTGTAGGAGCCCTGCCTCTGGCATCGGGTAAGAATCGCTGATCTCACTCGATGGCGGGCACCATGAAGTCTGCGACCTAACATCACCCTCCTGGGAGGAAGGAAATACTGCATTTTGCGGAGGAGTATGCCGTAGACGTGGAGAAGATCGGTTATCCAGAGCGCTTCCGAAACTTATATCCTGCGAGTTGATCTCGAATGATTGTACAGGGGTTGATGTGGACAGCTGCTTTGACGACGTTGGCGTTTGGTTGACCGCTTGTTTCCTCTGCAAATCATCGCACTGGTGCGTCTGTGAATCGGCAAGCTGAATTTTGTTGTATGTTTGCGCTTGAAAATCCAAGTATGCTTGCGCTTGCTGTCGGTACGCGACATCATCAACTGCCCTGCTAGGCGCAGTGATGTGTACTAGAATCTCTGTGTCCTCAGGGGATTGGTTTGCCATGATATGCGTGCCGTTGGTTGAGCAAGCGTGACCTCATTGCGTCGAAAACGAGAACAAAGAGGAAGGGCCCAGAGGTGGGAGAAGTAAAGCTATATCCAAAATGCGAGCGAGGTTGAAGTATATATGCCAGCGGATTCCCTGGTGGTGAATGCTAATTTGGTAAATGGTGATTCTGCCGAGCATAAAGCTAGGCAACTAAGAACAGAGGAGGCAGAAAGGCACGGTGGAGGGTAGAGGCGATGAAGATCCGGGTCTTGTGACAAGGGAGAGTGAATACAGCTCGAACATTCACGATGGATTCGCCCTGAGGTTGATGCTGGGCAAGGCAGCGGCCACCAATCAGCCCTTACCCCCACTACTACCAACGCCACACTTTAGTGATTGTCTGTTGCTGATTGAAGTCGTACGGTCTCATCGGCCTTTGTTGGTTGCTCGAATTGCTTTGAGCGTCCATTCTGAATGAGCATAAATCCATATGCTGGCTGCGAACCTTCTTGACTCTACAGCCTGGAGCGGTAGCACCCTAGCAGTGGGCCGTAACCTTATTTTCGCGGATTATCGGGAACAAGCCACCACCGCCACACATGGAGTTGGGGGTCCACTATCACCGACCTCAGGTAATTACCCCAGATCTCCAATTGAGCCAACAATCGCAACCTCAACTCCCTACCTCCTTAACGCCTCATCCCACTCGCCAATTCCTACAATGGCCGTAACCGCATCCAAGGGCTCGCTCGGCAAAGTCGTCGTCATCGGCGGCAACGGCTTCCTCGGCCACCACATCATCAACCAGCTCCTCGAGCGCTGGACCACCACCAGCGTCACCTCCGTCGACCTCCGCTGCGCCAACAACCGCAACGACAACGCGGCGTACTTCGAGTGCGACATCACCGACAATGCGAAGCTTCTCTCCATTTTTGAGGATCTGAAGCCCGACGTTGTTATTCACACTGCCTCGCCCGTGGCCGTTGGCGGGAACGTTGCGAAAGAGATCTTTAAGAAGGTCAATGTCGATGGGACCCAGGCTGTTGTCGAGGCGTGTCAGAAGACTCATGTGAAGGCTCTGGTCTATACCAGCTCGGCCAGTGTTGTTAGCGATAATAAGACAGATCTGCTCAATGCTGATGAGAGGTGGCCGTTGATTCGAGGGGAGCAGCAGACGGAGTACTACTCCGAGACAAAAGTAAGCATCCCCACCTCTCAACTTTTACATCCCAATTAACTGACAAACCACGTCAGGCCGCCGCGGAAGAACTTGTCCTCAAAGCCAACCGCCAAGATCATCACAAGCTCCTCACAGCTGCCATCCGGCCCGCAGGCATCTTCGGCGAAGGCGACGTGCAGACCCTGGCCGGCCTCATCGGCGCCTACCGCACCGGCAAGTCCAAGATCCAAGTCGGCGACAACAACAACATCTTCGACTTCACCTACGTCGGCAATGTCGCACACGCACACCTATTAGCCGCACACCTGCTCCTGGCCACTGCTGGTGCCACCACAACCCCATTGGACCACGAGCGTGTTGATGGCGAGGTATTCTTCATTACGAACGACGCCCCGGTGTACTTCTGGGACTTTGCGCGTGCGGTGTGGCGCGCGGCGGGCAATGAGCGCGGGACGGAGGGGAACTGGACGCTGGGTCGGGAGACGGGTATGGTGCTGGGTTTCTGCAGCGAGGTCTTCTCCCACATTCTTGGCAAAAACACAAAATTTACCCGCCAGTCCATTACCATGAGCTGCATGACGCGGTACTACAACATCACCAAGGCAAAGCGTGTGTTGCGGTATACGCCGTTATGGACATTGCAGGAGGGTGTGAATCGGGGAGTTGGGTGGTTTGTGGAGCAGGAGAAGAAGGGAGTTGCAAGTGTCAAGGCATAGTGATGGGATCTTGAAGGGTGGGGATGAAAGAGGAGGGTGCGAATAAATATTCTTTGGTAAATGTATATATGTTATGGTATGGGTCTGTAGCCCACCATTAATCTGACGATACGGGCATCTCGTAGGTAGGGACGAATTGATATATATGAGGAGTAGTTGAATACTTCGTAGTTTCACGTGTCACACAAGATATCAAAACATCTTTGATAACCGCACAAAAAGTGTCCAACCGGAACAGAATCTATTTGTTCCCTACTCACACCCATTCACGGGTCGATCCAGTCATGAACAAAATCCCCATCTCATCCCTAGAACCAAGATATCCATCCATCCCGCACCATCACCAGCCCCAACCACGCATCCGCAAAGGGGGCATTAATAGCGCCTCCTCTTTTTGGTTTTGAGTGTGTATTTAGTAGTTTGTTTGTTTGCATCTCCAGGGAATCAACCCCCACAACGCTACTCCATCCAACTCAGGTATAGAAAAACATCCCTCGCCTCGAACAACCCGGTTTTGTTTCGTGGGAAAAGAGCACCAACCACCCCGCCCCTTTAGAAACTAAGCTCCAAAATGAAGATTTCGCGTGCCGTAGAAATGAAGAAAATGAAGAAGGGGTGAGAAGAAGTAGAAAAAGAAAAGAAGATGAAGTGAGAAGACCAGCAAGGGAAGAGAACATAAACAACCAGGTCTGTCATGTCGTGCGTGATAAAGGGGATGTTTTGCGAACTTCTTTTCTTTTCGTGGGTTGGCGAAGGGTGGCGGAGGTAGAAGTGAAGATAAACGCCGTCGACGATGCATAAGACTTTACTCCCAAAATCATGCCTCCTATAACGAATGGGGGAAAAGTAACAAAGATAAGACCGGACTTTGTCTAGTCGTGGAAAAGAAAGCTCAAGTTAAGCGTTAAACGGGGTTGCCCTGTACGCCGAGCCCGCCTTGACGCCAGCCAGAGTTGCGCCACTCCCGTCGTTGACTGTGCTCAGTGCTATCTAGCTGGCTGTCGGAGTGGTTGAATTGATTGGCGTAAGGCGATGGATGAGCCATGTCCTCACGACCTCGCCATCGTTCCCGTGGGGTTCCTGGGCCGTTGTTATTGGCATAAGGCATGGGCGGATCTTGAATTGTGCGGACAGTGGCCTCTCCTTGCCAGACAGAAGGATCTGTTTCAACTCGTCGGGGTGGCGGACGAGTGGAGTTGTCTTGTCGGTTGTAGACTTCGTTAACATCTGCGATCGACACCTGTCCTCGACGATCTTGGAAACGCTTGAGAATTTCCTTAGTGGTGATCTCGCCGCTGTTACTGAAGATATATGGATCGTTAAGGAGACCAAGAATTTGATCAGGGACCTAACCATGTATTAGCCCATGTTAGCATCGTCTGGATTAGGGACCCTACCTGGCACATTTCCTCAACGTGTGTGATGAGCATTTCAACCGCATCAATGACATAAATAGCTTCACTGTCCAAAGCCATTGTCTTGGTGGGATTCGTAAGAACATTCGGGGCGATAACAGTTGCGAGATTTCGAATGTCCATCTTGGATCCGACCTCCTCGTCGAGCTGGTGGAACGAGCCCGCCCACTTCAAGAAGCTGAATAATATCTCAACGCTATCGCGGTGGCTCTTAGGGAGCAGACAGCAAGTTAGGTGCAAACACTGCTTTCGCTTCTCTGGGTCATCGATCTTGGCCGCACTGATCCACAGCCGATATAGCTTGTTTGTCATGAGAGGATCCGGTAGGTCTCGCAAGTACCGCTTCAAGAGGGCCGCAAGCTGAATAACGGGCTGTTCCATAAAGTTGACCACATCACAGCCGTTGGCATCGATCTGTTCGACAAGGCCTTGCAGCTTCTTAATGTTTCCATTCTTTCGGAAAACACCCTCAACCGATAGATCCATCTTCCGCATTGACGAAACAATATCATCAACGACGGCAGGGATGCGGAGGGTTCCAGGTCCGACGCCATCAGTTGAATCCGCACCGTCCCGTTCAATGATAATCTCCAGAGGGACGCCAAAGACACCCTTCTTCTTGACCGCCTTACTCTTGTCGTTTTTGAACGCCTTCCCAAGATTTTTCCAAAAGGTCACCTGTTTTCTTGATTCGATGAAGCTGAGGAGCTCGTCTAGGCTGAACTCTTTCTCAATCATAGGTTGCATGGTCAAAACAGCTAAATGGCGAACGTTGAAGTATTCAAGGCCAGAAAGCTCAGAGAAGAACTTTCGACCAATTCGAGTTGGGAGGGAATCCATGCCGCGATTATCTTGATCTCCATCGGCCGACTGTGTCCTTTGATGCCCAAGCGACCGATCAGCAAATTGGCCTTGAGATCGGTACATATCCTGTTGCGGCGGGCCTCGTTGCTGTTGCGCTTGCTCAACAGCAACAATTCTGGGGATGTCATCTAGTGTAATGGCGTCGTTCTGTCCGAACATGAGATCAGTTGAACCCTGTTGGCCATGACCCTGACCTTCCGCGCCGGCTGAGCCAGGTCGTGGTTGTCGGCCATCCGGATCCATTACTCGTGACGTTCGAGCTTGTCGGACACTGGACGACAAATGTCGGTCCAGGCGCGTACTTCGTAACCTCCGGACATCATTGAGAGTGTTCTCATAAGACGACTCACGGTTGCTCTGATTTTCAGTTCCGGGAAGTTGTCTGGATCGAGGATCGGAGCCATGTTGTGCTGGATCGCCTCTGAATCCATCAACCGCTCCATATCCGTTGACGTTTGGTTCCTGGGCTGGCTGCGGTAGTGCTCCGTTACTTCTTAGAATGTCTAGTAGTCGGGCTAAGGCTACTCGAAGCAGGAACACGTATTGCCCCAGCTTTGAAACATGCTCAAACGGCTTGAAACCATCTGTATTGACACCAACACACTTCGTGCAGTAGATTTTGCGATCGAAAGGATTGAAGCGGGCCTCGTCCAGAGTTCGGCCAAGTTCGCGGGCACATCGTGTACACTTAACACAATTCAGATGCCACCTCATATCGCCGTTCTTAGCGCACTCATCCTCAACCGATCGGTTGCAGAGAGCGCAATGATCTGAGTCGCTTGCGGAGAGCCGTGTTCCACCTTCCATAACTTGTAACACGCCTTCTTCGCCCTTTAAAGCGTCGAGATCACCCAGATCGTCTAGAAACTGGTAGAGGCCTTCGGAAGCGTGGACTTCACGTTCAAGCCGCAAAGCGCCTTGGAGACAAATTCGAATGAGGAGTTTGAGATAATGAGCAAGCCCGGTAACGAGAGAAAGAAGTTCTTGTGTCACCCCGAGCTTTCGGACGCCGCTATCTTGGGTCTTCGAAAGTAGCGAGAAGAAGGAAACAATTTTCTTACAGAGAAGTTTAGCTTCTCGACCATAAGACATACCTGGTAAGAGAAACGTAAACAAAGTCAGCCTCTTTCTTGAAAGTAAAACTTAAACGCTGTAGATAACACGTACCTTTCTCATTACGCTTTACCATGGTGGCGTCCAGCCTGTCTGCAGATTGGAACAGTATTTCGACGTGCCAAATGAAGCGCTTAGCAACCAGCACACCGTCAACATAGGCGCCATTGCTGACGTGGAGAAGCATATCTGATATACATGCGGCAGAAGATTCTTCAAAGGCGGAGAGAACACTCCATATTCGATACACCTTCTCTTCCATACGCTCTTCCTCCCCGCGGATAAGCTCTCGGCCTGCAGGGTCATCTGAATTCCCAAGAGCGGGTGGAGCGTCGCTTGGCTGTGCTAAGCGTACGTTCCAAAACTTATGTATCATGTAGCACTCGGGGTGCCAATGTTGATTCTGCCCATTTCTGAATATCTCCACAAACTGTTTCAAGATGGCAGTCTGACAGCCATTACAACGTTGCGCGAACTGAGTCGAATAATGATAATGGCAATAGACATTTCCGTCGTGCTCATAATAACTGTCCTGGGCGCCGAATACCGTTGAACATAGAGAGCAGGTAAAATGGTCGACATGGTATTTTCGATCCAGGGCGGTGATGTAGGAACCTCGTAGCGCCCCTCCGCACTGGTAGCACAGGAGCCCCAGTCGTCGAAAGTAATCTGTTTCGCAAAGGGGATATTGTCCCTCGCCGTTTTCGTCGTCTGCCGGGAAGAACTTGGATGCCACGATCTGGCCGCAGTCCTAGTCCAACCTTGTCAACACCGCCCTTCCACAGAAGAGACATGGGGGAAATATCTACCTGACACTTGAAACAGTCTAGATGGAAGGTTCCGTCCAGAGCCCTCACAAACTGGCCGGTCAACGGCTCGCCGCACTTGTTGCAAGTCCTGGTCTGGCCACTGGCGGACCTCCCACTTCGCTGTCGCGATCTATTCCGCTCACCACTTTTGCGGGGCGGTTGTTCCTCATCCCATCCTGATGGAGGAGGATTTGGCGTTGTGGGCGCAGAGCCGGTGGGCCTGAGTCGATAACCGTCATCGGGAGTCCTGTTGCCCCCGTTCTGCCAGTTCCTGTCGCCCTGGTATCCCAAGTCGGGGTCGGGGTAGTCGTGGGGATGGTCCCCATGCTGGTGATGCTGATGTTCCGGGGGCGGCCCATGATCGTAGGGCGACGCCATGATGAAAAGCAATCCACAGTGTCGCTATGTACAGATCCCCCTCCTGGCCTGGCGCCAATCAAGCTATTATGGCCTCCTCAGCGCCAAATGTCCAACCGTGGTCGACGAGGGGTCACAGCGGTCGGCATCAGCGTCAGCTGGGATGACGGCGAGGATTGAGTCGATACCAATTGGAGATGGAGACGGACAAGTAGGAGGATGCGCGGCAGTCAAATGCGGTCGACCCAGGGCCCGGAGAGACGATGGGCTGGTGTTCGCGTGACGGCCCAACGACAAGCCACCCAGTTCGGGCTGGGCTGAGGGAGGAGTCGGGAGAGTTTGGGGAGTAGTAGCGGAGAAGCGATGCTGCAGTACGGAACTGGAACCTAATAGCATGCGAGGCTGAAGCATGTAAACAGCGAGGCCGGGGAACTCGACGAGGGGTGGGGGGGGGTGTTAGAGAGACGCGGGAACGGGGATGCGGCGCGGGAGAGCGAGCGTGGATGCGAAATGATGCCTGTAGTCGAGGTGGATTGTGGTTTGGAGTCCAGCGGTAACAGGAGTAACAGGAGCCCGTACCGTAGGGGAGCAGCTGAAGGCCTGGACGTGGGAGGTGGGACCTGGGACTTGGGGACGTGCTGTGGTAGTGGTGGGTTCAGAGGTACCTGGGCGACAGCCCCCAAAACCTAAAGTTACTGCAATTTCCAGGGCCCAGTCTCAACCACGGAAAGGTACCTTAGTTTAAGGGTAACGGCTCGCATCTCCTATTGCCATTGGTTATGCAGCTATCGTGAAGGTTATTTGACACGATATGATATGATGAGAAGGCGATCACACTTCATAGGTGGTGATGTTATTCTTCGACCCGAGTCCTAGGCTTAGGGGCGCTGCACTACCGAGAGCTGAGATACTGGGCGCTCCCCTAATGGGCAAGGCCTGGGCTTTCACATCACTAACCTGGCTCCCCTTGAGCACCTCCCTCTTAGCGGAGGTCTTCAGGTGGATTTTTTTTTTTTGGCTCTCGTCGCCTCAGGCGTCCAAAGACTCCAAATCGGGGGAGGGAGATCGCTAATCACGTGTGTGGGTCACAGCGTTTAGCCTTCAGCATGAAGCATGAGGAATCATTCATCACTGCAACATTTGATATTTCCTTTCAGGCGCTCATACTTATGCCATTGTCCCTTTCCAGACACTCACCCTGTATTCCCCCCTCTTTGCAGACTTATGTGAATGGATTATACCTACGAAATCGGTTATCATGCCAACAAAACCTAGTAAATGCAGTTGGATCAAATCATCAACTTCAATATGACCCCACCCTCCTAACGTTGCTCACCCGCAACCCCTGAAGTTACTGAGCTTGGCAACGTCATGGGTCGCTTCCTGCGTTGGCCGTGTGGGTGCTTATTTCGCATAAACCAACTGCTTCAACCTCTTCTCAATCTTCTCTCTCCCCTCCAACGTGTTCCACACCTCGTGCGGTGCCCCGTTCACGATATCCCATGACTTCAAGTTCTCTGTCAACTTGGTCAGATCCCGCTGCTTCTTCTCCCACTTGCCACTGCTCTTGACTTGCTTCCCCGAGCTAATCACCACAAGCGGCGTATCCTTGCGCTGGATCTCGCGGCTGGTCTCCACGTCGCGCTTTGTGAATGACCCCGCCACGAGGCTTTCTTGGAGCTGCGCGAAGATGAACTTTCCGCCTTGTTGGGCTGAGCAGCCATAAGTGCGGTCTTTGCTGTTGCGCCCGCGAAAGATAGCTCCGGGGAGGCGGTCTAGGCCAAGCGGAGAGATAACACCGCGAAGCCAAAGTAGGAATCCTCGTCCTGGCGCGGCAACTTCACCAAGCAGATCCTCGTGCAGCGGGTCAATCAGAACCAAGCCCTTGACGGCGTGTCCATGTCGAGACGAGAAGACCCGCGAGTAAATGGACCCAATACCTGCACTCGCTAGCACCCACGGCCCAGTCTCACCAGCCTTGACCAGCGCCTCGCTCAAAACATCTGTAGCGAAGCCAGCTGATAACGGTGATGGAGCAGTATCTGACCACCCGTAACCAGGGCGATCCGCGAAGCAGTACCGAGATATAGATCCATTCTTGACTGCATTGTCGGCGAATTCCCACAGCCTCTCAACCGGCCGCTCGCCTCCCTCGAAGAACACAGTAGGCAACTTGTCGCCGTTCGAATCCGTCTTGTTGCCGTGGCAGTAAACGTGAATACGGTACTTGTCGCCGTCAACCCAGTACATTTTTCCAGGCGCAGCGTAAGATGCGTCGAGGGCTCGCACGATAATGTTCAAGGTTATCAAAACGAGAGCCGCAGTGATGATTGCATATCCAATTGTCGACAGCATGACCTCGCTCCACTCAAACAAAGTTCGTCTCGTCTCAGCCCGCCCAGTCAAGCGCTCCTCCTCCTCCGCCTTGCCCCATTTCACCATCCTGTCCGTCAAAAGAGTCCAGAGTGTCATGAGCAAAGCCCAAATAACACTTGTGGTTCCGACCCAACCTTCTTCGTAACGAGTCTGCTGAACAGCCAGAAGGAGAATCATATCAAGAAGCAAAATGCCCTGCTGTTGTCAGTTTGTGCGGTCACCAGCAAGCCAGTACGAAGACTTACCGTCATGACAATAGCCAGAATCCGATTAGCTTTGGCCGGCACTCCAAAGAACACCAATGCAAACAATGTATTCGCCATTGTCAAACTTGCAAAGCTAAATGCCAAGAACCCGCTCCCACGAGTATGGAACCCCGGCGGCGTCGCAAAGGCAGAGACCAACAGTAGGATCCACCAGACAAACGTCGCTATCGCGAACAGCACCGTCAGGTACCGCAGGATACGGATGCTCCATAGGTTATATGGCGACACAGCTGGGTCATCGGGCGCGAGGAGCCCGCGATTGCCCCGATTCGAGTCGACACGGTTGGGGAGCAGGCGGGTATGTTCGTCCGGTGGTGCTTGTTGGCCGTCTTCATCATTCTCGGCGCCATGCGCCCGGCTGTTTTTATCGTGACCGTTCTGGTCATCGTCATTCTTTGAGAAGAGCGGCATCGTGCAGGTATTTATCGTCCACCCCTCGTATCTCAACTTCCAAACAACCAACAAAGCGTCAATATGCCCGACCGTAGATAATTTCCCACAGAGAGAGCGATTGTAGAGCACCTGGAAATAAATTGTAAATTTCAATTGTCGTTCCACCATTCTGCTCTAATATAGCCTTTCCTTGGGCAAGCTTGCATTCAATAGAGTACGTCATATGCTGGTCGCGGTCGCCAATCAACTGCCGCTAGCATCACGAATGCGGAACGCTATTCGTCCAGGAGCTAAGCTTCCGCCCAGTACCCTGATTCCGCGCAGTGATCAGATGTTCACTGATAAACTTTACCTCATGAACGTGCTGTCACAGTGATGAACTTTCAGCTGTTTCTGGGACAAGCTTAGAAGCTAACGGAAAGGCTTCTCCGATATCGCGGGTTTTATGAGAAAGTTTTCTGAACTCTGGATGTTCTAGAATTAATGGGTTGAGGTTCTCAGAATTGTGTCTATATATACATTGAGTGGGTATCGATTATATGAGCAAAGAAGACCACATCATAGAAGACCACCTCCATATCGCAAATCACCAACATTCAAAGGCTCGTCCTTGTCCACAATTAACTCCAGGCTTGCTTAAACAGATAACAAGACATATAAAACAAATCGCCACCGATTGATTCCCCAAGTCGTTAGCCATCGCGAAGATTATTCAGGGCGGCTCAAGTTTCCCAGGGTGCAACTGGGTTAAATTCTTTGGCGCTAGGAGTAGAAAAGATGCTGCTCGACTTCGAATGAGATGCATGGCTATAACCTGAGTAGGACTGCCTCATCTGCTGCTCCTTGTTCGCTTTCAATAATAGCTTCTCTGGATCAGGGCCTCGGGTCGAAGTGATGGCTCCTTCGGGGAGCTTTCCGATAGGCAAATGCATCTTAGCTGCAGCTTCGGGGTCTTTGAGATCTAAGCCGTGCTTTTTGTACGTATTTCGCTTCTGTTGCTTCATGGCTTGTGCTGAGGGTTCGCTGACTGACAACCAGTCTTTGACTTGAGAAAACCATCGAGGTCGTGATTTCGACTTCTGAAACCCTGTGACTGAACCACGCCTCCTCTCATCCCCACTCATAGATGGATCATAATCCGATTGGGATCGAGTAGATGTGGTGCCGGACAGCATGGAGCCGGCCAGCGTATCAGGAGAGGATCCTTCCGGAGACATCATCCGAGAGAATATTGAGAGGCGAGGCCGCGGGATATGAATCTGAAGTGCTGTGGGTGTAACCTGCTTAATAACAGGTGAAATGTTCGGTCGAGTATCTACTTCAATGATCCCACAGGTAGATGCTGGCCTAGTTTTGCGAGCTGACTGGTGGAGTATTGTCTTTCCGTCAAGGGAGTAGCCTTGTTTGCGCTGAAGATGCGAAACCCGCTTGGATCGTGAATATCGGTGTGAAGAGTCGACGGTGCAGCGAAGCGACTGTCCCGAACCTAAAGCTTGCGCGTATATACCAGGGGCAGATATCCTTTTTTTGGTAGCTCGCGTATTGCCAAAAGGGTCGGACAGCACAAATCGTCCAAATACGACAGATTTTTGACGCCGTTTGGTCGGTTTCTAACCGAGGCGTGGACGATTAATACTAGAGCCTGCCAAAGCGGGTTCGGAAGTGTCGGATTGTGGTATAAGTAGAGCCAGTTGAGTTGTGCAAGGAGCAGGAACGTCTTCGGAGATAGGAGTCGAAGGACTGGATGCGCTTAGATGCTGTCTAATTGAAGTCGGGTATGAGAAGTTGCGGACGAAGCTTGTCTTAGACACAGAGGCGGCTGAATCTTGAAGTTTCGTAGATGATGGGAGCTGTGTAAGGTCGCAATGTTGGGCACGATCAGACGCAGTCATAGTCCTTAGACCAAGGGAGAAATCTGCTTTCTGACTGATTGATGAATCGTAGCACTGTCAACTAACATTGACTGCTTCTTCGCTTTTGGTTTTGTGGAGGGGTGACAGGAATGAAGGTATAGCGGGGGATGGATGAGAGGCGTGTAAGTAAGGGTCGCGAATGGAATAGTGACAGAGGCGAAGTCAATGTCTGGGTGAGAAGGAGTGACAATTATCAGAGAGAAGGTTAAATAGAATAGTTCAGGCAAAAGATATAAGAGCAATTGAACCCTGAGGCAACATAATATGGATGATTGAGGAAGGAGGGAATGAAGGGGCAGGGGTGAAGGGAGATTGAAAGTGGGAAACCTGGAAGCTGGTGGGGAGGAGCGTTGCGTCGCTGCCCGAGCTTTAAGCAACAGGTAGGACAGTACCTTAATTAAGGTAGTTAGGTCAGGCTAAGGTACTCTCTCCTCCGAGTCACACTTGGCTTCTCTTGTTGGTCTCTTCGGCATGTGGAAGTGAATGGGGAAATGCATGCGCATGTGCATCGGCATGGCTCCACAACGTGGGACAGATGAGGATAATGGTTACCTCATTGTGCCTTGATTCGATGGAGCTGAAGTAGCCTCGATGAGACATTGCAGCGAGGCGCTTCGACGGGCAAGCTAGGAGGGTTGCCGATTCGTTTAGCTTGCTCCGAGGACCTAGGCTAACATCACAACAACGGAGGGAGATGCCACAGACTCCATTTTCATTTTCTCCACGATCTCATTTGCCCAGGGTCTGCCGGTACCTAGTGAAGAGCTAGCCAGGAACGCCACATCGTCGCTCCCTGCGCCAATTAAAACCAGATAAAAAGCAACGAGAGGGCTGTCACTTTTACCCACAGACCCAGGGAGGCACACCGGATGCGCTGGTGATGAGGATTGATCAGCGGCGGCAGATCATCAGATCATGCAATTCTTGACTGACCTGCATGAAGATGATAGTTTCTCTAGTGGAGAAAAGTTAAACGTCCGACGACGACCGTTGAACCTGTAAAAGCTTGGTCGACGGTGATCATATCCCCCAAGGGCCTGGCGGTAGAGTTTGGCAGGTCCACCAAGCCAGCCAGCAGAATGTGATGGCTCCAGTATCAACGCTAAAGCGGCCGTCGGAATGATTTAGCAACACCTCCAGATATTTCCATCAAGTAGATTCATCGATGGATATCTTAGCATTCTGCTTAGCATCTCCTAGTATCGTTCTAGCAGCTGGGTCTTTAGCCCAAGCTATCCGGACGGCTGGAACTTTGCCCTGAGCGTTTTGAAATGTCGCTGTGCTATTGGATCGCAACGAAGCCCCCCCAAGCGATGCGCTGTTCGTTATTGCGGCAGTGTCCTCCTTCAAAAGCAAAACCTCCGTAACCAGCAGTTCCTTGCAAAGAAGAAAATTGACCTTACAGCTGCCCAGGTGATCTCCCGGCCGCATCCCAGCCCCACAGCGGCAGGCAGTTCAACAACTGCAACCTGAGTGTCTCGGAAAACTTGATACCGTTGGTCGTTTGATGAGTCGCAACGCACAGTCCAGTTCGAGACCCTTCGGCTCATCCGCCACTACCGGGAGATGAACACTACCCGCTCATACGGGACAGGGGGTTTTCATTGCTGCAGACTAAGTAAGCCATCGAAGTTTTGGTTGCTCAGCCTTGCAACCATCCCGTGCCCGAAAACTCCGAGCGAGTCTCGGCATGTGTCTCGACTCCGGCTGCTGTTGCTCCTGAAACATCTGCAGGCGGAATATTGAAATCTGGTAGGACAACTGTTGGGTTTGGGCTGTTCCTGGATTCGAGTCTATTGGCTCGGGGTCACTTTTGACAAGGTACAGGTTTTGAGATCCAGATCGAGAGGATGAGTGGAAGGAGCCAGTCTCTTTAATGCTCCGATGTCTGCAAATTCTCGGACATAGGTATCTTATTCTCTAATTTCGCTCGAGAAGACGGGAAAGGTGTATTAGCGCCCGACCCCGTAATGCTGGCCCCTGAGCTCCCCTAGTCAGGTCCGAGACAGCCTGTCTAGCTGAGCTGTCGTTGTACCTCAGTTCTAGAATGAGATCCAGACGTCTTAGCTTAGGAGTAGCCATTTGCACCGATCTAGCGCTTGCGAAACTCATTGACGAAAGGATTTAGACACTCAGGTAAGCGTTCACAAAAGCATCGGCCTATCGACCAATCCACTTTCGACAACAAGCACTGGCATCCAGGCTGACAAGAGAGGTCGGTGAGAGGAAGACGGGGCTTATGGGCCGGTTACTACCGACTGTGCTGGTATGACATGACTTAGACCTATAACCTAGGGTTCCTAGCAGACGCATATGACTGTTGAAGGTTCCACAGCAAAAGATAGAGCAGATATTTCACCGAGCTTTTGTCTCCTTATGGACCGACAGTACGTCCATAATCTAGTTCCTCTTTCGGGGCAGTTTAAACAGAGCTCCGAGTTGTGTCTACATCTGGTCATATGGGCTTCACGCTTCGTTACAGTCCTAACATCACATATTGACCCTCTTATGAATCTAGCTCCAGCAACATAAAACGGCGTAATCACTACAATGAAAATGGAGGGTAGGAGCCACCATTCTCGGTCTGTCCTGCAGCATCTTCCTTAGTATAACGGTAAGTTGATGTTCACGTTTCGGGCATAGTTGAATACCGAGAGATGTCTTGCAGAAGTAATAACTGCGCAACATGTTTCAAGCTGAAAGTAAAAGAAATATGCATACATTTACCTCACCAAGCTGAAACAAGTAGCGTAATATGCGGATAGATACCAAGACACGGGTGTCCGAACGCAAGCCCGGCGCATCCTAAACATGATGGGCTCTAACATCATCCTTCTAGAATTAATGAGAATATGCTTTATAAGGGTATTCGCAACTTGGAATCATTGAGTCATCACCTTTCCAGGCATTGCATGTCGATACTTAAATAAGATACAAAATCACTTTTAAAAGGGCCGCCATTCTTGAGGGAGAAAGTAAAGATACCTCGTACTCCAAAATGAGCATAACCAATGGCCTCAAAGCCAACTCTGTCCTTTGAGAAAATTAACGAGCCTAATGAGACCTGGACAATTCGGACCACCTTCCCGATACAGCAATGTCTACTAAAACGTTCAAGGCCAGGTAACTCATCATCAGCAGTGCCTAGACGGCTCCCAGGGTCAGCCTATCATGGCTAGGTGTCATGAGGGTGTGTTCTGCTGCGTGTTGAGGCGTTTGGATGCAATAACACTAGGGAACTCAGTCGCAGTTGGGGGCCAAGCTCCTTCTGGATGCTGGTCGGGTCGCTGCCTTGCGGGTAGTCATAGACTCACGTTGCTAACATACCTGCCCACTCATCATACTGTGATGATAGAACGGGTATCAGGCGGCAACAGTATGCCTATTTGCAGACTAAAATATCAACCAACTGCATACAACCCAGGCTGATTTCGGGAAGAACCAGCCAATAGCTGCCTGCAGGTCTGAGCAGGCACAGACTATCGAATGTAAGCCCTTTCAAGTGCTGCCTTCCGGGTTCCGGTTGAGACAAACTAGCAACCGTTTGGGAACCCGGTTTTGGCAGTTGCTTAAGTGAAACTTGACGGCACCTTTCCTAGTGGGTAAGCAGTGCTACGCATCATATTGCCAACCATCACCATCAAGAAACCCTTGCATGATACTCATCCTGGTCCAAACTAAAGCACAGTCCGTGCGCAATCGCGAGATCTGACGGCATCGCGGGGCGGCTAGAGACCCACCTTCACACCACCCCGCTTCAACCCGACCTGACCTCACCCGAGCTGCGCTGCCTGATGCAGGCAAACACCTCCGTTATCGTTGCCGTTGGGGTCTCCTAGCCTTTTTTTCGTCCTTGCATCTTTCACGCCACGGTTAGCAAACGCCGCGCCCGTTACTGCGCTGGGGTCGTTGCTTTGAGACATTGCATTCCTGAGCAAGACGGCGCAGTCCCTACTCGCTAGCTCCACGACGTTGCGCATTGCGCATTACAGACTACGGATTATAGCTGCAGCATTTTGGACGTCGTCGCGCCTGCTTCCGCCGCCGCTGGCCGGTCTCCTCCATCAGGTTACCCATCCCCGATCTCTCTCCCCTGTTCTCCCAGCGGCCACCTCCCTCGCTCACCACCATGCCCGCCCTCACAATCTCAACCGACCCTCCTCGAAACTCACGCAGCCCTTCCCCCAACCGCCCACCCGTCTCACCGATAACCCCAACCCTCGGCCCCGCGCGACTAGCCTCCGGCGCAACAACCTCCGACAAACGGACCCTCACTCACTCCCAGCCCGACCAAACGGGCATCCCTCCACCCGCACCGACGCCGCTCGCCTTCGACGCAAACCCCGACGTCATTGCACTCAAGTCTGCGATCTCAATCCTGCAGATCCAGCGGCAGAAAGCTACGGCCGATATCCAAGCGCTGAGTCGCGCCAAGGATGCAGCAGTTGGAGACCCGGAGGCGTTTGTCAAGGACTTGGCGGCTGGGAGGATCAATGCGCCGCAGCCAGACTCAGACTCCGAAGATGATGATGAGGAAATGGAAGGGCGGGACAACGCGGGAGAAGGCTCGTCGAAAGAACCTGCGCAAGACGAACCGCGAGAATGGGCTACTCTGCCCCAACCCCAAAATGTCGTGCGGTGCCCGCCCATAAACTGGTCACAATATGCCATCGTAGGCGATTCCCTCGACAAGCTCCACACCGAGCAAGTCACGCGTCCGACTCAAGGGACTCCCGCCAGCATCGGCGCGAACGGCATGTACGAATTCAAAGGCGATGGGAAGCAGGAGCGGTACGTAGGCGTAGCCGCGCCTTACAATCCCCTACGGGATAAGATTGAAAAGAAGGGCAAGGGTAAGAAATGAGTGGTAGATAAGGCGATGATGCGTGATGAGCTTACGCGATATTGTGCGATATGGGATATGATGTTATGTGAGAATGGAGCATTAACTGGCGTTGAAGGTTAGACGGGAACGGCGCTTCAGAGGACTCTAGCAATAAGCCCCTGGTTATTCAAATACGACTTGGGATTTGCATTTTATAACCAGAACGGAGTCCTGCTACGATTACAAAGTCGACGCAGGACTTGTCTCCATCCAGGCAACTGCCAATTTTGAGGATTGGTTAAGTTCGTCCTTTAGGTGTGACCTTGCTTGTCATGTGCCAATAGTCGCGATACTATGCTCCAGCCCGGAACTACAAGTGAACGCACACATGTACTTGTTCCCAAACCACGTCATGACTGCCAGTAGTAGAGCAACCCCCAGCATGCCATCCTATTCCATACTGTACACACGACCATGGGACTCTCGAGCCCGACCCAAGCAGTCCTCATTGTCTGGTCTCCTTAATAACCGCCACTTACTCTTGTATTGGAAATGAACACACAGAAACGCCCTGTAGGACCTGCCTTCGCAACCACGCCTCCCAAATGTAACCCAGAATTTCCAGGGTATTTTGAAGTTCACTCGGGAAAATCCCTAGACCACGTTAGTAAGGGTCCACCGAGCTGTTGCTTCAACTTACTCCATGCTCTGCTGCACCGACCGGCGCAAGCGCCGGCTGTATTTCCTCTTGTCGTCTGCTGTACCGGCCCAGTACAACTGGCTAGCTTCTGGGTTCACGATTCGCCGCGGATCGTACGCGGGTTCATCTTCCTCAAGAAAAGAGATAATAGCTTCGATGTGGGATCTGACATCTTCCCGTTTCAAGGGCGGGGGGGCATAGCAAGCTGTCCCATCTGGGGCAATGTGGTGGTGGAATATCTTCGTGTCGAACTTAGCACGAGGCTGCTCGTCTGGGAATCGGGGGCTAAAGTTCATTCTGATCCGGAAAAGGCCTCCGTCGAGATTCGTCATTGGTCGCCCGAAATAGGTAATTATCCATACGAACGGGTTTCCATCCTCGAGGAAGACGTCATGCGGCATGTCTCCACGTTTGAAAGATGCGACAACTTGTTCGTACTGATGCTGTAAATTCACTGCAACCGTCGACTCTTTGGCTTTGGCGGCAAGACCTTCCTCTGCCCAAGATATAGTTTCAGCGTCGATGGCTGATTTGATCTTGTTGAGTCGGCGTTCCAATTCGCTGTAGAAGAATTGGCCATTCATCATGTTATTACCGCTCTCGAACGGCATTCTTTGAAAGGCCTGGCCATGTTTGACTTCCGATTTTCCTTTCTGGATGGCTGCGAGGTACGATTCGTAATACCATAGAAATCTACGCTTGCATAGGTCCTTGAAGGGCTCAAAGGGCACGCTAGATTCGTCCACATCGTCATCATCATCTTCTTGGAAGACAACATCATTCGTCGTCCCATCGGGTGATAACCCCAGGTAGCCTTCAAGGCGTTGTATAACCGAGATTCGCAAGCTTTCATGGCGAATCTAATGGATATTAGTGTGATCCCGTTGAGGATGCGGGAACAAATGCCTTCTGGTTGTATTCCTTCTTCAAAGCTTTGTCCTTGGGCTCATCTGCGTCTTCGAAGCCCGGTTCGTTCTCGTATGGATCCGCCGACATCAGACTCTGTATTGACAGTAAGATAGATTCCAGGCCCTGCGCTGAGGACCACTCCTCTCCAGGTTCACCTCGCCATGTGCTAGATTGCTGTCAGCTGGTACGCTTAGGTCAAGTAATGCTTTATCATACCCCAAAATAGACCTAGCTGGTTAGCAATCGGATGGCATAATGAAGAAGGGTTACTTACAGGCAGACTTTGCCACTGGAATAAATATTGGGGTTCATCCGACATCGCCCACCGTTGGTAGTAGTGCACTGCACATTTGGTGACTTGGAAGGGTAATCTGCCACAAAGCGTTCAGTATTGTTGACATCCGGAACCAGGCCACTATTTGCAACGGACCTTTGTTGAAGCGAATCGCGAACTATGTATACATATTAACTCATGCTCCCCCATAAGTTGGCTTAAGGACGGCTTACTTCAAAGAAGCCATACTCATAGGGGGTCTCGTGAGGCCCCATGATCAACGCCCTGACATTTCGAACATCGACATCTCGGCAGGCAACAGCAATTGCTAGGGGCCAAAATGCCGGGTTAGTTGGATTCCACCGGATAATGACAGGAAGAGGGGCTTCATACACAGGTCAGAACCCTTCTGAATGTCACTGAGTTCCTAGACAAGCAGTATCAGCCTTACGACCCCGCGACGGCTACGAGTGGGGGGGAGGCTACCTTGGAAATCCGAATAATGGACTGATCCATGACGTCCCAGGACGATACGCCAAATTAAGAAACTATTCAGAAGCCTGGCTGTCGGTATCGATGCGCTCGCGAAATGTTGGAGGGAACAGTTCATGCAGATGGTGTAGGGTTCAGACGAAGATTGGGTTGGAGAAAGTGAGCAGGTCATTGGGGGATTAGCGGGGTTCATCACAAGCGGCAGGAGACACGCCGACAATTTGAAATGCAGGCAAACACAGTAGTACCAACAAGCAAACAAACTCTTCGGGTAAAGCCAATGAGAGGGTCATGATATCGAGACAGCCAGGCCATGTGCTTTGCACGTGAACGTAGCGACGTGTAAATGAGCTTATTAACTAAATACGAAGATAATAAGTATTCTGTTGCGCTCTCGTTGTTCCAGGTCACACTGTTTCCGGGGTAAGTTTCAATACATTGTGAGCCACTCACCTTCAACAAGGAGCGATAATGTACCTTAGCTTCTCCTAAATCTATGCTGCGGTACCCAATAGGTAGTAGGAAATGGAGCATCGAGCTGGGAGATTCTAATCCCCAGCTGTAGTGCATCAACTTGGAGTTTGATAGTAGTCGTCAAGCTCTAGGTTAGCTCCAACCTCCAGGCTAGAGGTGCTTCGGTTACTTGAGTGGGGCAAGATTTAGCTTGTCGCGGGGTCTTTGCATCTGAGGTGCACCTGGTGGCGCGCATCGCGTCAACCAACGACGCGTTAATGGATTTTTGTACAGTGCACCTTAAGCTCCCTAAATATCATCCTACCCCAGCCAGCAGGAACTTCCTCGAAATCGCCATTGCTCTCATCACCGATACGAATATTCGATATGGCTAGCTTCTTTGATCTAAAAGCCCGGAAAGCAGCCGCCGCTGCTAATGGGAACGCAGATCAGAAACAAGAAAAGCCTACCAGCAGCAGAACCCAACCCTGGGTAGAGAAATAGTCTGCACCCGCCCGAAACCTGTGCGGCAATGATGCTAACCATTGCCTAGTCGACCAAAGACCTTGAGCGATGTTACTGCGCAAGATCATACCGTCACAGTTCTGCAAAGGACGCTGCAAGCCTCTAATGTTGGTGCCTCGAATTGGCTGCGAGATCCATCTGAAGTTAACAAGCACCTAGCTTCCGCATATGCTCTTCTACGGCCCGCCTGGCACGGGGAAAACCTCCACAGTTCTCGCCCTAGCAAAAGAACTGTATGGTCCAGAGATGATCAAATCCAGAGTCCTTGAGCTCAACGCCTCCGACGAGCGTGGCATTTCCATTGTCCGCGAAAAGGTCAAAAACTTCGCCCGAATGCAGTTGACCAACCCGACCGCCGCCTATAAACAAAGATACCCCTGCCCGCCGTTCAAGATCATTATCCTCGATGAAGCCGATTCGATGACACAGGATGCACAGAGTGCCCTGCGAAGAACCATGGAGACGTATAGTAAGATCACTCGATTTTGTTTAATCTGCAATTATGTCACTCGTATCATCGACCCGCTAGCTAGCCGATGTAGCAAATTCCGATTCAAGAGTCTGGATCAAGGAAACGCGAAGAAACGATTAGAGGAAATTGCGGAAAAGGAGGGCGTGGCTTTGGAGGAAGGTGCCATTGATACATTGATCAAGTGTAGCGAAGGCGACTTGCGAAAAGCAATCACATACCTGCAGAGTGCTGCGCGTTTGGTTGGTGCGAATGCTCCCGAGAAAGATGTAGAGGGCGACGAGAGTATGGACGTGGATAAGAAGGCGGTGACTGTCAAGATCGTCGAGGATATCGCCGGCGTCATCCCAGATGTCACTATTGACGACCTTGTACGGGCAATACGACCACAAAGATCTGGCGGCTCTTACCAGACCATTGCCAAAGTTGTTGAGGATATGGTTGCGGATGGTTGGAGTGCTGGGCAGGTTGTCGGCCAGGTATGTCAATTGCTCGTGTTACCATATTCGACACAAGATGACTGACATTCTACAGCTATATCAAGCAATCACATACGACGAAACCATCCCCGATATTCAGAAGAACAAAATTGTCTTGGTCTTCTCAGAAGTTGATAAGCGGTTGGTCGATGGTGCAGATGAGCATTTATCAATCCTGGATCTAGTTATGAGGATATCCGCTATCATGGCCGGAAAATGAGCGGGTAGTCTGTACAATGGAGTCTGATTATACAAACGAAGTTGGGGCGAATTTTGGAATGGCGTTGGAACTGGTTATATGCTACCAGATCAGATCCATAGATGGTTTCCTATCCTTGTAATTATGAGACAGGATAGCTTAGGCCAAGTCTTGATGACCAATTAAGCCTAGGTTTCCGTGGATTGCTGACCATGCGTCTTTTGGCTGTTTCACGATGTCCTTCCTTTCGGTGTGCTTTCTCGCACTGGCGGGATGTTTTGCTGCTGTATCGAGCCAGAAATCATCCTCCGTTTGCTCTTGTGCCTCTTCAACTGGATCCACCTGATCTTGCCCTAGTAGATGGTCGATTTCCTGTAGAGCTTTCATAGAGTTCTCAAGTGCGACTTGTCCCCCCTCTACCTTCTCCGCAACGATTTCGAAGGTGGCAAGCTTTGCCGAATCCGCAGCAAAGACCCAAGGCTGGACCCGACTTGTAAGTCCGGAAGGCTCAGATACCGGCGCAGTCAATGCTTCCCCTAAGACGGACCGTCGGCGTGATTTCTGCATGGGGTACGCTGGGAGAAGATGACTTTCTTCCGCAAGAGCTCCGAGTGATCGATAATCGGCTTTGGTCTGTTTGTTCAGGATTGAGTTCATGTGCGACTTTTGCATGATCATTGATTTCTGTTTCCTTGAGACTGAAAGTAGAGTTTCGATGTATGGTGTCAAGAGATGGTTGCTTGGGGTTGGGCCAGTGTCCTCAGTCTGCTGAATTTTGTCAAGTGGTATGAGGACCGGCGCCAGTGAGACATCGGCTCCTTCAACCATTGCCGCGAGAAGTGACTTCCTGGCTTCGAGATACCTCGCGTATTTGTCTTTGATGTTTCTGAGTTCGCTGTTGATAGCGGCCTTGTCTACCTTAGGTCCTTCTCGGCCTTGACCTCCTTCGGCGCTGTCTCCAATTTCGTCATCCTCCGAAGCTTTGCTAAGCTCCGTTTCGATCCAGTTGATAAGTTCATTGCGAGTCGCATTCAGAGCGTCTAGCCTGGTCCCATTGCTGACAACATCCGGGATATCTCTCGCTTTGGCTCTGGTTTCCTGGAGCAGCTGTTCTTCTCGGCGTAAAAGTAGCTTTGTTCTTAATACTGTCTTCTCCAATTGAGCTACCTGGCCCTTGAGATCTGGCTTCGTAGAGCTTTGTTGAGCAACAAGGCTGTTGACAACCTCTTTAGGGACATTGGGCAGGCTCGACGTCCCTTGGAATATTTCATCCTGGTCAAGAAAGCCCTGTGAGGCGGCTGGTTTTTGACACAGAAGATCAAAGTGTTTTTGGACGGCTGTCAATCGTTCCTGTTTGTTCTGTAGTTTGAGAAGGGTGATTCGCTCCTCGAGTAGGTTAGGATTGTTTGATGGCGTTGTCTGAGCTGAGGGTTGTTGTGGGTAATCTGCTTGGACCACGTCGTCGTACTGTCGTCGAGCAGCAACATTGGCTTTTAGGGCCTCAATGAACTCTCTGTGGACTCCTTTCAATTCCGGCCCAAGTGTGATGTCGTGAGAGCTATCCACTAGGGATGTTGGCTGTCTGATAGGGCCATCGCGTGAGCAAGACCCAAGGTGAAGAGCCAATATGCGCCTGATGTAGTTGACATGTTCCCGTGGTTTTATGTAAGGGTCGAGCGTACTTTGAAATTTGGCAACGGTATCATCCGAGTCTGACATTGTGGCTTCTCATTTCGGGGTATTAGCAAACTGCCGAACCGACCCTCGTAGGAACCCAATGTTCGTGGATGTTCGTAAATAAGGGCAGCCCCTGTATATGTGGCTGGTGTTGTGGCGTAAGATGCTAAGCGAATCGCAGACTAGCGCCTGCAGCCTAGAAGGCTGAGATTCTTGAAATTTATGATCGCGACAAACAACCTTTCTAAATTGTGGCGGCGGACGAAACGTTTCAACGACGGCGCATCAATCGTAGACTCTGAGTCATTTAGGCTGCAGCTCTATCTCTGGAGTAGACGCGTGGGTGGCAAACTCATGGTAATTTAGCGGTCGAGCTCCGCGAGCTTTTGTCGAGAACTTCGACGTTCTCCCGCATCAACACAGCTTTACAACAGCCGCCAAGATGACGGACGCCAATCGCGATGTGTCGCAATACAAATACTCGGCCATGTCCAACCTGGTCCTCCAGGCGGACCGTCGATTCGTTACTCGGCGAACCGATGAGGCCACTGGTGATCCGGAGTCTCTTGCCGGACGCTTGAGTATCAAGGATATGGGCGCGAGAGTTGGACGCGACGAAGTACCGAAGCAGAAGAAGCAACCTGGTATGCCCGATATCGAGCGAGGGAGCTTACGAGAAGGAGAAGATATCCTTGCTCGAGAGCAACGAAGACGGAAAGCCGAGTCAAGCCAGATGAGAGGCACTGGCGTGCTCGGCGCGAACGAACTCTTGGTCGAGGGAATCACATACCGACCTCGAACCCTAGCGACGCAAGCGACCTTCAATCTTATTCTTACGATCGTGGCGAATAATTTGGGAGATGTGCCTCACGAAGTTGTCCGTAGTGCAGCAGACGCTGTCTTGGAATACTTGAAGGACGACGACCTAAAGGATCTCGACAAAAAGAAGGAGATCGATGATATCTTAGGCGTCTCCTTGAACCCTAAGCAGTTCAACGAGTTGGTGAACCTCGGGAAGAAGATTACGGACTACGATGCTCAGGATGAGGATGAGGATGCTGCAATGGGCGGTGCGGATGGAGATGACGCGGAAATCGATGAACGTCAGGGAGTTGCTGTTGCCTTTGACGAGGATGAGGAGGATGAGGAGGGTGGGATCGTCAATGAGGTACGCGATGAGTCATCTGAGGATGAGAATGAGGATGAAGAGGACGAAGATGCCCAGCCTAAGGCCTACGATGGCGCAGATAATGAGGATGAGATGATTATAGACTCAGCGCCGTCAGGAGACAAACGAACGGATAAGGAAAAGCATACCATTCCCGCTCGAGATATTGATGCCTTTTGGCTGCAACGACAAATCGGAAATTTCTATCCTGATGCCCACGAGCAGACAGACAAGACGAAGGAAGCTCTTCGGATTCTGTCAGGAGAATCCGATGAAGCTGGTGGTGAGGAGAAGTCCCTTCGAGAAATCGAGAACGACCTCATGGAACTCTTCGACTTCGAGCACCATGAGCTCGTCCAGAAGTTAGTCGAGAACCGAGAAAAGGTTTTCTGGCTCACGAAATTGGCAAGGACAGAAACCTCCGAACAACGCGCTGATGTTGAGAGGGAGATGGGCTCTGAAGGCTTGCAATGGATCCTCAATGAGCTGCGGGGCAAGTCGACAGGCGAGGAAAAGAAGGGGAAGATGGATATCAAGATGGACATTGACGTCCCTGCCTCCTTTACTGCAGAGGGACCTAAGCCCGAGCGACCTGAAGGCCATCTTGTTGGCGGCCTTCAACCAAAGAAATTAATCAACCTCGACAACTTGGTATTTGACCAAGGAAACCACCTTATGACTAACCCAAAGGTAAGGTTACCTGAAGGGTCAACAAAGAGAACGTTCAAAGGATATGAGGAGATTCACATCCCCACCCCCAAGAAGCGGAACGAGCCTGACGATGTTATGATCCCCGTTACCGATATGCCTGAATGGGCCCGCCCTCCTTTCAGCCAAGGGCCATCTCTGAACAAGATTCAATCTAAATGCTATCCTACAGCCTTCGAAGACGATGGCAACATGCTTGTCTGTGCACCAACTGGTAGTGGCAAGACGAATGTGGGTATGCTTGCCATCCTCCGAGAGCTTGGAAAGCACCGAAACCCCACAACTGGCGACATTGATCTCGACGCGTTCAAAATTGTCTGCATCTCCCCCCTCAAGGCACTCGTCCAGGAGCAGGTTGGGAACTTTGGAAAGAGACTGGAGCCCTTTGGTGTCAAGGTATCTGAGTTGACTGGTGATCGACAGCTCACGAAGCAGCAAATAGCCGAAACCCAGATCATCGTGACAACCCCTGAAAAATGGGACGTTATCACACGAAAGTCTAATGATCTGACATACACCAACTTGGTTCGTTTGATAATCATCGACGAAATCCACTTGCTTCACGATGACCGCGGTCCTGTTTTGGAAAGCATCGTTAGCAGAACTATCCGCAAGGTCGAGCAGACTGGCGAGCCTGTCCGTATCATTGGTCTGTCTGCGACCCTGCCCAACTACCGAGATGTCGCGAGCTTCTTGCGAGTGGATATGAAAACTGGCCTCTTCCATTTCGATGGCTCCTATAGACCTTGTCCACTACGGCAGGAGTTTGTCGGCGTTACCGATCGCAAGGCCATCAAGCAACTAAAAACAATGAATGATGTAACCTACAACAAGGTTATAGAGCACGTCGGAACGAACAGGAACCAGATGCTCATTTTCGTTCACTCTCGAAAAGAAACCGCCAAGACTGCTCGTTATATCCGAGACAAGGCCTTGGAGATGGATACAATCAATCAGATTCTGAAGCACGACGCTGGTAGCCGAGAGGTGCTCAATGAGGCGGCGAGCCAGGCAACCGACAAGGACCTGAAAGACATTCTGCCGTACGGCTTCGGTATCCACCATGCTGGTATGAGCAGAATAGACAGAACTGACGTGGAAGATCTCTTTGCACGCGGCGCTATTCAAGTGCTTGTGTGTACCGCGACTTTGGCATGGGGTGTCAATTTGCCAGCACATACCGTCGTCATCAAGGGAACTCAAGTCTACTCTCCGGAGAAGGGTAGCTGGGTCGAGCTCAGTCCTCAAGATGTCCTTCAGATGCTCGGTCGTGCAGGGCGACCTCAGTATGATACCTATGGCGAGGGTATCATTATTACTACGCAGAGCGAGATGCAGTACTACCTCTCACTTCTGAACCAGCAATTACCCATTGAAAGTCAGTTTGTGAGTAAGCTGGTCGATAATCTGAATGCAGAAATTGTCCTCGGGAACGTTCGGACACGCGATGAGGGAGTTGAGTGGCTGGGATATACCTACCTTTTCGTTCGGATGCTTCGCTCACCGGGATTATATCAAGTTGGGGCAGAATATGAAGACGACGAGGCTCTGGAGCAAAAACGAGTAGATCTCATTCATTCAGCTGCGATGGCTCTGAGGAAATCGAACCTCGTCAAATACGACGAGAAGACCGGCAAGTTGCAGTCTACCGAACTGGGTCGCATTGCTTCGCACTACTACATCACCTCTACCTCGATGGATACCTATAACAACCTCATTCAACCATCTATCACCACCATCGAGCTCTTCCGAGTCTTCTCTCTTAGTGCTGAGTTCAAGTACATCCCAGTTCGACAGGACGAGAAACTCGAACTTGCTAAACTCCTGGGACGAGTCCCTATACCCGTCAAGGAAAGCATCGAGGAGCCTCATGCCAAGATCAACGTGCTTCTACAAGCGTATATCTCGCGCCTCAAACTCGACGGCCTTGCGTTGATGGCCGATATGGTGTACGTGACTCAATCAGCGGGCCGAATTTTGCGTGCCATCTTCGAGATTGCGTTAAAGAAGGGATGGTCTTCTGTTGCGAAGACCGCTCTGGATCTCTGCAAGATGGCTGAAAAACGAATGTGGCCGACCATGTCACCTCTGCGCCAATTTCCGACCTGCTCTAGGGACATCATCCAGAAGGCTGAAAGGATAGATGTCTCCTGGAGCAGCTATTTCGATCTCGACCCTCCTCGAATGGGCGAACTTCTCGGCATGCCTCGCGCGGGTCGAACAGTCTGTGGACTCGTCTCCAAATTCCCACGAGTCGAGGTACAGGCGCAAGTCCAGCCCATGACTAGGTCGATGATTCGAATCGAATTGAGCATCACTCCAAACTTCGAGTGGGATGACACTATCCATGGTGCTGCTGAGAACTTCTGGATCCTTGTCGAGGACTGTGACGGCGAGGACATTCTTTATCACGACACGTTCCTGCTCCGCAAAGATTATGCTGAATCTGAATCGAACGAGCACATCGTTGACTTCACGGTCCCCATCACCGACCCGATGCCGCCTAATTATTTCGTTTCGGTTGTTTCTGACAGGTGGATGCACGCTGAGACGAGGCTTCCTGTCCCCTTCAACAAACTCATACTACCCGAGAAGTTTCCGCCTCATACTGAGCTCCTCGAACTTCAACCCCTCCCCGTCTCGGCCCTCAAGGTCTCTAACTATATCGACCTGTATCCAGACTGGAATCAGTTCAACCGAATCCAAACACAGACTTTCAATTCACTGTATAAGACGGACCAGAACGTGTTCGTTGGAGCCCCTACCGGAAGTGGAAAGACTGTTTGCGCCGAGTTTGCACTGCTACGCCATTGGACGCAAGGTGGCTCAGGCCGTGCTGTATATATCGCCCCAGTGCAAGAACTGGTCGACAGCCGCCTTCAGGACTGGCAGAAGCGCCTTGCCCACCTGAATGGTGGCAAGGAGATTGTCAAGTTGACCGGCGAGACGGCGACTGATCTCAAGCTCTTGGAGGCTGGTGACTTAATTCTGGCAACTCCTACGCAATGGGATGTTCTTTCTAGACAGTGGAAGCGTCGCAGGAACGTTCAGACTGTGGAGCTCTTCATCGCGGATGAGGTTCATCTCCTGGGTGGCTACCAGGGCTACGTTTACGAGATCATTGTATCTCGCATGCATTATATTCGAACCCAGACGGAGCTGCCCATGAGGATAATTGCATTAAGTGTGTCTCTAGCCAATGCTCGGGATATTGGCGAGTGGATTGATGCTAAGAAGCACGATATCTACAACTTCAGCCCTCATGTCCGACCAGTACCTTTAGAACTTCACATTCAGTCCTTCTCTAACCCTCACTTCCCCTCTCTTATGTTAGCAATGGCAAAGCCAACATATTTGGCCATTACGCAGATGTCTCCTGACAAGCCCGTCATGGTCTTTGTGCCCAGTCGGAAGCAAACACGAAACACTGCTCGAGATCTCCTAGCAGCAGCTGTCGTGGATGATGACGAGGATCGTTTCCTTTACGCGGATGTCAAGCAAATGCAGCCCCTACTCGAACGGGTACAAGAAGAAGCCTTAGCCGAGGCGCTTTCTCATGGTATCGGTTACTACCACGAAGCCCTCAGCCAGAGCGACAAGCGAATCGTCAAGCATCTCTACGATAATGGCGCCATCCAAGTTCTTGTTGCCTCTCGAGATGTCTGCTGGGAGCTCAACAGCACTGCCCATCTCGTTATTGTTATGGGAACACAGTACTTTGAGGGTCGTGAGCATCGATATGTGGACTACCCTCTTAGCGAAGTTTTGCACATGTTTGGCAAGGCTCTTCGTCCTTCCAAGGATGGGCGAGGCCGTGGTGTGCTCATGTTACCCCAGGTTAAGCGAGACTACTACAAGAAGTTCCTGAATGAGGCCCTGCCTGTTGAGTCTCACCTCCACAACTACCTCCACGATGCTTTCGTTACTGAAATCAGCACTAAGATGATTGAGTCTGGTGATGATGCGATTAACTGGACCACTTTCACCTACTTCTACCGCCGGTTACTCGCCAACCCTAGCTACTACAGCTTGACGAGCACAACGCATGAGGGTCTGAGCAATTACATGTCTGATCTAGTCGAAACCACCCTTCGCGAGCTGGGAGAGTCTAAGATCATTGACTTTGACGAGGATGATGGTTCAGTGACGCCTCAGAACGCTGCCATGATTGCTGCATACTACAATATCTCATATATCACCATGCAGACATTCCTTCTGTCGCTTAGTGCTCGTACCAAGCTCAAGGGCATCATGGAAATTGTCACTTCTGCAACCGAGTTTGAGTCAATCCAGATCCGAAGGCACGAGGAAAGTCTCCTGCGGCGCATCTATGATCGTGTGCCTGTCAAGATGTCTGACCCAGTCTATGACTCGCCTCACTTCAAGGCTTTCGTGCTTTTGCAGGCCCATTTCTCGCGCATGCAGCTGCCGATTGATCTTGCCAAAGACCAAGAGATACTCATATCAAGGGTTCTCAGTCTCCTCAGCTCCATGGTTGATATCCTGTCGTCAGATGGGCACCTTAACGCCATGAACGCTATGGAGATGTCACAGATGGTGGTTCAGGCCATGTGGGATCGGGATAGTCCTCTCAAGCAGATTCCTCATTTCACGCCAGAGGTTGTCAAGGTGGCGAACGAATTTGGGTATGTTTCCGCAATTAATTCCCACGTGAATGATGTGGCTAATCGTTTTCATAGAATCAAGGACATCTTTGACTTCATGGAGGCCATGAATCCTGAAGAGAATGCTGATTACAACAAACTTGTCAAACGACTGGGCCTTTCGCAAACCCAGCTAGCACAAGCAGCCAACTTTACGAACGACAATTACCCAGATCTAGAACTTGAGCATGAGGTTCTCGATGAGGACGAGATCAGAGCAGGTGAGCCAGCCTACCTAAGCATCAAGATTGCACGCAATCTTGAGGAGGAGGAAGGAGAGTACGATTCTACGGTGCATGCGCCCTTCTACCCTGCGAAGAAGTTGGAGAACTGGTGGTTAGTGGTTGGTGACGAGAAGACCAAGAACCTCCTGGCTATCAAGCGAGTAACGATCGGACGCGAGCTAAATGTTCGCCTCGAGTATATCGTGTCGGCGCCAGGGGAGCACAATCTCAAGCTGTTCTTAATGAGCGATAGTTACGTTGGAGTCGATCAGGAGCGGGAATTTTCGGTTACGGCAGCCGAGGGCATGGACGTGGACGACGATGAGGAGGATGAGGATGAGGACGAGGAGTAAAGGGCTCAACAGTGTCTTCTCGTCTGGGTTCTGCCAAGGATGGCTGTGTACGCTACGAATACTGCAGACTACGGATGCGAATAGATGGTGAATTTCTCGAGCCAGCCATCTGGAACGGTGACGCAGGGTGTTTGGTGTGATTAAGATCAGCTCTTTGGACCGAGTTTTCCGGATACAAGGGCAGTTGTGTTGACGTGGAGTCGTGGAACAGCTTGTTACGATACAAGGCGCGCGAGGGGCTGGATAGGCCGAGGAGCAACGCCCCAAGCCCCCAGGAGACGCGCTAAGGCAGATCAACAACAAGGGAGTCCAAGGGGACAAGGCGAGCAAAGGCGAGAAGCGAGGAGCAAGGATGAGGGTCGAAGACTGTGTGGGAACTGTTGATGCCTTGGATCCTTGTGGCTTTCCCTGCCGCGTTTGGTCTGGCCTCTGCTGCTGTGCTCACCCTCACAGATGACGCCGCCACGCCGTCTTTATTGAGCTACTATATCTATCACGTGATCAACCTCCGGTGACGTTGGAAGTGTTTCCCTCCTGCCAGCCCATCATCTCGCACCAGTGTTTTTTCTCTCGTCAACTCCAACCCACACAACGCGGGAGGAACTCGCATCACCAATTGCGCACCGCATCCTCTAAAACCCTCAACCCATCGCGCTTCACGTTTCGCGGCCCATTGACTACGCCATACGCGCTCCGGAACGCGTTTCGACCATCTTTTCCTCCCAGCTCGCCCAGCCTTAGCTTCTGACTCGTGTGACCTTGAAAGTCGCTTCGCATCGCCATTTTCCCTATTCGCCATGGCCGACCAGCCCAACGAGAAATTCGAGGCTACGGCTCCTGTCACTGACGCGAAGGAAGCTCCCGCTAGCGAGACCAAGACTGGCGGCGCTGAGTCTGCAGTAGCTGAGGATAAGGCGACGACCGCTGAGGAAGTTCGCAAGGAGGATGCTAAAGTCGCGGAAGGTACGTCAATCCTTTATGGACATCGCGCAAGCTGCGCGTTTGTTTGCATCTATAGTAGATGGCGGCAGGCGGTGTCCACGTGGCCATCGCCTCTCTCGGCGCGCTCCCCTCTTCGTCAGATTTGTGCTGACTAGCTTGCGCCAAACAGAACCAAAGGTCCTAGAAAACTCAGGCAACTCGGTCGAAACCTCCGCTGAAGCACCCGAAGAAGGAGAAGAGAAGCCTACCACTGATAAGGGTGATGTTGAGATGAAGGACGCGACGGAGGCACCGGCTGCCGAGGAGGCTGCAGCAGAATCCTCTGCTCCACCAGTCGATGCCGAGCCTGCGCCTGTAGATGCTTCTGTCAAGACACCAACGGCGAAAGGCAAGGCTCGCCGCAAGTCTACCGGTACGGCATCCAAGGGCAAGGCCTTGAACAGGAAGGGGTCCAAGGCGCGTTTGACCAACCTTGACGCGAAGCCTGGCGACCACTTCCTGGTGAAGCTCAAAGGCTTCCCTGCATGGCCCGCAATTATCTGCGACGAATCAATGCTCCCACAAGCGCTCGTCGATAGCCGCCCTATGACGGCGGCACGACCAGATGGTAGCTACCACGAACCCTATGCCGATGGTGGCAAACGTGTCATTGATAGGAATTTCCCTGTCATGTATCTATTCACAAACGAGTTGTAGGTGCCCTGATGCGAGATGGTGCGCCGACAGTGACTAATGTGTAAACGCAGTGGTTGGGTCGCCAACACGAACCTTACAGAGCTCTCCCCTGAGAAAGCTGAAGAGTCTGTCACCGAAAAGATGCGCAAGGATCTGAAGGAAGCCTTCCTGCTCGCCGCTGAGAACAACCCTGTCGAACATTATAAGGAGATGTTGAAGAACTTTCAGGAGGAGCAGATTGCGCAAGAGGAGGCTAAGCGGGCAGCGGCCGCCACCCCCAAGAAGTCGAAGAAGGGCAAAGCCAAGGCCGTGGATGACGATGTGGATATGGCGGATGCAGATGATTCCATTCTTCAGGAGAAGCCTAAGTCCTCGAAGAAACGAAAGGCCGAGGACGAAGTCAGCGTGAGAACTCCCAAGCCCACTTTGGAGCCAGCATAAGAAATACTGACACTCGAACCCGCAGACCCCAGCGCGATCAGACTCTGTCAAGAAGCCGAAGATTAAGCTTAACACGTCGTCTACGCCGAAGGTAGCAAATGGTACGGCCAAGGGGAAGGACGAGTCGGCTGTCAAATCTAAGTCCAAGTCCAAGAAGAGCAAGGAGGGTGCGGACAAGAAAGCCGAGGCACCAAAGGAGTCCAAGATGACCCCTGAGGAGCGTCTTGCTCGCAAGGAGGTATGTTTTCTGTGATGATTACGCATGTCAAGTCTAACATCTGGACAGAAAGAAGTTCTTTACCTTCGCCACAAGCTCCAGCGTGGTCTCTTGACCAGGGATCAGCAGCCTCAGGAGTCCGAGATGAAGGGGATGTCCGACTACATCACTATGTTAGAGAACTTCAAGGATCTCGAGGTGTCTATTATCCGCAACACCAAGATCAACAAGGTCCTCAAAGCTATCCTGAAACTGGAGGTGATCCCTCGAGAGGAAGAGTTCAAGTTCAAGAGCCGATCACAGGCGCTCCTGGATAAGTGGAACACATTGATGGCTGGCGACGGAGCTGTCGCCCCAACAAACGGTGTTAACGGATCTTCTAAAGGCAAGTCAGAGGAGAAGGAAGCACATGATAGTGAGAGTAAGGGGGCATCTGAAGAGCCCAAGAAGGCCGTGGTGCATAAATCGGCCGAAGAAGCCTCTGAGGACAAGAGCGACAAAGCGGCTAAGGCAAAACCAAATACTCCTGTGCCTGAGGAGAAGAAGCAGCCAGCTTCTGAAGAGGTAAGTGTCATGGCATATCTCTATCGATGTTCTTTCTAACACTCTAAAAAGGCCATTGTCCCTCCAGAGCCCGTCGAGGCTGTCGCCTGAACATAAGGCTCACCCCGAATGGCCTGGCAACGATATCAGTTGTCCGGACTATCGCAGATTCCGACTTGACGTGATATAATGGCGCAAGGGTTTTGGTATTTTCATTCTCATAAAAGTGCTTTCGACTTTCTCTTAAAGTTCGTGTATGAATATACGCCGAAGATGGCGGCCGAAGCGCGCGATGACCAGTCGCGGGCATTACCAGTTCAGCGAGATCATGGACTTGAAATCCGCACACATTATGGGGCAAGGAGGCTGGACTGTAGAAACGATTATCAAGGATGGTATAGGAAGGGGACAAATCTTTCTTCCGAATCAGGGGCACGGTAGATGGAGAAGTGAACGGTTGCTCGGGAGGTTTCCTTAAGCTTGAGCGGATTGCATGGGTAGTGATGGCTAAGAATGCGAGGGCTTCCAAATGGGGGCGTAAAGGCTTGAGGTTCTGGAGATTATTCCTGCAGCATCTAATGAAGAATGCAAAATTAGAACAGTTATTGCTGGCATCCAATGTGCTATCTGTTCATATCCTGGTGGTGAATGCGTATTGTCATGGACATTCAAGGTTATACAGTGTGCGATACAGTGGCTCGAGACGCGTCCAAGCTCAGCAAAAACGCGTCTCCCTCCTCACAACGATATTTGCACTGGGAACATTCAACAACAGAGTGCTGCCGGAGAAGCGAAAATGGCACGAGATGAGGTAATTGAGGATACCTATAGACAGGAGGATCACCAGGTAAACCATTTCCGACCCAGCCTTGAGCGATAACAGAAGATGCTAATTCAACTTTTAGGTGGCATATGTATTTGACCCTGAGGATGACCAGCCTCGCAGTGCGCGAGCAGCAAAGCGTCGACGGGTCTCAAACCAGACAGCAGAGACGGCGAAGGAGACTGGAAACACGTCGGCATTCGTCCCGCTACTGAACGGGGCTGAGAAACCCGAGTTTGTGCAATTGCGGGAGACGCTTTTTCAGGAAAACTGGGCGAAGGTGGAAGAGCGGATACAGGTATGTCGACCTACCTCTCCGTAAAGTCCTTTGCTAACCGCAAAAAGAGCATTCTGAGGGACTCGTATCGCGCGACGCTGGATGAAGTCAGCGCCTTTGTGGATGAGGCCACGATTGGGTGGTGAGGAACTCTGCTGTGCTGTTTTACGTCCCGCGGAAAGCTGACGAAGCGAACAGTACGGATCAGGTGCCCTCGGCGTTCATCATCACAGGCCCCAATATTGCCTCCCAAGACTTGCTCTTTGAGCAGCTATCAGAAACACTGCAGCAATCAACGCCTAGTAAGTTCGTCAGGCTGCGATCTTCGGAAGCTTCGACCTTGAAGGCGACATTGAAGAAGATTATTCGGGACATCACTGCTAAAGTGTCGGATGATGAGGATGATGATCTGCAGGTTGGTAACGGTCAAGATGTGAGTAGTCTGACTCCTCACCTATGCTGTTACTCATTGTTTCCAGGGACGGCGCTATTTGGATTACGACCTAGAGGCGTTATATGCCTTGATCAAGCCTCAGAATTGCGAACATGTTTATGTAGCCTTCCAAGACAGTGAAGGCTTTGATAGTAGCCTACTATCTGAGTTAATTGTCCTGTTCAAGTAGGTCCAGGCCAGCTAGAGAAAGCATAAGGAAATCTGCTAACGGGGTTTAGCTCCTGGCGACCGAGGATACCCTTCTCGCTGCTGTTTGGAATTGCCACATCTGTTGAGCTCCTGCAAGCTCGACTACTGAAGTCGGCCTGTCAGCTTATCTACGGCGCGCAGTTCGACGTTATCCAGACCGCTGTGATTCTCGAGACGATCTTCAAAGCTGCTGTGGCATCAGCCGACGTTCCAGTGCGGCTTGGCCCGTTGTTACTCCGCAGTATGCTCGATCGACAGCATGACCAAGTTTCTGGTGTTCAAACCTTCATTATGTCATTAAAGGTGAGATCGAGATCAGGTCCTACAGGTGTCTGACGAATGGGCTGACAAGTAATAGTACGCCTACATGTGCCATTTCTACGCGAATCCCCTGAGCGTTCTTCTTTCGCCTAGTCTCCAGCAAGCTCTTCCTTTGCAGGCGGAGCATCTCGAAGCTATCCGAAACTTTGCCTCGTTCCGCTCCCATGTAGAACAACAAGTTGGACAAGGTACCTCAGAGAGTCTCGGTCGTGCTAATGCTCTCATCGAAGACGATGAGTATCTTCTGTCGAAAGTCCGAGATAATGTCGATCGTGAAGGCTGGGTCGATGATATCTTACGTTCGTTGCTTCTCATCCAGGCAACAGGTGCGCAAGAGGGACAGTTCTCACAAGCGTATGTTGAGGCAATAGAAGAAGGCATTGCTATTTTGGAAGACTCAAACGTTGTCGAGTCTGTCAGGAGGATGGATATCAACGAGCTAACTACCATGCTACGTCGGGTGATATCCATCATCGAAGAGGGCGACAGCGACTTGAGCCTTAGGCCGTCGACTAAAGCGGAAGACATTGTGCTTCGCGATCGCTTTGAAAACCTACTGGATTTGCTTGAGGAGCTAAAAGCTAAGGCCGAGGACCAGGACATCACGGTGCGCAGCAAGTACAGCGGCCAAAGCAAGGTGATGCGTACTACGGTCATTGCACAGCGGGTCCAACTGAGCCAGGACTCCGCTACCCTCACAGATGAGGATAAGCAACTTACCCAGATTGTGGACGAGATCACGTCACTACTTTCCCAAGTGCGAGCTTCTACTCCCAGCTCTGTTTTATTCTCAGAGGGCTGGCTCTACGATTCCAGAATGCCATCCCGCGACGTCTTCGTTCCCCGCCCACGAGCTGTGTTGGAGCGCAGTCTGACACGACCACACGACTATCTCTCTTGTACATGCTGCAAGCAAGACGAAGAAGGTCTACAGGCGACATTCCCAGCGACTTCCATTCTGTACCATCTGTATTCTGAGACTGGCAGCCTCGTCAACGTGGCAGATCTATGGTCGGCCTTTGTGGGATTAACCGGCGATGAGGAAGCGGATGAACGGAAAAAACTTGTTCTGTTCTATCGCGGGTTGGCAGAGCTGAGGGCTCTCGGTTTCGTCAAAGCCAGCAAGAAGAAGGTGGATCATATTGCGAAACTCAAGTGGCTATAAGAGAGAAAGTGCTTTATCCGTCGACTTTGTTTGATGCAAAGAACTATGGAGTGCCGTGTTCATTTAAAGACAACGAGCAAGGAGTGCCATTATCCGAGGTTCAAAAAACTCAGTCTTATTCCAATCAGGCAACTGAAGAAAGAAAAGTCAGTAGGGGCATGTGAGGGCTAGAGGGTGTCGTCACAAGTGAGACACCAGGTGGCTGGGACGCGATGGGAGTCGTCGGATCCACGACAAGGCCAGCGCATACATACAGCAAAACCAAAGACCGGGAGCGGCGAATCGACAACTCACCTCAGGACTAAGACGGCGCAGCTCATGTGAAAGATTCAAAGACACGTCGAACCGCCAGTCAAAGACTCCAGAGACTCCCAGGCCCATGAATGCATTGTCTTTCGCCGACGCTTTGAGTCATGGGCCACCCAGTCACATTCCAAGGCTACTGCGTGTTTCTTGGTCTTTTTCTAAGTTGTCTCTCATTCAGCCCCCGCCGTCGCCCAACCCGATTGCGTCCGTACGCTCAAACAACCTCTGGCCTTGTCTCACCTGTACACCGCACCAAAATAACCCCTATGGCCGGGTCCGTCTAGGGGCGCTTGCCTTGGCTCTAGCCGAGCTTCGGAGGGGGAGGTAGTGCTCAAAGCGGGTTCCGTCGTCGTCGACAAAGACTAATAGTAAGGCTGGTTCTCTTTTTTCCCAAAAACAGCCGCGCGGGGACGCTGCGTCAAAGAACGGGTTCGGTACAAAGACATTCGACTGGCTGTTCACGATTGGCTGCGCTTCCATGGGTTCTTATACAAGAGGGCCGGGCGAGCCGGGGTTGGTAGAAGAAGTCTTCGTTGTTTCAACCTGAGATCTTTATATCTATTCTGCCTACTCCTCCCATCTCTTTTTTTTCTCTTTCCAGCTTCCTAGTCTTTTCGTCGGTCGGTTTCATCAGGTCTAGATCAGAAACAAAAAGCCCCAGGGTGGCGTTGATAAGAGCGCATTGGAAAACACTGCGACGACTTGCTGCCATATAACACCTTAACGACTGAATCACCAAGGTGAACAACACCCTTGAAAAGTGTTCTGCATCACCGAACACTACCAGATCAAGAGGTCTATAAAGAGGCCATATCATCACCATCTTCCCACAAATACCCATATCTCACTCAAACAACAATGATGAGAGGCGAGATTCCTTCACGACACCGCCAGGCCTTCAGCCAACGGCGCCTGGCCAGAAACCCTAAACTAGCCCGCAAACTCGAACAAATGGCCCTCCCCCTTGCACCACTCGTGCAACTCACCACGGGCGCCGTCCACCCAGCCTTCCCAACGACGGTCCTCAACTTCTGGTTGCTGACCGACGAGCAACTCGAGGCACTAGCCCACTTCTACCACCAGAAGATTCCCTGCCCATGGACGACGCAGTATCCCTGCCCCATCACCTGGAGCTCTGACCTTTCCCTCGAGGAGAAGCGGCGCAAGATGGGCAAGTTCATTGGGTTGCGGGGGTGCGAGTCGCCCGTTTTGTTGAAGACAGAGGAGGAGATCATGGAAGATGCGAGGAGGGCACGGTTAGCTGCCGACGAGGAGATGTGGCGGCGCAAGTTGTATCCCTGGCAGTCATGAGCTGGCTCTAGTCACCGAGATGTCATCAAGGCGTTCATGGACGGTTCAGCAAGCTGATTTGGGTTCATCATTTAATCTTTGGAGTTAAGCCAAGTTAAGAGGTCGTTGCATTTTGGAGGGACGAGAGTTTGCATGTAGATACACCAGCGCATCATTTGCATTTACCTTTGCATATTCAAATCATAGCAACCACGGAAGTGGATTTACAAAAGCCCATGAATACCACTTATTTGTTTTATCAACCTGAGACGCCGATGATCGCTTCTTCCTTTGAATATACATGCATGTCAACACAGATCCCTTTCCCCCAATCCCAGACAGGTTTTATGGCCACGGCTATGTAAAGCATGTTGTACAAACCTAAGTAGCCTGATGACTATCAGTCGGTTCAGGTATATTGTTCTATAGCACCTTGCTGGCTTAGTCCGGTAGCCACGACGTCTTTATATCTTGCCCTTTTTCTTCCCGCTGGCGGTTTTCCTAGAGAGAGGATCCTATTTCTTGCCCTTCTTCCTTCCGCCAGCGCTCTTGCTAGGGGTATCGACGATAACAGCGTCATCGTCGCTCGCCTTGGCAGGAACGGCCCCTTTCGTTGCGTCGGCATCGAGCTCCTTCATGAATTCATCCTTGATCTGGTTGCGGCGCTTCTCCCACCATTCCTTCTCGGAGTCAGCTTGCGAGAGGACCGCGTCGAGGTTGGCGCGGATGGCAGTATTGATGTTGATTTCTTGGGCGGCTTGGAAGATCGATTGGCCCCAACCGGGAGAAAGCCCATTGGCCTCGAGTTACTTGTTAGCTAACACATCGTAGCGACTTCATAAGAAGGAGGCTTACCTCAGCGACGACGTCTCTCAACTCTGCCTCCATCTCCTTCTCGGCACGCTCGAATCGCTGCCACAAATCATCTCCCACGCTGCCCCTCTGCAACAAAGCGCTGCAAGCCTGCTTCGAGTTCTTGATCTGGACCAGCCGGCGGATGTCCTCTATAGCTCGCCTCAAAAGAGCAGCACGTAGTACGCTGTCGGGCACCTTAGGGGTCTTTTCGGCGCCTTCTTCGGGTTGGAGATGTAGAAGGGAGAGGTAGACATTGCGCTGCAGATGGGGACCGAACCACGGCGCGAGATTGGCGCTTTGAGCTGTGATATGAGTATTAGCTGACCGGTAATTCCTAAGAGGGAATGCAGGAGGGCAGAAGCATACAAGCCTTCCGTTTTCGGTAGATGGTTGAGAATGTCATGAGGGCGCTACCGAGGACGAGGACGTAGGCGAAGGGGACCGCGAGGCCCTTCCAGTCAAAGTCGAGCATGATTGCGAGGAGCGGACCAAACCAAATCTTCTGTGGTGTTTATATAAAGGAAAAGACAGAAGGATCGGCTGGCGAAATTGACCGTGATGATGTGGTCGCGAAGTCGTACCTGGTGTAAAGGAGCTGCTATAATTACAGGCCAACGACCACCTGGTATCTTTCTTTTTTGGGCTTCTGGCCAGATAATCGGAATCCTTTCGTCACTGGCGCATTCCGTGGCGCGGAACCCCTCCAGGCGCTTGTGGCGCACCGCTCTGGGGCGTATTCACTGGAAGACTCGCCGGAAGATCGTTTGTCCCGAGGGGTAACCGCTGCAGCTTAGTGATGTACTAGGCAGGGCAGGATGACGCTGTAGGTCCGTTGGTGCTGGAAGCTGCCTCCACAGTGATTCAACAAGCTTCCACGCCACGGTCTAAGCTCTTTACCCTTCTTTCACTCTCTTGAAACCGCTTCTTCAACCTTACGTCCCTCCTCCTCCCATACGACGTTGTATTTGATCTGAGAGCTGCCTTACTACACAGCCAACCTCTCACATTCTCGACATTACTGAGGCGAAAGCAAACAAGCGGACCAAAACCCCCACCATCGAGCGTATCCCACAGAAGCGGACGCCGCCCACCATGTTACTACGTCTCCGGGGCCCGGACGGCATGGCTCGCCTGACAATAGAGCCTACGAGTACCTTTGGAGAACTAGGAAAGCTGGTGAGCTTCTCTTTACAACTACGGTGCGGTGGTCAGTGCTAACCCGGTTCCAAGCTGTTGCCACAGCTACCTAAAACGGTCGATCCGTCGAGTATTACATTGTCGAACGCGCCCAACGGAGGAGACTCGAAGCGGCTGGGAGATATTATCAACTTCAAGGTTGGGCAGATTGGACTAAAGTATGTTTGCTTGCCATGGTGACAGGCGTTGACCTTTGGCGATATTTAACACATCACAGACACGGCGATCTTATATTCCTTGGCTACAAACATGCCACCTCGACCAACGGCGATACAAACGGTGGTGCTCCAGCACCTGCCACATCTGCCAGGCTCAACGGCAAGCCCATTCTACCGACCGAAGACCTGCCCATTAACCCAAAACCTGAGAGAATCGCCCGGCCTTGGGAGGTTGTGCGCCAATCCGCCCTAGACGATCGGTTAGACAGGCTGGATGGAAAGATCCCCCGAGGTCGCGACCGAATGTGCCGTCATGGCCCCAAGGGCATGTGTGACTATTGCCAGCCTTTAGATCCCTTTAATGCCGGGTATCTGGCTGAGAAGAAGATCAAGTATATGTCATTCCACTCTTACCTACGGAAAGTAAACGCCGCGACGAACAAGCCGGAGCTGGGAGCCTCATATATACCTCCACTAGTGGAGCCTTACTACCGCGTTAGGCGAGATTGCCCGTCTGGACACCCGCCTTGGCCTGAAGGTATCTGCACAAAGTGTCAACCGAGTGCCATTACTCTGAACCCACAGCAGTTCCGTATGGTCGACCACGTGGAGTTCTCGTCACCTTCCATCATTGACACTTTCATCGACACTTGGCGAAAAACTGGTTCTCAGCGGTTAGGCTATCTTTATGGACGATACACGGAATACACTGAGGTACCACTCGGAATCAAGGCCGTAGTGGAAGCCATCTATGAGCCGCCACAGGTAGATGAGGCCGATGGTATTACTACAAACGCATGGAAATCACAGAAAGAGGTCGATGAGGTGGCGAAGCTATGCGGATTAGAACCTGTTGGTGTCATCTGGACGGATTTGTTGGACGCTGGCAACGGGGATGGTTCGGTCGTATGCAAGCGACACGCCGACTCATACTTCCTCTCTTCTCTCGAAATTTGCTTCTCGTCGAGACTACAGGCTCAGTACCCAAAGTCCTCGAAGTGGAGTGACACTGGCAGCTTCGGATCCAACTTCGTGACTTGCATCATCACCGGCAACGAGGACGGAGAGATTTCAGTCTCATCGTATCAAGTGTCGAATGAGTCCGTCGAGATGGTCCGGGCTGACATCGTTGAGCCATCCGCCGACCCTACTGTTATGCTCGTCCGCGAGGAAGAGGAAGACGATGGCTCTTCCAGTCGGACGCGATACATTCCGGAAGTGTTCTACCGCAGGGTAAACGAGTATGGTGCCAATGTTCAGGAGAACGCCAAACCATCCTTCCCGGTCGAGTATCTCTTTGTAACACTAACACACGGCTTCCCTGCCGACCCCAAGCCTATGTTTACTCAGCAAGGATTTCCCATCGAGAATCGCGAGTACATCGGCGAGAGCCAAGAGCATTCCTCCCTTGCCAAGTTCCTCAACCTTCGGCCTGGCCAAAAACCCAACGATGGTGGGCAGGAGATGTCGAACTTCCACCTCCTCTGCTTCCTCCATTCAATGGGTGTCCTCTCCAAGGTATGAACTCGTCCCATATTCTCATCTCCAGGGAACATTGGCTAATACGACATTCTAGGACGAAGAAGCCTTGCTCTGCCGCGTGGCAAGCCAACATGATCTAGCCGATACCTTCCAGCTCCGCTCCACAGAGGGCTGGCAGACCCTCCAGGCCATTCTTCAATCGACTGGTGAGCGAATCCCCAAGCGTCCACGGGAAGACCAAGACCCCGCACCCTCCTCTGCCTCTTCTTCCACATCTTCCAATCTCCCTGTTCGCGACTCGGGTGAGCCCCTTGCTAAACGATTTGCTGCCTTCAGGCTGAACGAGCGTCGTACGCTATCCGACTACATGCCGCCCCAGTCGTCCTAACACCAGGGGTAATTACGAATTGTTGGAGACAGGGGAGTGAGGAGAGTAGGAGACTCGGTCATTTAGATGTAGATAATGCTTGGGGCGGCGTTTGGGGGGGTCTTTGGGAGGCTTGGCTTGCGAGCATTGCTATAAAAAAAACCATGTCGAGACGCTTAGGTCTCGCTCATAATATATAGAAGAACTCGGTTAATGAAGCCGCGAGAAAGCAGTTCCGTACTGAAGCTGAAGTCAAGGAAACTCAGAGCACCAAACCCAGCGAGGGCCACGCAGGTCAAAGAAAACACCGCTCATCTTGCCCAAGGCCCAAGATCGTGACTATCACTGACCATGAAGCAGACTAACAGCTACAGCCTAAAATGATCCATAAAATGAACTTGATAGTATTCCTAAAGTAATAACGTATATAATAAGCGAGCCGCGCAGACAAGCGAGCCGCTCACTAGAAATTTCACCTTAAATTGCAATTTTTAACTTTTTTTTAAAAACTCAAGCTAAGTTTAAAATAAATAAAACTTTAATATTAAGTTAATTAAGTATAGATTTATACCTTAAAATTTTTTAAAATTTTAAATTTTATTTCTTAGAAAGTTATTAAAAAAAAAGCTTATTCGCACTATATTTTTTTTTTTTTTTTTTTTTAACTTTAAAAGCATAAGAAATTAATTAAAGACTTTTGAAAAGAATAATATTATGAACTTTTTTAATAAAAAGTCTAATATATTTTTTTTGGATTTTTATAAATTATATAGCAAGTTTTAAAAAATCTAAAATTTCTACTTTTAGGTGTACAGTATAAGTGATCGACTCGCTTGTCTGAGCGGCTCGCTTATCATATACGTTAGTCTATGCTAAATTAATGACAACATTAACTCCAGCCATAGGTCTAAATCGAATCTTATGGGATCAAGGGCATCTATATCTTTGTTTATATACGATATATTCTTTCACCAGCGTATGGGCCTAGGCAGTCATAATAAGAAACTAATAGAAGGTCCAGTAGCATCGAGGGCATAATTATCATAGATTCTTTTTTTTTCTCGCGTTTCCATACTCCGTCTATCTACAAATAGAGGTGTAACAATAGACATGTCAATATGTCAGAAAATCTGTGCATTCAAAACGGACACTCATTCGCCTTGTCTCCAATTCTTCCCCCTTTTCCCTCATCCACGCATGGGCATCTTGTTCTTCCTCTCTATTTCATTTTGACCATCACCATCACAACAGCCGCTTCCTGTGATAAAGGAATGGTATCGGAAGTTAGAAGCAAAACGCCTATTTCCCTTTCTGTATTCCGCGCTGTGGGATCTTTACAGCGGCTTGCCGCCGATGAAGTCGGACCATCGGCGGACTTCGGAGGGGATACCCTCCTGTCGAGGGAGCTTCTGGCTCATGCACTGAGCGAAGAGGATAGCGGTCTTTGATACGAGTTAGTTTGTGAATCTCGTTTGATTGGTTAAAGGAACATACCTGAGGCTCCATGAACAGAGGAACGCCAAAGTCGACAGCATTTCGGCGCATGACGTAGTCAACATCCAAGGTGGTCTTGCCACGGGCCTGGGCCAGGTTGAAGGCACCACGGATATCGTACTTCTTGAAGACTTCTCGGAGGGCTCGCTTGTCCTCCTTGGGGAATTCAATCACCTCAACCTCGACCTTGTGCTTGGAGCTTGACTCAATGAACTGTTTGACCTCCAGGCTAGCAGCATACAGCTTGTATCCAAGAGGAGCGACGTAGTCAACCACCTGGGTCAGCCAGGGCTTTGTAACATCACCACCGAAGAGTAAACCCTCGCCAGGCTCAGGCATGCGGAAGTTCATGGTTGATTGGAGGGACGTCCAGTATGCCTCGACAAGGTCCTTGCCAAAGCAAGCAATCTCACCAGTAGAGGCCATCTCAACGCCGAGGAAGGGGTCGGCGCCAGCGAGACGCGTCCAGGAGAACTGAGGAACCTTTGTAGCGAGGTAATCACGCTTGACAGCCATGAGATCAGTGGGCTCCGGGACTTCCTTGCCAACAAGGGCCTTGGTAGCGACTTCGACAAAGTTGGTACCGAGGACCTTGCTCACGAAGGGGAATGATCGAGAAGCACGGAGGTTGCATTCAATAACCTTCAACAGAGGCTCGCCACCTTCAGGGTTCTCAGCCTTGATGATTTGCATGTTGAAGGGACCAGTAATTTTCCAGGCTTCAGCAACCTTTACAGCGATTTCCTTGACACGGTCCATGGTAGTCTGGTCGAGGTTTGCGGGAGGGAGCACGAGAGTAGCGTCGCCAGAGTGGACACCAGCCTGCTCAACGTGCTCACTGACGGCATGGACAACCAATTTACCCTGGGAAGCAACACCATCGACGTCAATCTCCTGGGCACCCTCGATGAACTTGGTGATGACAACGGGGTGATCGGGTGAAACATCGCTGGCGGCTTCAAGCTTATCCTTGAGGTCTTCATGGCTTCGAATTACCGTCATGGCTGCTCCAGACAGAACGTAGCTAGGGCGGACCAAAACAGGGTATCCCACCTCGTCAGCAAACTCCTCAGCAGCTTTGACGGAGGTGAGCTCCTTCCACGCAGGTTGGTCAACACCAATGCTATCGAGAATTTCGGAGAACTTCTGACGATCTTCTGCCTTGTCGATATCCTTGGGGTCGGTACCAAGAACCTTGGCACCGCCAGTCTCCTGAAGTCGGAGGGCAATGTTTTGGGGCAGCTGGCCGCCCACAGAAACAACAACACCGGATGCGTTCTCAAGCTCGTAAATATCCATCACTCGCTCGTAGCTCAGCTCTTCAAAGTACAATTTGTCGGCGGTATCGAAATCTGTGCTGTAGGTCTCCGGGTTATACGCGGGGGAAGTTAGCAAGTAATTTAGGAGAGCAGAAGGGTTCTACTTACGTTGATCATGACAGTTTTCTCACCCATCTCTCTCAGAGTCTGGGTAGCACTGACGGCGCACCAATCAAACTCGACAGAGCTACCAATTCGGTAAACACCGCTACCAAGAATAACCGTACCCTTATCTTCGAAAGTAACATCATGAGTAGAGCCATTGTAGGTGGTGTACAGGTAGTTGGTATCAGCGGGGAATTCGGCGGCCAAGGTGTCAATCTTCTTGACCCAGGGGCGGATATTGAAGCTCAATCGGTAGGCGCGAACCTCATCCTCAGTGCTCTTGACGGCTAGAGCAATTTGCTTGTCCGAAAATCCGAGCTTCTTTGCCTTTAGAACCTGGTCCTTCTTAAGGGCCTGAAGCTCTCCAGCAGCCTCGAGTTCTCGGGTGCAGTCGACGATGTTCTGCAGCTTGTAAAGGAACCACTTGTCGATCTTGGTCAGATCGTGAACCTTCTCGACAGAGTAGTTCTCGTGAAGCATGGCTTGGCCAACGGCAAGCCATCGGCGATCAGTAGGGTTTTGCAACTCAAAGTCGAGATCCTCGAATTTGTCGCCCTGGAATCCAACGAACCTGGGGTCCACCTGACGAATAGCCTTCTGGAAAGACTCCTCGAAGGTTCGACCGATAGCCATGACTTCGCCCACGGACTTCATGGCGCTGCCAATGTCACGCTTGACATGCTGGAACTTCGCCAAGTCCCACCGGGGGATCTTGGTGACAATGTAGTCGAGTGAAGGCTCGAAGTTAGCAGTAGTAGTCTTGGTCACTGCATTGGGTAGTTCAGGAAGGGTATGCCCCAGGCCAATCTTGGCAGCTGTATAAGCCAAAGGGTACCCAGTAGCCTTAGAAGCAAGGGCAGATGATCGCGAGAGACGAGCATTAACCTCAATGACACGGTAATCGAGGCCGTCAGGCTGTAGAGCGTACTGGACGTTACACTCACCAACAACACCGAGGTGTCGCACAATCTTGATAGCAGCGGTTCGGAGCATGTGGTATTCCTCGTCGCTCAGGGTCTGACTCGGAGCCACCACAATTGAGTCACCAGTGTGGATGCCGAGGGGGTCGAAGTTCTCCATGTTACACACAGTGATGCAGTTGTTGTTGGCATCCCGGACGACCTCATACTCCACCTCCTTCCAGCCCTTGAGCGACTTCTCGACAAGGATTTGGGGAGATAGTGTGAGGGATCGAGCGGACATATTGCGGAGCTCCTCCTCGTTGTTGGCAAACCCGGATCCCAGACCACCCAGCGCGTAGGCAGCTCGGACAATAATAGGATATCCGATCTTCTCAGCAGCATCCAAAGCCTCCTCAACGGTTCCGACGGCGATAGACTTAGCAATTGGAATGTCGATTTCGTCCAGGGCTTTGGCGAATAGGTCTCGGTCCTCGCTCAGCTCCAGGGTCCTCACACTAGTGCCGAGGACCTTAACACCATACTTCTCAAAAAGACCCAATCGCTGCATCTCAACACCCAGATTCAAGGCGGTCTGACCACCAAAAGAAAGGAAGATGCCGTCTGGCTTCTCCTTCTCAATGACATAGCTGACATATTCAGGAGTAACGGGAAGGTAGTAGACCTCATCAGCGAGGCTGTGGTTGGTCTGAATGGTGGCGATATTGGGGTTAATGAGAACGGAGGCGACACCAGCCTCTTTGAGGGCTTTCAGAGCTTGAGATCCTGCATTGGTGGTTCAGATCAGCATAGGCTCTTCTTGCAAGGTGACTCACGCGCCTCGTGGGAGGACTCGCAAGCGCTTTCTACGAACCTGAATAATCGAATTCTCCAGCTTGGCCAATGGCCAGGCCGCCACTGCCGATGACAAGCACCTTCTTGACATCGACTGTTTGGTGAGGCTTGATGACCCCGCTGTCAAGATAGGCCTTGGGGTTGGGAGCTTCCTGAATAGCGGCGGAGCTGTAGCGGCGAACAATGGAGATTGTCCCCAAACGCTTCGTCTGGGCGGGTTTGATCGAGGCCCGGTTAAAGGCATTGAGGGTAGCGGAGGAGAAAGATCGAACCGGTAGGGCTCCAGGTACGCGGCGTCCATGTCGGAGCAGAGCCGGAGCTCGGCCAGCGAGGGTCTTTGCCAGGTTTGCAGGCATCGCAGCGGTGTTGCAGGCGGATCAATGCTCGAATTGCACCGTCCCGCTGGCAATCTTGCCCTTCAAAGTCCCGATTGAAGCTTCTGAGTCGTGAAGGTGAAGGAGACAAGAGCCGGTGACTCTTCTAAATCCGGTGGAGAAGAGAAGTCGAGGTCTAGAGAAGAAAAAAGGCGGCACAGGGACGAACTGATAAGATAAGGCCTGCGAAAATTCTCGTGTGACTAGGTAGTTACTTGGTTAGCCAAGTGCTGGTCCCAACACTTTGGGCAGCCCTGTCGTTCCGATTTTGAAGCCGAAGAAAATATGAATCATTGTATGCTCTTTGTCTGCGGATCTATTCTACTCTATTCGCGAATCTCAGGGTCTGAACAGCAGCTCTCCCGTATTGTTATTCCTCGTGGTCGGCAGGTAAGGTACAATGTTGTTGTGGAGGTGTTCCCCAAACCCCCCCCAAAAGCGGTAGTTTCACCAAGCTCCTGCAGGCGAGATGCACCAACAGTTACCCTACTTTGACCTCGTTGCGTCTCTCTCCGAGGGTCAGCTGAAATCTTGTATCTTTGACCTAAAATACGGTCAATTGGGAGGGGGGAAGGGTAGCCAGCCACTTGCACCGACCTACAGTACCTTAGTGGACCGCTTAAGGAGTCAGAGATCCCGGCCCGCCGCTATCGCAGCCTGTCCACTCCACTCAACGTGACCGATGCTCTAGCAACTGGAGGTTTCGCTTTGACTCAACGGTACCTAGCTTAACTGCTCGATACGGGAAGCAGATGGTAGGTTAAGTGGTTGACTACGGCGTAGTTGGATGCTCTGAATTTAGTCAGTTTCATTTGGCGCCTACCTTAGCTCTGGACTTTGCGCCTGCTTGTGATTATCTCAATGATTATTGTAATTAAGTAGTCTCTGATATCTACCAACAAGCCGAGTCGAGCGTCCCACCAGAGTCCCTGTCTACTACAGGTCTATAGTAAAACCCTCAGCTCAACCTAGATGGTCGGGGCCATATTTGAATGATACCAAATGCATGGTTGATTGCGGATTTGCATTGTCGCCTCTACTCAGCTAGCTACCCTACACAAAGTGATGTGCATTCATGAACAGCACCAATAACTATTCTCACAGATTTCATCGTTATCACATGCCGGCATCCCATCGTACAGCACTACGCTTAACCCCGCGCTAGTTGAAAAAAAGGCACAATTACAGTATCATCATCCAACCCCGGACCCATGATCCGGGAAAGATACCATGAAAGCGTCATTTGGATCGGCTCTAATTGGCCAATTCCCTTCGTCTCAGCTGCAATGCGACGTGATTAGTGGTGTTCCCGGACTCTTTGTTGATCCGGCCCGCGTGGACAAGCTGCCAACAACAGCACGACTTACATAAACACCATTGCTTTGGTCTCATGCTAACCTCTGGCGAGTGCTGAGGTCCCTGCGTTCCAATGAACCGTGCTATGGATGCGATCTCCTCTCCTCGCCATTTGCAATGACGATGTCATCAATTTCCGCCCATCCCATTTTACTACAAGCAAGTGCTACTGGCTGGTTGTTCAAGGGATTGAGCCAGCCTGTTGGACGATCACCAGCTCCGTTTCGCCCTGTAAAAGGGAGTTCCCGCGCCCATAACTTGATGGGAGACGAAAGGGTCATTCCGATGGGCATTCTCAAAGCACGGGATGGGCCCGGTATTCCTTGATTCGTCTGTCTTCCTCATTTCTTCCAATGGTGATCAACGTTGACATTCCGACCCATCGGTACATGGACGGTATTGTCGAGGGAGGTAATACCCGTCCACCTCTCACTCCCCTGGGCCATTCGGCCGGCAAGACTTGTTCCCACAACTACCGGTACCCAGGGATTCATTCCATCTCCCCGTGTCCTGGTGAGACTCTCGGTCAGTTGTAGCAGGTTGCGATGCCTTTGCCGTAAGTCTCTACAGCCTCGTGTGGATTGCAAGGCCATCAACAGAGCAATGCCTCCGAGAACCCACCGAGACAGCTCACGTCGTCAATCGGCGGATGGGAGAGTCGATATTATTTGCGAAAGACTGCGACGACATTAAGAATCTGGATGAGTATAAGATAGCATCAATCACCGCGTCCAAATAGCCATCTCACTTTCATCACCCACAGAGCTTGAGCATTGGCAAGAGCATCTTCTACTTCCTCACCTCCACTTCAAATATCCAGATTCTACTTTTCCAACAGCCTCTCATTCATATCTATTCGGCAAGATGAAGTCCATCTCCGTTATCCTGACCTTCCTCCTCAGCAGCACTCTCGCTGCCCCCACTACTACCACATACGCCGCCTTGTCTGCCCGCGAAGAAGCTGGTCTCTTCGATGGCCTCCTCGGTGGGTCTCTGGGCAAGCGCGAGGAAACTATCTCTGCTCGCGAACAAGCCGATCTTGTCAGTGATTTACTTTCCAGCCTCGGCCTCGGCCTCGGCCTGAAGGCCCGGGATGAGTCGATTACTGCTCGGGAACAGGCTGATTTGTTGTCTGACCTGTTGGGCAGTCTCGGTCTTGGCCTTAAGAAGCGAGATATCCAAAACCTTTCTGCTCGAGACCAGGCTGATCTCCTTAGCGGGCTGCTGGGCGGTCTACCTCTGGTTGGCGGCCTTCTCGGCGGCGGCAGCGGCGGTCTGGGTGGTGCCGCTGGCGGGCTCACAGGTGGATTGACTGGAGGAAAGGGTCCTGCCGGCGATGTGGGCAAAACACTTGAAGGGCTCACTGGCGGATCGAAAGGAGGAAAGTCCAAGCGTGAGGAGCAACTCGACGTGAACAGCCTCTTGGGACCTATCTTAGGCCTTCTCGGCGGCGGCGGCAAAGGTGGCCCTCTAGGGGACGTGACCAAAAGCGTTGGGGGACTCACAGGTGGATTGACTGGAGGAAAGACAAAGCGCCAGGAACAGGAACAGGCTGATCTTCTCGGTGGCCTGCTAGACGGCCTTCCTCTTGTGGGCGGTCTGCTGGGCGGTCAGGTAAAGCGTGACCAACAGGCACAAGCAGACCTTCTCAGCGGTCTCCTTGGCGGTCTTCTCGGCGGCGGCAGCGGCGGTCTGGGTGACGCCGTTGGCGGGCTCACAGGTGGATTGACTGGAGGAAAGGGTCCTGCCGGTGATGTGGGCAAAACACTTGAAGGGCTCACTGGCGGATCGAAAGGAGGAAAGTCCAAGCGTGAGGAGCAACTCGACGTGAACAGCCTCTTGGGACCTATCTTAGGCCTTCTCGGCGGCGGCGGCAAAGGTGGTCCTCTAGGGGACGTGACCAAAAGCGTTGGGGGACTTACCGGCGGTCTAACTGGAGGAAAGAGGGACGAGGCTGGCTTGCTCGACGGTCTCTTGGGTGGTGTTACCGGCGCTGCTGGTAAGGCTACTGGGGACCTTCCTGCTGGTAACCTTCTCAAGGGTGTTACTGATAAGGTCGGCGGTCTCACTAAGGGCGCTACTGATGCCGTTGGCAATGCCACCAAGGATCTTCCGGGCGGCGACCTAGTTAAAGGTGTCACCGACACCGCCAAGGGAGCTACTAAGGATGCTACCGACGCTGTGAAGGGCGCCACTGGAAAGCGAGAGGAGGCTCTCACCCTCCCCGACCCCAAGGCCCTTGCAGAGATCCTGAAGAAGCTCCAGGAGCAGGCTAAGGGCAACGACAAGCGAGAGGAGGCTCTCGCCCTCCCCGACCCCAAGGCTCTTGAAGAGCTACTGAAGAAGCTTCAGGAGAAGGCCAAGGGCAACGACAAGCGAGAGGAGGCTCTCGCCCTCCCCGACCCCAAGGCTCTTGAAGAGATCCTGAAGAAGCTTCTGGAGAAGGCCAAGGGCAACGACAAGCGAGAGGAGGCATTCGGAATCCCTCCTCAGGCTCTGGCTGAGATCCTGAAGAAGCTTCAGGAGCAGGCCAAGGGCAATGGCAAGCGAGAGGAAGCCCTCGTCCTTCCTGGCCTTGGGCTCGGCCTCCCTGGTGGCCAGGGCGGTGTTCTCGATGGGCTCCTCGGCGGTGCTTCCAATGTCGTTGGGGATGCTACCACTGCTACCAAGGGCGTCGCCACTGAGGCCTCCAAGGCTGTTGGCCATGCCACTGACGGTGTCAAGAACGCCGCCAAGGGCGCCGAGGATACTGCCAAGAGTGTCGCCCACGGTGCTACCGGCAACTAAGTGGTAGTCTGCTTTGGGATGGATGAGATAAAAGTGACGAGCGCTTGTGGGGAAAATGGTGTGCAAGATTCGCTAGACGAATGCATCCAATGAGGGTTTGAATTGGGGTTTGAATGGTTATCAGAATGTATTATTAGGCTTCTTTAGTTGTGTGTGCCTTCGGGTTGGAATTTGGAAAGTTTTCAGCTGAAATATCTTCCTTCCTACTCTGTCATGTGAAACCACCAATGGCCTCGTCCTTAGATTCAAGTCTGACTCTAATGCATCAATGTGATCATAGGTTGGAGCTATAGCATCCACAATCCCCTTTCTAATCCTTTGATCAGTGTAGATAAGGCAGGACTTCATTGCACATGAACATTCATCCCGTTCTGAGTACTTCGTATAAATGTGTATGGTTCTCCCCAAAACTGGAGAACTTGGCGTGCGATCACATTGAAACAGCATTCGTTTGGCTGGGCCGTTCAATAGAATAGGAGTATATGTGATAATCCCCTTGTCCTGTTTTGCTGAGTAGATGTTCGGCTCCTACATCCTTTACCCTCAGCTAAAATGTCATATTGGTTCAACGCATAACATCCACGATTTCGTCTGAACAGGATCTAAACTTGGGAAATACCGACTGTATTTGTCTGTTCATGATTAAAATAGATGTGTAGAAATGATTCAGAATAACTAACTATTATGCAAATATCTGGCTCTACCCTCAAAACAACAACCCATATTCACCTGACGTGCGCATTAGTCGAATATCATAGGATCCTTAGGTATAAAAGAGTCACAGTCTCTCGCCCAAATCTATCTTTCTCTCTTGAAATCCCAAACTCATCGGAACAAAGCAGATAAACTCCTTGTTCTGTAGTACCCGCTTAGTACTTCTGGAGTCTAAATTTGCTCGAGTCTTTTTTTCTTACTTCTATTCACTAGACTATCCGCCTTTGTGACATTATCTTCTAGCCTATCTGTTATTGCTATTACTGACACAACGTGCCGCAATTGACCTGACTGCGCCTGCGGGTATTCCGTTCCAACAAGAACTGACAGTCATCGTAATCGACGCTCGACTGTATCGTCTGTGGTGAGGCGCCTTGGACTGCAACAGCCACAGCAAGAGCATCGTGACGAGATCATGAATGGCGAAAGCCACAAGCGAGCCGGTGAAAATGATAGAGTAGTCCCTGGTCGGGTTTCAGACCACCAAGCGGACTTTGTCACTCCTACAGAAAGTCCCAAAGAGGGTTCTATTAAAGGTCACCACCCTGATCCTATGAAGGCAAGGCACTCTGGGGGTATACCCCAGTCCGGTCTGGCAGCATGGACCTATCCGCTGGATGGGATATACCCAGACGGTTCTAGACTTATAGGTCCGAGGCCACGAGAAGAGGACCTAGAGGATTTCGGGGATTACCAGCCCTATTCTTCGGTTCACTCTGTCCGAACACCAGCACCCCCCAAAGAGTCCAAAGACTCATCCACGCAAGATCCAGCTGATTTATGTCTCCTGGACCTCCGTCTCGATCTGTGGGAGAGTGGCGACTTTCTTAACAAGGTCCCCCGACCTAGGGTTGAGAATGATAGAACCTTTTCAAAGAGAGAGGAGGAAGAGGTGGATCCGAACCTCCGAATATCGTTGGATTCCTCTTTGGGATTTGGTGGCCGTTCAAGCAAACGGTCCTCGTCCGTGGAGAGCGACTACATGGAAGAGGATATCTTACAGTCTCAGCCTGGCCCTCTGGTTCAGGATATCGGCGAGCACCGACCCGTTGTCATTGGAAGGAAGCCCTTGAAGTCTCAACAGGCTGTGATAGACTCTGGAAGTCTCTAGAAGATCCACGACCGGGACATAGGACGAAGGCAAGGGCGAAGTAATCTTTCTACGTCGATCTGAACGGCGTAAGCGTGAATAGCGAGATAGACTGGCACATAACAGGTAAGATAAGATTGACTATTAGGGTAACGAATAGTGAACTATGAAATGACAGCTAAGTTGAGTCTCAATGAACAAACGACATATGTATTAATGACTGGTTGACACTTGTTGACTATGCTACTAGAGTACGCCTCACTACGCATTAGATGGGTCTTACTCGCTATAAATAGGAGACAAATTGCCATCCCTTACGTGGCGGTAGTCACTCTTTTTAGATGGAATGGTGTTGTACTGTACGTATATAACGGTGTGCATACAAGACATTACAGGAAGCACCTAACTTCCCATTGCTGATCTGGTTGATACGACAGTAGCGAATCAAATCTTCCTATGCTTTATGTCAAGATACACAAGGACTCTTTGTAATCGACCGGAAGGCGAGTCTGCAAGTGATGGATGTCTCACGGAGATTTAGGAGTAAGAAGCCGAAGAGTAGCCACCAAGGCATTTTTCCCAGGCCTAAGGTTGTCCTTATAATAATCTAGAATGCGCCTGGCTTGATTTGGGCGAAACCAAGTGACTCGTATTGATCTATTTTAGTCAATTTTCGGCTTAAGAAAGTATACCAACTCGCACTATCGCTTCTTCTAAAGGTGACCGGATGTTAGACTAGAATTGTATAAGTTGAAGATCTGCTGAAGAGATAAGGGCAAGAAGAACTCTTCGGAACTGCATGCAGTACTGATATGAGCTGCTCGTAGTGAATCTAGAGGCTCTCTTTGCGGTTTCACGTAGATACTAAAATAGCAACGTGATATTACATAACGAGCTATCGCATCTGTCGTAGGCAATCAATGCCGATTCTGCTCAACGCTCACTCAGAGTTACCACCTGCATGTTATGTTCTCAGGTAGGGTTTCATTGGCCCATTCACAGTTGAGACAGGAACTATGAAAGATCCATAAAGTACTTATTTTCAAACGATGGGGCTACTGGTAGGAGTTACGAATCGGTGGCATACTGAAGCCCCACTACGAATGTTCGTTTCCACTGTGTGAAGCTTATAGACAAATATTTCGGAACAAATATACTTTATTGAAAGAGGCGTAAGAAGCGAGTTCGTAGTCCTAGTTGATTCTCAGTGGTATTTGAACATTTAACTTCCGTTCGATTAGTAGTATCTTCCTAAGGGTGAGATTCTCACTGCCGCCACCGCGACCCTCCTTCATGTTACGCGATCCTCCCTCATAGGGTTACAAATGCAGCAAATTTCCCTGCGCCGAGAATGAGACCGCCATGAAAAGGGAATGAAAGCAGGTAAACATTTAACGCTCGAAGAAATCAGAAGGAGGATCCAAAAACGCCCAATCTTGGTAATTGCTGGGAGACCCGCGAACCATTTCACCAGCCGACGCTGCGCATGGGTCCGTCGATCGTTCTTTGTCTGGGGTTGGTAAGGCCACTCGAAGTGAGTATGCCAAACGGTTGACTATAGTTGAGATGTACGGTAGATATTTCGCAACCTTGACGTTTTGACCGCGGCTTAAGTACGCGTTCAAGGGGCGACATAGGATCTGTCGTGAGTTTACTGGGCCTTTCCATTCTTTGAACTGGCCTTATATTTGACAATCTCTGCCTGGACCCTCTTTTCGACACGGCCCTGTAGCTCCTTACGGTAGCCAAGCTTGAAGAGGAGCTCAAGCCACACGAACATAGGGGCGAGGAAGAGAGCCTGGACGAGGTTGTCCAACAGAGCAGGGGCACGGCCCTCAAAGGCACCATGGCCGATGAACTGCATAATCCAGCAGACTACATGAAGGCCCAGGGCAACCTGAAGCGTGGTTTCAGGATGCTGCTGGTGAAGGTAGTTGCCGTAAGCGGTGCTGACCATGCAGAAAGCCGCGAGAAGAAATCCAGCGAAGGGTTCAAGCAGCAAGTACAGTGAGGCATAAAGAAATGCAGCAATGGTGCCGAGGTTGAGCTCCAGATAGGGGACAGTGAGCCATTGGGGAGTAGGAATAAGAACCCCAGTATATGTGGCCTGAAAAATGCTCGTTAGATGCGAGAAAAGCGTGCAGCTATGAGAGAGAAGTGAAAACAAACCATGGTGAATGCGGAGACGAGGATAAGGGGCACGCAAACCATATGGATTGCTACATTGACCGAGTTATGATGGTAAGCACCATACTAGGAGAAGAGAAAAACCGAGCGTCAGCCAGACTGTTACCTTTTCAGTCACGGGTTGTCCTGTTGAATGCTTACGAAGGTCAAGTGCCTCTCGAGATCCAGCGTCATGATGGGCGAGGCTGGTGCGGCTGTTGAAGCGCGAGTGGGGTGATGAGCGAGGGAGAAGAGAGTGAGCAGTGGAAGTGAAGCCTAGGCCACAAACGACAATGAAGCCAAGGTGTACAAAATACAGGCCAAACCGAGAATATTCAAAGTGGGCACAGGCGGTGGTGGGTCTGTGGTCCTGGCGCGAAGTATAAAGATCGAGAGTCTGGGGTAAAGCCGCGGAGGTTAATAGGATGAAGCCGAAGAAGACAGACGGAGAACGGAGGCTGATTCCTAGGAGAGAGAGTTGCACTCGTTCATGTGCTTGGAGAGGACAGCCTTCTGCGGATTGGACGTGGGGCTCAGGAGCCTCGGATCAATTCCACGGAGGTAACGTTAAGGTACCTGGCCTGGGCGCCTCTCAAGGGCAAGCCGGGCCTGAACCTGGGGCCTGAACCTCAAGGGGGCAGGTACCTTATTTCCAAGGTCAAACACTGGTCGAGCTTTGTCACAACAACTTTCCCCGGGTTTTCGACAGTTGGCCCTCACGCCACATTGGAAGTAAAACTGCATCGGTCTATCTATATTTGGACATGTGGATTGGTGTTGAGTTCTGCTTCGGGCTCTGGGCCTTCTTCGCCTCCTCTGCTCGATATCCAAAAAGTTTCGTATTGCCCGAGTAGGACTTCCACAACGGAACTGAGGACCCTGCCTGCGTTGTCGGTTGCTTATGATTTCGCCGCGAGTGAGTGGAGGGCTGGTGGATTCAAGAAACGCAAGAATGGACTGACCTGACCAAACTGACCCATTCATTTCAGCCGTGATCCGACATCTGGACTCCATTCCCAGCGATTTCTGTGGGGCATCCTCTGAAGTACTTCGTACCTTTTCAAGCCTTTTTCCGACGCGTCGTGCCTGAGGTGCCACACCAAGATGAAAGGCTGTCTTGTTGGCGCACGGACCTTCACCGCAGCGCAGCAAGATTTCCATTGCTAACCCCATTGTCGCTTCAGCCTTGTTGCGATTCGTGCTTTGTTACCGACTTCAACACCACCGCTTCCCCCCATATCCCTCCGATCGAAACGATCGTTAGAGTCAAGAAGGCCAGCGGCGCACACTTCGACGGCGCGGAAACCCTCTGACGTCCCTGCGTTTGCTTCTCGGCTCTTCTTGGCACCGACTTCGCTCCTCGACGACCACTCGTGAATTACTTCCTGCACAACGCCCGATTGTCGCGGCATCTTCGCCAATCCCTGCAGCCTCGAAGCTGCCGGACTCTGTTAGGCTTGGTGTGCTCTTACGACGAATCGACCAACGGCCGACCCTCGCGAGTTTCGAGCTGTCTTTCTCGACGACGAGATAAACCTTACGATCGACGCAATATCCATTCCGAACGCACCATTCCACCATCACCATGTTCTTCCTCTACAATATGGAACGCAGGGTCACCCTGCACCCTTCTTACTTTGGCCGCAATATGCACGACCTTGTGACAAGCAAGCTATTGAAGGATGTCGAGGGAACATGCGCCGGGAGCTACTATATCATTTCGATCATGGATACCTTCGACATCTCAGAGGGGCGTATCCTCCCAGGTAATGGCCTTGCGGAGTTTACAGTTGGATATCGCGCTGTAGTGTGGCGTCCATTCAAGGGCGAGACGGTAAGAACGCGTCTATCGACTTATTGCCGAGCACGAGTCTGAGCCGCCCTAGGTCGATGCTGTCGTATACTCCATTAATCCCCAGGGTTTCTTTGCCCAAGCTGGGCCGCTACGACTTTTCGTCTCAGCGCATGTATGTTTGCTGCAATAAGCTTTGCAGCGAGCAAGCACTGACTTTAATAGCTTATTCCTAGTGATATCAAGTGGGATCCTAATGCAACACCGCCCCAGTTCACGAATAACGAGGACACCGTTATCGAGCCCGGGACACATGTTCGCGTCAAGATCATCGGTACCAGAACTGAAGTAGGCGAGATGTGGGCAATTGGCAGCATCAAGGAGGATTACCTTGGGTATGTGATAGATCAATGCTTCACGCTCCTGACACAATTGCTCACCTTATCAACCAGCTGCTTGCAGGACTAATGCATGATAATCATGATTGAACGGAATCTCCTCATTTTTAGAATTTTTAAACAGTCTATTCTGGCCCTGTCTTCTCGCAGACCAGCTCTGACGATAGTGGTACTGCAATCTGATACATGCGGTGCTTGGCTAGCTGAGACGATGCAGAAGCCGCTTTGAGAATGACGGACCGAGGTATAGTGTTTGGATCCAATCGACGTCTTGAATGAACGAGCATATAAAGCTTTCCCGCCTGCTGATGCGGCGATCAGCGGAGCGTAATAGCCATCTCGAGACTTCAATATCGAGTCTGCGGTAAGAGGAAGTCGCATCAACACAGAGATTGACAGTGGACGCCTAGACTATATACGCAAGTTTACAAATTGAAAACCAGATATTCCATGCCCTTATGTCATTGACGCCCTATTACTCATAGTCCGAGGTATTGCATTGCCCGGTGAAATGCATGTTTGACGCAGTACGTAAGGGTGTTGGTCGGCTGATACTCTGCCGAACCCCACACGCCAGCTTACCCCACGTATAAGTAACTTAAAAGAGACGATGAACTGAGGGAATGATTTGCGCTCTTGAACCACATCATCCTAGCTCCTATCTGGAAACTATATATCCGATATCCCAATCCACTCCGCAAGCGTCATTCATCCTTCTACCAAAATCTCACTAGCCCCGCCGGCTTAGAAAGCTAAAATGAAACTCTTAACAACAACGACGCCGCTCAGACTTCGGTCAACTTTCACATTGAGCAATACGCTTCGCATGCGGGGATCTACGCGGTCCATGATGCAGGCGTCCAACCGACTAAGAACGGCGCTCAGCCAGGGCAGGAAGGCGTATGGCGCGTGGCAGATGATTCCTGGCGCGAATGTGTCGAGGGTGTTGGCGAGGTCGGGAGTAGATTGGGTGTTGGTGGACTGCGAGCATGGGAATATAGATGGTATGTAATGTTGGATGGCGTTGAGAGGGGTAATTTGGTGGTGAGGCAGCGCTGATTGAGGGTAGACTCGGCGATGCATGATGCTGTGCCCGCTATTGCGGCGCTGGGAGTGTCGCCTATTGTGCGGTTGCCGGATATGCAAGGATGGATGGTGAAGCGTAAGAGGCCTTTGCAACTATACGCTGTTGACCGAAAGACTGACACTTTTTAAGGCGCCCTTGATAGCGGAGCTCACGGCGTGAGTTCATACAACAGCCGCGTACAGACCGAGATTCTAACCGGCCTCTAAAGATCGTCGTCCCTCTGCTTCGAACAGTCGAAGAGGCTAAACAGCTTGTTCAGTCCGCCAAGTTCCCGCCCTGGGGACAACGCGGCTTTGGTTCTCCTATTGCCCCGGAGCGTTTTAACCCTGTGCCTAGCTTTACTGAGTACCTTCAGCAAGCTAATGATGCCCTCTTGACTATTGTCCAGATCGAGACGAAGGAAGCGCTAGACTCTGTAAATGAGATCGCGGCCGTTGAAGGAATCGACGCATTGTTCATTGGCCCATTTGACCTAGGTTGGTACTCGCTTCGCTTCATGACACATGGGAACGCCCTAACTCGCATAGGTAACAACATCGGCCACCCTATCATTGATGGTGTTATGACCCAGGAGCTCAAAACCGCACTATCCAGGATTCTCGAAGCTAGCAGGAAAGCCGGGAAGAAATGCGGCATCTATTGCACAGGCGGCGAGCAGGCGAAGATGTTTGCAGACCAGGGGTTCGATATGATGAATGTGATAACGGACCACACGGCTATGGAGTTCACGGCGAAGGAGCAGCTCAGTCTCGCGACGGGCCAAGCGAAGCCAGCCAAGGGCAAATCGTATTGAAGATAAATGCTGAGGGACTAACTCTTCTCAACTTTGTTCATTTTGGCTGCGACCTGCTCAACGGTAAAACGGTGCATTAACTTGACGGCCTTTCCGGACTTGGTTGGGTCCTCTTCGCTGGCTGTGGCCTTGCTAATGTGAATCTAACACTACGTTATGTTGCTGTGGGGAGAACCATTGACGGTCTTGCTTACTACGGGGACGTCAAAATCGTAAAGGTCTTTCCATGCCTTAGCCTCCGGCTTCACAATATCAACCTCCTTGAAGGCGAATGGCCTCTTATCCCACACGTCCGATAGGACGCTCCTTGCTTGAACGCAGAGACCGCAGTTTTCGCGGGTAAAGAGTGTGATTCTGCAAGCCTGCAGGAGACGCCTAGTTGCCAGCATTTTTGGTGTTCGAAGTAAAAGGAGTGTACAGAACTCAAACTGAAGACAGGGCCCGCGGCTTTTTTGAATTCCAAGTCGAATTAATAGTCGAATTGATTACCGAAGGGCCGAAGGACTCGTCGGCATTAGAGATGGCCTGAGACGTAAAGATGTGGAACTGTTAACATAGCTGGAGCTCTACAGCGCCAGGGTCTAATCGCATACCTGCCGAACCCCGCAATCAATTAGGAAGGCGGTGAAAGCGGGAGCTCCATTTTCAGCGTCATCGGGCATTGGAATTCTAGAAGCTCCCACCCCACCAGGAACTTCGATTGCGTTCCTCATTTATTATCTTTCAAGATCTCCATTTAATACTGCAGATCTCGAGATCTCGAAGCTGCGTAAATTCAAGTGAGGCTTTGCTAACCTTCAAGTATGGCTCAAAAGTGTGTGCATCAAGGCTGTGGCAAGGAGTTCACAGACCCAGAGGAGAAGTGCGAGTATCATCCTGGTCCTCCCGTCTTTCACGAAGGGCAGAAAGGTGATCATAATGATTTCGATCTTGAAATCGTTCAATTACATGCTGACATGAACTCAAAGGCTGGAAATGCTGCAAGCCTCGAGTCTTGACCTTTGACGAGTTCATGGACATCCCGCCTTGTACCACCGGCGTCCACTCCACTACCGACAAACCCCCCCAACTCGAGGAGAAGCCGCAACAAGACGACTCTGCCCTGGCCAAGAAGATCGAGGAGCTCAACTCAGCTCCCTCTCGTGCACCGATCCAACCTGCTCAACACGCCCCTACCCCGCCACCTCCGCCGCCAGAGTCTGAAGATGACGACCCTAGCTTAGAAATTCCGGATGGGGCAGAGTGCAAGCGAAGGACGTGCGGAGCAAAGTATAAGAAGGGAAGCTCACGGGATGGAGAGGAGTGTGTGCATCATCCGGGAGTACCGATCTTTCACGAGGGGAGCAAGGGCTATACTTGCTGTAAAAGGAGGGTGTTGGAGTTTGACCAGTTCATGAAGATTGAAGGGTGCGAAACGAAGAACAAGCATTTGTTTATTGGTAGTGGAAAGAAGGAAAAGACTCCTTCTGGTGGTGAGGAGGTTCTCTCTACTGTCAGGTAAGAACAAGCTGTGTTGCGGTACCATCGATTCGGATTGGCTAATGAGTTGATAGACATGACTTCTATCAAACCCCCGCGAATGTCATCGCCTCCTTCTTCCTAAAGAAGATTGACAAAGAAAAAGCCAAGGTGGGATTCAAGGAGAAGCAGCTCGATCTCGACCTTGTGACTGGCGACTCTCCACCCAAGCGATACACAGCCGAGGTGCCACTATTCGGAGCGATTGACACGGAAAAATCATCATTCAAAATCCTCGGCTCAAAACTGGAACTGCAGCTAGTCAAAGCCGACGGTGCATCGTGGCCGGTGCTTCGAGGCGACGAGGCGTTAACGGGTGAGATTTTGCAAATTGGACGGGCGGGTAGAGCCTAGACCTCGAGAGAGAGACGGCGAGTGTGTGTATCAATATAGGATAAAATGAATGAGATGTCTTGGCGTGGAGTTGGGGTGATGAGTTGGGCATGTGGGGGAATGAAGACATCATAGGACATCAAGTCTCTATTCCAGAAGGTGTCAACGAGCCTTTACTGGAAGGCTGCAAGTCAGAGTGCTTAGATCAATTAACTGAATTTACAAGAGGTTAATAAACAAGAGTCAACCGAAGGATATTGAAGTGATTTCCTTGACCCTTCGGCCGTGGGGACGGTGACAGGTCTCACCACTCCCTCCGGCCGTCCCAGGGATTTCGGCGTCGACTTATACTAAGGGACTTGGCCCGTGCCCCTGCTGTCTAGCTCTCAGTAGAAGGACGTGCCGCGTCGAGAATGAGACTGATACTCGGAATTCGATGCCTCACTTCTATAACTGTCTCAACCTGACTTCCCTCCCCTTCTGACACCAATAGACTAACCATTAATGACGCATACCTGTGTTCTCTTTCTCTTTTTAAAGTCCCACGACACTACACATGCTGTATACCTTTCGTTAGGATGATTTCATCCACCGTTCACTTTTAAATCCAAGCGAGGAACCATGCCGCAACGACAATGGTCAAACATGTTGAAGAGACAATGTGTTTTTGAATAAACTAGGGCATAGTATTTTACAGAAGACGTTAAGGCGAGATTCTTGGGTGAGGTCAGCCATATGGTATGCGTTGGGGGTAAAAATTAGTCTTGCCCGGAATTATAGAATTATGCTCTGCCTTCGTTTGGATGTATAAGAGTAACATTTCCCTACTTGAATTTACGCGGGGATGGCTTTAGAATCAACATCTCTACACTTTTCCCGCGTTTGTAACTCCTTTCCGTCCTCCAACGTGCGACTGCTTTCAGTTGACTTCCCCATTTCCATAACCCTTTGACAAAACGGACTTCTGTTCCGGATAGAATGCCCATATAAGACAAAGACAAATGGAATGCCTGCCATCAACAATGAGATGAAACCGAGCAATGAGCTGGCCCACGCCACGCCGAGGGAGTCGTACATCGGCTTAGTCGCTAATGGTAGACAGACTGCGGAGATGGATCGTACCGTGCTTGCAGCAGCATTGGCCGAGGCAGAGAATTGCCGGTATGCATCCGTGAGGTAGTTGATCATGGCCATGAAGATGAGAAGGTAGCCCACTCCGAACCACAGGCCAGACAGCATTGGCAGAACTGGGTGAATGGATTCCTTAGAGGACCACCCTAGCCAAAACAGAGCTATGACAATGCTATTGGCGGGTACAGGCATCAGCATTCTATTCGCCGCATGATTGCGCATATATCAGAGAGGTACTTACGTCGGTGCACCACCGCAAGCGAGGGGAAGACGACGGTACTCCTCGGCTTTAGCCCAAGGGGCACCGATAGCCAAAGCTCCTTCGTGGTATGAACTATACCAAAGAAAAACAAGCAGTGCAATAGTCGAGCCGCCAATGACTTGATAAGGGGCATTGTCAGCTACCTAGAGTGTAAGATGGAACGGAGAAGTGCGTACTAGGGAAGAATGCAAGGCCTGCTACGCCGTTGGACATACCGTATATGCCTTTTTTTGTCGTTAGTGTTATTATGATAAGACCTGACTGTGGGTAGCAATCTCACCTTTGAAAACGATCGGGTATGCTTGAAAGTACAAGTAAAGTATAGAGTACACTAAGGCGAGATAGAGCGAAGTGAATAATACAATAGGCTCACGAACTAGCATGATCATAGGGCGTGCAAAGATGACCCTCAACTCTTCCGACGTGGTATGGGGGCTACCTGAAGAACCGAGATCTTCGAGTGAACCGGCGTTTTGGTTGGCCTTTCTCTCGCGACGTTCCCGCTGTTTGCGTAGAACTGGGGCGTATGTCTCTGGCAGCATAACTAGGAGTGGCACACCCGCTGCAGCAATCCCAAAAGATATCCAGAAGACCAGCCTCCATGAGGACAGAGATGCGAACCCTGAGATGGTTGGGCTCAGGGGAGGTGCAAGGGTAGTAACGTACATGAATAGTGACATGGCCATACCACGCTGTCTAGGTTCGTCGAAGATATCCGCATAAAGTCCACCAAGGACTGCGTTTGGGGTAGCGGCAGCCACGCCACATAGCAGGCGGAAGATGAGGAGGGTAGTGTAAGTCGGGGCAACAGCGCAAGCCATGGTGAATACGACATAGCCCAAGTACGTGCCAATCAAAACTGGTCGTCGCCCAATATGCTCGCTCATCGGTCCGAAGAGTAGAGGCCCAATAGCGAAACCGATGAGGTATAGCGAGTTGAGAAGGACGAGCTTGGTGCAATCTTTGACGCCGAGGTCGGCAGCAATGACATCCATAGCCCCCGAGGGTAAGGACGAACCTAGAGCACTGTTGAAGACAAACCATATCCCAGAAGATACTATATACCATTTTCTTGCCTATATATCGTGTCAGCAATTACTGTAATTCTGTCCATGGATTAAACTTCGTCTCGACTGGTGCGATAGCTGTAACTATAGACTAACCCGAGAAAAGTTGACTGGATTTTGAGAGTCGTCTTTGAGAAGACTCATCATAAAAGAACTCGACAGAATGACGCCTGGATAGTTGTTCTGAGGCTAAAGGTAGGATGCTGGTGAATATTGTGGTTTAATATGTTCTTAGTTATAATGGGAAGGTAACATCGAACTTCTGCATCAATTGAAAGCTAGTGACCTGCAATAGCGGCAACTAAGAATCACTGATTACTATATCAGGATTTTCATTGGGGATATTCGTAAAGATATTGAACGGATATTGCGGCTTCGGTGGCCTATCTCAGGATTAAGCCTCCCGATATAGGAGCGTCTGGTTTCTCCACTGCCAATGGGAAGGTTATTGCCGTCTGTATCCGCGATCGGTGACCGCTAAACCATTGAAAGCCGTGTGGAAGTGCTAGAACAGCTCTTGTATTCGTTGACATGTACGCTCTGCATGTTGCAAAATAGGGCCGTATGTCAAGGAGGAGTCACGGTCCCCGCCCCGACTTCCGCCTTACGCCCTACGCCTTTGGATAGACACAACAACGCCAAGGCGCATGAGCCTCGAATGTAGAAGATTGGCTGAGTCCATTACATCCTGGCTCACTTCAGGATGAATTTTGTGGAACTGATGCAGCCGTCAACGGTGCCATTAGGTGCCACGATGATTGAACGAGCTGATCTACTGGAAATATAAAGATGATGACTCGTGATGAATTTCTTGAGATAAGTCTCTGTAAGCTATCAGATTCCTTCCCAAAAATAACCGGATACCGCCTCCATTCTTTGATTCATCTTAAGCTGCCCTCATATCGCCATGACAGTTTCGGAGGGCACTTCTACGTCCGGCTTGGCGCTAGATGCCTCTAAGCTCGAGATAACCTTGACGAAAACACCAAAAACTCTCTCTAGCATTTCCCCAGAAGACATCGCAGCGCAGAAAGTATGTACTGATCATATGATCACAGCGTTGTGGTCGTCCAGCAATGGCTGGAGCCTCCCGCAACTTGTCCCCCACGGACCGATTCCCCTGATGCCCACTGCAAGCGTTCTACATTACGCCACAGAGTGCTTTGAGGGCATGAAGCTGTATAGAGGATATGATGGCAAGCTCCGCCTGTTCCGTCCTCAGAAGAACTGCCATCGAATGGTAAACTCCGCCCAACGCATATCATTGCCATCTTGCGATCCCAACGAGCTCCATCAGCTCATCCGGAAGTTATGTGCGGTTGATGGACCGAAATGGCTCCCTAAGGATCGACCAGGGGCTTCCCTCTATATTCGTCCAACTTTGATCGGCACCGACTCGAGCCTTGGTTTCCGCATCCCTGATGAGGCCCTGCTTTTCATCATTCTCGTGTACGGATCTAGCGCACGCCCTGATCTCGTTTCAAATGATATAGCAATGGGATCCATTTCCACGAGCGGACTGCGACTTCTTGCGAGCCCTGATGATGCCGTCCGTGCATGGCCAGGAGGAACAGGGTATGCGAAAGTTGGTGCAAATTACGGCCCCGCACTTGCTGCTTACGGTGAGGCGAAGAAGAGCGGCCATGATCAGGTTCTCTGGTTGTTAGGCCCAGATCGCCGTGTGACTGAAGCCGGTGCTTCAAACCTCTTCGTCATTTGGAGAACAGAGGGAAAGCTTCAGATGATCACGCCTCTACTGGATGACCGGACTATCTTGGCTGGCGTGACCAGACAAAGCATCCTGGAATTGGCTAGGGAGAAATTCTCTCCTGCGCTTAAATCGTCTACCAGCTCAGTGGTCGAGTCTCTTGAGGTCATCGAAAGGGATTTCACGATGAAGGATCTCCTAGATTCTGCTGATGAGGAAAAACTCGTCGCTGTGTTTGTTACCGGTACTGCATGTTTTATCCAGCACGTATCTGAGATTAACTTTGATGGCCGTCAGCTTCATATTGAGGTTGAAAAGACACGGCATGTTTCTATGCTTCGGAACTGGCTAGCAGATATCAGCTTTGGAAAGGAGCCCAGCTCATGGGCTGATATCATAGATGAATAATAGCTTTAAGGACAATGACAGAGATGAGACACCGCTCTAGCTCATTATCATAATAGTTTCATATACCTCAAATATAATAGGCGCCATAAACATGTAATTGAATGCGTGATCAAAGGAATGTCTCCTGCTAACCAGTCTCACCTGGCCCCTGGGGCAGCGTATTGTCCGAGACATGGTGTTTGCTCTTAAAGCTACCGAGCCATTGAGGATTATCCGCAATAGTCTGGTTCCATGCATCTTCAGAATCATATAGAAGTCTCCTAGATTGTTCTTGGAACATTTCGTCTGTTGGAATTATGCCGAGGCTCATCTGCTGCTGTGCATACCGGCCCAGGTGCCGGGTCAATATCTGAGCGAAAGTCTGAGTGCTGATCTGTTCGGGTAAGCCTTGCAACGCAGGAGCTCTTGGTTCTGTGCGTCTTTTGACCGCAGTGCCCACTCCGCTCTCTTCCTGGGAGCCCACAGTAGCGGCGCGATGCTGAATCTGGACGAAATGATCTCTGGTGCCTTTGCTGGTTGCAGAGAAGGGGACAAGACTCTGAGACTCGGGTCCAATAAGATACGGCGGTAGATTGTTGGTCACTAGAGTTGCAACTCCTGACTCAAACCCATGGTCTCCTTTCCAGTCAGCCATAGTCAGCCCTTTGCGAAAATGGCCCGCCAAATGGTCCTGTCTTTCCTTCCAAGTTGACATTTTCAAGTCACAGAACCCACAACGAGATGATATAGAAGGGGCCACCGTTTTCCAATTTTCAATGGATGGTACTGAATCAATTCCGTGGGTATGACGGAGATGTTGTATAAGGTTATCTTTTCGTCGGAAAATTCGAGATTCAACGGCATTATTTTGGCATGTTGTGTGATTATGGGTATCGAGATGCAGAGTATTGGGTTCGAGGAGATCGCAGTAGACACAGTGGTTCATCCCCGTCGTTGGAGAAAGATAGACACCACCGTGAGGGGTACAGACCCATGACTCCAAACTCAGATGAAGAGATTTCTCATGGCGAGCCCAGTCGTACTTAGTCTTGAACCGATCACAACAGAACGTGCAATGAAATGGCCGGTTATCCTGAGCATGATCTACCGACCTTCGGGTCTTAGTGACCCGTCCATTGGGACGAGAACTGAGGGCTAGGCACCCTTGAGATGATGTGGCTGATATCACCGAGCTGGCAGAGGTTGAGGAGTTGCTGCCGGTGCTTTCGAAGCTGGCAATAGAGGCCCCACGACGATTAGATCGAAGACTATCGGCATCTTGGCCGGATCTCGGGCGGGTAGGCATGTTTTGTAGAGCGTCATGAATAGCAGAGAAGGAGGCAGGCTCATCCTCAGGGGGCGAGTCTCGCCATCTCTCCATAGGGTCCATAGTGCTCTCAGTGGCTCTAGAGAGAGGACCGAATTTCGGTGGGATATTTCTCGGTTTCGCTTTGCTTCTATTTCCACTCCGTGAGTACCAGCTTCTACGTCGGGGTAACCCCGTTTGTCCTGGCGGTCGTGTGTCTTGGCTGGCTCTCATACCGATTGTCTGAGGATCACCTGACGAGATTGGTCCATTAGGCCATGAGAGATTGTTCGCCTCGCTATGCGTCATGTTTGCGAGGTATTCTTCGGTTTCCCAAGGCTGATCTAGAAACGCAAGATTACCGCCTGTGTATGTCTCGCTGAGAAGAGTGCGGAAACTTGAACTGGGCAGGGAAAGGCCTTCTGTAATTCCCTCCAAAGGCTCCAGAAGCCCCTTTTCAAACTCAGTACCGCCATGAGACATTAAGGAGTCCCATATATTTTCATTGGTGCTCAATGAGTCTGAGGTCGGGTCGAAGTGGTTAGAGCACATCTCCAGATGCTGATTTGAGTCTTCTCCAAGTGATGAGTCCATGGTGAACAAACACAAGGAGGTTTCCGAAACACCTGCAGCCTCTAGAGAGTCCGCTCTAGAACTACTGTCATTTATGAAACTTGATTAGCCAGTTGATTGATGTAGCAAAATCATCAAGGCATCAGACCAATTCGTGTTAGATGCGAGGCCCCTGATTGATCATAGTCATGCGGGAGTATTTCTAAGGCAGCTTAGTCGAGTTTTGAACATAAAGCCCGCTAGGCTTATAACGGGATGAAAAGGTTTTAATTATTAGACTCGTTATGGAACAAGACGTTGTGTGAAGTCTGTACCGTGGATGCATCCAGTGAGGTCGAATATGGAGTCGACACGTGACAGGTACATGCCGACAACGGCCTCTGAGATTCACAACTCACGCATCGTCAAGCTGGGGCTCTGACGTAGTCATCGGTATATCTATATTTGCTATGAAGCCATTGCGCGCTAGCTGCTGGTTAATTTTAGCACCCATTTCCATCTTTCATCACTCCTTATCCGATTCGAGCGCTATATTCCTTGGAACTTCCAAGGTTGTGCTGTACTGTACCAAGTATTCGTACGGCCACCCAAATTCCTTATCTTATCGACCTCAGCCACCAACTTTGAGCCCTTTCGCTCTTTAATTACCGACGTCAATGACTCGTCAGAAAACAACATCTTGGTAGCTTGGAACTGCAAAGTTGTCCGTTTCCAGGTGCTTCCACCAGATGTTGTCCAAGAATCATACTAGTAATGGCGGGCAACGCTGAAAACAGAGACTGGCCTCTCCGTCTGAAACCTAGAAGCCATCTGTTATAGACAATCCCCACATCAACGAGCTCGTACCATGAACATGCCAGTTCCATTCCCCCATTCCGCGTTCACTCACACCCACATGCGTGAACGGTGCCCATGCAAGGTCCTGATAAGCTCAGCCAACTAGCGCGCAGCTTTCTTCACTCCCGCCGCAATGGGAGACTCGTGGAGCGCAGCCACCATATGATACGGCACTCAGCCAGCTCCCACCTCGCCCAGGCTCTCACCAAATTCAGGTACGTAAACAGTCGCACGGCGGCCTCTCACTGGCTGGCGCCGCTCAGTGCCCATCGCTCAGTGCTTGGCGCCCAGCCGCATGCCGCTTAAACCATTGGAAACATCCCGCTGCCAGTGCCTGATAGCGCTGGCCGAGCTGATAGCACGGAGCGCTCCTGGTTCATGATACGATGATCCAATGCTTTACCTTATCGATGCCCATCCATCCCATGGAGACCACCGTTGACAGCTCCCCCAGCCCGGGGGTAGCTAGACGATTCGCCATACCTTGGGGAGTCGCGCGCATGCGGTACGGTAGACGTCGGATTATTGAAAAAGATTGGCTTGTCTCTTTTTTTCTTCCCCCCGTAGCTGAACCCTCTTTCTTGTCACCAGATCCATCACCTCGCGACCGCTAACAAAATTCTTTGACAACTTACACATTATACATACTTCGAACAACCCTAATCAATAACTATGGCAGCTGAAGTCTCTCACGGCCGCGGTGGCGCGGGTAATATCGATGTCGACGACACCAAATATGTTGACGGCGAGGTGGTTCGAGCCGGTGTAGAAGGCAGCCATGGTGACGGCGCATATAGCTCCGGTCGAGGTGGTAAGTTCTGTTCAACTATTGATGCTTCCCATCGCTCGCTCCCCAGCTTCACAATGATATCGAGGCTTGTCGCAAAGCGTGGCATTTTGCATCTCTTCGATTAGACTAAAGGGTCCCTCATGAGCCTTGCACTAATGATATCGCAACACAGGCGCCGGCAACATTGGCGATGTTGGCACCAAGGGTGACAAGCGTCAGGATACCGACGTCATCCCCGAGGTTGCTGTCCGACCCAGCCAAGATCTCAGGGACTACCACACCGGACGTGGTGGTGCTGGCAACACGGAGAAGGTCTCCGGCGAGGGTTCGCCTAAGAAGTCCGTCGAGAAGAAGTCCATCGAGAAGCCCGCCGAGAAGCCAACTCTCATCGCACATCAAAGCTTGGCTGACAAGCTGAAGGCTAAGGTTTTTGGCGTCTTCAAGAAGTGATCTCTTTAATACCTGGGTGAAAGAGTCGGCAACAAAGGGAAGGGGACTCCTGGGTGGAGGTGTCGCGAGTCTGGAAGTAATCCCAGGTGATATGGCGGTTCCTTGTTGGTTTGTTGGAAATACCTATGATACCTTATCTTACTACTTTTCGTTCCAGTCAGAATACACTGCTATCTTCGACCGCACCCTCGAGTGCGTCATTCAGTCCTGCGTTCACCTCGAAACTGCGATTGTGCAAGTCCATGTAGCTAGCTCGGAGATACAACAGTCCTCAAACCTCATGGTCATGTTCCATGGCCTCGTTCCCTAGAGGCAGTGTTATGACCGGAGGAGAGCCTTCGAGTGAACCTCTATGCAGAGGTTCAGGTCGGTTAACTTGAACCTAGGCTGCAACGACCGAGATCCCCTCCATTCCTCGGAGGGAGTGCTCGGCAAGATGCGAAACCAACTATATAACACCAACTGCAATGCCGAGTTCTCGGACTGCTTCGTTCCATTTGTAATGGCTGGCAAATGCCGCAATGCTTGATTCCGAGACAACTTGCTGAAACATTGTGACAGACCTGAGAGCATATCATATAAGACATTCAGCCTAGGAATCCCTTATGTGTCGGCCATAGCAGTGGAGAGGGTTGGACTTGGAGCTCACCCATACTCCATTTCGGGGATGTAGTTGACAGTGATGATATAGCGCAAATAAGAAGCCGCCACAGTTTCGCCATTATGACTCTAGGCCCTTAACTTTCAATTGTTTGTCTATAAGGAAGAGAAATATCAGGTTTTCAGGGTCGCAAGACTCGTAACACCACGACTTCTGTGGTGGAGTATTGCGGGTCACTGTGGGCGAGCTACGCTCGATTATATGCCGATAGTCACTGAGCGATCCCTCTGGTGAGAAGATCAAACAAGAAACGAGGAAGCAAGCTGAGAATAGACCTCCAGTCGGGGTTTAAAGTCGCCTATCGTGACGTTGTGGGAAGGGTCTAGGATGATCCCTCCGAGTCCCAAGACCCTAAACTCCACTTCCCCTCATCCCTTGGCGGTTAGCTTCGCGATAGAATGGAAGTGCCTTGGTCATTATTGAACAACAGTTGCTGCGGATTGACCAGTTCATGGCTAAGGCTTAAAGGCAAAGGGCATGTTCGGTTAGAGCTTGGGTAATACGGCATAGCCAAGTCTAGAGGTCGTCGTAAGCTGTCCGTTAGAGCTGACTGTACAGTCCGCAAAGGTTCCTCACAAGCTCAACCACCCACTCTAATCCTGCGAACTCTGGCTTAGTGCCGACGGAGTCAGGGTCCTCGGGATCCACGATAAGAAGATCGCCCAGTATTGTCCATGTGCCAGTGTCAATACGACTCAATCAGGTTGCATATGATTGTACCAACACGATAGACCCAAGTAGAGCGAATAGGCGGCGTGGAAAGATGTCGTGAAGAATGCCATGTTATCCCGCTTTGAGCATAGATGCTCCCCCCCCTCTGGCTTCGGCATTGCCTCATTGTGCAGGTTTATTTGACAGGGTCCCAGGCACGAAATTCATTTGTCCCAGCCATGTTTAAGAGCACGGCAGTCCATGTCGGGTACCAACGAGGGTGGGCAATTTCATTTCATGTTCGATCTCTTTGCCCATCTGCTCTTCGTTGCAAGCGTTCCGAATCCGCATCTGCTCCTTTCTCAGATCATTTCCGAGTGTCGCTTCAGCGTATATGGCGTGCCGCGTGAATCGTAGCCACTGGTGCTTGTCAAGCGAAGCGCAGTGGCCGACTGCACTAAGGTCCAGGTTGTTTTACCAGGAGGATTGAGCTGCCTTCAAGGGCGCAGCTGCCTCCTACCGTGTGACGACACTCACGTGCACTGGCCCGGATCACGGGTGCCACTTGAGCTAGGTAGGTAAGCTACAGCTATGGCGCCAAACGTCCCAGAACCTCAGCGTCCACCTCTTCAGGGACAACGTCTCTGGTCGGGGCTCTCGGTATTGTCTAAACGATCTTTTCGATCCTTTGCTACCTCATCCTTCGAGGCGGATGATGAACGATCCTCGGGCGACGAATACGACTACAACTACGACGAGGACGACATGAGCTCCCGCAATAGCGAGGATGACGAGCGTCGCCCGGCCATGCCGCGCCACGCTGGACACGATGCGCGTCCAACCAGTCGCAAGGAGTTAATGGGCTGGTACAGCTATGCTTTTGCTGCTGAAGTTTACGTGATCTGTGGGATTGGTATGATTTCTGAACCTTCCAGGAGTAATCCGCGTTGGGCTGAGCTAATTCGACGTCATAGGCTCCTTCATCCCCATCCTGCTCGAGACGCTTGCTCGTGAAAATGGTGTACTGCTATCAGACCGTGAAACGCCATGCGGAACCAGTGACAGCAAGCAGAAGGATGACGGCCAATGCGTCGTGTATGTTTTGGGGATGGAGATCAATACCGCCAGCTTCGCCATGTACACCTTTTCGGTGAGCGTCCTCATACAAGCTCTGCTTGTTGTCAGTATCAGTTGCGCAGCGGATCACGGCAACTACAGGAAGAAGCTGCTCCTTGCTTTTGCATGGATTGGTAGCTCTGCGGTTATGGCCTACATCTTCGTCAGTAAGGAGACGTACATTCTTGGCGCCATCTTGACTATCATCTCAAACACATCATTTGGCGCCTCCTTCGTGCTCTTAAACTCATTCCTACCTCTTCTTGTACGATATCATCCGGAGGTCATTGAGGCCAATATTGCTAGTACACCTGATCTAGCCGACTCCGGCCTCGAATCACGACCATTGGAGAATGGGATAGGCGAGTTGGACCCAGCCATGGTCAGCTCAACATCGGCATTATTAGCAGAGGAAGGGCTCCCTTTGAAACGTACGGCGACCCATTCAGAAATTACTTCTAAGGAACTCCAGCTGTCGAGTCGAATCTCCGCCATTGGTATTGGAACTGGCTATATCGCGGCCTTATTTCTCCAGTGCGTAGCTATCGGCGTGCTCATTGCGATGCAAAACACGACCTGGGCACAGCGGGTAGTTCTTTGTATGGTGGGACTATGGTGGACTATCTTCACTATCCCGGCGGCTATGTGGTTGCGACCAAGACCTGGACCACCTCTAGAGGATGGGAAGGACGGCCCTAGATCCTGGTTTGCATACATATTATATGCGTGGAAATCTCTGTTCACCACGATTCAGCTAGCAAGGCGCCTGCTCGATATCGTGCTCTTTCTCGCCGGGTGGTTTCTTCTCTCAGATGCGATCGCCACAACCTCGTCAACGGCCATTCTCTTCGCGAAGACGCAGCTTCACATGCGACCCTGGGCATTGGGAATGATCAATGTGATATCTACTCTTGCCGGAGTTTTCGGTGCATTTGGGTGGTCATGGATATCCCGGCTACTTAAAATACAACCACACCAAACGATTCTTGTTTGCATTGCCCTATTCGAAATTATCCCAATCTATGGATTGATGGGATACCTTCCCTTCGTTCAAAACTGGGGTGTGATTGGTCTGCAGCAGCCTTGGGAAATGTATCCCCTTGCCGCCGTGTATGGGTTCGTTCTAGGCGGGCTGAGTAGCTACTGCCGCTCTCTCTACGGCGAGCTCATCCCTCCGGGATCCGAGGCAGCATTCTATGCTCTATATGCAATTACCGACAAAGGCTCCAGCGTCTTCGGGCCCACCATTGTAGGAGCAATCATTGACAAGACCGGCAGCATTCGTCCCGCTTTCTGGTTCCTAGCAGCTCTTGTCGGACTTCCGGCACCCCTAATCTGGTTCATTGACGTTGAGCGAGGCAAGAGAGAGGGCCAGAAGCTCGCCGAGAAAATCGAAGGGTTCCACAACACGGATCAAAACGATGCCCAGAACGAGCGGGAAAGTCGTGGCATGCTGGCAGATTACGACGAGGATGAAGATGACGATGATACCATTCGTGCGAATAGTCGATCATCAGATTAACCTCTACTGTTAGGAATCTCGGACATACGATCTACTTAGCATAGCGGCGGCGTTAGTCAAGTCTTATCATTCGGTTTACGGGTTATATACGGTGCTTTGCTTGGGTTGATATAGGAGACTTTGGATGTTTCGTATTCCTTTGGTACAATATTTCTTGCCTGGGAGATTACTCATACACTTTGGAAGATAAAATACTCCATCTATCAGGAATACTTAAGTCCAGACTACATTGATGTTTTACTTTTGCAGCTCTGGTTAATGATAGCAATGTGAGAAGAGCGCTCGAGAAAAAAGGCTTTAAATAATTCCATCGAATCGGACACTTAATTTGTAGCTCTTGGTGCTATAAGACAATCTGTGCCTCTCGACAAGAACTGCGTCACGGCCACTTACCTACCGAGGGAGGATACGCGGGGCGTCGATGGAGGATGCGGGGATGGTTTCGGGTTTGAGTTCATCCTTCCCGCAAATCACCCCAACCTCACTAATAATCACCACTCGAAGCAGACAAAGCGTGATAAGAACGGGGAGACAAGTGCATGATATAATGAATGCTCATGGTCTTTCATTGTCTGATATCCGGGCACTCCGTGATGATTTCAACGTCAGCAAGAGCCAGCAGGAGCATTTACAACGATGCTGGTCTCACCAGAACTGCCAAGGATGTATGAGTTCCCATCAGTGTAGCTGGTGTCCCTTTGTAAGTTACTTTCGCAATCCATCCCTGGGGGTCTTTTAGATACTTATACGACTGATAGACGTGGTCCTGTGTTCCCAACTCGTACAAAATCCCAATGTTGGCGCCGGCGTACGACGAGAACATTTGTCCTCACTGGGCCGAGCGTTGGGAAGTTCGCACACAGCCATTTGGGTGTCAGGTGTCGACGATTACGAGCCTAACCTCCATCATATCAATTGTATCGACTCTTGTATTCGTCTTGCTAGTGCTTTTGATTGTTCTCGGAGTTCGTTGGCTCCGACGATACTCGAAGAATCATCCAGGCTGGTGGCGGTCTCTCAGGCATCGCTGGTGGAATCAGTTCATGCTTAAAGATGGTGAACAAGAGCCTCTACTGCCCGAAAATCAACCTGGACACGCCGCAAATGATAATCCATAAAGGTCTTTGCGTGGACATCAAGTTCTATACAGCTACGGTACTCCCTGCGCCAGTATGGGAGAGATTGGTATACATTAAGGCGCATATTATTTCACCCAGAGCTAACAGGAGGGATAATGGCAACCTCATCCGCTTCCTGAATCACAACATCATCGACGCCCTCGTCACCAGTCACATCTACATATTCAAGATTGATAGTGACGAGGCAAGAGTCCAGAATTTTAGCCATTATGCCGGGATACTTCGTGTCCAGTTCTGCAAAGAGTTTCTTCAATGGTAGCGGAGCTGGAAAAGTTTCATGATCTTTCCCAGTGAAGGAACTGGCGCTGGCAAAATAGAGGACATTGAAGTGGCCGGCGGGAGGCTTCGGTACCGACGTCATCGCGATGATGAGCTATCTTTGGTTTCATGGGTTTGAATCTGGAGTGTTCTTCACAATGTTAGCCTCATTGTATATAAAGAGCGTTCGACAAGTGAAGTGGGTGAAGATTTTTGGGTCAGAGATCTTGGTGATAAATGGTACATCAATGTGTATTCAGGTAATACATGCTTTAAAGCATCATTCCAATGAGAGTGCAAGGCATAAAGAAGAGGTTGACTTACCAAGATCGCAGCACGTCATCAATAATGCCCTGTGAAGTTGTAGATGAGAAAGCAGGAATTTATCATTTCAAGCCCCGCCCAATTTGGAGGTTCATATTGTTCACGTGATTAGCCAACCCTGAATTGCAGCCTTGGCCAGCGTGAAGTAGAGTCCACTCGGACAGCTTCACGATGCCGCGAGGACAGCAAAATTGCGAGGAAACGAGACGACGAGAGGAGACAGTAAAGAGGTGATCGTAAAGCATCGATTTTGGCTGCAACTCCGGCAGGACCGCAGAGTCAAATCACTTTTCGTCGTCGGATTCCATGCTGCAGAAGAATTGTTCTGGATTCGCAATGCCAGATCCGTGACTCCTCTAACAAATGAAACTGGGTTGCGGGTGACGCAGCCCCAGGTAATGTTCCAGTACAAGGCGCGCCCGCCTTAGCATGCAAAGACCATCCCATCGTCCATCTTCCGAGCCCCCTACTCCCAAACGCAATTTATCGCAGTCTTCGGGCCTCACGCTCAGACTCGAGCAGGCAGAGGATATCGTCCTCGCGAACTGGTTCGTTGCTAGTCAGCACCATATTTCATCGTCACGTATATCTCGAATCTCGTTTCGTACCTGGGCCCTTGACGTTTCGGATGATCGATCGAGTCTGGTCGTCCATGAACTCAACGCGCACCTGGGTGACACCACCACGAGAACCTATGTATTGTCAGATCGTTCGCTCTCGGATTGATTATAGGGATCGTAGTCGTGGGAACGAACCGGTTCGGCCGAGGACTCGGGTAACCTTGACGAGCTTGACGGGGGTCTTGGAGGAATCCATTTTTGCGACCTGAGTTTGTGAGCTATGGAAATCGTTTGATCGGGGTCTTCGGTGGCCGTACTGTGAGAATCTGTGGATGTCGGTGGTCGCGGACGTAGGCTGTAGAGGAGGCTTGATAGGGTCGAACTTTTTGGTGAAGTCGGTCAGGGTTTTCGTGTGCCGAAGCCCTTACCCCACTACTGAGCCGAACACCAACGTGGCTGGGCATCTTTATCGGAAGATCATTCTGCCGGACCCTTGATCTCTAGGACTTCCATGCTAAGCCACTGTGGCGCAGCCAGAACTTCTGTAACTGAAATGGATGAGGTACCGTCGTCAACTCGCTCCGATTTATTTGTAGATGCCAGGAAATTTCTTGGTAGGTCGGGTATCTGTGTAACGCTTCTATATTACATATCCTCAATCCTTTCTTCAAGGTCATTCACCCATTCTTCCATGACTTTCATGTTATTTTTCGTCGTAACTTCTCCCTCCTTTATGGATGCCTCGATCTTCTCCAGGCCCTCATTCCATTGCTTCAGCTCTGATGTCATTTCAGCCTGCTGTTTTTCGATTCGATTCAGAGTCTCGCTAGCAGTAGCCGCATCCCCATGAATTGCCCGTAAAGATCGTAATCGATCCAAAAGCGGCGGTAGAATAGGAGTAAGATTCTCGATGGCGGGTAAGATACCATAGAGAGCGTTGATCCTAGCTTCTTGCTCAGACTCTTCCGATGGCAGTGCAGGAGCATGTTTACCAAGCTCCTCTCGCAGCGACTTCGCTTTCTCGCGAGCATCATTCAACTTGTCCTGCTCTGAAGCTAGAGTTCTCACTCGACGGCTAATAGCGTCTAAGTTGGCTGTGGATGCTTCGGCAAGAGTTGAGATCTGCTTATCCATCGTATCCAGGGTCGGCAGTATAGCCCTAGGCAGCCCATTTCTGTCAGCTTCTGGCATTGACGAGGAGCTAATTCCAAGTCCCTTCTCGAGCATCAAGAGTCGCCGGTCGAAGTCTGCGGCTTTGGCCAGAGCATGGCTTTGTTCGTATGTGGGTGCATATGTAACAGTATATGTAGCGTTTTCCCCAACTTGAACCTCTGTAGGCTCTTCTTGGCTCGTTATCGGAAGAGATGTAGCTGCGTGTGTTGCGGCTCGTACGCCGAGAGGTTTAGAGATATCTTGAAGGACTTGGCTCAAGGTTGTTAGTCTCACATCAGAGACGGCAGCATCATCTGGTTGTTCTGCCGATGCTGCTTTCCGCTTCGCATATTCTTCCTTGACCTCCTCAACCTCACGTTTCAAACGCGCAATTCGCCGCTCAAGGCTCTCTTCGTCGTCGTCATCGGAAAGGTCGCCTAGCTCTTCTGTGCCGTCTGGGAGAATACGATGTCGGCGGCTTGACGCCTTGTATGATTTGCGCTTTCCATCAACTCGATCCGAAAAGTCCACGCCATTAGCATCGACGTTCGCGGGCGCAAAACGGGATCGAGCCTGGTCTATTCGAAGTCGTGATCGTGAAATACCAGGGCTGTCATCCTCAACATCGTAGAACTCGTCGTCAGAATGGCTTCGAGCTGCAGTAGTCTGGAGCTTCTGTGAGCAGATGCTCGGATGCGAAGGGGGCCGTGAAGCTCACTGGGACTGTAGAGTTATCGTCGGTGAGTTCTGGGGTCTCGTAAATGTCCGGAGCGGAATCCTAACAACGGTTAGAACAAACAACCAGTTCCACGATGCAACGACAGCTCACCAAGTCCGGCAGCGCAGCATACTTGCGGTTGAGCGCCATCGCTTCAGCTTTATGAACAAGAGACCGATATCCGAGGAGTTAGTAACATTTACGGCGAATATTTCGCGTGGAAGACCAGCAGAAATAGCGTGAGAATGAGAGAATGAAGGTTGAAGTTCGCACCGGGGTTCAGCAACGATTGGCTTGGTTGCTGGATGGCCAGGGGCTATTCAGCAAACTTAGCGCTAACGGCTCAGTGGGGGTCGCGCCTAATTGTCCACTAACAGCCTGCGGGGTGATATAAAAATCAACCTTCAATAAACCATGTAACACAAGCTAGGGGCGCGTGTGTCGACGCGTCTGAGCAGCGACGTCAGTCATCGAAGCCGCCACGCATATGCTGGCCATCGACCCCTAGGGCTCTAACCGATTCTAATTCGATTCTCATCTCATTCAGTCCGGAGACGTACACTGACGTCACATATAAGGCAGCCACGGAGGCTACCAGCAGGTGGCAGTCAATCAGTCATTTGGTTCTAAGGTCCAATTGTGACCGTTTTCAATTCCTTCCTCTCGTGTCTGTCGGGCATTAGTTACAGAACCTTGCACGGCACCTCTTATGATCAATGACAAGCCAATGTCAAGCTCCTAGGGGTCGATAGTTGATCTGTCTCCTTGCACTACGGTGACCGACCTACAAGAGTGATGGCAACACGACTAGGCCTGAGCCGCCGTCAACGGCCGGCACCACTTCTTAGCCAGGTTAAGGGCAGGCAAAGAGAGAAGCTTGTACAACAGGTGGATGATGATGCTCTACCCATCTCCAGCGCAGAGGAGGATAACGGTGATAACTCGGATTCCAACCCTGGTAAGCCATTGGGAACAAATGGCTCGATCCGCGCGCCGTTAACTGAGGTATCTGATGAGTCTGGGCCTGATGTGACAAGCAAGGGGAGCATAAAACGTACTACTTTCAGCACCTCAACGGCCAATAGGTCTCGAAGGCAAGGCACAAGAAATCGAAATTACTCCGCGGCAAGAGACGAGATAGCCGACGACTTTGATGAGATAATACCTTCAAAGAATAAGAGAAGAAAGTTAGAGAGCGATGGTACTAATACCCGCGCCTCAGTCTCTACTCGAGCAACTGCATCCAAATCGCCTAACTCAAGCAATCCTCACACGAATGTAAACGGCTTTGTCACTGTAAAAAAGTCCAGGGGGACATATGGCAGCAGGAGGAAGAATGGCAGTTCGCAAGATTCCCAGACTGACAAAGGTACCAGGATGTGAACACTCATATCCCGCATTATCGCTGACTTTGTTTGGCAGACAAACAGACCGCCTCTGGTAAAGCGGCGACATTCCGTCCTGTGGATGATTTCAGCAGTCCCCAGAAGCCACAGAGAGCAAAAGTTTCGGATTATATGGATGCAATGCTCTCGTCCCCTTTGAAGGGACGACGCGCCAGTTTTAAACGTGTCCCGGATAAGGACAACGAGGACGCAGACTTCTTGGATTCTCCTAAGCCAAAGAAGCCTACCATCACACGGATAGACTTATCACAGGGATCTCAATCAAGCTCGAAATCGAAGAAACCCGGTAATCTCTGGAAAGGACAGGGTGAATTGGTCAAAAAGAATCAGAAAGCGGCAGCAGACAACCCACCAAAACCAAAACGTGCAAAGTTCAAGATGCCAGCGGATATCCCGGATTTTGACGACCAAGGCAGAGCAGATGCTAGCAGTGCAGACAGCCCGTTGTCGGATCTTGGGTCCCCGAGTGACACTCCCACGAAGGCAACCCTAGCTAGCGAAGCATCAGACGCAGAAGATGAGGAAGTCGGCGGACACATGACAGATTGTCCATGGTGTGGGGACCGCGTTTCAACGGCCCTGCTCAAGGAGTTCTCCAGTGGTAAACGTCTCAGTGTGAGGATGCAGTCTAAGTTTTGTCAGAAACACAAAAAGGAGACGGCCATGGATACCTGGCGTTCAAGACACTACCCAACGGTCCAGTGGGCTAACCTCGAAGGTCGGTTCGCGGAACATCGTGACTTCTTGCTGGGCGTTGTCAATGGCGAGTCATCGTACTTCCGCAACGCCCTCGCCGAGAAGATCGAATCAGGTACAGCCGCCAGGTCACTCAAGAAGGAAGACAATTTGAATCCAGGCTACTATGGTCCTCGTGGCTTTAATCTCATGTGCGATTATCTTGTGGCGGAGTTTAGCGATTTGCTGAAGGAGGCGGCTGTGAGCGATCGTGTTATTGCTGGGCGAGGAACACCAGCGTTCATTCAATCTGTATTAGTAGCTGAGTTGGCGGTACGGTTGATTCAGGAGGATATGGAGGTGTCTGTAAAGGAGGCAAGGGAGATCATGGAGGAGAGTAAGGCACTGGGTGAGATGGTACATGAAGAGATCTAAAGGGGCTACATGCCTTACTTGTCATGTTGCTATGCCAGGCGGCGGTGCCTGATAGACGCGTGTTAACTGTGCTGGGTGTTGCTCTCTGTATTGGGAGAAGACCTCTGTGTGGCGAAATGGAGACAGCCAACAAATATTACAGAGCGATTGCTGTTCAATCATCTCTGCTAGCGGGTGAAAGACAACATCGCCTGCCGTAATTGAAGCTGAAGTGTGGAACTTTTCTGAATCCAGTCTCCCAAATCTTAAGCCTCACATCGAAAACCATACTAGGGAGTCAGTGTTTACATGCTTTGTTAACTCGTTTGAGTTTTAAGTAGTCAAGATGGGAGCAAGGCCGAGATCTTTGATGAGAGCCATGGTGCTTTCTCCTAGCTAGCCCACTATCTTGTCTCTATTCTACGCGAACAGCCAACGCCTCACAAGGACCAAGATGAATCACTCCATCCTCCAACTTCCCTAAGTCCTCCTCGGTCTTACCAGTGGTGCTTACATAGACAAATTTAGGCTTGAGATCGCCGATCTGGCACTCCGCGGCTTCCGTACTAAAATTGCAAATAACCAGCGCTCGCCATCCCGCTACCGGCTCTGTCCTCATATAGGCGAAGACCCTGTCATCCCCAGCATCATAGATTGAGAAGTCACCATACACAAAGAGATGCCTCCCAACCTTGCGAGTCCTCAAAACCCTACGCCAGCAGTGCCATACAGAGTTCTGGTCGTCCACTTGGGCGGCGGCATTGATATCCCAGTAATTGTCGTTGACGCGCATCCAGGGGTGGCCGACGGTGAAGCCGGCGTTGGGGGTTGTGTCCCACTGCATCGGTGTGCGAGCATTGTCTCGGCCTTTCTTGCGGTACTCTTCTTTGAGAGACTTGATGGTTGCTGCATCGGCAGTATCTTTGTGTTGGCTTACACTCTGGTTAGTCTCGCACTGTAATTTAAGAAGTTTTGTGAACTTACTTCCAGTGATTCAAAAGTTCTACGTCGAGATACTCATCGATTGGCCACTCGTGCGGCATGTTCGTCATACCGAGCTCTTGGCCTTGGTATATGAAAACGGTACCGGACTGGAAGCCGAGGAATACGGCAAGCAGCTTTGCGCTGGCCACGCGATACTCAGGATCATCGTACATGAACCGACTCACGGATCGTGGCTGGTCGTGGTTTTCCAGATACAAGGCGTTCCAGCCCTGGTTGTCAATCATGAACCTCTGCCACTTGTTAACCGTATTTTTCAGATCTTGCAGGGACCAGTTTCCGGGTGAATATTTGCCCTGGGGGCCATGATCAAGGTCCATCCTACCACAACGGTCAGCTTCTAGATTAGATGCAGACACCGGTCAACTGACAGTTCAAAGTGGAAGATCATGTTCAATTCCCCGCGGTCAGCGGCCACCGCCTTGATCAGCTCCTCTTCCTTGTGCACCAACGGCATCTCACCAACACTAAATGCATCATACTCTTTGAGGATATCACCCATCTCTTTCAAAAACTCATGGCACCGCGGTCCACAAGCGTAATACTCATGGCCTGGAAGTAGGGTCTCCTCCGACTCGGGAAATGCCTGGTCCTTGCTCACGAAGTTGATTACGTCCATCCGGAAACCATCGATGCCTCTATCCAGCCAGAACCGCATGATCTCATGGACGGCATCGCGGACTGCGGGGTTCTCCCAGTTGAGATCCGGTTGCTCTTTACAGAACAAATGGAGATAGTACTCATCCGTGGTCTCATCATGCTCCCAGGCGCTCCCTGTAGCGACTAAGCCATAGGTAATCTTAAGATTGGGGAACTGACTAACCTTCGAAGAGACTCTTCCAGTTGTTCGGAGGTTGTCTGTTGCCATCAGAATCATACTTTGGTGGTTTCCAGATATACCAGTCTCGGTACGGGTTGTCCTTGGACTTGCGAGACTCCTTGAACCATTCATGCTGGTCACTAGTGTGATTCACGACTAGATCCAAGACGAGCTTGATGCTTTGCTCGTGGAGTTTGTCCTTAAGAACATCAACGTCGCTAATATTTCCATATCTCGGGTCAATAGTCTTGTAGTCACTGATATCGTAACCCTAGGTGAGATAGCATCAGTCTATGGAGCGCTCTTTTTTCCACTTGCAACTCACCATATCAATCTGTGGGCTCTCGAATATTGGCGATAACCATACTATGTCAACCCCGAGTTGCTTGAAATAGTTGACACGAGAAATCACGCCTCTCAAGTCACCAACCCCTGACCCGGTAGAGTCTTGGAATGACGCAGGGTATACCTGGTATACAGAGCTTTCCTTAAAGTTCGGAGGGTTCATTACGCGGCCCATTTTTTCGGCGGCTCGAGGTTTTACGTTGATGAGGACATTAGATCCTTATAGTCGACGTGTTTCTGTGACGTCGCTACGTTAGGTGCCGAATACAACCCATAGATACTATAGATATACCTATGTTGCGTTTGCTCTTCACGGAAACCCTCTAGAATCTGTTGCGATATTTGCAAAGCAGAGCTTCTCAGGGAAAAAAAGAGAACAATATTCTTGATCACTCTGTTAGAAATCCCAAATCGAAGTTAGGTAGGTAAGACAGTTGAAGCGGTTTGAGAATCGATATCTCTGACGCGCTGCGGGGGCTGTGGGGGGTTCCTGGATCTGACACAAGATTGTGTGGAGTTGTAGTTTCGTCAGATGCTGATCTCGGCCCATATCTTCGCGGGACAACTCGCAGCTAGATGCAGAGAAACGGCACACATGCACCAACGGCAGTTAAAATTAGACTACCAGCGCCGACAATCTCACCGAGGTTTTGTAGCACAAACGCACCCATCGTAACGATGGGTATGATGACCAGTATGGGCAGGCTACCCTATACTTTGATATGTGAATACCTGGGGACATCTTCTTTGTCTAGGAATATTTTGCGTAGCAAAAGGGTAGGGACCTAGTGCTGCAGCTGGAGGGCGTCACTAGACATGTTCTATTTTTACTGGTATTTGGTAATACAGCTCTCACGCTAGAAGAATGATTGATTTTCACGAGGGAAGTTGAGCGAAACCGACATATACCATACTGTAACCCAAGTATAGTCCCTAACAACGCTCGTACCTTGTCTTATGTAAAGTCGATTATATGTCTCAAGATCGCGGAGAAAGACCAACCGAAAGGGTTGGAAGGGGAGGCCCTCTGGTGATATGTTCTGCCACTCTGTATGCTCCCCTCACGGTTAAGGACAGCTCGGGTTGTTCACCGTTAAGCAGAGAAAGTAACGTAGCGTCCGTAATGGACTCAGATCATTCAAAATACTACGTTGGAACTGTGCGATGGTAACTATAGAGACTGGTAGATGGGTATACCACAAGCGAGTGAGCCGCAGCATTCCAGAGGTTCTTGAATGAAGACCGTCAGTATCAAACATGGGGCACTTCGAGGCTTGACAAGCGCGTTCAGCCTCGACCAAGCAAACGCGCAGCAATTGAGATCTCGATTTTGACGGTGGCTTTAAACAGCCTCAACAAATCTCCATGCCGCGTCTCTGAGATGTCAGTGCAAGCTGAGAGAAGCTAGATACCCCCTAGGATTGGACTCCTTTGAGATGGCTTGATGGCGTTCGGAAGATGCCAGCATTCGAACCGTGCAGGCTTCTTCCACAACTTCTGTCCGGGGGAGAAGTCAGAGCACAGGTCGCACCACGGCACATGTTGAACAGGAGGTATGAAGTACCGACAGGAGATGCATCGTCCCTTTTTGCAAGATTTTCCCGCAAGGCCTGCTGCAGTTGGGGGTTGCATGTTGAACGTTGGCGAGGCGGATTTGCGGTGGCGGGCCGAATGCTTTCTATTGGATCTATCCCTGGATGTTAGGTTTGTAGGTGCCTGGAAAACAGTTACAGTTGGGGTTAAACAGTTGACCTCGGCTGAACGGTTGCTAAGACCGGAAACAGCTACTGCAATAGCCTTCATCAACAAAGAGCTGAAGTAAGACTGGCGGCTGACGGATCGTGGGACAGGGCATCAAGTTCACAGCGGAAAAAGCAAGATCGTGCTCTCGGTGGTCAGTTGCTTTTGTTCAAATGACTACTAAGTAGGAAGAAAGAAAAGAGTGGGCCAGCTGACATGGACTAGGCCCCCAGAGGGTCGACGGGGTCGTGTCATCGCCCTCAAGAGGACACCGAGATTGGATCGCCTTGGATTGCCTTTGGACTGCCCACGCGGCTCTCGCATCGTCGGCTCCCCAAAAGAGGCCTAATGCACCGTGTGTCTTGAACCCCCAATAGGGCTCGGCTGTGTTAGAGCGTTACCTGAGCATGCTTCGATCAATGCGACAATAATGGAGTCACCCCATACCGGCTTCATCTGATGCTCCTCCGCCTTGGGCTCCGTACCGCGCCTAGTGCCATACCTACTCCCGACTAGCCCATCGCCCATCGCCCAGTGGCCCATACCAACCACCCCCAGTCAGCCCCGTAATGGAAGAACCAGGAGCAAGCATCTTCAACAATCGCTGCTCTGCTGCTTGAGCTGCTGTGCTGTTTGGCATCAAACGAGCCCTGATTCCACGACGACGACAACTTCCGACCACTCACCGACGACCGCAATTGTCTGCGACGCTGAGGTATGACGTGACAGCGGTAAATGCGTACCGCCTCCATCATCGATATCGTCCGCCACCTGAACCGTAACTTACCGCTGCGAATGTTATATATGGCCTGAAGCTAGGGCCTCTGCAATCGACGCCCTGGAGACCATGACCAGGAATGAGGCCGGCAAACGCATCAGCTCCATCACGAGCTCCAGCGTGAGCACTGACAGCACCCACTCCGCCGTCACTGTGAAGCCCTCCTCCAGGCACTCCTCTACTGCCGCTTCAGATCCAGCTCCTTCATCGTCATCCTCAACCGCACCTAGAGCTCCAACCTCCTCGGTCTCCTCATCCACACCCCGCCGAGGTCTTTCTGGTCGCCTCCGGACCGACGACAATGGTTCTCTGAGCCACAGGTGAGTTTTTGATGTCGCCTTCCGTCGCTTGAGCCTTTTCCGTCTCCCATCTTGCTGCCCTTGGGTTACTTATTCAATCCTAACGGGTCCCTGCGTCTCTAGGACTTCGAAGGATGAGATTCAAGTCTCTCCGACTACTTCCACGACCGCTCCGCGCGGTGTCACGTCCTCCGCCATGTCGTCCTCTTCCAATTTCCCTCAAAAGGATCGCCGCATGAGCGACCTCACCAACTACCGCCGTGACCTCGCCGTCCTCGAAACCTCCCGCGTCCCCCAGATCCAGCATAATCCGCCAACCGCCACCGCCCAGATCGCCCCTTGGATGACCTCCAACGGGTCATCCACCGGAAACATGCCGACGAGCTTTTACAATGACTCCAGCGACAACCTGTCGCTTGCCTCCCAACTCTCGCCAGGCTTCCCGTCAAATAATACTCGCCCTGCCCCAACTACACTTCAAGACTCTCCTGAGCCTGCGTATTTCAATGACGGGAGACGGCCATCGGCTGCTAGCATTCTCACGGCCAGCAGCACGGGATCCAGAGCCAGTGTCACGCGCGGTGGATATCGCAAACTCCAAGGTTTCTTTGGCGAGGAGTTCCCTGGCCGTGATAGCTCCGAGAGCAGCCTACCCACTTCGCTTGTAGGCAAGGACCAGCGTGCGCGCTCCTACTCTCATAGTCGCCCCACCCACCGCGATCGCAACTACTCCAATGCTACCGACCACACTAGAGACGTATCCCCGTCATCGTCGAGACCGAGAACTCCGGTGCCATCATCAGAGGTTGTGCCGTTTTTGTATCAAGATAATACTGTAAGTCCCTCAAATCCCACGCTTCCTGGGCCCCCTTTGAGGCGTGCTCGCCGAGCCCTGGTGACCCCTTTGATCCTTCGTCTCAGATTTCGCATTATTCTTGCTATCCATACGAGATTAAGTGCTACCTACGGTGCCAGCGTGTTCTCTAACATAAAGTTTTCAGGATATTGCACGATATGGCGAAGCGCCAGTTCGAGACATCTTAACCGGACCCGACCGAGAACGATACATGGCTGACGGGTCATCCCAAGTCCCGCCGAAGACGTCTTCGTCGTCACGGTCGGGACATTCTATTGTACATATGCCCGGACACCACCACCGTCATAATAAGAGTAGTGACGATCCTCGGACTCTTCGACCAACTCTGAGCAGGGAAGACACACCCTTTGGTGCCCAGCCTGGTCGAGATAGGGGAGGCGGCTCGGTAGCAATGTATTCTACGAAATCGAGAGGTCAAAGTCCGACCCCTAGTAATAGAAGCGGTGGACCGTCATACAGCTCGAAATCTCAGATGGATGGCCAAACGTCCCCTGGTCACCACGGGAAAAGGGGATTACTTGGACGACTGAGGAGGCATCACAAGGAGAAGGATGATGGTACATCAAGGCTTCGCGATCTTCCGCAGTCTACGAAATCTTTACAGCCCAAAACTTCGAAATCCGACTTTCATCGACCTGAATTATCTCCGTCCGCCTTGCCTTCGACCATGTCATTCACTACAGATTCCGTTGACAACCACGAGCTTCGACCGCCGACCCAGCGTGGCGCAACTTTCAACAACCGATTTCCGTTTTCAAAGAAAGGGCGATCTCACCGGCCACATGACTATGGTGATGAAGCAATTGGCCCTACGGATCGGAATGATCCCGGCGAATATCATCTTGATACCAACCTTAACGACATGGAGGGTATCTTGACAAAGCCGCCGCCCCTAACTCCAATGGATGCTAGCTTCGTTAACAGTGTTGAGATGGATCGCGCCGACTCTATTTCTTCAGTAGCACCTAAAGGGCGCTGGGATGCTCCAGATAGTTGGGCTGTACGAAGAAACACAGAGGACGACTCATACCACGTTCCTGACATCGATGAGATTGGAAGCCCACCACGGCCGGAGGAAAAGATGTCGTCTTATTGTATTCGCATTTTCCGATCGGACCAAACGTTCTCAACTCATTCAATGCCCCTGGACGCAACTGTTACCGACGTCATTTCCCAGGTCATCAAAAAGACGTATGTCGTTGATGGGTTGGAAAATTATCATATTATCATGAAGAAGCATGACCTTATCCGGGTTCTAACACCCCCAGAACGACCACTTCTCATGCAGAAGCGTCTTTTACAGCAAGTCGGGTACGAGGAGCAAGATCGAATAGAGGACCTAGGACGAGAGGACAACAGTTACCTATGTCGATTCATGTTCCTGTCTGCCCGAGAAAGCGACTTTCATGCTAAGACTACCGACCTAGGAATTGCTCGTGCTACAAAACTTAGCTACGTCGATCTTTCAGGACGAAACCTTGTTACCATACCCATCTCACTCTACTCAAAGGCCCCAGAGATCAATGGGCTGAACCTCTCACGCAACTTATCCCTGGATCTCCCTCGTGACTTTATCCAGTCATGCAAGCACCTCCGAGATATCAAGTTCAACAACAACGAAGCGAGGAAACTACCACTCAGTCTAAGCCGAGCAGCTAAGCTGACTTATCTGGATGTCTCCAACAACCGACTTGAGCAACTGGAACACGCCGAGCTCGATTCTTTGTCTTTGTTGGTTAAGATGAACCTTGCGAACAATCGACTCAGCCACCTTCCGGCGTATTTTGGAACCTATCAGTCACTGCGAAACCTGAATATCTCTTCCAATTTTCTGGATAAGTTCCCTCCGTTTTTATGCGAGCTACCGAGTCTGGTCGATATCGACCTCAGTTTCAACGGCATTGCCAGCCTTCCTCACGAGATCGGAAACCTTAAGAATTTAGAGAGATTGGCCATTACGAACAACAGACTTACGCATAGCGTTCCAGCATCGTTTAAAGAGCTCGAAAGTCTGCGTGAACTCGATATCAAATACAATGGAATCACTAACATCGATATTATCTCCGAACTTCCTAAGCTGGAAATCCTTACTGCCGATCATAACTGTATATCCGCCTTTGTCGGGAAATTCGAGTCCCTTCGCCAGTTAAGATTGAACTCGAATCCACTGAACAAGTTCGAAATCGTGGAACCGGTACCGACGTTAAAGGCGCTCAATATCTCGAACGCTCAGCTGGCGAGTATTGATTCGGCTTTTGCAAATATCACGAACCTTGAAACCTTGATTTTAGACAGGAATTATTTCGTCTCATTACCCCAGGAAATTGGGGGCCTCAGCCAATTGGAGCATTTTAGCATCGCTAACAACTCCGTGGGACAATTGCCGCCCCAGATTGGATGCTTGACCGAGCTGAAGGTGTTGAACGTCCGAGGAAATAACATATCGAAGCTGCCCATGGAACTCTGGTGGGCCAATAAGCTCGAAACTTTCAATGCCTCCTCAAACGTACTCGAACACTTTCCTAAGCCAGCATCCAGACCGCCGCGAATGCCCGGAGATGATGTCCAAGGACCTCCCCCAGTTTCTAATGGAAGAGCTTTACCTTTGGGGACGCTCTCTGCGACACCGAGTTCTGAGGAGCTGGTAGATGATCGCAGACCGAGCCAAAACTCGAGCACATTGCTAAGCGTTGGGCCGTCTCCTATTGTGGCTGGATCCGACCGTAAGAGTTCCGTGGTATCAGTCTATGGGAAAGGTGGTAGGAAGACATCCGTTGTATCAAGGTCAACCACAGCGTCTCTCAATACCCGGAAGGACTCGGGGCTTTCTTCGAAAATGGCGAACACATTCGCGGGGTCATTGCGAAACCTCTACCTCGCAGACAATCGCCTCGATGACGACGTTTTTGACGAGCTTACCTCCTTGAGCGAACTTCGGGTCTTGAACTTGTCTTATAACGAAGAAATCAGTGATATGCCTCAGCGATCCATCAAAAGCTGGCCACAGCTTGTTGAGCTCTATCTCTCCGGAAACAGTCTAACGACCCTCCCTGCCGATGACCTAGAAGAATCTAGTCTACTTAGCGCACTGTATATCAACGGCAACAAATTTACCAACTTACCAGCAGACATCTCCAGGGCGAAGAACCTCGGTGTTCTCGATTGTGGTAGCAACTACCTGAAATACAATATCTCCAATGTGCCCTACGACTGGAACTGGAATCTCAATCCTAATCTAAGATACCTGAACTTGTCTGGAAACAAACGCCTGGAAATCAAGCAGACAGCCTACGGACCTGGTTCTGTCAATCGGGAGCAGTATACGGACTTTAGCCGCTTGCTGAATCTGCGAGTTCTCGGATTGATGGATGTCACACTCACTCAACCCAGCATCCCTGACCAAAGCGAGGACAGGCGTGTCCGAACCTCTGGCTCCCTAGCAGGGCATCTTCCATATGGCATGGCTGACACCCTGGGCAAGAACGAGCACCTGTCGACTGTCGACCTAGTCGTCCCAAGATTTAACTCATCCGAGACAGAAATGTTGTTAGGGTTGTTCGATGGTCAGGCTCTATCCAGCGGCGGATCCAAGATTGCCAAGTATCTCCACGAGAACTTCGGCCATATCTTCGCACTCGAGTTGAAGGCATTGAAGACTCGCGCTCACGAGACGCCCGTTGATGCACTCAGACGGGCATTTTTGCAACTCAATAAAGATCTCGTAACGATCGCTATTCAGCATTCCGAGGAACGACCACAGAAGACGCATAGGGGCTCGGCTCAACCGGTGATTCTTAATAAAGACGACCTCAACTCGGGTGGTGTCGCCACTGTCGTGTACCTGCAGAGCACAGACCTTTACGTTGCGAACGTAGGCGACGCTCAAGCCATGGTGATCCAGACTGATGGATCTCACAAGATGCTTACTCGCAAGCACGACCCAGCGGAGACTTCTGAGCGAGCACGAATCCGCGAAGCTGGAGGATGGGTGTCTCGTAACGGTAGATTGAACGATTTGCTGGAGGTCTCCCGAGCCTTTGGTTATGTGGATCTAATGCCAGCTGTTCAAGCTGCGCCGCACGTCAGTAAAATGACTATCCGAGAACAGGACGATATCATCTTGATTGCTACCCGGGAACTCTGGGAGTACCTAGCACCCGGTTTGGTTACCGACATTGCAAGAGCTGAGCGCCAGGATCTCATGCAAGCTGCCCAGAAGCTCCGCGACCTGGCCATAGCCTACGGCGCCACGCAGAAAATCATGGTCATGATGATTAGCGTTGCTGACTTGAAACGACGAGTGGAACGATCACGGCTTCATCGTGGTGCTAGTATGTCGCTTTATCCGTCTGGTATTCCCGACGACGCCCAGGTTCTTTCTACGAGACGAGGACGCAAGACCAAGGCAGACGTCTTGGACTCCTCTCTTGGTAGGCTTGAAAAGGAGATTCCCGCACCTACCGGCAACGTTTCCATCGTCTTCACTGACATCAAAAACTCTACCACCTTGTGGGAGATGTATCCAAATGCCATGAGATCTGCCATCAAACTGCATAACGGAGTGATGCGGCGCCAGCTGCGTCGCATTGGCGGATATGAGGTGAAGACTGAAGGTGATGCTTTTATGGTTTCATTTCCAACAGCAACGTCCGCGCTGCTCTGGAGTTTCGCAGTTCAGCTGCAGCTTCTGGAGGTAGCCTGGCCATCTGAAGTATTGAACTCAGTATCATGCCAAGCCTTATATGACAAGGATAATAGCCTTATTTTCAAGGGGTTGTCTGTTCGCATGGGCATTCATTATGGAGATTGCGTCAGCGAGACAGATCCTGTTACCCGCCGAATGGACTATTTCGGACCCATGGTCAACAAAGCATCTCGAATATCTGCCGTAGCAGATGGTGGACAAATCACTGTGTCGACTGATTTCATTTCAGAGATACAGCGATGTCTTGAGAACTATCAAGACATTGATAAAAACGGGGGTGCTACCGAGGAAGCTTTTGATGATGAATCGTGGGCGGGCTCTATTAGGAAGGACCTCCGCTCCCTCACCTCACAAGGCTTTGAGGTCAAGGAGATGGGCGAAAAGAAGTTGAAGGGTTTAGAAAATCCGGAGGTCGTCTACTCGCTCTATCCTCATGCGCTGGCCGGCCGTATTGAATACCACCAACAGCACGAGAGGCGAGATGAGGGTGTTGACAAGCCCGCTGCGCTTGCTCCTGGCGCAGACTTGTCATTTGACCCTGAGATGGTTTGGTCATTGTGGCGTTTGAGCCTGCGCCTCGAGATGCTATGCAGCACTCTAGAAGATGCAAGAAGCCCTGGGCTCCAACCGCCGGAAACGGAACTGCTGGAGAGGATGAAGCAGCGTGGAGGCGAAGTCACGGAGCGGTTCTTGGTCAACTTCATGGAACATCAAGTGAGCAGGATAGAGGTGAGTTTCCTGACGTTATATTTGAGAAACGGGACATGGCACTGACAGCTTGATTAGACCTGCATCACCACACTTTCTATGCGACACCTGGCTATCGGCGGAGGCGCCATTAAGGAGCTCGCCGAACTTAGAGGTCCCATGGCGGCGGTCATGGATCATTTCACCTCTCAAAGAGATGAACTTGAGCAATACAGGAAGATGTATGGCCCGCTTCCTCCCCGTTCTGTCGATAATAACGACGATGGGGATACTCTGAACACTGTCGAGACTATTGACAATGCGGACACACTGCATAGTGTCGAGACCATTGAGACGGATGATACGGAACACTCCGAGGACGACGGTAGCGACACTGAACAGGAATGAAGATGCTGGTGAGGCGCCTGGCGCTATCATCGATTTCGTCCATAACAACATGGCATTATATATATCTAATCATTATTACGCGAAAACGGCCAGCGTTCTACTTATTTAGCTGGGCTTACGGGAAGGTTCACTCACTGGGAGCGAAAGGAGAGGATCAAGGAGTTTCTCCATTGGAATATGTCGTTGCTCGTCCTTGCCTTCGTCAATTCTTTTCAATATTTCTGGTTTTTGAGTGCGCCTCGGTACTGACGGTCTTGTTTGACTGGATGGGAAACACATGTGGCAAACTACCTGGCGTTGGTGCGAAGGGATGCGTGGGGTGAATGGCTGCGGCCTCCCCCTTTCGTTGTTGACTTTTGGCGGCTTGGAGTGTAGCATTGGTTCCTCGTGGTTTTTGTTTGTTGTATTGTGCACCGATTGCACTGGCCATTACGCAGAACTAAAAAAAAAGCGAAGGGGTTTTATGAATAGTACTGTAATTCAAGCATACAATTGGAGATATGAGCACGAAACCCGACTGTCCACTTGATTCTATTAGAAGATGTGTTTCCAATCTATAACTCGCTGCCAGACTGGATTTGCTTCAGGATGCGAATCCGCGGTGCCATTCGGGGTCCTGCCCACCAGCCTCCTGTATATTTCCTGGCAAAGTCTCGGACCGTTGCAATGGTGGCACCCAAACCAAGCACTTCCTCGCCCTCGCCCTTCTCTACATCCTGGACAACATTTCCAGGTCTGAGAATCTCTATCCCATCATACCCCTGAATGACACCCACAACTTCCCAGTCTCCGAGAACCTTGGAAGGGTCCTCGGCGAGGGCGTAGTCGAAATTTCTCCACCACCGCGGCCAAGTAAGCTGCAGCCCAGTCTCGGTCTTGTCGAATATGAATGCTGGGGTAGAAGAGTCGCTGGAGGGCAACAGATCTAGGGCGACGGGATGGCCGCCGGGGTTTTGGCCGAATAGCGTGAGGCCAGTCATGCATGTTAGTACATCAGCATGGACGGAGATGGTAGGCGAAGACTCTGTGCTTGCGAGGGCGTAGACTTGGTTCAGAGCGTCGCCGCCGGGGTAGTTGAGCGACGAGAGCAGGAGCATGCCCAAGCTACCCGCGAATGTAGCCAGGATGGAGAGGACTAGAAGCGCAGACGCAGCGCTGTAAAGGGCGGACTTGGTGTATCGTGAAGAGATGAAGTTGGCGCCTAGGGCTGCAGCGGAGGTCAGGCCGGGGACGACGTAGAAGATGAACCGAGCTTCCTTGTGCGGCTGCAGCGAGTATAGGGCCACGAAAGCGAGATTGGGGATAGTGAGTGCTTGTGCGGCACGGGATGTACCTGGTTGCATAAGGGCAAAGACCAAGAGGATTGGAATCAAGGGGTTAAGAAGCAGTTTTGGGAGCGCCGACGTGAAGTAATAATGCCACGGCGAAACCCCCCAGTTCGAAGAACTTCCCAAGACGGCATTGTAGTAGAAGCCCCAAAGTTCTGGCCACAGCGGCTTCTGCCAGAAGTACGAGTCAATCGGCACCGAGATGGCCAGCGCGGCGATGAATGAGCCTAGGAAGACGGGGATGATGGTTTGGAGGGTGGTCCGGCGTGTGATGAGCAGGTACAGGCTGGTGGTGATGAGGAGGAGGGCGAGTTCGGAGCGGAAGATGGTGGTGGCGATGACCAGGAGGGCGATGGATTGCTTTTGGCGGATGAAGCCGAGCCGCGGGGAAGACTGCGGGAGGAGGAAGGCTGTTGCGAGTGTTGCTGAGGAGTGTTGGGATCGTGAGTTGTGATATCAGGGGTAGGGGGGAACTTACTGAGTCCGAAAGCATACATGTTCGGTAACGTCCTGCTCAGGTAATAACACAAATGAAACTGACACACGGTAAACCCAACCCACCACCTCTGCACGCCTCTCCCAAACGCCCTCCCCAAGCCCCTCCGCAGCACCAACAAACACACGACATTAAACGCGCCCAGCACGGCCCTGACAACGAGCTGCGCATGATGAAACCCCACGAGGGTGACAATCGGCTGGCTGATCCCGGCCAGGAGGACCGCACCCAGGAAAGTCCGCGGCACGGCGCCGGGGAAGGTGAAGTGGTCATACGTCCGGGAGAGACGGGCGTTGATGGAGGTGGTCGGCGTGCCGTAGATGAGGATGTCGTGAGCTGCCTGGAGGTTGAAGGATTCCTCGACTTTGGTGTATGGAGAGAGGAGGAGATGGAGGAGGGGGGTTAGTATGAGAAGAGCAGCCAGGAGGTGATCTGAGAGCTGTTAGGTTGTGAGAGTTGAGAATGGAGAGGGTGTTTACCTATGAGTTTCGCCATTTTGGGTGAGTGAGGTCGAGGCTAGTGGTGAGTGAGGTGCGGATAGGAGATGTGAACTCGTCGTGTCCGCTCAATTGAAAGCCTCAACCACACCTCCAAGAACGAATCGAAGGTGTAGATGAATGCCTTTCAAAATCACCACAAACTAAAACGCCTACGCGTCGAATTTCCCTTCAACCATCAAAAGCCGTACTGAATTACGTGGAATGGTCTCACGTGTAAGTTGTCCGGGGACCCATAATAGCTCCAGGCCAGCTTGCACCATCCCCAAGGTAGCAATCAACCGTCGGATCGGGCCAACCATCTGCCGCGCAACGGCAAACCACCACCTGTACGTTATCACCAACTCCGTGTCCACATCGCATCGCATCGCATCGCATTGCAAATACACCCGATCTGCATACCTTTCGTCGCCCGCCATGTTTTTCTTCGTATTCGGAAGCCTGTTCTACAGTATGCGCCCCGTTCCCGCTTGGCTGTGAAGGTGACGTGTTGCTAACGCAGTGTTTTCTAGTTACGGTGCTGCTTGTCAACGCCGTCGCTATCCTCTCTGAGGACCGTTTCCTCGCACGTCGTACGTCCTCTCCATCCCGCCGCGATCTCTCTATTGATATCATTAACATATTGTGCGTGTAGTCAACCTCTCTGCCTCGTCCTACGACCCAGCCTTCGGCTCTGGCGCCGATGCCAGCGTCAAAGCCCAGACCATCAAGCTAATCGAGAGCATACGGAGAGTCACACGAGGTGCGTTCGAATATTCACCGGGAAAGGCGCACGAAACTAATTCGATTGCAGGGCCTTTGATAATCGTCAACATAGTCATTATATCTTACGAACTGTTACTGGGATAGACGAGGGGGGTGAGGCCATGAGAGGAAAGGGACACGATACATTACTTTGGCGTCAGTAACGGAGTCGGGGCATTGAAATTAGGTAACGATATACGAATGGCGGTGCAAAACCTTTGTATCATATGGCGCATTAGGAAGAAGGGGCTCCTTGACTTCACTAAATGAAAGGACGTCACGAAACGGGGATACAGTTTCAAAGCTCTGCCTGAACATCGTATCTTTAGCCTGTCTTGAGCAAGCCGTACAGAGTTTGGAGGTCGGCTTGGTTCAACACTATAATACAGCCATCGCTGCGAATCAAAGATACCCATCCTGGCTCGCAACAATGATTAGGTCAACAACACTCCTCTGTCAACCTGTGCTCCTAGCAGAACCTCCTGAATGCCCGACGCCCAGGGCGGTGCAACGCACGCTACCACACCAAACCATTGAGATTCTGGTCAAATATTATGACTGAAATAAAGAGCAGTTGAGGAACGCTTCTGATGCTGTTGTGCTTCCTCCCATATTTCTTTGTTGTAGTGAAGTTGCAAAGTGTATATATCCTGTCATCCATCATGCAAATGAAGCCCTAAATGACAAATAGCTTTTTGTCCCTTCCCATATACGTCGTATGTGTTGTAAAAACTGGCTTTTCCGCTATGATGATGAAAGCAGGTTGGTGCTCTTTTTACGGCCCAGGCCAAAACTGAGCCGATCCTTGAGCTTCTCGTGCTTGTCATGACCATGTTCAAGACCATTAGCATGAGCCTCGCCGTTGGTCGAGGTACTTAGTGCTTGGGCTGTCGCTTTATCCTTGTGGTGGAAAAGATTGAAACTCTTCCTTGACATCGACTTGCTGCCTCGCTTGGACCGATCGAGGAACGAACTTGTTGCGCTGCCATTCTCCTTCTTCCGTGACTGTTCCTCTTGCGCCGCTGACTTCTTGCTGGCCTCGAGGACCTTCTGTAATTCATCTTGCTCATTTCTTCGTGCTTGTATGGCTTTGGCTTGTTCATCTCGTCGTTTCTTCTCCTCAAGCTTAGCTTGTTCTTTGGCTTGCTTCTCCCTCTCCTTCTCCGCCAGCTTTTCTGCTTTCTCAGCGGCTTCACGCTCTTTCTTTTCGCGCTTCTTGTCTTCTTTCGTCTTTACTTCGTCTTTTACTGTGTTTTTCCTCCCGATCCCCGTCGAAGCCGTTACCGGAATTGCAGGGACTGGAGGTTCAGAGTTGGTTGATACCAATGGTGATAAGATGTTAGGGGCTGTGGCAGCGTGTGCTAGATCCGCTAGGGACTCGTGCTCTGGAACTGGATGAACGGGCTGTGTTGCTTGCCGCCTCAAGGGTATCGAATCCGTCTTCTCACCGTCCTCATGTGCAACATTGGCGGCCGCACTGGCAAGCTTGACCTCCTCCATCCCTTCTCTTTCCTGCTCCTCCCTAACCTTCTCAAATGTCGTCTCTTGATAGAAAAGAACGTATGCTGTGGCCATTCCTGGTTTGTCTCCGAAAAAGTTTCGCACAAAGTGCTTATCAACGGGCTCGACCATTTCATCGTCGAACAAAACCCAGCCTCGATCCTTCGTCTTGATAATCGAAACATAATGACCATGATAAGCGTTGCCGCCGATGTGAACCACGACGGCATAGAGCTCATAAAGGCGGTCCTGATCGGCCGCATCCTCGGTTGTGTTGAACATGCGCAAGTGATAAGGGTATACGACTCGATGGAAAAGTTTTTGTAGGCGGCTGTAATCTTCGGTGTACTTGAATCGCTTCAAATGCAGAGTCAGAACCTTGGGTAACCGCTTGACCTTCATTCGCTTCTCGGCCTCCTGAAGGCCACCGCAGTGATCGCAATGAAACTTGTTTCGCTCGCAGAGCATCTCTTCCGCAGAAAACTTCCGCAGGCAGGATGTGACGGATGAGTGCTCCTCAAGATCTATCGACAAGTCGAGGAATGTCTCGTCCCTTTGCGAGGCAGTCTCGCATGTTAAACACTTAGTCTCTGACGTCAATACTCCCTCGAAGATGTCGTGAACCCATCCCGTGCCAGGGGTTCGGGACCCCGTCGTCTGATTTATCATCGCAGATTCTAGCGCATTTTCGACCGATTGTATAAGACCATCGGCTTTCCGTGAATCGTCGTGCTCAAGCATTTTCCGGGCGTTCGCCTCAACATTGGCAATGACATCGTTTAGCACCAACCCGTAGAACTCGTGAGCGTCCTGGTGCATTGAATTCCGAAACATTTCGTTGTCACGTTTGAAAATCTCAAGAAACCGCTGGGGACTCAAGACGCCTGAATGAGTGCTACTTTCAATGAGCGCCAAGAAAATGTCCTTCAGCCCCGTGAATGTGCACTCATCCATTCCGTAGGCGGCAGCGTTCTCTCGCGCCAATTCCAGAATGGGACCCTTCAGCATAGCCTGCTTCTTCTTGTATTCTGGTGTGTCGGGTTTATCCTCTGGGCGAACTCCGACTTGACCAGGCAACTGCTGGTTAATGGCCTGCCGTTGCTTGATTACCTGACCCGAGGTAAGGCCCTTCTGCTTTTGTGCTTGCGGCGACGAGGGGGTGGGTGGCGCGGGAGGTCTGATCGTGACAGGGACTCTTGGACGGGTACCATTGGGAGTATCGGAGGGCGAGTGAGGCGGGTACCTAATGACATTGTCTCGAAAGGGTTCAGAGTAGAACAAGGCCTGTACGATAGAATTGCAGTAGCTGCAAGCTGTTAGTTCGATGATATCGTGCGGCCCAAGAAAAATAGACACCATACCATGTATTCCCGAACTAAACGGTGGTTAGCTCATTGATAATCAGATGGTATGTGGAGGGATCGAGGAATTCTGGAAGGGACTGTTTGGATGGGCAGCTGGACGTACGTTTTCGAGGCCAAAGAACCTGTCAGTGCCGTCTTCTCGCAACGGTCCGGCATTCTGAAGCATCTTCTCTAAGGGGGTGAGGTCCGGAGGAGGTTCCTCCCTCTTCTTGGGAGCCGTATCCTTATGGGTTGGAGCCGTCGAGGCCTAGAAACGGAGAGGCATTTTGTCAGCGACCGGGGAGGTTTCTTGGCGCAAAGAAAGGAGGGAAAGAGTTTTGAAATTTGTAATTCGCAGTAGGAACTGGCAGTTTGGGGTTCAAGAGACATACCGAGCTGGCGCTCTTCATTTTCTTTAGGAAACCGGCCATGATGGCTTGCGTCGGGATGTCGTAACTTCTAGGACGGAACGAGCCAGTGGGCTATGGAGCCGAGCCGGGGACGAGGTCGGGCGACCGACCGCAACAGCTGCGCGGCACCAGCTTAGCGAAGTTGAACTCGATTAAAGGGCGATCTCGTGCGCAACGGCATCGACAGTTGACGGTCAGAGCAATGTAAGGAGGAGAAGATCGAGCGTCGAGGGGCCGAAGGCCGGGGTGAAGGGTTCCGTCCGTCGAGAATGGGCGAGGCGCGAGAGTGTGGCGTGGACGCGATAGCGTCGGATAGAACTGCTGGTCTGGGCGGGACAGCACTCGATTACAGGAGAGACGAGGGCGACAGGGAGAGAAGCGACATTACGCGGCGGCAGGGGCAAGAAGCTTGGAAGCTTGGAAGCTTGGAAGCTTGGAAGCAAGAAGTTGAGAAGATTTGAAGGGGAGGATGAACCTGAGATGGGATGTGAAGAGGTCAGTTGCTTTCGCTGACCACTCAGTGATTGCGCTGACGGGTGAGTGTTATGGTGGCGGGAGCATGGTCTGTTCGTGCTGTCCAGTCTGTTCTGGCCTTCCGGGCTGGGTCTGGGGGAACCACCTCCAGAGGGTCAGGTACCTAGAGAGTGCTTGTAGGCTAGGCCCGCTAGGTGCCAACGCGAGGTACTAGGGACGGGGAAGCCTGAGAGGGTGCAGTGGTGCTGCAAGAGTGCGCTGCAGAAGGCTGCAAATGGGCGACGCCGACCCCAGTTTGCCCACCGAACTAGCCCCCCAGTACCTACATCAAACCAGTGGGCGAGAGGCCGACGTAGGTACCTACAGTACAGTCGAGGGTCCTAGTGTGCTAGCTGGGCAGCCTGTTTGGCGTGGTGGGGGGAGCTCAACGCCCAGGACCGCCCAGGACTCGACGGTGGTTCCATCGCTCCCAGGTGGATGCCTCGCCCCAGTTTGGCCTTGTCTGGGCTAGCGTCGATAGGCAGAGCCACGAGGAACTGACAAGGATAGATCCATGAAAATGAGGAGCAGCAGGAACCGTATTAGCAAGCATCAGCAGCTACTTCTTACAGAAGCCCGAGTCGAAGCAACAACGGAAGCAAAAGTATCCAGGGGTTCCTGGTGCTGGGGAAGCGGGCCAACAGGCGTCCGACTCGGGGCGAACTGGACAGGGCTTTTTTGGCTACTGGGGATTACTGGCTCTGCTGCGCTTGGGAATCATCATGGCCTGGAGCCGGAAATGCATTCTTGTTGTTCGATTTCTTTCGCGGGTAGCTAAAGTGGTCCAGACCGTTCGGCTACCTGTCCGCCCGGTGAAGTTAGAACCGAGGTCGTTCGTTCTCTGGGTATAATGAGTACCGAGCAGCAGCTTTCTCGCCTTTTTCAGGTTTGGTTGGCCCCAGTCGAGTTCACCAGCTTCAATGTGTCTTCTCTGAGGCCGTGGATGAATGGATACTTCCAGATGGATGGAAGGATGCAGACAGCCTGCATATGGCACCTGTTTATTGACCATGGCACGGATCTGGATTGCCGCGAATCGTTCGTTCCCTTCAGCCCCTTCAGCCCCCATGTCTATTCCTAGAAGCCTGGGAAGCCAGGGTAGATTCCCAGCGCCGACAGCCTAGGTTCAACCTCTCTCACAACACATGTCGTGACGCTGTGCAACCCCTCATCTCGTACGCGCCTCCCTCGGGGCTAGGGCCTGGGTTATTCGCAGCACCAAGACGAGTACCGACGCGGCACTATATCTAACCCCCGATCACCTCACTTAGCTTTGCGCGTAAAGGGAAGATCAAGATACATGCTGTGCGACGGTGACATTCTTGTCAACGGCGCCTGTTCGCATTGGTTCCCAGCTCCAGGGGCGCATCTGGTGCCGAAGTCAATTCCGCCCGTCGTCGGAGGTTCATTCCAGGGCGGACTTTAGCCTGAGAGACAACGTTAGGGCCCTGGCAGACGAAAGAAAGACGGACACCAATTATGGGGTCTTTCTGCGGAGTTCACGACCGTTACCGCTAAAGTCCGCGGATCTTGTTTAGTACTCAATTATTGACACTTTTGTTGAGGTGCCAGCTTGGCTGCTTGGCCAAGGTAGACCTAGAGCATGGTGCCACGGAGACGGAGCTCGAGGAGGTGTTGAAACGTAGGGTCGGCTACGGATAGAGCGCTGCGTCAGTACGGAGCAGATCGTAATGAATGCGGGGGAGGCCTTTTCGAGCCCCGTCCACTGTCGATCGGACACGAGAATAGAAGCGTAAGTTGACACCTGGGGCGCAAAAAGACTCACCAATATACGAAGTCCTGGCAGCCAACCTACCACAGTAGGCAGGCAGTTGGAAAATGGAGATTCATGCGGCAAAAGTCAGGGTCTTCAGCAGTTGGTGGGAAATACTGCCTCCCCTCCCACATCGCCAACTTGTCATCTGCTCGTAGCCCTGTCCACAACGAGGGCAATGAGAGGTCGTCGAATGGGGACGTTGATTGGCATCTTGCCACCACGGGCTATCAATGCAGGTTACATGCTGCCATCTCCTACAAAGGCAGGTACATGGGCTCCGTACCTTGCTGGAAGATGCAGCTGCAGGTCAGGCTACCTTACCTAAGGAATTAACCTCACCTCAGGTTACAATTTCAGCCTTACTATTCTGGTCTTCGATTCTGCAAAGCTGAAACCAAAAGGTGCATCGACAAAGCCAACTCTCATCTCTCACCGCAGCCATCCAAGTTGAGCTATTCTTCTCCCTGCCATTAGGCACTCTGAACCCTCGAACCCTCGAACCCTCAGGACCCTCGCCTAGCTTCATCCCTGATCGGTTCCGGGATGCAACAAGTGTGGGGTTGCCATGCGCCGCCATCCCCGTCCACATAGCCTGACCATCATCACCAATCACTCGGCCCCAACCACGACGATGGTATCCTATCACGACGGCTTTTGCCCATCCAGTCCCTCTGCTAGTCGGTCCGTTCAGGGTGTCAATGTTTCGATGCTTCATCATCCGCTGAAGGCGCTCAGTCAGTAATTCGTCTTCGCCCACCACCTTCTCAAGCCACCAGCCGCCAGCCCAGCCGGATGGCTTGATCGGAGTTCCTCTGTTGGCCGCCTTGTCCATCCATATCTTGGCTTCTTGCCGCTTTCCGCTATGTCAGGATATGTAGTCCTTGATCCCTTGTCATAATGTTGGAACAGTTAGGTAACCGTGTTCCCCCTGCTCGGTATTCAGAGCCGATCAGCAGGGCCTCGTGTGTGGCGCCTAGAACTTCCTGGAGACGACAGACCGACCCACGCGACCTTTGGCCCCTCTTCCTCTCTCGTGCTGATGGCAGTGTTCTGGAACAACGTCATTTGCGTTAGCGTGGCTAGCACACCAGCCCTCCCACGCAAGGGGACGCACGAACTGGCCCCCGCCTCAACGTGCCATGACGAAACGTCCACTTCTGCTGACTCTAGTGGCTCTCACGATCACCTTGTTTCTGTGTTACCGCCTGTCAAATGCTACCTTCACCGATAGCCTAAGTTGCAAACAGCACACAACTGGTAGGAGCTGCTTGCAGCACCCGAGCACTATCTGAGCGCTTATATCCCCTGTCACTGCTCGATAAAGAAAGTGCTCCGACTGCGCAGACGTATCAACGTGGGGCCAAGCAACCGGGTACCGAGATATCTGCAGCATGCATGACGCCTTGCGGTATCCCCGATGCTGCCGTTCAGATACTGCTTGTAACTACTTTGCCCCCCCATATCCAGACTGCTTGACGCGGCACATAGCGGTCCCAACGCAGCTCAATCTGGATCAGCACCTAGGCTGGCTAGTTGACAGCTAGGGTAGCTAGCAAACAAACTACAGGGGAGCTTATCCGGCGCCCAAGGTGGGACCGACAGAACAAACTGTTTTCGTCTGTCTGATGGAGATCTGAGCATGCGATGATCGTCACTTTGATGGTTCCGTGGTCTCCGAGGATGCAACTTGACGAAACCGTTTATTCATACATGAGACTAGCCTCACCCTGTAACGATTCTACCGGGAAACTACTAGGAAAACAGCTTAAGGATCTCTCTTGGCGATGCAAACCTTTTGCAAATCATTCCGAGATACCGAGATACCGAAGATTCAATGGTTTCGGAGTTAATCACTTCTGCGCCGGTGGTGGTCCACCGCCAGTGGTTGGGAGTCCCATGAATATCTTGAAGTAGTCCTGCGCGCAACATGGGTTAGAGGAGACAAACAACCTATAGCTTTGGGGGAGAGAGCTTACATAGATCATCCACTGGAGACCAGTCAGAGTACCGATCATGACAATTCGCACCGGCAGGCCATTCCAGAGACCACCGAAGCCGATGTCCTTGTATATTCTGCCCATGGCAGCACCAAACGCTTCACCTGGCGCACGATTGGCATTGAGCTTGCTGACCATGACATCGGCAGGATGTGATACGATGGCGCAGAGGATACCCGCAAGGTAACCACCAGTGAAGGAAACGCCAGTTTGAGCTGCCTTGCCGTAGTCGCTCTTCTGGCCAGGGAGTCGGTCATAGAGCATCTCAACAATGGTCTCGAATGATGCAAACTTCATCATTGTGTATGGGATTTGTCGGCCCCAGAGAGGATACAGGCCCTTGTACAGACCGCCCCAGCCTTCCTTGCCCGTCACAGAGCTAATACCATCGAAAGTGCCCTTGTACGGATTAGGGATGCTGCCCTGCATCCGGACCTTGACAGCTTCAAAGGGACAAAGGGCAAGATCAGCAAGAAACTCGGCTGAAGCAGATGCAGCGAGGTAGACACCAGTCTTATACTTGTACGCAGCTTCGGGGCCAGCGAGGTCGGAATAGGTCTTCTTGAAGTACTCGTACCATCCGTACTTGAAGGCACCCTGGGCACTGTAGCCAAAGAAGGTTGGGCTCCAGCCAGTGAAGATGCCACGAAGACCCTCACCGCGGTAGATTTTGCCCCATCCTTGAAAATTGCTGGTGTAGAGCTTCGAATCAACTTGCCGACGAGTCTTGACAAGATCCAATGGAGTCACAGCTGTGTGGGTAAGGCCCTACTCATAAAATCAGTCTCTTCAGTCTTTGACCTAGAAGGCTGCAATGGGGAAATATACGCAAGCCATCAATCCACCAAAGGTACAAGCGGCATAGTATTTGCCTGAGTAGAGCTCAATCTTGCCAGCCTTGGCCTGTGCCTTTGAGCTGGCTTTCTCAAACTCCTTGGTTGCCTCGGCGCCTAACTTCTGGGCCTTGTCCTTTGCATCATCGGCGATGGAGTAGGCGCTATATAGCTCCGGGCGAGCTTGATATGGAGTCCGGTGGGTTGTTGATAACGGCGTGTATATCGAGCCTTGGAGGCTCTCTCGCGATGGGTATAAGGGCGACATGCCGGATGTGGTATACGTCGTACTCTAGGTATCTGTGCATGTAAGTTAGATTGATTCCAAATGCAATTGACCTCCAAAGTCCGCGTTCAAGGAATGGATGCTGCATTATTACAGAAAAGACGCAAACACCATGAATCCGTCACCGGAGCAGTAATGACGTCTGCAATGGAGCTTATTGGTATAACAGAAAGGTGGAATGCTCACGAGATCTATCAAGTCGTCAGTAGGTAATGCGACGCGGTCAGCAGCAATCTTTGGCTGAGATCCCGACTCCAGAAACAAGAGCTGGGACTGAATGAATGGCCAAGATGCGATCCTGAACCCGGAGATAACGGAAGGTGAGGGAGTGCGAGACGTCCGGGGGGCATGGACTTCCCGAAGGATGCTCAGATCAGACCTGAGTGTGACATCACCCTTACCACCACAACGCATGCCTGCCATTGGATCCAAGTGCCAAACAACCCCTCCTCAATGGAACTTGATTTGAGACATGGAATCCATATCTTATCTATCACTGGCTAACAAGGACTTGTCTAAGACCATCGCTCCATATAGGGCAAAAAAAAAAAAACTAAAAGTATTTGTTCAGTTCCTCTCGATGAAGCTCACAAAGCAAGGCGTGAGCTAGTAGGATCGATCGTCTCCCCGAGACAGCAAGAAGCAGGAGCAGCTGGGTCCCGTCTTCACGCCGTCTTTGGCTTGTGACGATGGTCCACTTCCACCAAGTCCCCGAGATGCCCCACTTGCGCCTAACAAATTCCTGACTTTGACACCATCATCCCACCGAAACTTCGAGATCCTCACGACTCCGTCACCCGCTCCCGCTCTACACTTGTCTATTTTTACAGATACCGTGACGCTAAAGACGTGACTGTGAGGGATACTATGGCGACTGCTACTGCTACCCTCTCTGGCCCGGCGTCTGAGCCGTTGGTGTCGAAGTGGTCATCCAGATATCGCGGGGTATATCATCACCACCCCAAACGCACATCCCGAGCTGTCGAGCTTGAATGCTAATGTTTGGTTCACTCCAGGCCACCGTTGAAGACCTCGATCCTCCCGCAGCCCTCTCCCTGAATCCCTCCGATAGGATCTCGCTCGCCCTCCTCTCCGCCTTCGAGCGCGACTACACGCACCTCACAATCGTCTCCTCCGACACCCGCGCCCTCCTCGGCTACATCTCCATCCCGCACCTGCAATCCCTACTCGACAGCGGCAAGGTCAAGCCCGAGGACCAGCTCACGAGTGCCATGACGCGGTTCCAGCGCAAGGGCCGCACGTACCGGGTCATCACGATGGAGACGCCGCTGGAGGAGCTCGAGGCGTTCTTCAGGGGCGGCGAGGCGGAAGGCCCGTGGAGGAATGAGTTTGCGGTGATTACGGATGATAAGAGACGGTTCGTGCTGGGCGTGGCTACGGTAGGGGATTTGGAGGAGTTCGTGAAGAGGAGGCCGGAGTAATGGGTGGGAAGGATTATGTAAATGAATTCTCCAGGCGGTCATATTGATTGAGCATCATGGGCGTTGGGAGGGGAAAACAAAGGCAAGCGAGCTTCAACGGGGAGTATGGACAGATATCCATGGGTAGACTGATGATACGATGACACGTTCAACACGATGGTGCTATAGTTAGATAAGGTAGCCTCCTCCAGGACTGGCTTTGCGTTTGTCTCGAGTTCTAAATCTAAGCGTAATTATCCTCACGATAGCTTCGCCGGTGGACTTTACGAAATGTAGTCATAGACGAAGCGCACCTCAACCCGCTTGTCACCCTTCGTCACCAGCACATGTCGGACATACCTCCTCTCGCCATTGATCAGCTGGAACCCCCAAACCTGCCTCGCAATCCATCCATTGGTCTGGCTCTCAACATGGCTCAGAATCAGCGTCTTACCCTCACCCTCAACGAGCCAATCCTTCTTCAGGAAGGCGTCATCCACGTCCTCCAGAGCAATCCACTGAGTGCGACCCTTGACATCGCCGAACAGCCAGTCCGAGTGCGCACGGAATTCGTTGTCAAGGCACCGGTTCTCCTGGGTGCTGCTGAGGCCGGAGGCGGACTGCGTGATGTCAATGTGGGTGACGACGTCAGTGCCTGTGGCGGGGGGCTTGGGCGGTGCGGTGTACTGGGTGACGTCGAGGGTGATGGTTGCGTAGGAGACGGGTTTGCGGATGAGGAAGCTGATGCCTTGGAGGGCGAGGGCGGGCTCAGTGCTGTCGGAGAGGGTTTTGTTCTGGAGGCGTTAGTTTGAGTGTCGTGATGATGATGATGATGATGATGGTGGTGAGCTGGGTGTGGAGGGGTAATTGGGCAGCATGGAGGAGAATGGGGAGCAGTAACACGAAAGGCAGGAGGGGAAGGAGGAGGAGGGAGATGTCTGTGAGTAACTCACCATAACCCATTTCCCGCTGAGGTCCTTAGTAGTCTTTTCCGCCGGCGCAGCCATGATTGCGATATTGAGATGGTGTTGACGGTGAAGGAGGTAACGATGATGATGTCTGATCAGGGAATGAGAAAAAAAGAATGTCAATGCTCAAAACCAGGACACCGCTTCTTTTAAGAACGAATCACTCAACAATGCAGCAGCACCAAGTCAGGAGAAAAAAGGATGTTCGAATCACCAGAGGAAAAATAAAGTTGCCCAGCTCGTCCTCACAGCTCGTCATATACGCAGCCGCACGCTCGAACAATCACAAGCTCAGCCTACGCCAGCCCGCAAGCCCGCAACGTCAGCGACCGAGGTCTCGACTAGGATCGTCGCATTTGTCGGCCCCACTGCGCGCATGTGGCGGGGCGGGTTCGCGGAGGAGCAGTGCGAATGGGGAAATGGGAGGCTTTAGGGGTGGCCCTGTTATGGGGACGGGGTTGCCGGATTGGAGCTGGAGATGTAGATGGTAGATGGTAGATGGTAGATGGGGGGAGCTTGGTTACCTAGGTAGAGTAGATTTGACGCGAGATAGGAGGTGGTAGTTCGGGAAGCTGATGGCGTCGAAAGGCTGCCTATCTCGCTACCTTAGGTAGATGCCTGGCCTCAAATAGAACAATCACCACAGGCGCAACTCACTTCATCATCTCCAACTCTCTCGCCCAAATAGGTCATCTCCCAAAGCATGACAGGACGCCGTCTGCGGCCCGCCACCGCCCAAATCCAAGCGCCATCGCCGCGCGACAAGCGTCCCTCGGGACAAGCTAAGGTCTGAGACGCCAAGTCGCAATCACCTGCTAATAAACAACCTGCCCCTTGCAGTAGGCAGTCCGTGATCCGTGAACTGGGGCCCCGGATGCCCATGGCGTTGTTCGCATCGTATCAATCTGACTTCCACATGTCTCTGCTGTCTGACACCTCGGTCCAGGCACGTTAACCATCAGGGGGACTTCTCCGCATATGCCAGCCCCTGCTTTAGCGTGGTGCATCTCATCTGAATCAGTGGCATGACATGGCACCCTCTCATAGATGCAGATGTAGATGTAGAGGTATTTATATTATTAGCAATGTTCCTCGAATACCACTCTGTCTCCCCTCCCCCAGACTCGCTGATATCCTAGTTATACATTGGTCAACCAACCTTCCCCGACGCGGCCCCTCGTTTCTGTATCCCACGGCATAGCCATCACGGGCAATTTCATGTGTTTGTGGCCGTTGTTCATCGAGGTCGTCGTCGTCGTCGTCGTCGCCGTCCTGGTATCATCTCCTTGCTAGATCGGTCAGACGCTCCGCTTGGCAGCGCCAATGAAACTCAACCATTTCCAATGTATATATATCTTCGCTTCTTATAATTCGCCGTCCCATCTGTCTCTCAGGGCCACCACTTCATCGTTTTGTAGCTCTCGATTACCTCCTCCACTAACTGCGTCGTGATCTGGGGCTTCGTATACTCAAACCCGACCAGATTCTGCAGCCGGCTGCCGTCCATGCTGAGATCTGTATCCTTAAGCAGCTCCTTCTCCATAAACGGCGTCAGAGGACCGGGGCGTGTGATGCCCGCATTCGCGAGTAATTCTGCCCAGGGGCCCAGAAGCTCGTCGTTGACGTCGTCCACTACGGCATCCAGGTTGAGCCGGGCGAAAGTGCTGATGAGTTGACCCTGAAACCCCGTTTCGATCTTGAAGATTTCGGCAACGATGTTCGCTATCGTGCCCTGGCTGGTGGCACCCTTGTCGACGACATTGAAGATGGGCGTCTTGCCCATGGTGCCCTCGTCCCACTTGGCCTTGCCGGCGTCGTACCAAGACGCGACGGCCCAGAGCGCGCGTGTAACGTCATCGATATGCGCAGTGTTGGTGCGTAGGTCCTTAGTCCACAGCCACTTCATCTCTCCCCCAAGGTGTTGATATACGCGCGCCATAGTCAGTGCCGTCGCAACCCACTGAGAAGCATACGGGCCGTATACATGCGGTAGCCGCAAGATGACGAGGTTGAGCCTATGTGGAAACAAAGTCAGCTTCCGCGCACCAGAACAGAATCAACAGAATTTCTCGTCTTTGACCTACCCCTCGATCTTAGCCAACTCTTCCTCCGCCTGCAACTTGAACACGGCGATCCTGTTCCACGGCTTGATCTTGTCGCCTTCCTTACTCGGCGACGAGTCTGACTTGTATACCATGCCTGTGCTTAGCTCCACGAAAGCCTTGACACCTCGTTTCGCGGCCTCCCTACCGACAGCCAGGGACAAGTTCAAAGACCTTAGCTTGTAGACCTCATCCTCCTGTGAGTATCTCGTCTCTCCACCGCAGTTGAAGACATAATCCCACTGCTTTCCATCAGGACGGTCGAAAATTCTCGTTAATCCTTCTATAGCGGGTGACGACGATCTCCCATTAGCCACCGGACTTTACAAGCGCGACCACGAGACGAACGTCTCAAGTTGCAAAGGGAGCGAACACTCACCAGGTCTGCTGGCATCTGCCTGCATAAACTTGTCCTGCGAACACGCTTCGGCAAATTCGGGGGCTAGCCAGGCGAGCTGGGGGAGCACCTTATCAACAAGGCGCACTTCGGAGGCCAATTCGTTCTTGTGGATGTGGAGGGCAAGGAAGCGGCCAATATACCCAAGCCCCCCAATAATCAAAACCGACGGTTTCTCGGCCACCGAGGGCTGCTCGCTGACCGAGGGTTGCTCGGCCACTTCTGCCATCTCTGTTGCGACTCTGGGCTGCGGTCTGTGGCCTGGGAGGGGCGCGCAGTCGACGCGGGGCCTGGGGAGAGGCTCCTTTGCAGATAGAGTAGTAGGTGACGGGTTCGTTTCAATTGCGCTCGTCCGGGCCGAAGACCAAATATCTCGGGAGAGTCGAGCGAGGGGAGGGTATCAGACAGGCGGCCCGAGGGGGTTTGGGCAAACGGGAGATTCGACGAGGCAAGACACCGCTGGCAAAACTGACTAGTTGGCTAGAGGACAGGCACCTAGCTGCAACGGCCAGGGGATATCGTAATGAAGCTTCTGTGGTATCAAAAAGAAAGAAAAATAAAGAAAAGACAAGTTGAGAGGTATAATAGGCCAGGTGTGTAAGACGGCAGGACGGGAGAGCGTTTCGTGTGCCCGATCCGGCGGCTGGGCGGGAGACGGGAGACAAGGAGAAGCAGCGACGGCTTAAGACCTAAGACCTAGGGCGGGAGAGTCAGGACAAACATGGGAAGGCGGAGGAGAAATAAAACGGCGCCAACGCCAAAAGCCATAAGCCGCTGGTGATATTATGGTAGGGTCGGAAGAGGATTGGATTGGATTGGATTGGATACTGTCCAGGTAGGTTGAGGTTAGGGATGGGGAATGGGCCCTCAAGCGAGGCCAGCAAGGGGAGGGGGAGCTATTACCTTCAGCCAGACAAGTTCAATGATGAACCGGACAGTGGGTTGATAGTGGATAAAGCTGGTATTAAAATGGACGAGGGGGGAGGAGGAGGATAGAAGAAGGGCTCAGAAGAGAGGGGAGGTGAGGGTCAGAGGGGAGGGGGGGGGAAAGGGGGGCGTGTGAGATGTAATTGTATCAATTGTTTGAGAGGTGTGAGAGAAGAGTGGATGATGAGATGGGGATGGAGACTTTTAGTGCGAAGGGCCGTTCTCCTGTTTGGTGGAGGGGTTCTTTATTATTACTGTACATGCGCTTGCTGCACATCAAGTCATGAGGACTGTTCTCTCCACTCTCTGGAGACAAGACAGGAGCTTCAGGGAGCTTCAGCATGCACTTCAACACGCACCCAATTTCAGCGCGGTCGTCAGGGGGGAGGGTCTTCTTTCTCATCATTATCGTCATCATCCTCACTGCCATCAACATCATGATCCTTGATCGTTGACCTCAGACCATGCTCCGGATCCCATGACCCATGTCGGGCGGTGAGGGGGGAGGGAAGTGATATCGACGCTGGCTTGCTTGCTTGCTTTCCAAAGGTACGAGATCAGTTTCCACGACCAGGGCGCCAGAATAGTCTCTCCGACTAAACACGCAAGGTGGAAATTTCGGTACCTCGAGTGGCCCGTTCAGCATGCATCGTCTCTTGGGCTAAGGTAGCTATGTACCGAGAGCTGGTGATGGAGTCTCCATGTTCGTCATTGTCATTGCGGCGGGTACATGCCGCATGCGCTCCCAGGACCAGGGCTGTTCAGTCGTGCACCTGTCACTTTCACCCTGATCGACCGGTGGTCCTCCCCAGCCTCTTTTTCCTTCTCTTTGAATAGCCTCTCTCGGGATCCTCCTCTCGGGGCCTGGCTTCCTGCTTGTGCGACCCCAAACCAAAATGCGCAAGAATATCCACGCCGCCACAGGAATGAGGGCTACTTAGGCATCCCCCTTAAGCTTCTTGGGTCCCCGAACCCCCTGGCCGAGCTAATACGGCCGGTTGACGACAGGAATAAAGGGGATCCTAATTATCCTCAAGTACAGTGCTTTCTTCGCTGATTGTGCTCATTCGTGTTACCCGCCTGGGAACGCTTCTCGACGGCCCCCCGGGCTCAGCTTGTCGGACGGTTAAGGTAACGTTAGGTGGCGCATGGCATTGCGCATGTCTTGCTTGCATGCACTTCAGCTGCGCTGCACAACGCCCAGTAGGGAAGAAAGGCATCCAAAAGCCGGCAATATGTGACTACGAGCTTTGGCTCTGCGACAAGGTCTCCCCGACATGGATGATCCTCTGCGTGGGAACATTGAATGGGCGTGTGCGCGCGCCGAACGAGTTTTGGCCTCGACTTAGCGCTGGTCGCAAGTTGCCGGCCTGCGCGTAGATCAACGATTCCCGTCCGGCCCGCCAACAGAGACGAAGCCAAGTTGAGTGTCAAAAGTGTCCGTGTGCCCGTGTCCGGGTGCGTCTAGTGCCAATAGTAAATAAATGATCCATCGTGTGTGGTTTCGTCTGCCTACGCAGCAACGAGAGCCGTCACTTTGCGTGATGTTTTCTCTCTCTCCCGTGATGGCGACGAAATATCGCGCCTTGTGCCTGGAATTCAGGGGACGGGCAACGGGGGCACGGCAAGGCACGCTGCGGGGCCACGCTCTCTTCTAGAACGCTTCCATCCATCCATCCATCCATCCATTCCATTCACCGTCTCCAAAATGTTACGACTGGGCAGAGCACCAGAGGGGGTTGCCGTAGTAATTAAAAAACCCCCCCGTTGCCAAAAATGCACACTGACGATGTGCCTCTCAGGGGGGCACATGGGACGGGGTCTCGAGAATATGCAGCCCATTCTGCTACAGCTGCAGCTGCAACTCATCAGGATCCCTCACTCGCTCGCAATGGGCACTCAATTACCAGCCCGCAACGGCGCTCCACGATGGCTCCCGCTGTCCAAACACCATGCGATCCGCGCCGCTGGTCAGCCTCAACACCACCAACACCAACACCAACACCAACACCCAAATCCTCCACTACTGTCCACGTCCGAGCGTCTTGAAGTGCCCTGCTCGTGGCTCATCCTCTATGCCACACATATATGATGCTTTGAAACGATTCGACCGTTTGCGCAACCATTCGGGCCTGCATCCGCAGAGCAGGCGCCGCAATACCAAGAGTTGAGTCAAGACGTCGTCCCAGGACCCTTGTCTGCGGTACGATAATCTGCACGGTAATCAAGGAACAACGTTTCCCTTAGCAGATGTCTATTATAGGGTGTTCAAGGAGGAGCAAGCTACACCCTGAAAACCATCTGACGAGCTGTTGGTCAATCTTACAAAGTCCAGTACCCGGCGAGGCTACCTTACCGGCCCACGGACATCTCTGTGGAGGAGAGAATTATCTTCGCCCATGCTCCACGGTCGAGGCCTCCAGGGATAAGGACAGCCGACAATTTCCATATCTATCCATGGGATGAATACCAATATTAGACTGCCAGCGCAATTCAAGTCCCTCGCAGCGTCATAACCGCGCAATGCTGCTTTAATCCCTCCATTGACCTGACTCAGGACTCGCTTTGGTGCATCATCTAGCGCAGCCCAGCGCTTAATGGAGCTTCAACCTCGTAGAGGCCACAACACCAACCCGAACAAAACAGACTAAGAGCGGAGCTTCCACGATAGTGACACGTCGTGCCGTAAAGTCGCCCGCATCTATCCGAAGTTATCTATCCATGCGACGCCTTCGAAAGCCTTCACAGACCATTCCGGAGACCAAATCCACCCAAGTGACAGACATCTGATACACATGGATCCTCCTCTCCTTTCCTCTCCTCTGCTCTCCTCTCCTTTTCCGAACCCTCAAGCCTAACCTCGAGGCCTCCCTCTAACATGGCCCCTCCCCCTCCCCCACTCGATTTTACCTTGGTTTGATTACCGCGTGGATCTGCACCCAGGATTACCAATATCCAACCTCGCCTCTCCTCTCCTGACCTACACACGGTCCCTCTCATCTCGCCTTGATACGCCTCGCGAGAGCCGGCCTGGCGGCTGTCTGGGGTCCCCAAACTCTTCTTGTCCACGCTGATCCAGTCTACCTGCATATTGACTATCGGACCCAACTATTAGCATTGGATCTAGGTCACACGGTGAGGCTACGAGGCTGCTGCTGCCCGTCTGCACGTCATCTATTCAATGAACATCTTAATATCTGTGTCGACAGTTACTCTATGCATTGGCATGTATCCATCCGCTCCGCATGAACACCGTCAATATCTGCGGTGATACGATGCCATACCCCTGACATCCGTCCCCCTTCATATGACTTTCTCGAACTCGATAGACGATCAACCCGCAACATCTACGATGATCATTCATCTCAATGCTGCGGCAAACTCTGTTTCCAGTATGGTTTGCACCATGCCTATTACAGGGGGGTGCATCGTCGCACAAGCTTCAGCCTTTCCCATCATCACAGGTGTCTGACACCAAGTCATAGCTCCTTGCCGCCACCATAGTTAGGAACACGACATCTTGTCTAATCTCCTGCTGCCCGCCAATCCTCCACCGACTGAGTGCCGTATGCTCTTCTTTAAATTCAAATTGCTTCCCCCCTTGTCTAGGATCCTTACATCCCGTCCCCCGATCTCCTTCACATGCCACCTGAGACAGCGAGAAAGGAAGCAACCCATGTATTCTCTGAATTGAGCGCCTTGCATTGCCGTGTCTTTGTATCAAAATCACCTCTTCATGCTACCAATGAGCTCCCGCTGTGCCTCCCGATCCCTAGCCCCCTCGCTCAAGCTCCCGATGCTCCTCAGATCCCCAACCACATCCTTGGCCTTGCCAAAGTAAACCTCCTGCAGCAAGTTGCGCATCTTGAGCTCCATGTCCTCCACCAACCGTCCCACGTTAGCAATGTGGCTCTCGTCATTCTCCACAGGTAGGTCTTGTTCCACCTGTCGCGTCATGTTGCCGCTGAGATCCATGTCCCCCAGGCTCCCCGTGGATGCCGACAGTGATAGGATCACCGTCGATGTGAGCTTGTAGTGCGTGCTGCGGCCCCGCTCGATGGCCTCGAAGACGTGGATCGAGTCCCAGACTCCCTCCGTGCTTCCACCTGGTGTGGCAGCTATACATAAAAACAAATCAGTCAATTCCGGACAAATCACGAGCAGTAGCACAACAGACAGGGTAGGTCTTACATTTCTTCAGCAGTACAACACCGGCGAAGCCGTCATCGAGGTTCCAGAAGTAGACACTGCTTACGCCCCCTTCGTAATAAAGCTCCCTGTAAATGTCGAAGGCCTCGTTGGCCTTGATCTCCATCTTGCGCACCCGCTCGCTCGGGATTGCGCCTTCGCCAGCACCCTCGCTACCGCCGGCACCAACACCACCGACACCACCTTCGTCCAGAGGGGGGTCGAACTGGTTGGACCACGGTGAGCGGTAGCTGTCGCCATCGCGGTTATAGTCGCAGAGGAGGTAGTCTCGGCCGGTCTGCTTACATCGCTTAACGGTAAGGGGCTGGTCGACGGAGGAGAGTAGGTCTTCAGTCAGGTCTGGGGCGAGAGAGATGATAGCATTGAGGTGGTCGGTCGTCTGTTTGGGGTTCAGCCGACGCAGCAGGTCGCTAGGGGCAGCGTCAGCTTAGGTCTTAGCAGTGGGCGTCGGCGATGAGATCCTTACAGTGCCGAGTCAAATGGGTCGACTGAGGCCATTTTGAGGAAGTTCGTGATTGTGAATCAAGCTTGATGTTGGATATGTTCGTAGGTCTTCCGTGCTGATCGGTGTCGTTGCATGTCGGTGGACATCGGGAGCTCCAAATGCCCGACCTCATGGCGGGGCTTGGCGGCCGCAGCTTGGCCTGTGCCACTCCCTCTAACCCCGCAAACCGCTGGCAAAACCGCGACCTTCGATACCCGATATGGCTGCTATAAGAAACTCGGGAGCCTTTCAGCCTTAAACTCTCAACCCAAATATTCCAGGGCAGCTTAATTGTCAAGGTAATAGAGGTGATACAATAAAGTCAGCTGGTTTTGTGCCTATGCCAATAACCAGCCGAGCATAAAAGTCACCACTCAAAAACGGCAATCAAGTGGGGAGTGAGGCAGGTAGGATAGGATCGCAGATGTTATTTACGGCAAAGTCTCCATACATGGCGAAGATTGATGTGTAAATAGTAAACCTCAGAGTTAAGTTTTCGCTGAATCAGAGCTACCAACCATCGTAGTAATATTATAATAAGCAATAATTTGGATGAGTCGTCTTAACAGCGCGAAATACGTAAGTAGTAGGTACTGCATACTACACGGGAGAAGCTACTTATGCTAACCACCTCACATTCCCATAATCCTTTGGCCCTGACTTGGTTGATCGCCCCTTACACACATTTCCAAGCAATGATAACATAACATTTCCCCAACGCCACGCCTGAAGACCCCCATTGAGGCGTATAGCTGACCACTTGAACAAAAGAAATGCAGAGAGAGGCACGTTAGCTCAGCGTAATAACCTAGAAACACTCAACACTCTCCAATGTGGCTCATCAAAATCAGGTCCAGCAATAGCCAGAACCGCCTACTCGCCTTGTGAGAAAATCCCCAGCGTAAAACAATGCCAAAGCTCAGCCATAGAAGAGCCAACCTGCAAGCGCAATATATCAATCCTTGTATGTCAGCCTAGGCAGAGCCGACCTCCCACTCGCTACCCAAACGAGATCAAGAAATAGTAACACCACACAGCAAGCATTGAGCCTGCTCCGTCCAAGTCTTATCCCCACCAAACACGTTCTCTCGCAAGTCCTCGATCTCCCAAACGGTGGGCCCTTCGCCATTCATCCTTAGGGTTGCTTTGAAAAGCCCTTCATATGGCTTGTTGTCCGAAGACTTCTTCTTTCGGCTTCGCTTCGCTGCTGACGACTTCGAGATTGTATCGGCAGTTGGGGTAGGAGGAACGCGGATCGGGGTCTCGGTCGGTTGCGGGGTCTCTTCGTCCACCTTTCTAACGAGAACGTTATCTTGGGCCTCGCCAGATCTGACGTCGATCGTTGGCTGCGTCTCCTTTTCGCCTGTATCTGTTGGGCTCAACGGGCGCGCGGCGCGCTCTGCTCCCTTCTCTTCTTTAACGGGTGGTGGATCCTTTCGGTGTGGTTTGTCTGTGCCTAGCTGATCATATACCCTCATGAGAACATCATGAGTCAAACAGTCATCATGCATCCACTTGTTGCACTCGTTGTTTGTGCATCCAATCAACGTCTTGTCGGGATTCGCAGGAGTCTCGCATTTGCACATTAAATCAACAGACTGAAATATTAGTTAGAGCGGATTGCAAAAAGAGGGCCATGTTCCGTTGCTTACCGAGAGTTGCCCGTTGCGCGTGTCGTAGGCCTGTCGCCAGTACAGAGCGTCCTGGATCTCCTCGTCATCGGTCTCGATCCACTGATTGACGGTAGCTGGCATAGTAACGCTAACGACGTTGATAACGTCCACTGAGGGCGGTATGTTAGACTGATGCGTGACTATGTTACCATCGAGGGCTATAACTTACTGTGATTCGACGCGATTAACTCGTTCTGACCGTGGTATGGCTGGCGTCCCTGGACAGTCCTTTTGCCATCGACCGTGCCAGCTGGCAGCTCATCGGGCCAGTACATCCAGTAGACCCGGGCGTAGACGTGATGCTCGTCCGCGGCACGAATCTCCAGGATGCGAGCGACCCAATCATCGTCCTTCTTCCTAATAGGACCTATATTACCCAATGCTTGCGCGGATTTCTGTCGCTCGATGGTTGACTCGTTGGCGACGAAGACAAAGCCCTCGCTATAATACTTTGTGCCGTTTACTGAAGAGCGCTGGTCAGCCCCTCCTTGCTCAAGATGATGATGATGCGTGACACTCACAAACAAAGCTGTTATATCTAGTCATATCAAGCCATCTCTTACGAGGCTCGACAGCATAGTGAAGGTCCAGGGTATCGTGGGTTTTAAAGTGTCCCATGGGCGCGAAGGGAGACATCTGTACCTGGGGCTTTTTGTCCTCATCTGGAATCTCGCGCTTTCGCTTCTTGGACTTGCTTCGATCTTGTTCGGCGCGTGTGTACGGGGCAGGGTAGGTGATGCTGAAGGGACATTCGGCACGATTCTCCTCCACGACGGGACGCGACCGCTTCTTAGAACTCATTGTGGCGATGTCGAAGTGCTGCGGAGAATCGCGTTTGCGTCGGTTATGCAACCGAGGGGGTATCCAAAAGTTTCTCTCGGCCCAAAAAAGAAAAAAAACCCAACGCAGGGACAAAGTTACCGTGCAGCAATCTGCGGTTTGATGTCGCGATCGTGCTGAGCCCAGGCTGCCTACAATCGACAAGCCGCAACTTGCGATGCTGGGTGCGCAAGTTTCGAATGTTACAGAGGTGGGTGGAAGTTGGGGGGAGGAGATTGGGTTGGGCTAAAAGCAACCAGAAAACAATGAATCACGTGATATACTGTTTACTATCAACGCGTTTTTTAGTACCTTGGCTACTGGACATCGAATTTGGAATCTTCTAGGTCACATAATCAAACAACCACTGGCCACAACTTGTACACTTGGATATCTCAAATTACACTCGACGGCTCTGGTTAGTTTAGCAGTGGCAAACATGCCGCCGCATGCTACAATTCAGAGCTCAGTTATTTGTTGTCCCACTATCTCGTTGCCTGTTGATATGGTGATTTGTTCTAAGGAAGTTTTATTCCCCATGTAGATGCAATGCTTACGCTGGAGCTTCCGACAGCCAAGTGGTAGGGACAGCTTCGTGAGGGGAACGGAAGTATCTTATTAAAGGCCCCGAAATGAGATGAATATACTGCCAAATTTCATCAGTTATCTACGCGAAAACCTACTGTCCATAAATGAATTCCATACATGAACATTCATCACGCACAACACTTTTCAAGCTCTCACACGTCCGCCGAAGGATATCACTCTCCAGACCATGCTCTAGGTGGTCGTCTTGATAACATCCTATCGTATACTACAAGCTCTTAGTCAATAGCTCTAGGTTGGTTAAACACCGGGTATGCCGGATGTTCTACTTGCTTACTCTTCGGAACGCACGACCTCGTCATCTCTTCGTCCCGGGCCTTTCTCGTGTGTGTGCGAGAAGATTGCAGCCCGATTAAATACGGCGAGTAGTTCTGCCGGTTCTTCGTCATAGAAAAATATATGGTGTGAGAGTTTAGTGTTCTATACAGCCACTTATCACACCGTAGCTGATTCACCACCTCCACAAGACCTCTTGCAAGCCGAAACCTAGTCCTCAACCCAAGGTAAATTGCCCACATCTTCATCCTCGAGTGAAGCTGCCAAAAGTCTATTTATAGAAACGGGCTGCCTGACTAAACCAGTTCACGTTGAGAATCTGGACGCAAAGCCCAAGGGTTCAGAACGATTTCGATTCGGACGGGCTTCCAGTTCGCTTGAAGACACTTGACCAAACACCTATGGCTAAGCTCGAGGCTTATAAGGAATATATCCATATTAGTGTGGTTCTAGGAATACCCTCAGAATCAGGGTATTGAGGAATCATTTTAAATAGAAGTCAGACACGATATCCAATATTATTACCAAGAACAGGTATGGTACGGGCTTCAGATAAGAATCCAATCAGGAACGATGGAGCCTCAAGTGGTAAAGACTGAAGTAAAGGTCTGTTTATTCTTTATTTAAATACATCATGACTTATGAATGAGTTTCCAGGGGTTAAAAAATACATCGTTTCTATAATGTTACACGCCATTATTAGTGGTGGCCCAGCTCACCATGTACACATCAAAAGGCCTCAAGTTGCTATCACGCTGGCCTTACTAACCTCTCGGGACCGTCTAACATGCTGCTTCAGCATTCTCAACTCGGATCTCCTCCTAATAGCACGCTGCTCGGGCTCTTCTCCCGACTTCTCATCCCCCAGATTCTCCAAGGACATGAGGTCAGCTAAGAAACGCCGAATCTGCAGTCCCGTCTTATTACAGATGAAGGCATCAATTTCCTCATCACAGGCAGCTGACGCTGCGATGTGTAGCCCTCTCAAAACATCCCGATCTATGATGTTACCACTAGGGCCATCCAAGGCAATAGACCGTAGGCTTCCACGAATAGATGATGTTCTTCTGGGTATATTTGGTCGAGCTTGAGGTGGATCTGAGAAAATTCGAGAACAAAGGGTGATTTTGTGGCGGGTGGGGGTGTTATTCTGGTGGAGGGGATGTCTTTGGGGGACTTTCGGTAGTTCTTTCGTCGTTCTAGACGTACGTCTACTTGACAGCGCGGGCTTGGTCGTTTTTTCGATAGATGGGGCCTTGTGGGCGTCTTGCTTCAGGCCCTGATTTATGTTGGGCAAGGAATTTGAACCTTCAGACATCTTTGGTAAGTGTCTGGCCATTTGCTGGGCAGGCAAACTTTGGTAACGCCGCTGCATAGGTCGACCTGCTCCCCTTTGATCCAAGATTCGAGGTGGTGGATGAACCATTCGAGATGCAATTGGCTGTGCCACACGCATCATTGTGCGAGGGTTGTAACTATGACGTCCAAATTCAACTTGGTCAAACGAGCATTCACGGTGTAAAGGTTCAATGGTAGGATCCTGCTAGGGTAAAGCCATTGAGGGTCGACGGCGGCCCATGGTCCTCGTTGGCTGTCTTGGGCCGGAGAAAAAGGCTGGCCTAGGACGTGAGATCTCGCGACCACGTCGAAGGACTGGACCGGCCGAGTTCCACGTTCTTGTATCAGCGAGAACACCATTGAAGCTGCTATCTTGCGCATTTGGGGAGCCGTTTTCGAAACAGAAGTGAGGTGGCTTTTCTCCCTTCGAATGTGGTGTTTTAGCTGGAGTTCTCGGTACCTTCGTCACGGATCGAACTAGTGGTTTCTGTACCTTCGGAGTATGCGCTGTGACTGGAGGCCTTTGCAGATTCGGGGAACATTCTCTATCTGTCGTCTGGTCATCGATATTGGGGAAGCAGGGGAAACAGCGGGTCTTAGTGATCGGCTTGGCAACAGTTGGCTTCTTTCGTGGAGATACTTCATCCATCAATGCATATCTCCAATCATTGGCATCTTTGGGCGAGATAAACGATAATTCAGTTGTTGAGCCACCACAAGCCTCGTTCCCATCCAACTGGGAAAGGTGGGAATGTCGAGGTTTAGTTCTGACAGGCTTCCGGCGAGCAGCTCGAGCTGCGCTAGCCCGTGTTGGGTGATATGGGGGTTGTGCTTGATCTCTAGAGGTGACCGCCAGACCAGCTGCCTTGAACTCTGGGCGAAAAGGGACAAGTTCAGATACTGTGCGAAGTGTTCCACCAGACCGAGTTGGCGTGGGCGTGAAGATAGGTAGTTTTCCCTTGGCACCAGTATGTTCGGCGTATCTTTGAAGTTCTTTTGTGAAGCGATCTAAAGCAATACGTTGGCTGGATGTTCGGGACGGGTTGTCACAGGAATCCGAAGACGGCTGCTTCGACTGCTCGGAATCACGCCGGCTAGACCCGGACTGTCCCGTCACCGATAACAACTGAAGTTGCTGCACAACATTCCGCGCTACGGCTTCAACGAGTTGTTGATCTAGCCCCGACGGGCGTTGAGAGTCAGCAACGTCAGCGGCAGCATCACCAATCAGACCACTATGAGTCTGGTCGGGGTTTTGTCCAGAATCAGCTCTTTCTTGAGACATCTCGTTCCCACACAGGACTGGCGACTGCTTCGGCGGTGGCGTTGGAGTGAGATTTCCACAATGCTCTTGGGTATCAGCTGAGGCTGTAGAAACTTCAGGAACCCTAGAGCCCCTGTTCAATTGCGTTGGGTAGGATGGGGGGGGGATGGTAAAAGTGCCCGTGTTCAAAGACGGCACCAAGCGCTCGTAGCTAGACAAATCCCGGTCAGAGATGGCTCCAGCGGGCGGGAAAGCGCCTTGTCGAGAGTCATTCGACCTATTCCATCTATTCGTCATGTTCATGGCGAGCTGTCGTCTGCCATTTGAATCGCTGTGGTTGTAGGAAGCATTGCCGGTTTGTTGACGATGAAAGGCAACAGGCAGAGATCGATGGCTGGGATGCCTACCACGGGCAGGTCGCCGAGACAGTACGATGATGCGTGATCGGGGACGGACTCTTTCGAAGGATGTGGTACTTCGGCCATGAGGTGCGCGACGTCTAGGGCGGGATATTTCAGGGTTCGATTCAGGGATAGACGATAGTGTAGCCATCTCGCATCGGGCGAGAAGCCAAGTTTGTTTCCAATGGAATTATTCAAGAAGATGCACGACGCGTGCAAAGATCAATGGTGCTTGATCCAACATGTATGATGTTGCTGTGAGGAGCCCGCTCCTTGGGCGAGAATAGAATGGGGGTGGAGCAGTGACGAACGCAACGCCTTCTTCTCATAAGCCAAAAAGAAGTCTTGGCAGGAAGCAAGGCAAAAACGGAAGTCGTCATGGCCTCGAAGAGTCTGGCGAAACCAGCCGCCAGTGTCGATCCAAGGTTTTATGGTCTTACATCCTTGATACCAGGCGATGAGTAAACTTCAAGTTGGCGACGGCCCTTGCGAAGGAGGAACTCAATGGCAGCGAAATCTCGCTTCTCGATGTCCAGATTTCGCTGAAACTCGGCTCTACAGGTCGTTAGCTTCTGGTGGGATATACGAGGTCACTCATCTGGAACGTACCTGGCGAAACTCTTGAAATGCGGACGGGTGCTCTAGCAACACGTTAGTGGAGGTTTCCAGATGTGTTCGAGGACTGAGGGAGGTGCACCTCTGGTTTGCTTCTGCTCTCACGGAGGCAGTTCCGGTAGAGGGCCAAAACCTCCTTCTGCAAGCCTGACAGACGCATTATGGCTGGGTTTTCGCAATTGGCTCACCGGGTTTGATATAACAGAGCGATGATCTTGAAGTAGTTGCTGATGTAATTGAATTGAGTTGCTAAGAGGTATGAGGTCGTTGGTGGAAAATCAATCGGAGTTCGGATACTCGGATATTCCCGGCACCTATAGATTGATCGTCATCCCCCATAATAACCGGGGGTCCCTTAGGTAGGATACATAAACAGCCTACGATCATCACGACATTGATAACGACTTCTAACTGGAATTATTTTAAGATACTGCACTTATCTTTGATCTACCAACTCCAGTTATGGCTCTATTTTCAGTATGTTCTCATCTGAGCGTCGATTGTGGCTTTTTTACGACGACTTACAGCTAACTCTCTCGCAGCGACTCGTTAGATTCCTAGCAAAGGATGGCCGCATTTACTATGGTGATGCAATCCTACCCAAAGGGATCAATGATATCTCCAAAGCCCGACGAGCGCGTCTTATCAAGGGGGACATCTTTGGCAATCATCATGTTGTAGACCAAGAGATGGATATTCGACTCTTGTTGCCTCCTCTTGACCCTACCAAGCATGTGAACACTGTCCGATGTTTGGGATTGAATTATGCCCTCCACGCCAAGGAGAGCGGAATGGCCATTCCGAAGTTCCCGGTTCTGTTTTACAAGCCAGCTACAGCTCTCGCTGGCACCGGGGAGCCTATCCCCATCCCTGCAATAGCTCAAAAGGGTACTGGTCTCGATTATGAGTGTGAGCTCGTGATTGTTATTGGCAAGCGATGCTCGGATGTATCCGAAGAGGATGCTCTTGATTACGTTCTTGGATATTCTGTTGGAAACGACGTCTCCCACCGCGACTGGCAGCTTAAGCACGGGGGAGGGCAATGGTCACTGGGGAAAGGGTTTGATGGATGGGCACCGTACGGGCCAGGCATTGTAACCGGGAACGTCATCAAAGACCCTCAAGCCCTCAAAATCTGGACTAAGTTGAATGGCAAAGTCGTCCAGGTTCGTCCAATGTCTACTGGTGGGCGAAGAAGCTTTGATTAATCATTTAACAGGAAGCCGATACATCAGATATGATCTTTTCAGTACGGCAGACTGTATCATTCCTAAGCCAAGGTACAACTCTCGTGCCAGGGGACCTAATCTTTACGGGAACGTGAGTAAAGTAAACCCCAAGACTTCAGATCAAACGGAATAACATATGGTAGCCCTGCTGGTGTTGGTATGGGCCGGAAGCCTCAGCTCTGGCTGAAGGATGGCGATGTAGTCGAAGTTGGGATCGACCAAGTGGGAACCTGGTGCGTCGATTTGAGTCCCTCTAGTGTTTTCTATCGCAGTTACTGACTTATTCCTCAGTACCAATACCGTGGAATTTTCGAAGCCAAGAGCCAAGTTTTAATACGAGCTTCAGCCATTACAGGTACTCAGCGTGATGAAGGCTTTTGAATGGATGGAAGAGGGTACGCTCTAGAGAAACTGAAACGCAGTGAGCCTAGGCATGCTTACTGTCGACCTCCCTTGATCACGCAACCTCGATCGGATCTTAAGCTCTAAATCCTAATATTATCACTCATACAGCTAATATTACTTGGGGGACGGTATTTGGTTACCTGTTGCCATTAACCTTATCGTAATGAATACGCGTAGAAGGTCCAGATTTCAAGTGAGATAAGCCGTGTCGTCTGTCACCCACGTGGGCGACAATCAGCGTATATAAGGAAGGGGACTTACAGACCGGACTGCAGGATTTGTGAATGATTTCAGAATCCTGATACAATGACCAAACACAGTTGTGTTTTTTATGTTATTATTGCCGCTTCCCCGGTAAGGAATCAGCTTGGTACTGCCCAGGCACCGACTTAAGTCGAAAACCGCAGCCGATCCCATCCTCGAACGGATTCGAGGATCCATTATCGGGCGGCATCATGGCGTCCAGGACTCCCCTCCCCTGCAAAAGGACTTGTCCAGGGTGGGACCCGCGGGACTGCACCTCGCATCCACTGCACCCACAGCGCCAAACTCCACTAAGTTTGGGGCACCGCCTCAGTCTCCAGGGGCCATCGCGGGGCGCTAGTGCTCAGCTCCGAGCCTCCGCCTCCATCTTCGACCTTCTTAGGCCTTGCAACAAGTGGGAGACCCAGTGGCATGAACACCACCAGCTTGCGGGCGTGACGTGAGATACGCCTCTCTATTGGTCCATTTCTGTAGTCGAGTCCCATTCCAAGGCATTCAGGATGCTTGCCAGCGAGCAAGAGGGCAGATTCGCTCGTCCAGGGAAGCCTAATGATCCAACTGTTGCCGCTGTCAGGTACGTCCAGTTGGTGTTGGCCAGCGGTCGCCTTTCCCGTTACCGAAGATGAGACCAGCCAAATGCCACTGCAGCCGAGCCACCTCTTCCCAGGCACACTTCCTGTCCTTTATATAGCTTTTAGGTGACGGGTACTGCAAATGACCTCGATTTGTTGATGGATGCGACTTGTTATTATTCTTTAAGTCTCCTTCGACATCGCTTCTGGACATCGTTGCTCGGCCTTCTATGTGTAGTCGCCTTTACTGGGACCCCTCTGCGTTGGCTGCGGCGCCTTATTGACGACATGGCAGTTCTCACCCCCAACAAGGACCGGCAGCTGATGCCAGGCTCCTTCAGTCCAGAGGATTACATCGACTTTTATGATAACCCATTCGAGACTCTACAGGAGATTCAGAATGCCTTCAGGGAGAAACAACCGCCAGCTTCCTGGTCTACCAACTTGGCCGAAATACAGATTGATGATGTCGACTGGCACAAGCACAAGCCGCCTGCTCTGCTTAGGAAGGCTCCCAATATAACCAACCAGATTCTTCTCGACATCATTGCGCTTTCAGTAGAGAATGTGAAGGCTCGGGGTGTGGAGGAAGAGCGTCAGAAGCGTGAAGCAGAGGACCGAAGCCTCGCAGATAACGACTCCATCAAGCCAGGGAAGGGCAAAGAGCCATATTTACCCATTATAATCGCCCCGGAGAAGCCTCAGCCTGAGGTCACTAAAGGAAAGGAGGTGGATGTGCCGCGGAACTCCAGCATTTCGCTATCAGACTCATTATCCGTCCCGGATTCGTCTAAGCCCGAGAAGCGTCGCAAGTTTGCTCTACGTCGACTTTTCCAACGCAGCCGTGAGAAAGGAGAGAGTAGTACGACCGGAGGTGCTCGTGAGGTTCTGCGTCAATTATATGAGACCCAGCAAGAGGAGATAATAGATGACTCCTCGTCCAAACCTACTACCGGATTCTTCAGCCGTGTGAGCTTGTTAAAGACATCTCCAGAGGAGCTCATGTATGTTTTCAACCCCATTTTCCCTTCTTCACTATTCTTATTAACCCAATATAGCGAATGTGTCTCGTGTCTCGACGATTTCCATGCAAAGGAGGTCGTCAAAGTTACATGTCACAGTTACTGCCGGGACTGTTTCGTCCGCCTCATCTCGACCTCAGTTCAGAATGAGCAGCAGTGGCCCCCCAAGTGTTGCTTGAACGAGATTCCTTTTCGCATTATTTTACGATATATTCCTGCCGATCTCAAAAAAACGTTCCAGGAACGGTCCAAGGAATGGGAAATCCCAGTCAGCGAGCGCATCTACTGTAGCCAGGCTGACTGCAGTCTTTGGGTTAAGCCAAAAGACATAGATCACGGGAATAGTCAGGGTCGCTGTGATTCGGGCCATTTGACATGCACCATCTGCCGCGGACCAACTCATGGCGGAGGGGATTGCCCACAGGACAGCGATATGCTTCTAACTAATGCCTTAGCCGAAGACGAGGGGTGGAGAAGGTGCTACAACTGTAACGCCCTGGTTGAGCACAGAGAAGCTTGCCAGCACATGACATGTCGATGCGGGACGCAGTTCTGCTACGTTTGTGGCGAACGGTGGCGAACATGCAGCTGTAGCATGCAACAACTGTACGACCTCAAGGCTGCAGCTGATACTCGGCGAGAGCAACGGAGGTTTAAGGAGCAATCCGACGCTGAGGAGCTACGGCAAATACTTTTGCAAATTGAGGAGTTCGAGCGGGAGGAAGAACTCAAAGCCGAATTGCTACGACAGGAACAGGAGAGGCTGGAAGAAGAGCGACGACAGCGTGAACTAGAGGAAAGAGTTCGACAGGAGAGCATCCGCCGAAGGGACATTGAGGGCAAATATAAGGAGCTCCGAGACATGCTTGATCAACTGCATGAGCTACAACAAGTAATGATAGATGTTGAACAAGAGAAGGAGGCCGAGGAATTGGCTAGCGAGGCAAAGACCATGAAAGAGCAACTTGCGAAGAAACAAGAGACTGAACGATCCGATTTGACCTCGCTCGCCATGGCCAAATTAGCAGAGAAAGAATATTCCCTCAACAAAGACTACCAGATCCGAGCTGCTGAGGAAAACGACATTGAGGAAGCCTATCACGAGCAGCTGAAAGATTTCTGGAAAGACCACAAGGACGGAGACGAGGAAATCGAAGCCGCCATGTTGGCGTTGAAAAAGCAAATGGACCACAGGCAATTCGCATGGGAGAGCTGGAAGAATGAGGAGCTCGCCAGGTGTCAAAGAAAGATCGAAGATGAGCGAACATATCGAGAAGAGCTGATGTATAGCGCGGAGCATCGACTAAGCGATTCATATGCGGCGAAAGAGTTGGAGCTTACGAGGCGGCTAGCAGCAGAGAAAATGTGGTTGCAGCTAGTGATTGTGGAGCGGGAGCGATTGCTGAACGAGTCGGAGGTGGAAGAGGTTGAGGGTGATGCGGATAGTCTGTTCACTCCGGATTCCGGGGAGGAGAATAGTGTTGATGCTGAGCTGAAGAGCATTGACTCGGGAGTAGCATCGTGAAGGTGATTTCTTTGGGGCGCTATAACGGGTAATATATATTGGATGAATGCCATGAACGTACATATAGAATGTAGATACAACGTGCTAAGTTTTTATACGATGCTGTCACTGGAGGTGGTATCATGGAGGGCTATACGGGGATCACGTGGATATAAATGAGAGAGTTGTAAAAACTGTTCAACTTGTTTAAAACTTCAAATCATCGCCACACAAACAAGCGCTCGGATGCCTAAAACCAACTCAATCATTAGCCTCTCTTGATGTAAGGCCGAACTTACGGTCTTCAACAGCTATGGCAACCGACGAGACCGGCTCAGCCCAGTAAGTTATGTGAATCTTCCCACAAGTCTAGGGTAACTTACTCACATGTCAGTCCCTTGAAGATATTCGACGTCGCGAAGAATCAAGACAGGTTCGTCTATGCTTGTGCACCTATGGTGCGATATAGTAAAGTATGGAGCCCTGTTACGATCTTAGTCGAACATATTATTTACATGCTGTAGCTTGCCTTCCGACAAACGGTTCACAAATATGGCGTGGACCTATGCTGGACTCCGATGATAGTAGCAAAGGAGTTCAACAGGAACAGCTTCGCTCGCGATAGTGGTATATCTCATAACCAAATGAGCCTTACGATGGATACTAATACCATGTCTAGATCTGACCGTCTCAACACAACCTGGTCAACCCGCCACCATCGTCCAGTTCGGCGCCAGCAGCCCCCTCGAACTCTCCCGTGCATCAACCCTTGTCGCGCCCAGTGTCAACGGCGTAGACCTCAACTGCGGGTGCCCTCAGTCATGGGCATGCGCAGAGAAGATCGGGGCGGCGTTGATGGGACATCGGGAGTTGGTGCGGGACATGGTGGTTGAGACTAGACAACGACTTGAGAGGGATGGATGGGATGTTGGCCTGGAAAGAGACGCTGGTAGTTCCAAGGGGAGGAGTGTGAGCGTCAAAATCAGGATTCATGATGATCTCAGGTATGCATTTCTACTGCCACGAGCAGTGAACAGTGGACTGACCGGTTGGTGAAGGAGAACTATGGACTTCCTCGATACAGTAATTGGGCACTCACAGAACAGATTGGTTGACTGGATCACAATACACCCCCGTACCAGATCAACACCATCCACTGTCCCCATAAGAACCGAGGCTCTCCAAATCCTAACCTCAAAATACGCAAACACCCTCCCAATCCTCCTCTCCGGCGACGTCTTCGACCTCAACTCCCTTCCTATCCAACCAACAATAACCACTACCGTCACACCACGACCTTCCGAACTCCTCACCCTCAAAGACGTCCCCCAACCCATAGTCCCGACCCCTAGCAACACGAACCTCTCTGGCTTCATGTCCGCGCGCGGCTTGCTCACCAACCCTGCCCTCTTCGCCGGTTACGCTGCGTGCCCGTGGGAAGCCGTAGAGACCTTCATGTGCAACGTTGCGCGAGCGCCGTTGCCGTGGAAGTTGACGTTACATCACCTACAGGAGATGTGCGGCTCGGGCATGGGCAGTGACAAGTCTGCGTTGTTGAACAAGGCGGAGAGGACGGAGTTGAATGGTTTGAGGAATATGGTTGAGCTGATCGATTTTTTGGATGAGCGAATAGAAGAGAAGACAGGAAGGGTCGGTGGTCTCAGGCGAGATTTATGAGCCCTTGATTTAGAAATAAACATAGAAATAATAGAGCAATGGCCAGGCACTGGGATGCGAACTTGTGATATGGTATCATATTCGTACCTAAAAGCAATCCCTCCGCTACATGCTCCAATTACAAAGCTCCAACTGCAAACATCCTGCGTGTTCCCATACTTAAAGACCAGCCAATACACCCTGAATTCCTATCGTCCCCGAGTCATCCCGTCTCTGGACGAACGCTCTGAAATCTGCCTTGGACAACTTCCTCCCGCTCTGGCCGGTAGCCAGCGTCCTTGACTTCTCCCTTAGAGCCTCTGGGCCAACTATGAACAAGGAGCCAATCTCCGTGAGCATCTCCACCGCAGATCCCACCTCCTTTGTCAGCGCCCACTCTCGCATCGTGGATACATATTTTGCGATATCCTGAGTGACCATGAGGCCGCCGGTGGCGTTGACCTGGAACTTCTTGAAGTGGTCGAAGAGGAGTTTGAGAAGAACCAAGGCAAGTTCGCTGAAGAACTTTTCTGCGTTCTGGCCATCGATAGCTTGGCTGGCAAGTTTGTTGACGCGGCTGAGGAATGTGCAGATGCCGAGACAGGTTACAGTCTGTAGTGATTCTAATTCCCCGTCTCTTGGTCTGAAGTCCTGTTTTTTCTGGCTGCCAAGTGATTTCGTAACCCAGTTCGCGACCACATCGATAGATCCCTTTATGACATTGTTCGTCTTCTTCTCGATATTATCAATCGCTACCTTTTTCTGTGCTTCCATACTCCTCCTAACTGTTGTGTTAGACTCGGCAAGACGGATGAGAACGATCGATATGAATCTATCCATGACACTGGTGATGGTGACTGCTGGCCGTATCGCTGGAAGGAACGATAAATCTGGTTCTGTCTTCGAATTCTCTAGCACAGTGACCTGATCCTGAGCTGCGTCGAGGGCCGTTTCGATATATACCTGACCCATGCTCGTAAGCAACAGATTGAGGAGGACATTGACGTCCTTCGGCGTCTCAGTCTGAGAACCAAGCTCTAGCGTACGCTGGACGCTTTCTGCCAACCACTTCAACATCCTCTTCGCGTTGGCGACACTGAGAGTGCCATCCTCCTCAGAAACCTCGATCTCATTTTTGTTATCCTTGTCTTGAAGACCGGCAACACGCAACATCATGGCCTTTTGTGTGGGTGTGAGTTCTGATGAGTCGAGGCGCTGTATATAGGCATCCTTGGCCGTAGCAACGAGTTGTGTTCCCTGTTGGGCAAGGGAGGCCATGAAACCCGTAGGCACCTTCTTCCTTCGAGAATGATATATGGAAAACTTGAACAATAGAGAGCTGTACACCTCCTCTAGGCTCTTCTTCTCCCGATCAATGTACGAACTCCCCACTAGGTAAGGAATGAATAGTTCTTCCATCTGCTGGTCGAGCGTCTGGGCAATCTGCGCCGAGCAAGGTTCTGGGTGCTCTGTCAAGCCGTGGGACTTGAGGTCCTCAACAAGAGCACTGATATAGCTCCTCGATGAATGTAATGACCTTAGGAAAGCAAGCGAGGAGACTGTATCGGCCTTTTCTAGGACCATCTCAAGTCGCTGCTGGATGGATTGCTGAAACACTCGTTGAATAAACTTGGTGAGTACTGTTTCGTAATAAGGAAATGCCCGCTTGATGATGAAAGATTCCTCCTGCATCACTATCCTGACTTCATCGACTAAGGACTGCAAGCTCGGCTCAACCCCTGGGGGATCAGAGTCTGGATCTGCCAGTTGGTCCCAGGTCTCGCCATCCGTAGTGACTTCGTCGGTTAACAACTGATCACGATCAATGAAGAACTGATGTTGATTGACAAAGACGGCGGTAACGCTGGCGCCTCCGTTGAAATCATGAAGGACTTTGGCACATTCCATCATGTCTTCGAAGTTTTGACGACGATAGCTATCGTTGAATTGTTTCAAGAGGTCCTGCTCTAGTGTCTCGCAGAATTTCTCGAGGACTTCACGAGTGTTGTGTCCCTTCTTATTGCTGGGGACACCATTAGTGACGCCGTTACGGTGTCCGTTCGTTTGTCCCCAGGAGGCCGGATCAAGTCGCTGGCTTATCCGCATAAGTTGTCGCGCAATCACGGCACAGCGCACCTTGTTCTCGGAACCGCCCTGTCGTTGTATGTCTTGGAGAGACGTCAATCGTCCGGTCTCGCTTACTTCGGTCCAGCATTGAATCAAGAAGATAGCATCTTGAGCACGCCTTCGTTTCCTGTCCAACTCCTCCAATTTCTCGCCAATTTGAACAGCAATATTCCCACCGCCATCAGATCTGCTGTTGGGTTCATGATTGTGTGTATTGGCGGAGTTGAGGGAGAGATCGAGCGCTTCGAAGGAGCTCATGGATTGATCGAGCTTTCGACCCAGGGTATCCAGAGTCTGGTCATGTTGGGTTTCGGCTCGACGCACTTGTGACAGTAGTTCTGATTCCTTCTCCTGGAGCTCATCCCCCAGTAGGGCGAGCTGCGATAGGGCGTCTAGGGGTCTGATCAGCGCAACAATTCCTTGATAATGAACGAAGCTATAACTGACTCTCGAAAGTTCGAATCAATGGCTTCGGGTCGAAAGCTGCCTGCGCATTTCCCGATCGACGATTTGTAGGAACAGCGCTTTCTGCTAGGTTGTCCACGAAGTCCCGTACGATAAAGTCCTTATTGGAGAAGTCGTCCAATGTGAAGCTCGGCCCCTTTGGGAAGAGGCTCTTGGGCCCTGAAGCAGACCGCTCCATAGTCGGAAAGCTGGAGACGCTGGTAGAGATGCAAGGGCTACATGTGGGAGCAGCTATCGGCCGTCGCTAAAGTCGTTCGGTCGATTTGCGCGAAGGCCGCGTTGTCGCGTCGTAGATGTCTCGTCTATAATGTTCAACACCTATCCAGTCCAGGCCAGGTCAGGTACCTTGCCGATGTACCTCCAGCCAACCTGGAAGACCTCCAGCCCCGCCTACCCATCCCAACTGCGCCACAGCCAACACGCACATGCGACGACAGTTAGCCCGCCTTAGCCAGGAACTCGGTAAGTGGAGCAGAACGACGTAACAGTGGCAGCATCAGCCACGGTTTCCGTCAGCTTTTTGGTAGCCACGTCTGCCCACAAAGCTCCCAGGTTGCTGGCAACTTATAAGATCTCTCTACCCCTTCTGCTCCGGAGAGGCCAACACCCAAGTCGGTAGCTTAAGAGTTCTGTGTATACAAGGTGTCGACTCCAAGCTTATCGATCCGCATACAATTCCTGCGACCTTAATTCCGTCAGTCAGCCACCACAGGCTGCACATACCTCGAGATGCCTCTCATGACGGCTAGAGACCGTCAGGCCTACCGAGCCGATGACGCGAAGAACCACTCGCTGCTGACTGAGGAGGAGAGGCAGCGGATGCTTAGAGTGGGTGACCCCTTAACTGGTTGTCGTAGTGGTGGTCTAACATGCTGCAGTCGTATCTTCCCCCTCCAAACGAAGTCCCGACCACTCAACCCAAACACGCATCCCAGCGAAGGTCTAGACTGGGCGTTCGACGCTTCATTGGCCACCAAGTTCACGTCCTCCTCTTTGCTCTCCTTCACGGAATATTCTCGCTATACATTAAAGTGCGACAAATGTGGAATCTCGTCTGTTATCAGATTTCTTCCGTCCTTTACTATCACCATGGCACGCCGCAATACATCAAGAGGGACATCATGGCTTTGAGAAGGAAACCTCACCACTTAAGTGTTATTTTGAAGGCCGAAGAAAACAATAGAGCAAAGACGGATGTTGAACGACTATTAGACGAAGTCGCTGAGATTGCGACTTGGTGCGCTTGTGCTGAGATTCCTATGCTCTCAGTATATGAGAAGACAGGTACGACTACCGGTTAAAATACTGGCGTTAATCGCTAATGGAGATGTTGCAGGGGTGTTAAAGAAGCATATGCCACGCGTCTACGATGCTGTCTCCCAGAAATTCACCTTCTACTTCGGTGGTCAACAACCTCGTCTCTCAGTGACCTCCCCGCATAAGGAAGGTTTCCCACTGCCTACGGGCGAAAGCCAACAAGGACACTTGCGGCTACATTTGATCTCTTACGAAGATGGTAGGGATTCAATGGTTGACCTTACTAGGACCTTGACGGAAATGTCGCAAAAGGGGAAGCTTTCTCCCCGTGACATCTCAATGGAATTGATTGACGCGGAACTGTCGGAGGGTATCATGCCTGAGCCAGATCTCTTGATCACCTTTGGTCCTCATATCGAGCTGTCAGGGTACCCACCTTGGCAAATTAGGCTGACTGAGATCTTCTGCTTAAGAGACAACGAAGTGGTCGGCTACCAGGTGTTTTTGAAGGCCTTACGGAATTATGCCAAGGCCCAGATGCGTCACGGGAAATAATTCCTTCATAAGATGGGTTTTTTTTTGTTCTTTGTCGGTATGGGCAGTTTTCTTCATTATATATACCCTCATGGTTTCCATAACATCATTTCTCGGGCGATATTGTTCCATCGATGGACAGGCCCCGTCCCGACGTTGTAGTTATAGTAATTTTCTGTTCCACCTTTGACCATGGCTTTGCGGAAAGTTATGTTGATTCTGCCTCCATCTTCTTGGTTCCTTCCTGTTCGCTTCGGAATCGAGTGCAACCAGTTCGACTGGGTTCTTCCCCTCATTAACACCATGTCACCGCTTCCAAGTGGAAGCTTCACAGATTTAGCCTCTGACGAAACTGTATTCATACTTCCTGGTGGCGCCGGTTTGTGTTTCATTAGGAAGTCACGTCGAGCCCCCAGAGAAAATGAAGCAATCGCAGGATCCCGCCCCAGAAATTGCTCGTCATCGCTGTGGAAGGAGATGCTATCTGAGCCGGAAGCATAGTAGTTGACGAGGCAGAAGTTGAATGTGCAGCCTGTGGCAGTCTCGGCAGATTGGCGAAGCTCGTCAAGACATTTTGGGATGGGTCGGGGTGGATACTTGCTGTACAACTTATCCGATACCCTGGAACCTGTTTTTGTGTCTACCACTCGGCCACTATCATCGAACCTGGATGTCTCGTCGAGCCCAAATACAGTTGTCCATCTGGTGATACTTGTTAGTCATGTAGAATGCTGTTGTTCACACGGGGTTTTACCTTGGAGTGCGTATCCTCGTTTCAATGCCTCCACGCTTGATCTGATACTCCACTCGGTAGAAGGGTAATTCTGAGCGAAGAAACTCGAAAAGCGGGCGAGAAACCGAGCTTGGCATATACGGCTCAAAGTAGAGCAAGTCTAGGTCTGGCTGGTCATTTATGTCTCGCCCGACTCGGCATGGGAGAGAGTGTATCTCTCTACTTAGAGATAATGGAAGGTTCTTGATAGGGTGGGGGTATTGCACATGGCATGAATGGCCAACCTGAGATCCACATTAGAATTGTAGATCTTCAAAAGAAATGATTCGGTCTTACTTCTTCTTTGTCTGATGCCTCTGTGATTTCATTGCGTGGTCTCTTCGCTACTGGGCTGAAAAAAGCATCAAGGGTTCGCTTCTTTGACATGGCTTCAAGGCAGGATAATGCTATACCAATATGTGGGTGGTGGTTCTTGGGACGACCTAAGTCTGGTCTTGTGATCTATGAAGGAAGTGCAATGACTTCCACTACATAGATGCTATGTAGAAATGAGCCGCATTCGAGTCGTGACATCACCTTGAATTTCAGCCTTGCATGTCGTGAACTAACACGTCGAAGGCTCGTGGCGTCAAACGTGGCGGTGCAAATGTCATTTAGCTAACCCTAAAGTCATTCAGCCTCGCAATCCCTGTCACGACCATTCAGAACCTAACGAAAGGACCAGGCGTCATTATGGATGTCAGTCAGGGCCACCTCGTAAACAAATTTAACTGAAGGCTAATGAGGAGAATCAGAAAACTTCACAACAGCTGGACATGAATCTGTTCCGAGCTCCCGCGGCCCGCGCGGCCAAGACGCTGGACAAATCGCTTTTTGCAAAGACTCTCAACGCCGCTGCGGCGTCTATTGCGGAAAACCGACATATCTCCAAGTATCGCAAAGAACTTGAGAAAACTAAGGAAATGCTGTTTCTGGACAAATTTGATACTATTGTACCACATCCGGACCCGACTCTTGCTTCTCAAGGGAAGAAGTGCCTTGTGCTTAGTCCTCAAATCAAGCCTTCTTGTGAGTTTGCACCTCGTCTATTGAGGCTAGGCATCCAGCCACTGACCGTGTACAAACATAGCACCGGAAACTTGGAGTCCTATACTGCAGGAAGCTACCGAGCTTGGCCATCTGAAGGTTATTCCTTATGATATTGAGATTGGCTATGATCTATGGAGCTATTGTACGATGCCCAGCTTTCTTTCTTCTCTTGGTGGTTTGCCAAGATACTAACATGATACCTGAAGTCGACGTAATGAAGTCAATACTGCCGGAAGAGCTCCACGACGAGATTCCCAGCGGTTTCAACACCGTAGGGCATGTTGGTAGGTTTTCCCAGTCGTTGCATTTGTATTCGGACAAAGGCTAACCTGGCTAGCCCATCTAAATATCAGAGACCAATACCTTCCTTATAAGAAGATTATCGCCCAAGTCTTGCTCGACAAAAATCCCCATCTCAAGACCGTCATCAACAAGGTCGATAATGTCGGTTCTGAAAATGAATTCAGAACGTTTGCATATGAAGTGCTCGGTGGCCCTGACGACTTGAACGTTGAGGTTAGCGAAGCGGGTTGTACTTTCAAGTTTGACTACTCGAAGGTATACTGGAATAGCAAACTTGACACCGAGCATAAGAGAATCACGAGCTTCTTCAAACCAGGTGAAGTTGTTGCAGACGTTATGGCTGGCATTGGCCCATTCGCTGTCCCAGCTGGTAAGAAGGGAGTCTTTGTTTGGGCAAACGACAAGAACCCTGAGAGCTACAAGTACTTGGAAGAGGCTGTCCGAAGAAACAAGGTAACTATACCCCTATTTGGGGAAACTTGGTATTAGTGCTAAGTTGTCCAGGTCTCTGAGTACGTGAAACCCTTCAACGAGGACGGGCACGACTTTGTCCATAAGGCAGCCGATCTTGTGCTGGAAGCTTCAAGACGAGGCGATTGTGCGGTTGTAAAGCCGCCTCGACCATCAAGGAAGTCAGACAAGCCGCAGCCCCAACCCATCCGGATACCAGTTCCTCCAACGATCTCCCATTTCGTCATGAACCTCCCAGCCTCAGCTATCGAGTTCCTTCATAACTATAAGGGCCTATATGCCGGCCACGAAGACCTTTTTGCTCCCCATACAGAGACCAAACTGCCCATGGTTCACGTTCACTGCTTCTCCGTCAAGGCCGACGACGAAACCCCCCTCAACGACATCTGTCAACGGATACAAAGAGAGATTGGCGTGTTGCTCAAGCCAGGCGACCCCGAAAACGACGGCGAAGTGCTTATCTACGACGTTCGGGACGTCGCGCCCGCGAAACGCATGTTCTGCGCAAGCTTTCGATTGCCGCGCGAGGTTGCCTTTTCTCCGAGAGCATAGATAGCCCCGGATCAGCCCGAGCCGACTTGCGGACAGCCGGAGACCGAGTTTCGTGCACTGAGCCTCCCGCTCTCGGGATTGTTATGATTCGAAATGGGACTACAATAAACGAGGTCGTATTGTTGTCGGACCTGCCCGTCGCAGAACGTCTTATCACATTCCCCACCGATAGACACAATGACGCTTGATAAACGTGATAAGAGTCCAGCCTCAGACGAGAAGCTAGAATTAGCAGAGAGCTAAGCCCTGGACTGCATGCAGCCGGTCAACGCAGGTTGGCACCGGGATCACTGGGCGATCGACACACGACACACGAACTCATCCCAGTCAGCTGTGGCGTGCGCAAACTTCTCATCCGGGCAAGGCGCTCATGGTGTTTTAAGATGTGTGCGGTTCGTTCAGGACAAGCTCACATTCGCGAGAGCAGACCGACACCCGAGAAACTTTGGTGTTGAGAGAAATGCAATAATCGGAACACGTGCCTTGCGGCAATTCACTTTGACGTCGCACAACAGGACCGTTAGACCACACCGACGGCGCATGCATTTTCTTGTGAAACCCCAAATGGACGTGAGCGGTAAATTCGACTAGGACAGGGATCGTTCAGCAGGCTCACAGCTCACGGCAATGATGTGTAGGAGGTGGCTGCATCAGCTCGAGGTGGTGCGAGTTACGGGCGATTGCCGAGTCTCGAGTTAAACAGAGAAATGCCACCACCAGACTGACCCCCGTCCATCGAGGCAAACGGAACCCGGTGTGGTGAGATGCATATGGCCCTTGCAAAAGAAGACGTTATAGCATTCGCGAACCCCACGCTTCATCGCCCACGCCATGTTGGCTTCCCCATGTGATTGTACGAAGTACGACGAACTGTGAGCTTGTTTTGTCGCCAACATGCGACTCCCCCCCTTGACATTGATGCCTCTCTTGTCGCTTTGCTTAGCTTGCTACCATCAAGCCATCCAAGCCTCACGGACAACGACCGAACACTCCAACAACTAACAGATGGAGACGAGAAGTTTACGGATTAATTGGGCGTTTAGCTTGGTGGCAAAGGATGCTCGGACGACCTGGCGGCCTGTGTTGTCGCAACACCCAACTGGGATGTCACCACGAATGGGCTAGGATTGCGACATCAAATTACCCTGCAGTCTCGCATGACTGGATATTTCGATCAAATATGGATATCAGAGTTCACAAAGCCCTTTCGCCATTTCCCTCGAAATGGGTTCAGTCGTACAAAGGTGGTCCCCGTTGTGCTTTGATCCCTTCAAGCAAGAACAAACCTTCTTCGAGGACCCCACTGCCAGTTAAACGCCCGAGCTATTCCTAGCTACAGCGGGTCCAGCGAGTTCAGAATTGACTCCTAAACTAACTTCGGTCAATAACAAACGGATCCGGGCATGCAGTGGCGAGTTTCGGCCCGCAATCTGATGGGTTTCCTACCGAGCCTCTTCCCTCCCGCGCGTACCTTGCCAGGGTCGTAGAGTAAACTACAACCCACACCAGGTCAAGCAAAATCTTTGATATACAGTACCTATGCCATCTAGCGGCCCGTTGCGGATCCGATCGACAACCGAAGAGAATATGAAGCGATGTCTCCAGAACTCGATGGAGGCTCCCTGATTCACAACATGGGGCACCCACCTAGTAGTTGCGCCAGGACGTCTCCGTGGTTCTGGGCTTTGCAGTGCAGCGGGTCATGAGGTGGAGACCGGGAGGCTCGCGTCCAAAAGTGGGTAAACTATGAGGCTGATTGCTGTAGAGTCGAAGTTTCGCAGGGAACAGTCTGGGGGAGTTGTGCGGAGGGATTATGAAAGGGATTGTGGTTCGCGGATGCGTGAACCAAACTTTGGTGACGCCCGTTATGTTTTATCCCGATATGCAGGGTCGAGCTTCAGAGACACACGAGGTAGAAAGCTATAGCTTCAAATCGTCGATCTTCGAAAGGGTCTCGAAATGGTCCAGGATGTATCGGCTTCGGCTTCGCTCGAAAGGAATTCTCCTGCATTGTCGTGTCTGCCTGATATCGAGCCGCAACGCTAACTTTCACATGCTGATACAACGAGGAGATCAAGGAAGTTGTCGTACAGCAAGGCACTTGGTCAGCAAGTAGCAAGGGTGAATCGACGCCAAATGCAAGAGATGCAGAAAACGCACAAGATGCAGAAGATTGCAGCAGGAGCTTTAAACGACCAATGGAAACCCCATGAAAGGTGTCTCTGCAGTGGAGTGAGCATTCCCTCTCCGGAGCGTTTGCCCCCTCTCTATCCCATCCACCCACACAGTGCTTGGCTTCAACGTGGCCGGCTATGTCGAATTAGAGTGAACAGGGCGGGCAGGCTGTTAACCGATCGACGGTACGATAAACTAGATGGAAGCTGAAGCACTGTCAACGAGGGTGAGAGCGATGGTGCGATTGGCCTGTTGCATCGAAAGTTGACTACATGCCATCCTCGTACGGTGGGGAGGGAGTGAGGGAAAAAGAAGTGAGGCACTCAACATGGAGCAGCATCTTCAACTGAAGATAATGTTATGCGTCTTTCTCCAGATTTGGAGATATGGTTCCCCCGTTGATCTAAGATTAGTAGATGATTGCCAGCTGGGATAAAGGCACAGCATGATGCATTGATCAACAATGACACGTCCCCACGCCGATAACGACAACGCAAAACTTCATCCAGGTTCGCAAGGGGTAAACAAACTATGTGGTGACCACAAGTTCGTCAGCATGGACGGGAAACGGGAACGGTAAGCAGCCTGGTGGCTTGGCAGTATGGCAGCCCGGACGAGTGGTTTCGTCTGGAGAAAAACTCCATCACGATGATATGTAAATGAATGGCCAGCATCACAACAATGAACACCCCCCAAGCAGCCCGGTAGGGTCGCATTGCATCGCGCATCGCATGCGACGGGGGCGGCGGGACCGAGATCCTCGACTGAGGGTGCAGACACACGTAGCCAAGGACGGGTGGGATGGGCGATTGGGTGTGTGGTGTCGAGGCAACTTGGTGGTGTCGCGACCGAGTTGGCAAAGTTAGTCGGGAGGTTGATAAGGTGCTTAGCCCCTCTTTCTCGCTGCGGGATGATGCGATTCTTACAAGATTCAAGTTGCCTTTCGCCATCATCTGGTGGCAGCACGTACTGAATGCGTACAGAGGCGCATCCTATCGCTGGCTGGCTGGCCTCAGAATATCTTATCCCCCAAGCTTTGGATGCGATAAGACCAGCCGCCGAGACCACAAAGGCGTTGTCGCTTGCCATCGATCGTCGATCTACTCCAGACGGCAATGGAGTCCCCGGGACCTCTTGTAGGCGGAGATGCAAAGGTAGCAACCTGGATGTCAAGTTCTAGCTTCATACGACAATATGTGCCTATAATGCATGTTGTATGAGGTACTGCATCCTGCAAACGGTCTTGATAGATGACCGTGGGGGGCAACTCGTACGCTCGGGAGGGCTTGGTCTCAGGGTCTTGACGAGAGCTACGTTTGCCGATCAGGGTCCTCCTGTGCAGTAATCACTGGATAATGTGTATTGAATTGAATATAGCTTGGGTCGTCGAAAATAGGACCGGATGTCAAGGTGGTTGTTTATTGAGTGTTTGCGTTCGTCAACTCCTCGGGAACTCTCGAGCCACAACGACCGAACTACCGCCCGGAGTCTCTAGATCCAGGCCCTGAGTTCAGCCCCCTCAAGCCGTCGTGGCTGGGCTACTGAGATACGACGGGATGGCGGAAGCCAGTGTGCTGTAGCAAGGCACGCAAAGTTAGAAGTGTGCCGCAATTCCAGTAAAAGATAAGGCCATCGGGAGCTGGTTAGCTCATGTCCGTATTACGGGCAGATTTGCATGATGGTGTAGGAGTGGCTTGCCATTAACCTTGCCAATTGTCGTAGCGGCATCACCAAGTTGACGAAACTGCCGCTGGAGCTTGCAGTGGGGTGTGGCCAGTACGGCAGCCAACTGAGAGAGGCCAGGGGAAGATTCTCAATGGCCAATGACGAAGCTTGCGACGGAACGTCAGCTAAGAGTTAACGTAGATTGGACGATTTGGTGGCCTGCAGATTGTTTCACTAACAGGCGTCTGGCCCATGGCGATATTGTCAAGTTGTTGGCGCGCGAGTCTAGACGAGGTGAGAGCTTCCAGGATGTTGATATGATGCATTTGACTCGGTTCCAGAGCAGAGACATTGTAACATCGGTATGGGCGAAGGCCCCGCTGAGGAGAGGCCTGTCACGTCCAACAAAGAATGAGGCGATACAAATTTTGAGCTCGGAAAGGGATCCCAGGTATGTACGTAACTGCGTCAAAAACAAGGGGAAACTGGGGATTGAATCTGGGGGCGTCGGGGGAGGAATCCTGGCGTCGTTCGGGTGTTGGCGATCTCACACAGATGAGCCAAAGCGTAGACCCGTGGGCGCGTTCGTGTCTTGGACCTGTCTATGCTTCTGGAACAGAGCCAAACAATCAACTCCACTGGCGTAGCCGTAGCCGCTGGTGTTAAGTTTTCTGGCCGTCACACCGAGCGAGGGCCTGCTGAGCTGTGGCTGCGCTATGTAGCATCCAATGCTACTGTATTTGAAGATCGAGGGTTTGGTGTTTCTCACAGTCAACGGGAGAAGTCGGAGCCACGATCGAGAGCGTCCTTCTCACCATGGGCAATTCTGGTATGGATGAATCACGGGACATGGCCATAGTGCCTGTTGGATAAGGAAGCAAGAGAGAAACCTTGGTTGATGGATCGACAGTTTTGGTGACAGCACTGACGACACACGCCCACGTTCATGATATCAGTTCTGGTGTTGAGCATCGATCGATCAGGACAATGCGGGATAGTGTGTGGACGAATCGAATAGAGACGACTTTGAATGTCACCAGCCGAGTTGACCCCGACGGAAATGGCCTTATCCTTTCCTATACCTCCACGATACCTAAGTAAATTGTCTACCCTGTGCTTCATCTGACCTCCAATCGGCCGAATCGCAAGGTTGACTTGATTGATTTCGAGGCGCACCCTGCCCTGGTAATCAGTATTGAATGGAGTTATTACATTCCTCTGGTGCACGGCAACCATCACGCAAGCCGAAACATGTGCAAAGTCAGGGCGCTTTGAAGAACCTCAATTGGTAGGGCAGTAAGTAGTACTGGCTTCTCGCTCCGAACTACCGAAACTCTAGATATGCCCCCAATGAACGCTTGCGGGTGAGGGTTTAAGAGAGAAGAAGTTGATAACAGCCAAACGCTACGAACACGCTCTGAGGTGGTTCTTAGCGGCAGAGGTTCAAGGTTTGGAGTGCCGTCTAGGGCGGCGAAGTACCTTGACGGGAGGCATGTTAGAGTTCAGGGTCAACAGTGACAAACTACACCCTATTAAAAGCCACTTGCGGCCCTTTTTCTGGCTCTATAATTAGAGGGGCCACCTTGAAGATCCTGGAACTTTGCGAATATGCGAAGATAAGATGGAGAATGCCTCCTGAACCTTCGGTGGTGTATCTGATATCGCAAACGATCCACGACCCTGAAGGCAAAGGAGAGGCTCTTGACCACATTAGGTGACTCCGTCGTGCGGGTATTTTGGCAGGCGGCTCAAAAAGCTTTTGCAAGTCCAATGATCAATCCAATCCCAATCAATTAAATCGACCCCGGTCTTGCCCCATGGTTGCCCCCCATCGTGCCAGGGTTGCGGTGGGACAAAGGTCGCAGATGACCCAGCTTCTGGAACCTCAAACCTTGATGATCCTTGTCTGTTCCCCGCTTTGCTTTCGCTTTTTCACCCCTCGCAGAAGAAAAAAACTCAACGCTTGGCACGTTGCACTGGCAGGCGAATGTGCAGGCTTTTTTTCATAGGGGATTCACCACCCAGGTACGTACCTGCTTACGCTCAACGGAAGTGATAATGCTTGAGAGGTGGTACTTCTCACCGTCGGGGAAACTGGCCAAGAGGCACGCCTAAATTCAAAACGTATATGAGGTCATGACGAAGTGTTTTCTTATGTAAATCAATCAAGCTTCCCACTGCAAACCCTGCTGCGCTCGTCATCGCAAAGTCACAGTGAGCTCAGACCAATCTGCCTCAGGCCCTGGCCGGGACCGTTAAGCCGGGTTCCGCCCCCCGTGTCTCGAATCTGGAAAGCCGAGAATGAGCACAAGAAGAGGCGTTGATAGGGCAGCAGAGGCTGGAAAAGGGAGGTCCATGATATCGAGATAGGCATGTAGTCATACGGAATCCGTGGCTATGTCTCCTGGTGTTCCCCCATTGTATCCCACGTTCTCTCCCTGTGCTCTGATCCCCTGGCTGGTTCCTTTGTCGCAAGGAATAAACCCCCAAAGATCCATCATCCCATTCCTCTTGCACGAGACCATCCTGGCTCGGCGCACGGAGGCTCCAGAAGGTCGAGCCTGGACTAGTTAGCCGCGGAAGACGGAATCGCAGACGGTGTTCCCTTATGTCTCCAGCCCATTGAACTACTACAGTATTGTGCTATGTATATAGTAAGAACGGGGCCGGACTCTGTGACTGTCCGGACGAGGGCCGATGTCGTGTTTTTGCGCCTGCGGCTCATATTTTATCACGTTCTCTCTGGCTCAGGCACCTCATCAAGAGCACGGACGGGCTCCTCGTTGCATTGATTCGTATACTGCAGGATCATAGGTCAGGAGACGTAACAGGAGATTCCCACACCAATCATTCTGCAAAAATTCAGGATGGTAGACCGAGCACTGGATGCTCGTCGTGGACAGCGCCCCTGGAGACTCGTTGCGCTCGGCCATGGGAAACCAGCAAATGGGCGACGCCGCACTGCACTCCGCACGCCCCTCGATCCGTGAACAGGGCCGACACAATAGTTAGTGCTCGAGTTCCTCCATTCAATGGCAAATTGGGCCCTGACCCGCTCGCTTTGCCCACGAAGCATGAGGGCACCGCAACCAGGGCCAGTGATGCATTCACTCAGTGTATGCTCTCTTGTGCAATCTTTTATGAACTCGAGAGTTTAAAAACAGCCCGTAGTCAGAACCTGCTCGGTAGCTTCCGCGTGGGCTCTGATACTTTGCTCAGTAAAAGGTCACCCTCAGGTACGCAGCGCACACCATCAACCACCCCCCATCCGAACCATCATCGTCACCAAACGCCCACTCCCACGCACGCCCACACCATCTCTCGGGGTACATCTGTACTCCTGAACCCTGTCCGCTCCAGACAAACCTTGCCCTGCTCCAGGCCTTTGCAGGGCTCCACGCCGGACTCCTGCGGGATCCACCCCCCTCTCGCTCTCTTCCCTTGAGTCTTTCAATTCCTGGACGATTCCTGGACCTCGCTCAACCGACAGCCCCCCCAGTCAGTGGAGAGCAGCTACAAAAGCCCAGGATCACTAGAGAGTCGCCTGGGGGTCCCCTGCAATCAGCCGCTTTTGCAGTCAAGCACTCTGCACCGTCCTGCCGGTCCATCTCTTCCGTCAGAAACAAGCGTCGATCCGTCTTCACCCGCCACACGCACTGCGACCCTCTCAGCGGTCGCATCTTTTCCATCCATCCTTTTCGCCTACTGTACAGAGCCTTTACCCAATCCTGTTAGGCCCTCGGGTCACCAACAAAAGTCTTTCCTCGTCTGCCTACACTATCGCTTCAGTTTGCAGTACATGTTTTTAACCTCTGGGCTTCCCCGTTGTCCCTAGTTCGACTCGTCCTTATCTTTGGCCTCCTCTCTTCTCCTCTTCCGTCCTCCTCCTCCCTCCTCAGAACGAATCCATTCCAATCAAACTTCATATCATTTCAGGGTTTCCTCACCTCCCTCACAGACCTTTTATCTCCTCCCATTCCTTCGCGTCTCCGCCGCCTCCCCCACGAAATTCGTCACCGCCTTGGCCGACACTTTAGTTTGTGGACAATCTTCCAACGCCACCACGCCCTCGGTCAGGCTCAGGCCCAGCGTCTCTTGGTACCGCGAACTAGTCCGAAACGAATTAGAGCACCTGTGACCTGGGGCCTGCCAGCAGCCGACGCTCCTATAACCCGCCCCCCCACCCGTCGGCAATCCTTCTCTCATTCTTCGGACTTCCTCCCCACGCCAACTTCATCCATCTCGACACTTCAACTTGACTTCATCCCCCATGAGTCTTTAGCCTGACAACCTTCAATTCGGTAGCTGCGGCGTCTCAAGGTCCCGTATGCGGACCGCATCACCTTCCACAATGGCCGTCGTTCTCTCCTCCGACGACAACAGCTACTTCGTCTCATCGCCTCTAAGGCGTTCGCATTCACAGACCAGCTTTGGCCCAGCCTCTAACCTCCATCATTCTTCCACCTCGCGCTTTAACGACCACTACCACACGACCTCAAAATCATACTCTACAGATTCTGCTCCCTCCTCAGCGCCCTCTTCCCCGCGAACAATACATGCCGAATCTACCGACCTTTCCTGCGCATCCACCCCTGCAACCAATCTCTCCATTGCATCTGACTTTGACGACCCCCTCGGCCTCGCTGAGTCTCCGGAGGATCACTTCATGTTCCCTTCCTTCCGCCAGGACAAGTTCTTCGTTCAACCGGAAATCCACCCGGACGATAATCTGGAGCCACCGCCCAGTCCCCGCACTGGAGACTCTTATACAGTATCTCCTGCCGATCATGAGGAAGATGATACCTCCACCAACACCTCAAGACCTGATAGTCCTGAGTGTGGTGAGCATGCTGAGGACGACACAGCAGTATCAAGTCGACCGTCACGGCAAGTGGATTACCTCTCCCATGAATGGAGGGAAGAGGATATCTGGTCATCATGGAGATATATTGTGACTCGCAGAGGCGAGTTCCCTAATGCAGCCCGACTGGAGAACGCTTCTTGGAGGACATGGATGAAGGCCAAGAATAACCTCAAGACCATTTCACCCGAGTCATTAAATTGGTATGCATTCGGTTCATTCTCTCTAACATGCATTTAGCTAATACCCTCTAGGCTCAAGGATTGTGACGTGACTTGGCTTTACGGTCCCCTTCAATCAGGAGTCAAACCCGTTCATACTACTCAGACTGAGCCTTCTAGTGTATCGCTCTCTAAGACTGGCTCCCTGGTAAACCTTAACAAGAAGCCAATCCTCAAGAAACGCAGCATGTCCGAAGTCATGCTCCAAAGGTCCTTATCCACCGCTTCACTATTAAAGCAAGCTACAGCAGCCGTTCAGGCTCAGGAGACGAGAGGTATTTTGAGACCCCATCTGGGACGGGCAAATACGGACTATTTTGCATATCCCTTCTCAACGAGGAGACTTAGTGGAGAAAGCAGCAGTGTTGCACCATCAACAGAATCATCGGGTGTTACTTCACCAACTTGTGGACGAAAGCACATCCATTTCAACGAGCAAGTCGCGCAATGCATTGCCGTCGACGTTAAGGGCGAAGACGAGGAAGATGACATGGAGATGGTTAACCCACACAGCGACGATAGCGACTCTGATGATGGAGTCATGATGAAACGCCTGAAGACCAAGAAGCGCCCAATGACTAGGAGACGGACAATCAAGGCGAAGCCTGAGGGCAAAACGATTGCCATGCTGCCATCCACCACCCTTAAGTATCGAGAGGATACCCCAGAACCGCGAGAAACGGCCATGAAGCACTCACGAAGTCCTCTCATGTCTCCCTCATCATCCCAGGAGACTCTGCGGCCAGCGAGGCAATCTGGAAGATTCTTCTTTGGGGAAGAGGAAGACGAGGGTCTGGACGACGCACTTCTCAGCCCTAACGGTGGATGGGCGTCACCTACATCGGGGAATGTTAGTCCTGGATTGCAACGATCACAATCGTCAGGCAGTCTGTGTGAAGAGCCCGCTGGCATGAGGCGGACTCCTTCCGGGATGTTCATGCCTTACGATGAGGTGGACTCTCAAACCGGCGAGGGCATCTTTGGCCGGGTCATCGACACTGTCAACACTGCCCGGGACATCGCTCACGTCATCTGGAATGTTGGATGGAGAAAGTGATCGACTGAGGCCAAGAAAGCCCATCTTAATACCTACAGCACGATTTCCATTGGAAAAGCGGCTGCATTCTCGAGCGACTATCACAACACGATCAAATGTTATTCACGGCAACCCGACATACGGGCTAATGTTCATGATGGCACACTCTGGCGCATGCATCTATATGGCGTCTGTAATTTTTTCCATCCCTATACATCGTCGAAGCAGGACCAGGTTGGTCACGACCATCATTATCAGCCAATGGCAATCTATGGAAAGTACCACGCGTCTCGGCCTTTCGTCATTTACGGCCTGTGCGAATGAAACGAAGAGAAAGGACAAATAAAAGTAATTGGAATAGAGGTGGACGAATTGGAAGAAGCAAAACAACCAGATTAACAGCCGAGGATCATGGTCATGCGGATGTGTACCAGTTTCGGAAAAGGCTTGGTGAAAACAAGGAACTCGGTGCCTTACCGAGGAAACCTGGAAAGGATGCACAATGACCGCATCTGGGCTGAGCGATGGTTGAAGGTGTGGAGGAAGGGATTCGAAACGGACCATGGGGTGGACAAGTAACAAACGGGGCCCGGGGGCCGGTCGGCGTTTACTTCTGCTGTTTTCTCATGATATCCCGGGAGATGTGGGCCCTACGGATGAAGGGCGACATCGGGCGATTACGGGTCACGGATTACGGATTTGGTTCTGAAAGGGGAATACATGGCAACGGCAATGATTCTTGGAGCGTTTAGGGAATTGGGGATCTGTACATAGGAGGCACGCACACGCGAAAGGAAAGAGATTCCAAAACACCAAGAATACCAAAAATTACCAAGTCAGATTTGTGCAATGTCGCCAGGGCCCAGCCATGGGGACTACGCTTTGCCACTCTACCTCCGCGCCCTTGCAGGCTCCCAAGCTACCAAGGTTCGCTGCCAACGAATCGAGCAGGGGTCCACGTGGATCATAGGTAAAGTGTGTGATGCGTGATGCAGGTGAGCAGCAAGTGAGGAGATTTTGTTGGGGATTTGGCCCGTGTTTCTTGCACGCGTGACCTCATACCACGTGCACTAATTCAAGCTTGTCCACAGGGAGTCCCAGTCCAATTGCCGTCAATCGCGTCCTCTATTTGGTGATACAGTATGGTACAGTACATTACAGTTGGCCAGATCAGCCCATGCTAAAACAGAGATGACAGGTCTTTCCCAACCCGTCTAATCCAATCAGTCAATGCCTCGTCGCCAATTGCTCGGCTAGACATCATCAGGAGGCCCGTTTAGGGTGTCTCAGAGAATGAACCATTCCCATCTCCACAAGGCAGAAAGAAACCTGGAGGTACCCCTTGCGTGATGCGGGGTCTCCACGTCAGGTCGGGTATCCCCGTTCATCGGCACCGGGGTAGTGTTTCCCCGGATGGCGATCAATGACGGGTCAAGGAGCTGGAGAGATCGATCAGAATCGGTTGCCAGTACCGTCCAGGTACCTGAGGGCCTTGACGAAGACGTTCCGGGAGTGGACGTTGACGTCGGCGAGCTCAACATCGAATTGATCGCCGACCCTGACGTCCTTCAAGAGGATCTTGTCGTCGACACCGTCGACATCCATGATAGCGTCTAGATCAAAGAAGTCGAGGCGGCCCATCAGGCCCTGGCGCCAGCGGGAGGTGACGGTGAAACGCAGCAGACGCGGCGCCGAGTTCTCGAAGCGCCAGGCGCGGACGAGGGCGATGAGGATCCATTCTTTGATGCCGTGGGAGATGGCACGGGCCATCTTCTCGCGCATGTGCAGGAGGGAGAGGGTGGTTGGGAGCGTGGTGGATGTGAAGGGGAGGATCTCGTCGAGGTTGTCCTTTGAGGCATCGATGCGACGTTGAACTGAGCGCTCGTAGGCGAGGGCGGCGTGGATTTGCCAGTGGACGATGAGATCCGAGAAGCGACGCAGGGGGGAGGTGGCTTTCGCGTACATGTCTAGACCGAGCATGAAGTATGGGCCTGGGGTCGATGAGATCTCGATTCCGCCTGTGAGGCGGTTGAGCTCCTGTCGCTGTGTAGTTTTGGGCTCGATGCCCCGCTTGATGAGTGGGTAAATCTCCTTCGTTGCGTACTCGAGAGTCGCAGCGAAGTTAGTGGATGAGTGAACGTCCTTGCGGTAAGGGAGCGGGATGCCACGATCTGAGCACCAGCGTGCGGCGATCTCACCGGCGAGAACCATGGAGTTTGAGACGACGGAGCATCCGCTAGAAGACTCGTAGCCGATCTTGATGTACGGATCGGGTGGCAGAACCTTGACGCCCTTCAGGGGCTCCTGAACCGTGCTTGGCTCTGGGAATGATACCGTGACTGAGGGTCGAGGAAAGAAGTATGGCCACGCCCCCTTGTCCAATCTCTTCTGCTTAATAGCTTCCGCAAGCTTATACAGGGTACGGATGTCCTCCTTGCTGGGTTCGTCTAGATCCTTGACCATAGTCATCGGTCGATTAGGTGCAGATGTCACCACCCCTGGGAGGGTTCCAACAGTAAGGTTTTGTTCGGACACAAAAGGAGGTGCAGGCTCGTTGCAGAATTCCGATACGTCTGTGGGATCCAGATACTTGACGTTGTGGAGAACACCAGGCTCAATTTTGTAGTCCAGGAGCTCACCGGCTTTGTTAACCTTTGCGCTGAATGTAAGAGCTGGCCGACCAGCAGCGAGGGAGTAGGTATCGACTAAGCTTTGTGACTTGTAGTCGTTGGAGTTGTCTGTGCCAAGATCTGAGGGTAACATGGCCTGAAAGTGGCCAGGAAGATAAATGTTTTCAGGGATCAGTTCCATAAATTCGCAAAGTTCCGACTTTGGCTGGATTCCTGATGCTGGGTCTGCTGCGTGAACATGAATCCAGAACTCATTCGAATTGTCGGTACGTTCGAGAGAAACGCCGTCATCAATAAGAACGGTTGATGGGCCATCGATACAGAAGACGTTGTCGTACTTCCACTCTTTTCTGGATCCAGCCGCAATATCTGGTCGTTTTGAGTCCTCAATTTTGGTAGGAGTATTGCGAACGAGGCCACCTCCGCTCTCGATTTTAACGCTAGGAAAACGCACTTTGTAGCGAGAGGGGATTTCCCAAGGTGGAATCTCGCCGATCTCCTGTAAGAAAGTCCAGGCCGTGCTTTGGTCAAGAATAGCATCCGGGTATAGCTCTAGAGATCGCAGGATGAGAGATCCGTAGGCATGAAAACGGGAAGCATCCTCGAACAGATCATAACTTGCCCACCACTCGAGAAATCGAATAATATCCTGGCTAGATTTCGACCATCCTGGTGCCTCTAATTCGATAGAAGATTCCGAGGAGGGCGACACAATTCCGTGTCGAGTCCATGGACGCTTTTCACGGCTGGCCTTAACAAGCTCTCTAGCCTTCAAGATGAAATTTCCAAGTGCCGATCCCGCTAAATCTTCTGTAGTAAGGGCTCTTACTTGCTGCCCCGTTACCATGGTATACTCTCGGACTAATGAAGAAACGCGGTTGATCATCAAGGTATCGTGGTAAGGGAAAATCTCGAAGATGTGATCCCGCCGATGGCAGTCGGCCGAGGGACTTAGGGGTCGAAAAACGAAATCATTCCGATATAGTGCCTTGTGAACTGCGTAAAGAGCAGATGGAGGGAAACCGCTGGATTTCTTTAAGGACTTGGGGAGGAGAATGTCGGCAATATCGAATAGACTCATGTATTTCGTCTTTCGTCCGTCCGAAATCAGCGACCTGGCCTTATCCAGGGTAGTGAGACTGCTCTGATAGACATTTTCGGCATCCGTCATAAACTTGTTCATTTTCTGAATCAACTCAGCACCGGCTTCCCGCGAGGGTCCCTTGTCTTCTTTACGCAGTTGTTCGTACACATCTGGGGCTGCGATTGGAATCATAGATATCAATGATTTTAGCTCAGCAGGAGTCGCAAAGTTGGCCACGGTGAAGATGGAGGAGAAGCCTAAACTCATAACCCATTTGCCGTTGCTAGAATAAAAATGGTTACGATCCCCAAAGTAGCCCAGATAGACGGCAAAAACAGGTGTTCGCGAGCCAGGCTGCCTGTGGTTGTGTCAGCTGCATTCGCGACGGAGAAGGCAAGTTCACCTACTTCATCTCAACAAGGTCGCCAGGAGTCCTGGCAGCAGAGCCTAGGACGGAAAGCTCTGCATCCTCGTTGGTAGCTCCTTCGGAGGCAGCATCTACCATTCCATCCGCAGAGCTTCTAAAATTGTCTAGTTCGGAAGAGCCTGTTGATTGCGGTCTGGAGTTGCTGTTCGACACCTTACTGTAGAAACTCGTGTCGGGAACTAGCTGCTGGATCGGCTCCAGGTCGCCCTCTGCCACCCATTCGCTCAATCTTTGCCGAATCGGCCGCTTATCGAACTCGGGAGGTACCTGGGGAGCTGACTTTGGGATGTGCGAAGGGACGTATGCGTTTGCTGCGGTGGCCTGTGGTTGCGTTGTCACCAAGCGCTACAAGATTCTCTGTCAGTGACGATGCATCATACGTCTGGCGATTGGAAGACCAACTTTTTGTCTTGAATCAAATCGACGAACACTAGATAGACTTGAAGCACGCAGGCCATTGCGCCCTTGTGAGAGGCATCTCCAGCAGACATAATGACGACCAGAGAATTGAAGCATTTTGGCGCATTGAATCCTTTCCCATGCCTGCCTACACTTTCCATATGGAAGCTTGAAATTTTTAGTTACACGCGTTAGCGGCTACTGGGTCTCGCGGTGTCACATGATCTTCCACTTTATGGGCAAGGACGGGAGGGCAGGTATGCAGAAAACCCGAGCAATTCTCCTAATTACCAAAAATCTCTGCACATCAAGGACACCTAGTTTCTTCACTATCAAACCAATACAGAGCTGTAAAAGCGATGCTTCATATTGTGGCCTTGCACCACGGCACCATCCAAAGTTGTCGCACACGAACAGAACGGCAACAACGGCAAGACTGAGAGCTAATGATATTGCAGTGTTTCGCGATGGGGCTGATGGGCCGTTGACGTTGTGTCCAGCGACATGCCCTGCTGCTTGGGACCATGCTGAATAACAGCTGACTGGGTGCAGCAACCCTCAAAGTGGGTTTCTATTCTGAGATGATTTGGGTGGAAAACAAGCTTCCTGGATCGACATTGTTGCCCCTGGAGGCGGTGTCCACCATGCCCAAGATCATCCAACTAATTGAGCAGATTGAGCAACATCCAGAGACTTGCCCACTGAACTGATCTCGAGGCTAGCAAGTCGGGCGACTATCAGCCAAGACCCGATCGGTCTAGAAACATCACAGAATCGTCTCTTCCTCCGTGTCAAGTTAATATGGTATTGGCTGCCGCAAGGAACCGCATGGGATTGCGTGGGCGAGCCTGATCAGGCAGGCCCATGCAGTTCAAATCACTAAATCGCCTACCCGCCATGTGGTGCATATGATGGCTGTTTCTAGTCAACAAAAGATCCGATCGAACCCCAGGCGTCGTCTAAATCCCCGCAAAGTGGACGACACTACGACATTTTGGACATGACGAAACTCTGGCGACTAATCAGACAGTCGATGAAAGGGATGAAGCAGCGAAGCAGCCAATTCAAATTGGCGTCAGTCCATCGAGGGAGAACACGAGCATTGCTTTAGCTCCCTCCCATCAATAGACGAGGCGCCAGCCACACATCGACTAGGCAAATTGGGGGTCCTGGCAGATGCAGGAACAATCTCTGGACCCACCGCCCGACGAGCCGGTTGATTCAGGATGGCTGCTTGAAATCGGAAGGGACTTTCAAAACCTGCACCGAGAGACAGGCCTCGTGGGAGGACGCGCCAGACTCTGCGACCAGTCGAACCAGCAGAAGGAAAGAAGAGAAACAAGGCTCATCTCCCGGCGGGGCTTTCACCCACCTGCATCTATCATCATCTCGGAATTCCCCCAAAGACGGCGTTGCTCAGTGGCAACTGCGTCGTCGCCTCATTTCCTTAATGTCGCTTGGAAGAAGTCCCAAGATGCCCAGCATGAGCCGTCTCGGCCACTCATTTACTGCGTCCCAGACCTCCCAGGTCACCTTTCCCCCCCTTCGAGTGTGAATTTCCTAATGGGATGCCACCGCCGAGCCTTCCATCTGGTCCACCCCTTGAACGTGCCCAGGGAAATGAAATTAAACGCTACCCATGCTCCACACTCCCCTTTTTGACCGCGAGCGCCTGGCTTCAAGTGATAGGCCGCAGCGCCAACGGTGACCGCGGTGGCTCACCTCTCGGGATTGGCCCCCTGCCGTTCTTCAATGCGGTACCTTGCATTGAGCCTTTTCCAGGGCTGTGTCCCATGTATTCTTGGTATTCTTGGCTAGTCGGCTCTTCTTTGTGTTGCTAATCCTACGACACCCCAGCCAAGGACCCAAGCTTCAGCAACCTTGCCGCCCAGACTAAGCGCAGTGTAATAACAACAACCTAGTCTCCTCTAATAGCGTCGTCTCCTCCTCTCTTCTTCTTCCCTTTCCCTCCCTCACGAACCGTCAATGTCAGGACTTTAGGAAGCATCGTCAACTTCGCTTTCGTCCTCTCGTTTCCTTCGCTCCAATCCTACTTACCGCTTCACTCTTTTAGCGGGCATTCGTTTCTCACGTATACTATATACACACAACTACTTATTTTAAATTCAGCTCAACATGAAGGGAGGATTCGCTGCTGCCGCTGTTGCGGCTCTGGCTACTGGTGCTAACGCCGTTTCTCACCGTCACGCTCACGGCCTCTTCGCCAAGCGAGGTCATGAGGTTTGCGTGCCCAGCTGCACCACCATCTACTCGACTATCACCGGCGAGGCTACCCGTATGGACTACTGCGCGAATCTGAAAGTAGGAGAGTCTTGATGAACTGACTGGATTTCTAGTTGTGCCCTGCACTACCCCCATCCACCCTACTACGAGCTCCTCCAGCTCCTCCAGCTCCAAGGTCACTCCCAGCTCGAGCAGCAGCATCTACACTCCTCCCCCTCCTCCTCCCCCCAAGACCACCTCGACTCCGGCTCCGGCCCCGCCAACTTCGACTGAGGTGATCATCGTGGTCCCCGTCCCGACCCCCGAGGCGCACACCTGCCCGACTCCCGGAACCTACACGTTCTCGGCCACCACCATCACTGTTAGCGAGACTACTACTGTCTGCGCCGCCGAGTCTACCAAGGTTCCTTCCGGCACTCACACTCTTGGTGGTGTTACTACCATCGTCGAGACCGCTACTACCGTCACCTGCCCCTATGCGAAGGAGACCACCACCAACGGCGTCGTTACCAGCGTGATCGATACCACTGTATATGTCTGCCCCAGCGCCGGCACTTACACCATCGCCCCTATCACCAAGACCTGCACTGAGGAGACCATCATCGTCTACCCCGTCCCCACGAGCTACGCCCCCGGTACCTACACCGCCCCTGCTCAGACCGTGACTGTCACTGAGACCGATTTCGTCTACGTCTGCCCCTACACTCAGCAGGGTCTCCCTACCTCGTCCGCCGTTGTCGTGAAGCCCGTTGAGAAGCCCAGCTACAAGGTTGTCGTCCCCGAGGCCAAGCCTACCACCAGCGAGGTCCCTGCCCCCGTCTACACTCCCCCTGTTGTGAAGACCACTGAGGAGGCCCCTAAGTACACTGTGGCCGCCAAGAAGAAGCCCAGCGGCAGCTCCGGCAACCTCCAGGGCAGCAACGACCACTATGGTATTACCTACACTCCCTATGAGTCTACCAATGGTGACTGCAAGAGCGCCGACGAGGTTGATTCCGACATCCAGGGCCTCAAGGACAGCGGCTTCAGCATCGTCCGTGTCTACTCCACCGACTGCAACACTCTCGAGTCTGTCGGCTCTGCTTGCAAGAAGCACGGCCTCGACCTGATCATTGGTGTCTTCGTTAAGGACACCGGCTGCAGCTATGACACCCCTGATATCAAGGAGCAGGTCGATGCCATTGCTGAGTGGGCTGAGTGGGATATGGTCAAGCTCTTCGTCGTCGGTAACGAGGCCATCATGAACGGCTTCTGCTCTGCCACCGAGCTCCGAGAGCTCGTCACCACCGTCAAGGAGAAGTGCTCTGGCTACACTGGCAAGTGGACCATCTCTGAGACCCTCAACATCTGGCAGCAGCCTGAGGTCTCGGGTGCCATCTGCGACGTTGTAGACGTCACCGGTGCCAACATCCACCCTTACTTCAACTCAGAGGTCAGCCCCGACATGGCTGGTGAGTTCGTCTCCGGCCAGCTCGAGATCCTTGGCGGCATCTGCGAGGGCAACATCGTCATCAACCTCGAGTGCGGTTGGCCCACGCGTGGTAACTGCAACGGCCTTGCTTGCCCCGGTACCGAGGAGCAAGCCACCGCCATCAAGTCTATCCGTGAGAGCTGTGGAGACAAGACCGTCTTCTTCTCCTACGAGGACGACATGTGGAAGGAGGCCGGCTCGTGCGGTTGTGAGCAGAGCTGGGGCTCCAAGTCCTGCTTCTCTTCATAAACAACCCCATACGCCTCAGCTCCCGTTTGCAGCATGCCTCACGCCCTCCGCACGCGTCAACTCTCGAACATGCTGAATGTATATGAACCACCAAACCCGCCCGGTCCAGTCAGTCAGTTCTCTTCCAAGTCCTCCACCATCACCACCGAACCACTTCCAATCTCGATGGAGTTGCGAAAACCTCGGCGCGCCAACGGTCTTCTTTTTTTCATGGGTCACGTTAGAAGCGCAGGGGGCCACCAAACATGCGTGCAGAGCGCCCACGGAAGGGAACTGGCGGCGACGGCTAGGTTGGCCGACACATACAACTCTCATTGACGTGAACACTTTTTTCTCTACTTCCCTATGTGGTTTTGCGATATACACAACGATCTCATGGTTTTCGGGGAGCTTCTCAGGGGGATGATCTGATCTGATCTGCGTGGTAACGCACTTCTTCAGTATCTGGCCGGGTTGTCATTTAGCCTCTGATTCATAATGCTGTAATTTATTAGTGTCTATTGAACGAGCTGGATTTACCATCAAATGACTGCATGCATGTGCTATTATGTGAACTCTTCAGATTGTCCAGACTGAGATTAGGTACCGTGTACCAGACTCTTGGCTCAACCCCCCTCGGTAGTCGCTGATAACACCAGCCACCTCACCACCACTCATTTTAAAAGCCAACCCTACGGATAAGCCAAGGAGCTACTTGCTCTACAACCTCTTCGTTCGTAATATGTTTTATCTCGCGTTCGTATTCCCAAGGACGCTGTGTCAGGTGAAACCTGGTGAGCTGTGCCAAGAACCAAGATCGCCTAAACAAAAAAAGGGAAAAGGAAAAAGCAGCAATGGAGCGTTGAAGATCGGCGGCTGTCCGAGACAATGATAGTCGGAGGGACCGAGAGGCGCGTCTAACGTTGGCCCAATCATGTGGGAGCTTTGTGAAGGAGACGATTGGGATTGTTGGGCACAAAGACAATGTCTCAGAGGGGGGAGGAGGGAGAGAGGACAGGGAACAATAGAGGCAAATGGCTTCCTTTGTTGTGAGGCTGTTTGAGGATGAGACACGGTGCGTAGTTCTGAGTGAGTGGTCACAACATAGTTGGAGATAGCGAGTAGCACAAGTGGTAGGTTTCCCGTGACATATTTCCCACCTCAATGCCGAAAACTATCCAAGAGTAAAAAAGAAGCCGCCTATTTTTACCTCGTCCTCTTCCTCCTCTGGTCCAACAGCATAGCGAGGTACAATAGTAAGACATTAGCCCGTATCAACCTAGCCAAACGACCTGGTGCGTATCCGTCCATTGCTATGCATTGCCATTTCCAAAACCTTCCGATATATCTAGCCCGTAGATATCCGGCTATATGCACCAATAATGCTTTCAGTCCCAAGTGAAAGCGCCAGAGCCTTGTGTCCATTTTTTTCTCTTTCATTTTTGAATTTCTGTGTGTGGTCAGATGTCGATTATGCCGAGATTCAGCTTAAGACAACTGGGGGCATATCAAAGGGCGAATAAGAAAAGGGTATAATTGTATTGGAACTCGTGTGCGTGTAATCGCAAGACTCAACTGTCAACGAAAAGCCTGCAGATCGTGTCCGAGAGATTTCAGGCCCCTCGTGTGTTTGCCTAGAACGCCGCAGTAACCCGCTGAGTGGGTATGATCAAAAGATGTGTTGTGATAAGTGTAAGTTAAAGTTATTTGTCGCCCCAAGCATATTGCTTAAGCCGGGTGATATTTGAATTAAAACATCAAAGTCATGATGTTTTAGGATCAGAATAGAGGGTTAGACATGGTCGGCCTCTGGGTGTAGGGTTCATAAGTGTGCAACATGTTATCCCTCTCAAACCTCCATCCGTATTCAGACGACTCCCGTCGCCATGAATCGTCAAAGAAGGGTTCAGGCTTGAGTCCGCAGCGTTCCAGCTGAAGCAGGCCACCACGATGGCGGTCGCAGCAGAGAACATTGAGTTCTTGTCCATCATTGGTAAAGGCAATCCCGCCAATCTCGCCAAAGATATCGACCGTCTGCTTCGTACTGAACGTCTGGGCGTCGATGATGTGGATATTGTCCGCTTCCTCAGCGGCCACAAGAATCTTCCGGCCGCTTCCATGAGGAGAGAATCGGAGACTGCGGACGCCTGCCATCTCGGTCCTGATAGTTCTCAGAGGTATGCTAATGCCGCTTGAGTTGCACCAGTAACGAGCATCCCAAATCTTGACGCTCCTGTCCTGGAAGGCGGTAGCAACTGTCCAGCCGTCCTCCTCCCAATCGCAAGCGAACCCAAAATCGCGATGTCCCGCCAGCCGTTGCTGAACTTGACCAGTCTCCGAATTCACAATGAGAACGTTGGTGTCATCCCCCACTGCGACTCTCAATCGACGATCAGGTGAGACGGACGAGCAATTGAGAGCGAACGGGAATCGAGTCTCGAGGAGCAGCTTTTCAGTCGCCAAGTCCATCACTCGGAACACGTCGTCGTTGCTAGAGATCGCCGCTACCGGGCCTCCTTTTCGAGGCAAGTGAATCTGCAGGTGGTTCGTTATGCCACTAGTGTCTCTCGTGATTTGACCATCAGAGAAGCATTTCTTATCCTCAGATTCGAGGTTTTTGAGACAGTATTCCCCGTTAAAGGTACCTGCCATGAGAAGACCGTGCTTAGCGTCAAGAGTAGAGATCATTGCAGCCAGCCCAGTAGACTTGCTCATACTGAGGGCCAAGTCCGTCTTCCTAGCGTCGGGATTCACGCGATTGATTCCCCGATTAGCAGTGTAGTATGCTTGATTCCGTGATGGGCATGCTAGCACACTTCGAAGTTGAAAATGGGCCAAATGCACGTCCTGGCGAATGTGCATCCTCTTGAAGCGGAAGAAGCTATCAGTTGACGGAATCTTCGCGTCCGCTTGGAGAGGCTACAAGATATGTTAGAATGCATTCTATGCCACCGAGATATGATAGCGTCACTTACCGTCACTTTGTCAGAATCTTCCTTGTTAACGTAGTTTCTATACGTTTGGTACCGCCTTGTCCGAGCGCTCTCGCGAGTTGTCCCCATCGCCGTCCAATTCATGCCTTGCATATCGCAAGCATCGCCGGCTAGGTCCTTATATTGAACTTCTTCAATCTGTGCAGTTGCTTGTTCGCGAATGCCTCGTAAGTGCGGTAAGTTTCTCCTTAGAGATATGGGCAACCTCATAAGGGGTGTCTGCGCCCAAGCTCTGAGGAAGTCGATCAAGCCAAGATTCTCGGAACCGAGCATCGTCGGGTTCGGATTGCTAAGTAGAACGGGGTCGTCAAATGCAGGGTCGATCACGGGATGCACTGGTTGTAATGGTTGAAAAATCCCCGTTTGATTGGGCAGAGGACCCGAAGGGCCCGATGGTGGTGTCGTATTCATGATTACTTGCCCAAAGCCTGGTAGATGAGCAATCACAGGTTGGAAATGTAAAACTGATGAAGGTACTGGTGCTTGGACAACAGGGTTCACAGGTGGGAATTGCAATGAATGGTTGTTGTGGTGGTGGTGGTTGTGGTGGTTGTGATGATTGTGATGATGGTGATGATGGTGATGATGGTGATGCTGGTGATGCTGGTGATTCTGGTGATACTGGTGATGCGCTGGTGATGGGGATGGAGAAGGGATTATGTCCGTTGCGATATTGTCTTCATCCAAGGGGGCGCCTCCTTCGCTGTCGGTCATGTCCAGGTCATTGTCTAACAGGTGAAGATTGACAGAGAGGTCGTTCTCGGACTGGACGAAACCCCCGGTGAAGCCCAAAGATATTTCGGCAGCTTGTTCTGGCGGCCGGCTCGGAGCGTGGGTGGAAAGGTCGGAATCAATGCTATCGAAAGTTGTGATACCGCTCTCGGAAAGGTCCTCGACATCGACGGAGTTCTCGAGTTCGATGTCGTCGTCATAAGAAGCAGTAGTCGCAGTAGTCGCGGTAGTTGCAGGAGTAGCAGTGTGAGAAGCGGCAACGACAGCGATAGGCGCATCTGTCATAGACGCATCGGCAACGGCAGTATACTCGGACTCGGGCTCGGGGTCTTGAGCGTGATTGTGGAAGCCCTCATCCGGCTGCTGCTGCTGCTGCTGTGAACCGGCGGCGTCTTCTCGATGACGGTCCGTCGCGGGGGACGCACAGCGCATCATGGAGGATGGTCGACGAGAGGAACGACTTTTTAAACCTTGCAACACGGCTTCTGCATGCGGGAAGGCTCGCTTGGCGTGTTGGTGCTTGTCGGCCACTGCTGAATCCTAGAGTGAGACACGAATTTGCTTTTGGGGTCGTGGGCGTAGGTGGTGATTGTCGGTCGACGGGGGTCAGCGGGGCCTAAAGTCAACCGCTCACTTCGGGCTCAATGTACCCTGCGAGCAAGGTGGGCAGGCGTAGTTAAAAGAAGACAGAATTAACCGAGCAAGAGTTCAATTCGAGGGAATCTCCAAGCACTGTCCCTTGTGTGCTGGAAGTGATGGGAGGTTGAGGTTCAAATCGGAGACCCCGTGAGTTCAGCGGCAGCGCTACACTTTGCCTTGGCGACCTGGGGGGAGGAGCCGGGACTTGCAAGTGGCTTTTGAGACCAGGCTCGAAGCAGTATCGAAACGGTCGCTTCTTCGGCGATGGGGATGACCCCGACAGCGTACGTCGACAGCGGCTCGAGACGCTAGCGACGGGTGAACCAAGAGCCAGGCGAACAGAGAGAAAAGAAACGACGCTGCAGTGCTGATGTTGGGCCGTGGTTTGGGATCTGACAGATGAGTGGAGGGGGGGAAAAGGGATCTGTCCCACGAGGGTTGAGGTGGCTAAATGACCAACCCGCCTTATAAACCTTTCGTAATGGCCAGCCGGTAATCTTTAGACAGGGAGGTAGCCTTTAGAATATAGAGTTTAGATATGTTTGCTGGGTAGGTATGTAGAAGCAAAGGTTAACTTTGTCGAGGCAAGCAAGGCAGTTGGGCGATATCACGCAGCCCAGTAATTTTCTTGGCAGGCAAACTCAGGTTCCACAGACCATGATAATACCTCGCAGCTCGCTTCAAGGGAGGCCTTCGCTCATGGTGGCCTCGCTTTTGGTGGCCTCGCAGCAAGGTCCTGTAACTGGGTGGAGTGCAGCTGCAATAATGGATATAAAAGGACTCCATCCATGATTTCTTACAGTATATCGTGCATCGCCCACACATACTCCCCCCGGTCCCTACAGCACCCTCTCGAATCATGGCGCGCGCACATCAACGTCTCGTCAGCACCTTGTTCCTCAGCTGGACGGAGCGCTTCTCCAGGCCCGTCGACTGGCCTATCTAGGCTATCACTCTCTTACGGAGGTGTGCATCGTGCAAACATTCCCCCCCTCTCACGCTGTTGCACAAACAATTGGACTGCTGCCCAACAATGCGAGACGCGCACCAAGAAAAAGCCATCGTCCGAGTCGATGCCATCCCGGCCCTCGGGACCGCGTCTAGATTGAGTGAGATTGGTGCTCCAGGGCTTGTCAGTGCCAGTGCTCGAGCGGAAGCTGCCCCCCGGAAGTGTTTAGTCTTTTGTGATAGATGACAGAGGGCGGTTGAGATGACTGAGATGACGAACCATAACTCTTTCGCGACCTTTCTCCGCCTTCTCCCAGGTGCTGTTCTCTCCCATCCTCGCTCTCTCCTTGGTCTTCCCTTGCTCTCTCCGCTCTGGATGTCTAATAATAATCCCTTTCTCCGTTGGCCCAGCCCTAACCTCCTCCTTTTCTCATGCCTTCGTCACGCTGCGTCCCCCATCAAGGAACGGCCGCCCGCCACCTCCACCACTCTCATCACAACCACCACCGCACTGCAGCTCCGCTTACACCACGATTACCTGACTCAACGCACACCCACCCTCGCTCACCTCCCCAATTCGACCTGACTTGCCTGACGCGAACTCCCCTCTGTTATATATCGCATCTCACAAAATGAGGAAAAAAGGAAAGAACCCCGGAAATAAGACGTCACGGGGCTCCTGCAAGTCAGGCCGAAAGCGAAGCCCCCCTGCTTGCTGGACGTTTGCTTGTATCGTACTGTACGGATCGCATCGTATCTCTGCTTCCACATCCTAGGACCTGCCCCTGTCCGCCGCTCTGCCTCCTTCTCCTCCTGTTTTCTCTGCGCTGGCCTGCGCTCTGCCTCCCGTTGTTCCTAGTTCCCTGACCTGGTCTCTGCGTCTTTTGCCCCAATCGATCAATACTATCCCTAGCTTCCCGCAGAGTGATACAGCACCCCATGAGCGGTTATGTACCTTGATCAATCAGGAAGTCCTCCCACTCCTACTCCCCGTTTCCGTCACCCTTGCCGGCCGGAGCCTCGAACCTCGTTCGACTCGGTTGATCTTTCACCAAGCACCGAAGATGGGGTCGAGCGGCTCTTGGTTTGATTGGACAAGCACCTTACCCGCGCACTGCCGCTTTTTGATGCTGTCCTGGACTGAACCTACACTCTACTCTCACTGAAGCCTGTATAACTTGTGTATCGACAAATTTCCGGCACTCATGCTCATTTGCCTCCTCAACGCTCACCCGAGCCCGATAGCACGTGATGAAGCTTTCTGTCTTTGGATTTTCAACTACATGACCCCTAAGGTAGTTTATAATCCACGTCATGAACTCAGGTTTAGCGGTTTGAGGTCATAGAACAAAAGCATTTCAAACAGGTATATCATGGTATCATAACCTCTACTTAAGTACACGCATCAACTACAGAGAATTTCTTCTCAAAGCAATCCGGCGTAGTCTTACTGAACTCCGCCCCTACCACCATCGGCGTCGAATAATACTCCATGTACAGCGGACATGTCTGGTAGACATGCAGTTTCCAGAAGCTATCTGGAACGCTACATACGAGCTCCCTATCCGCACCCTTCGGCACAATCTTGCAGACGTGATAATAGTACTGCCGCCGGTCGATCTCCGATTTGGGGCTGAAGTACATGAGCTGGAAGTCGTTGAAGTAGTCGGTGTTGAGGTACAGCCCGTCGGGGACCGTCTTTAGGTATCCCGTCCCCGATTCAATGGTGACGAGCACTGCGCGCTTCTTCGACGCTTCGGGGAGAACCTGGCCATCATTCAGCATTCCACGCCAGCTGCTAAACATCATGGCGAGGTAGTTGTTGTCCCACTGGTCGGTACTCGTTCGGTCCGCGTCACGCATTTGTACGAAGAAGGTCGGTTTCGCGGCATCACCGCATGTCGTTGGGTTGGCGTGTGTCTTTGTGTGGACAATGCTTATTATCGAGTAGTCATGCCAGGTGTCGGTGCTCTGTAAGAGGGAGATCGAGTTATTAGTGGAGGTCGATGAAGACTCGGACTCTGGAAACATACCGTGCTCCATGTTGTGTACTTGGGGATAGTCTCGGTGTACGTGACGTATTTCGTCTTGAACTTCCACGCCGTCGTAGTCGTCGGCGAGGGTTTGGTGATTAGGCACGAGCAGGCACCGCTCACTACACTCGAAGCAAAGCCGAGCACATTTCCCTTCGAGTCGGCTTTGAGCTTCTGAGCCTGAACAGCACGAGGCACTGCTGCCTCCTGACTGTCCTCCACCGCACTACCAAGTTCCGCGGCCTCGGCGATCTGGGCAGGCGCAAGCTCGGGAACAGCATTGCGCTTCTTCAGATTCGGAAACACATCAATTGTACGAATGACGGTCGTAGTGGCGGGAACGGTGACATCTGTGAAAGTGATATAGGTGATGGTACCCTTGGTGACATATACAGGGAAACCCTCTTCCCAGGTATAGGACGAAGTCACCGTCTTGGTCTTGGTCTTATAGTGTAGGAACGAGGTGCAGAAAGGATCTATAAGCGAACCGGCAAAGCTCCTGGCGGCGCTCACGAAGGCCTTGGCCTTGGGATCCTTGCAGTTGATGGCTCGCTCTTCGACAGGACTAGATGCGACGAGCGGGAGCGCGAGAATCAAGCCGAGCAATGACGGTAGCAGAGCCATTTTCAAGAGCTTCTGATAGCGAGTTCACGGCGATGGATGCGAAGGGCTGCAGTGTTCTCGCCACACAGAGAACACCGCGCGCAGCGGGATATCATTTTCTATAAGGTTCATTTCCCTTTAACTAACAGACGAAATCTTCAAGCTACTTCCTACGGCAACAAACGCCAGACCCGAGAGACGGGAAGAAGACCACTGGTCACGTTGCGAGTTATCGCTAGGTTGGCGTTGAGGCGTTGAGGCGCCAGGAACCGTAGGGTCCAGCCCAGGTTCGAGACCGAACCTGGGCCTCTTGGCGCTCAAGCTAGAGGAAGCCTTATTTCGAATAAGGTATTGGTAGGCAAATAAGTTTCGTGGTATGGTGAGGCATCAGCCAGTTGATCGCTGAGATAATGGCGAAGGGGACGCCTACCTCTGTTTTTTGTTTGTTCGTGTATGCCTGGTGATGTTTTGATCCTAGATCTTAGGCAGTCTGAGCGATGTCCCTACCTCCAGCCTTCGCTTTTATCCACTAGGTGACTTCTGAGTCTAGATTTCGGATCTCGATAGATATAGAGGCCCATCTGGTTATCATAAACGAGGCCATAAGAAAGAAATGCCACTTCGGACGAATATCAAACTCTATCTGACATGGCTTGCTCTCCGTTTCGCAGCCACGATCTCCCGGTGTCGTTTACTCAAGCCATGGCTGACCGTTCCAATGCATAAAGCAGTATCAGCAGCAGCATAAAAACGGCCACACAGAGCCCTTAAAGCAGCACCAGCACCAACCCCGGCACGCAAATACCTGCCACCAAACCACACCCATAGTCTCACCATTTATACCATGCTATTCCATAGCATTAACAGCGCTCTGCACTAATAGCATCGACTCATGTACCGACCAATGCTCCTTGCCCTCCCAACACTCCCTGACACAGACAATGCTCCACCGCCTTGAGATCTCCTCACCCGCATCGGGCATCCCTGCGGCCCCCTGTGGAGAACATGCTTGACAGCACGGAAAGCAATCAGGGAAAAAGCAAAAGGCGCCGCCATTGTGCCGTCCTCGACGGGGTGACCATACCAGCTGATATTGTCTTCACCTCATCCTATATCTGACCCCAACTCCTCCCGTCTGAGCCAAATATCGCGTCATACTCACGACTTCGTACATCAGATCCATACATCTTTCCTAGATCTAGACCAGCTTCAGATCCAACTTCCTCGGCTAGATCCAAGGAGGATTAAGGGTGTCCGGGGGGAACCAACCACCTCCACACTCTGCACAATCACCACACTCGTGACTTTGCCCAGTGTGCGGCTTCTGCAGAAGAGCTGAAAACGAAATGCCTCTTCCCGCCACTCACATGGTCCGGCACGGGACCTTGCGATGCGTACTCGATGCTCAGTCCCACACGTGGCAGGCCACCTTCGCTGGCAGGCTGCTTTCTCCTGGTCTCACTCACGATACTTGCATGCATACATCTCCGAGGCTCTTGCATCGGCTCTCTTGCCTATTACGTCGAGCGTTTAAAGCCATTTTCAAGGGTATTTCTTTATTGGCCGTGCTTCTCTCTACATTGATCCCGTTACACATCGTCATCATGCCTCGCTGTCAACACCAAAGTACCCTGTCCTCTTTTGACGCAAACGTCTATCTACCTGCACTGTAATGACTTGACTTTTCTTTCGCTTAGAATTTGTTCAATAGACGTCTCTCCTCCTTGAGCTTCACGAGCTCCTCGAGAGCCTTCTCCACGGGGACCAGCTCTCCCTTGTTCTGGGTGCTCTGATCATCTCGGTTTCGGATGTTAAGGGTGCGTGAGCTGGCCTCCTCGGCACCAACGACTATACCATAGTTAGCATTTGCATGACTGTATACTCATTATCTCTCAAACTTACCGAAGATGAAGTTGTACTGCTCCAGCTGGCCAGTGCGGATCTTCTTCTGGAATGTGTTGCTGCTAAGATCCACGTCGATGTACAACCCCTTCTCCTGGAAGATCTTCTGAATCTCCTTGGCATAATCATTCACAGCCGGCATAACAGGCACAACCAAAATCTGGCGAGGGCTCAGCCAGAATGGCCACTTGCCAGCAAAGTGCTCAGTCAGCACTCCGAACATTCTCTCGAAGCTGCCCAGGACGGCACGGTGAATCATGACAGGGCGTGCGTATCCGGCAGGGAGGTCCTCTTCGGTGCCGTCACTGACGGCAGACTCATCCTTGCCCGCCACATATCGAAGTTTGAATCGCTGAGGGAGGTTGAAATCCAGCTGAATGGTACCACACTGATGATCTCGGCGGAGAGCATCATACAGGGTAATGTCGATCTTAGGACCGTAGAAAGCTCCATCTCCGGGGTTGAGCTCCCACTTGGCATCGTGCGACTCTGCGAAGGCATCCAAAGCCTCCTTGAGTTTGGCCTCAGCCTTATCCCAGGTGGCAATATCGCCGACGTATTTCTCCTCGGGGCGAGTGGAAAGCTTAAGCTTAAAATGGAAACCGAACAGACCGTAGATACTGTTCAAGAAATCGAAGGCCCCTTCAATCTCCTCCCGAATCTAATACAAGTTAGTATGTAGCTAAGCGAGAGAATTGTTTGAACGTACTTGATCCACAGTGCAGAAGATATGCGCATCATCCTGCTGGAAACGTCGTACACGAGTGAGCCCACTAAGAGCGCCAGAGAATTCATTACGATGTAGAACACCAAAGTCAGCCATCCTCCATGGCAAATCTTTGTAAGTGACGTCTGAGTGGGAGAAGATCTTGCAGTGACCGGGGCAGTTCATGGGCTTCAGTCCATATTTCTCCTTCTCAACCTCGAAAGTGAACATGTTCTCTTCATAGTGCCCCCAGTGCCCTGAGATCTTCCAAAGGTCTGCCTTGTATACGTTAGGAGTAATGACCTCGGAGAAGCCTCGTTTTCGGTATTCAACTTTGAGAAGATCCATCAAGGCGTTATAAATTCGCACGCCGTGAGGCAGGAAGAAGGTAGAACCGGGAGAAGCCTCATCGAAGAAGAAGAGCTTCTGGTCCTGACCAATCTTTCGGTGATTTCGCTTAGCTGCCTCAGCAAGGAAGAGCTTATACTCTTCGAGCTGCTTCTTGTCGGGAAAAGAGATACCGGCAATTCGCTGGACGGATTCGTTCTTGCTGTCACCCAGCCAGTAAGCGGCAGAGTTCCTGAGCACTGTGAATGCCTTGATATTTCCGGTATGCGGGACGTGGGGTCCTCGGCACAGATCGATGAGGGGACCGCATCGATAGACGGTGGACTTGGTGCCATCGGGTACTCGTTGGTTGATGAAATACTCCTTGTACTTGCTGTATTTAAACATCTCGAGAAGCTCATCCTTGGTCATCTCGAGACGCTCGAAAGGCTGCTTCTGCTTAATGATGTTGTTTGATAGTTGTTCCACAGCCTTCTTGTCCTCGTCGGTAATTGACTGTCTTCAAGGTGTCAGCATGAGATTGAAGGAAAGTTAAGATATACATACTCTCCCATGTTGGCCATATCGTAGTAGAAACCTGGGGGGTCCTCAGTTGGGGGACCATTGCAGAGGTAACAGCCAAACCGTCGCTCGGCGGCCTCTCCGAGAACGTGGGCCGACGAGTGCCAGAAGACCTTCTTGCCTACACTCGTGTAAGTCTCCAGGTCACGTATAATTCTAGCATCACAACGCACCCTCAGTGTGTTCGAAGTCGAGCAGCTCAAGCTTGCAGCTCTTCTCTAGGGGTCGGGTGAGATCCCACAGCTCGCCATCTACCATGGAGATGACAGTGCGCTCCAACAGCGACTTCGAAATCGCTTTGGCAATAGACGCGGGGGTGGTCTCCCATGACGTTCCCTTCTCCTCCTTTCCATTGGGCAGAGAGATGGTGATTTCCTCGCGCGGTTTCGCTATGCCTGTTAGTCGAGTCGAGTCTCCAGCTGCAGTAACAACCCACCAGCAATCTCTGCGTCCTGTCTCGCCTTAATCTGATCGAAGAGGTCAAGTCGGTGTTGGATGAACTCGGGCAAAGTGGGAAGCTGTGATAAGGGTCAGCCAATGGCGCCGGGGATCCGTCAGGAGAGACGGTTTAGACGGGGAGGGACACAAACTTCGAGACCGGCAGCCTTGCCCTTGGGGGCCTTTGCGGGCTTCTCCTTGGGTTGTTTTGCAGGGCGCGAGGGGAGGCTTTGCGCGGGAGCGCCCTCGGCCGCCTTCGGAGCGTCAGCTTGTTCGGACGACATGTTGTGGACTCTTAGTGTTGCAATGTGCGAAAAGAAGTTGCGGTCGAAGATCGAGGATGGCGGGGCAGGGGCATTAATCGTGAGTTAGTGGGGTTGAGTCACTGAGCTTTGAGTCACTCCAGTGATAGGTCGGTAGATCCTCGGGGTGCTTATATCTGACCACTCTCCGCTGCTCAGCTTCGGTGTTATGAGTCTTTGTACTCTTGGTTTAATGAAGAAGTAATTTCCAGGTAATTATGGTGGCTTGAGGTACACTCCTGTCCTTAATACCACTTCAATCGCAGCATGCTGTTGTTGATCTTAAGTGGCTTTGAAAAAGAGAACTTCGGGAGCCCAAATATATTTTGTTATCCTCGACCGCTAGTTCATGTAGATATGCTTTCCATAGCTTACTCCTACCAATGCAATCCATTCTCGAAATCAGGGGTATCAGGCCATTTTCCTTATCCAATCAATCCCAAAACGCCGTCCGATGAAGCGGAGGTAGAAATCCGACTTCCTACAGGCCATACCGTGTGACACATTCCTCCCGGTGCGTCTCCAAGCAGTCCAAAGCACAAACCCTCGTCCCACACTTCATACACCGCACCCTTCCCCAATAGCCACAAACCTCACAGAACACCCTCACCGGGTACTTCTGTTCCCAGGTCCCTGCAGCTTCGACATACGTCAACGGTGGATGTTCCAGTAGCTTTCGTAGTTCTTCATCCGAGGGCACTTCAGGTACACGCGATACGAGTAATGGGTCGTTGTCGCCCGGGAGAGGATCTGGAGCGGGCTTGTAGCATGGAGGCAGAACGGGTGGGAGATCTGCATCGACCATTTCTGTATCTTCGGCTTTTGAAGGTTGTCGAGCCGAGGTCGGGGTATCTCTCCTGCTCCCAGTAGGTCGCTTGCTCGCATTTGCAGCGGCGTTTCTATTGGCGGTCGCCGCATTGCTCTCCGCTAATGCTTGCATCGCTCGGAAGTCATCTAGATGGTTCGCGAAGGTTTTCTGGGATTGCAAGATCTTGCGAACGTTCGGCGTGTGCTTTCCCTGGGCTGCTCAAGTGTGTTAGAAGTGCTGTTGGGACCCGAACATGCAGCATCAACATACGTCTCCCGCCCCTATGTGGCAGCGGTATAGAGTTATCTCGTCCACCATCCCGATCAAGGATTGCAACTTCCTTTTGTATCCTTGCCTCCTGTCTAGCAGACAGGTCTCCGATACTCAAGCCCGGCGCATTTCTCGCACGTTTCCGGTTCGCAGGCTTAAGTGCAGCCGAGGAGAGGTTGATCGATGTGTCGGGAACGTAAGCCCATCCAGGGGCTGAGGTCTTTTTCGCATTAGCAAGCTCAATGACCCCGAAATTATTCATTGTCGCGTGCAGGCATTGAAACTTGGAGGATATGATCGTAGGGTTAGTCGCAGCGAGGAAGATGTCGGAAAATCCACCCTAGCTCCCGGCAAGAGCTCTGTGACGTAGCCAATCATGCAACGTAATTTCTCTCCCAGATATTCCGAGCACCCGGATCCGAGAGCAGAGGTTCACCCATGATAGCATCACAGCTTCCTCATCACCACAACACCACACCCTACGCGTCACGAAATGTCCCTGTCGTCGAGAATACTGTCCAGCAGCAGCCGCGCGCTGGCTGCGCGAAGCTTCCATACCTCCGCTCGACGAATGGCCGACGCCGCGCCACTGCCGGCACGGAAACCTATGGGCGCTTTCCGAGGAGGGTGAGTCGCCGGATTACCGAGAAGAACGATCGCGAGATTAGAGCACTGATGATGGGTCTTGCTATTAGGCTTTTCGGCTTCCTTCTTGGAAGCTTCCTGTCTGGGGGTGCTGCCTACAGCTACCTGCTTAAGGAGTATAAGACGGCTAACGACCTTTTGACCGAGGATATCTATGTACGTGTTTTGTGGCCCATTAAGTCCCTGTGGAAATGATGACAGCTTTGGGGATATATGAATTAACTAACGCCATCCTCCTAGACCCTCCAGGCGTCCGTGACCCGTCTTAGCAACTATGTTCAGGGCTTGGAGGAGAAGATCAAGAAATGAAGTGGTACCATAGCCGATGAAACTGTATAAAAAAGTTATGCTGGTGTGAACTCTCCTCGATTCCTGAACGGTTGCGGTGGAATGAAATCCAGTTGGCTGCGTTGACGCGAAGGTTTAAAGTGTATTGGCCACCCGTTGAGAACAGAGGCCACATACGTGTATCTGCTATGTTCCGAACACGCTTGTACATTACCAAAAATGCGTGACCTCGATTGCACTCTCACTTCAGCAAGTGCCTTGATTCACGAGAAATAACATCAAATATGATCGAAGAATCATCAGTCCTATATTGCCGCGGATCCATTCAATATGAAACCAAAAACGTGCACGCAAGTATTGCACCCATCAAACCCGCGCCTGTGAAATCATAACTATCCTTTTTTGCACTAATACATCATCAAATTTACAGCTCATCGCGTACATCCTCGTCCTTCTCCTCTGCCTTCTCCTCAGTGGCGGCGGGAGCAGCCTCCTCGGTGCCCTCCTCCTTGGCGGAGATATCTGCGGCATACTTGCCGTTCTCAGCGATGAACTGGATGAAGGATTCGACGTCTCGGGCACCGCTGTAGGTGATGGGGGAGTCCTTGGAGCCGGCAGGGAAGAGTTTGATAGTGGGGAAGCCCTGAATCTCATCGGGAACATCATTGGCAGTAGCATCAACCTTGGCAATGACAACCTTGTCCTTGAATTCTGAAGCGGCATACTGGCTAGCAAGATCGTCGTACTTGGGGGCAAGAGCCTTGCAGTGACCACACCAGGGAGCGTAGAACTCAACAAGGACATCCTTCTCGTTGTCAATGACAACATCTTGGTAGTTCTTGGCAACGACAATGGTGACGGGGCCTTCCTGGGTCTCAGGGATGGGCTCAGACTTGATGCTGGGCTCAATCTTGCCCTCAACGAAGTCATCAACGAACTTAGCAATGCTGTCGTAGGTGATCTCCTTGTCCTGGTCGAAGGGGAACTTCTGGTTCTTGGAAATCTCCTGAATGGCGAAAGAGGGGAACTTGTCGGTCTTGAGGTTCAGGTTACCGGCGTGAGCACCGAAAGCCTTGGCATCGATGGTCGCGAAGTTAACCTTGCCCTTGTACTTCTCAGCGATGGGCTTGACGGCTTTTCCGAGCTCCTCTCGCTCCTCAGCGGTCTCGGCGAAGATGTAGGCAAGAGGAATACCGGCGGACATGTATCCAGCGTAGGTCTCAGGGCCGACCTCACCAACCAAGGGGGTGGAGGCGGCAGTGATGAAGGAAGTGATAGCCTCCTCATCGAACTTGCCGTCGAAGACGGTCTTGCCCTCATCAAAGGACTTGTAGACAACCAGGGCAGGGGCTTTGACACCCTCAGCCTCGGCAAGAGCGGCGTCGTTGACACCACCGAAGAGGTAGGTATCACGGTGAGCCTCGCCAATCTTGGTGAAGGTCTCGTTAGAGGCCTTGTCATCGGCGGCGATGTAAGCGACAACAACGACCTTGTCGGCGGTCTTGAAGTCCTCGAGGGTATCCTTGGTCAGGATGGAGACGGCGGGCAGAGACTGCTTGACCATGTAGGAGTGGATGCTGGCAGAAGTTTTAGCTGTCAGGTTATGAACGGAGATTACTGTTCACTTACGCAGCAGCCTTTCGCTGGCCACTGTAGGGCGAGATGTTATCAGGGCCACGGAAGACCTTGAGGGTAGGGTAACCTTCAACGCCGAAGCTCTTGCAGAGATCAGCCTCCTCAGTGCAGTCGACCTTGGCGAGCCTGATATTCTTCTCCTTCAGGGAGGTAGCAGCCTCCTCGTACTCGGGGGCGAGAGCCTTGCAGTGGCCGCACCAGGGAGCGAAGACTGTAAGAAAGGGACGGTCAGTGGATGCCAATTTGAGCTTGAAGGATCATTGATAACTCACACTCGGCCAGGACAAGGTCGTTGTCCTTGACAAAGTCGTGGAAGGTGCCCTCAGTCAGCTGGTGGACATCGGAGTCGGCGGCAGAGGCCACAGCAGCAAGAGCTGCCATGAGGCCGCAGGCGATTCGCTTGTGATGCATGATGAATCTCAATCTGCTGGTATCCTGAACAAGAAAGAAGCTTCAATCAAGATGGAGGAAGAAAGTGCAGACTGGATGGGAAGGAAGAGGTTGAAGGAGGATAAGAAGATATGATAGCTGAATGGATGGTCGGGGTGGTTTTGTAGCGCCGCTTGTAGCTGGAAGGGCTGGCCTCAATTGAACAAGTGTCCCTTCCACAGTCAGCCTTGAAGGAGGGGCGGCAGAGAGCGGAAGCTGCGCAGTGCTCCCTAAACCCCACCGCTAGAACCCAACCCCTCCAGCGCCTCTCCAGGGCCATCCGTGCCTACAAGGCCCCCAAATGGCCACCCAGCGAAAGGCTGCGACCCTCTGCGACCCTCTTTCCCTGAAACTACTGCCCGCATCTGAGTCGATAATAGGCTGAGATGGGGTATGAATGCGCCACGGCCCATGTCGCCTCTGAATCGCCGCCAAGCACATTATCAATCATCCATCAATCATCCTTAGAAATCTTCCCCAATCGATACTGGAATGAGATACCACATACGGGTTCTGAAATCCCGAGTAAGATTACGACCACACCTTCTGGATTGAGGTACCAAAGTAGTTATTAATTATTCCGGCCATCACCTACGGCAACTGAGGCTTTGAGAGGCCACGTTGAGGCTCTCCACGATTGATGGATAACGGATCCCGTCTTCAGCCCCGTGCCGCCACCCCCTGCTAGCTGAGTCCAGCCTCGTCGAAGCGGTATGGATGTTGGTTGCATTCATCTTGCGAGCTTCAACGCTGAATTATTTTTGAGATTTTTTGATGGTTCTGATCCCTCATATATAATGTTTCTCTTTGAGACACTGAACTGCTAAAATTGAACAAGTATACACTTTCATGATTCTGCTTTCTAACCCGATGTCCATCGAGGCTTCTACTCCACCAAGGTGCATTTATAAGCTCCGACCAGCTCCACCTCCACGGGGCACTATTGAAGCACTGCCGTGACATCTTCACGCTTAACAGGAGTACGCTGAACTCAACCGCCATCCTTCCACCTCGAATCCTTCTTCAAATATGAGGCTATACAGTGGCCAAATACCTAGATTTAGATTTCTTGGTGGCGACCAGCTTGTAAGACAGTCTTTTCGGCTCTATTTGCCGACGAGGTGTCTCTCTAATGGACAGTGACTTGATAGTTCTATCCATCTTAGGCTGAAACCCCTCTAGTCAGACTCCAAGCAATCCCGAAACTAATACCTAAACTGAAGTTTGGCTGATGAATGACTATTATCATTTGGTGTCTAACATCTGGGCGAGACTATGAATCAAGTTTAGTAGCTGATGCATTAATATGGCCTTGGGTGTATTCTTTCACCCGCTTGGACCTGCTCTCGTCGAGGAAATCTCGTGTCATTAGATGCTTTAAATTCGTAGCCAGGGTAACGATATTGAATTCCACGGCGGCTTCTTTGCTATCAGGGTAGTAGCTGAATATCTTCAGATGAGCTTAGAGTTGGGTTTGATCGCCTGGACTCGATCAACCCCGTTGGGACTTGCCCGTCCATCTACCTGACTCAACAGGCCCTCAAGAACACGTTTCGCAGAGTAGCCTGTTTTGAGTCCCGAACATTCCAGTCATCTATGAGATATGGTAGTCTCCGGGACATCTTACCCAAGTTTGACGCTTTCAAGCAAAGTATTTCAGGGGTCGCCTCCGTGTATACTCAAGAGTAGGAGGGCCCTGGAACCGCTACCATGCAAGAGAGGACACCCGCCTATTGTCTACTCGTATTCCTTACCAGAACAGTTCCCAAGGATCATGTGCGCATCACTCTTCATACATCCGCGGACATTTGATGCTAATATTTCCACTAAGCAACGGATGCGGCAGAGTATATCACCTGGCCACATTGATATACACCTAGCCCGGAGGTGTTCATGTGAAGGATGCTAACTTCGAAGTATAGATGCAATCAGCGTCTTGACTCATCCCGTTCGCATAGTAAAAGACTGCAACATACTCCCAGCATGCGGAACGTCGAATTGAACTCACACCTCGCTGCAGATGAGTTCTAGAGGTCACCAACTCCGGTGTGAATCACTCGTCCGCCTTTTTAGATTTGGTTTCCTCCTAATCAGTAATGAGCTGCTGATAATAGAAAAGTTGAAAGGTTCACAAAATCGATATTGCTATATTGGGATGCCAGTTGCTATACAAGCCTATCAAAAAAACCTAGAACTAAAGGAATGTTCGACATCTAATTCGTGGCAGTCACAAACTCAACAAACAATCGACTTTCATAAATCATATTGCACCCTTTCTAGGGGCCGTTCTCTATCCGCTTGCTCTATGCATGTCCCAAAACACCAGCAACGCAACCGTTTATCTAAGAGTACCATCTACAATCTACCTCTAGGTTTGGGTGCCCGATGGTACTGGTTCGCCCACTTGACAGGCACATTCAACTCATTAGCCACATTATAAACCCACTCCGGATCCCTCAAGAATTGTCTAGCAGCTTGCACCAGATCCGCCTGCGCCTTCTGTCCATGCTCGCCCTCGACCCCGATAGTCTCCGAAACAGGTCCCGCAACCTCACCATCTTGAACCACCGACCTCGCGAACTCGCCGCTCGTGATGAGTCCCACAGCAGCGATGAGCAGATCTAAGCCATCAGCCTTGACAGCGTCGCGGATCTTGCCGGCTAAGTTGGTCTGGAACGTCTGCGAGACCTGGATCTTCTGCTGGGAGTTGTTGCCCCCGCTGCTTACGTCGAGGACGTCAACACCCAACGCGGGCAGGAGCTTGGCCAGGCGGATGCTTTCTTCGATGGTCCAAGAGTCTTCACCGGACCATTCCATCCATTCGGTTGCTGAGATACGCAGCCATAGGGGCATATCTGAAGGGATAACGGCACGGATAGCCTGGATGGTCTCTCTCAGGAAGCGAGTTCGGTTCTCGAAACTTCCGCCATACTGATCTGTTCGTTTCTAGCATTTCATTAGCTTCGACTCGTAAAGTTTTGATTTCATGAACACTTACGTTGGAAAGAGGGGAGAGGAAGCTGGTATGCAGATACCCATGGGCGCCGTGGATCTCAATGACATCGAAGCCCGCCTTGACAGCCCTCACAGCAGAATCCGCAAACGCTTGAACAAGCCCCTTGATATCCTCTACCGTCAACTCCTTTGGCTGTGCGTGATCCTCTGCGAATGGGATCGCACTCGGTCCCACAACATCATCCGGCCACCCACCCACACTCGGCGGCGCAAGTGTCTTCTTAGCAGTGCCGCCGATCCAAGGCGGAAGGGTGCTCGCCTTCCTCCCTGCGTGAGCGAGCTGGATAGACGCCTTGGTGCCTTGGCTGTGAATGAAGTCGGTGATGCGCTTCAGGGGCGCAATCTGGGTATCTGTCCACAGGCCAGAGTCGTTGGGAGAGATGCGCCCGCGAGGCTCAACCGCGGTGGCTTCGACGGTGACAAGTCCCGCGCCGTGGAGGGCGAACTGGCCGAGGTGGACGAGATGCCAGTCGGTCAGGTGGCCGTCTCTAGCACTGTAGGTGCACATGGGAGAGACGACGAAGCGGTTGTGGACTTCCACGCCGCGGATCCGGAGGGGCTTGAAGAGAGCTGGCGCCGAAGCGGGTTCTAGAGCTGAGCCGGCCGGGGGAGATTGCGCCGGAGTGAAGTACGGGACTCCCGGGGCGGGCTTGTTATCGAGATCGATGAGAGTCATGATTGGCGATTGTAGATTTGGTGTGATATCTGAATAGGTTTGTAGGGAGGTGAGTTGATAACTTATAAGTTGCTGAGTAGCGTCGCCTTGAGATCTAGCTGGTGTTGTTAGGAGAATATACCCCAGGCTCAATTCAAACAGATGAACGGTGGATTCAAATTCTGGCTAGGAGAGGAAAAGCAGTCGTTGTTCAGCTTCAATTATCCGGTCCCTAAAGAAGCCAACTCGTCTTGATGATACCATTCTCAACCAACGTCCCTCCGGGCGGGATAGTCTTTATAGTCCTAGCCTATCACCCGGAAATAGCTCGCGATTCTTAAGCGGTGCACTTTCCATGTATTGATAAGCAAACTTTCGAGTTCCCGTCGCATTCCCATCCACAATGACGTGCTAGCCAACACGGAGACAGTTGCAAAAAAGCGTGCTGCTGAATAATTCACAGCGCGATCAGACGTTCAGGAGGGCCATGATTGGTGGGGCGTGCATTGCTTGGTATCGCTCTCTAGCGAGAGGGGGCTTGTCCCTCGGTTTGAGATGGGTCTCCTCTCTAGAGCATGGAGAATTTCTCGGGCAGAAGAGTCGAGTTTTTACTTGATGGCAAATAAATTCTCAACCAACTTTACTTGGGAGAAGGCTTAGGACGTCAGAAGCCGCGTCGCCTTTGACAAAGAACTTTCCAGAAGCACGACTACGTCGTCGTGCAACACGAACTCTTGGAGAGCGCTGTGCGTGTTGCCAGGGTTGAACATACGCAACACTGTATAAACGAGTCTCTGTCGATAATGGCCCCATTCCTATTACCAAGAGAGGGAAACTGTACTTCCCTATTTACCCATTTACCGATTTCATGCCCAGCCCAGAGCACCGTTTCTACGGCAAGGAGTGCATTCCCCACACGGCAGTCCAGAGCTGGAGCCCCCCCATGCCGAGGCCTTCTCAACAAGCCAGGTCCACCAACATATAGATTCGTAATTGATGGACATTTCTAACCACCTAAACCTGATGAGTCTGACGAGAGATATTCATTTCAAAAGCTTAGTGATAAGTGAGAATCCAAATCACGGTGAAGCCATGATCGTCATGGCCCTACCTTAGAGTAGACCCCTGTCTTACCCCGGATTCCACAAATGGACGACTTGTTGGCGCACGAGTCTGGAAGCTTTCAGGAGAACTTCGGTGAATACCCACCAATAGCTTAGCATGGACGTTGAATACCTTCGCCTGTCAAGGAGTCTGTTAAGTCGTCTGTCAGAAATATCAATTAGCTATCTCGTAGTAACTACAGCTCCACCAGAGATATAGGCAGTCAATGTCCAGTCTTCCTAAAACGAGTGCTCCCGGACCTGCCTAGACCGGTCACAACGCGACAGGAAACAACTAGACTCAGTGCAACCCTATTCCGTCACTCGTCGATAGTTCATGCGCTTGCGAGACTGTTTAGTGTCCAATCACTGCGTAGCCGCTTGACTTCGGAGCCACGAAAGGTCAAGGTTGTGCGGTAGCAAGAGGGGTAAGATGACGGAAGGCCGTTGAATATTGGCTGAATTAGAGTCATCAGCCCGTCATGCGCATCCTACGGAACGGCCCGACCTCCAACTTCACATTTATAACAAGGGGGCACCTCCCAGAACTCCGCAGCAAATGAAAAAAATTGTCTTCTGGTATTCTACATGCAATGGACTCGGTGCACCAAGTAAGTGCGAACACCCAAATGTACAAAGTCCAATGAAAAGCTCATGGGCCTGCAGGCTTATCTAGCTTGCCCCTGATGATTAAAGATCAAACTCCAGATATCGCTTCTTCACTTCAGTCTAGGTCATGCTGATCGAAATGCAAGCCTAGTCAAAATCTACGTCTCCATCTATCTTTTCACACACACTTTGTTCTGATGTCAGAACAAGCTTAGCTCTCGTCCCAAGTGGGCTTGAGAGTCCAGTGGGAGCTGTTCTCTGCAAAAGGAACGCCGAGCTCGAAAAGGCGAGTGACGACAGCGGAGAAGTCCTTGAAGAAGAGATCGTTGTCCTTGGCATACTTCTCGACCCAGGGCTTGAACTTTTTGTCCTGGATAAGAGCCATGTCGGTGGGAAGCATCATGAGCGTCTTGGTAGTCTTATCCTCGTACTGTAGCAAGTTAGCAGTCCGAACGATGAGTACGCTGCAATATTCAAGTGAATCTTACCTGAGCGGGGCCATTCCACTTCTTCCACTGCCACTTCTCCTCGACGAGGAGACGGAAGTAGTCATTGGTCAGGATGGTTGGGGAGAAAGTCCAGGGACCATCATAACCAGATCGGTCAGTGTGGCATCGACCGAGGGCGTGGGCACCAGACAAAGCAACGATCTCCTGGTCATTGAAACCCATTCGGTAGAAGATGTCTCGGAGGTGGCCATAAGACTTGGAGGCATCAGGCAGACGACCGTCGGGGGTGCAGGCGGAGAGATCGCGGTCAGTTCGGCCAGGGCGGTAGGGGATGATAGGGCCCTGCATCTCCTGGATGGCGCAAACACCTGCGAGGATCCAGAGATCGGAGTACGAGATCCAGGGGAATTGCTCTAAAGAATCCAATCAGTATTGGGGTGGTGTGATGGGAGGAGACATGATCACTGACTCTTCACAGGCTCGAGGAAGTCGCGAGCAGCGACCAAACCGGCATTGGCACCGTGGTCACTCTCGGGAGCGAATCGCATAGTAGCACCGTTGCTGCCACCAGTGCCAGTCTCCTTGTCGTAGGTGCCGCTTGCGTGCCAGGCGAGACGGAGCAGGACGGGGCCGAAGCTACCATCATCATAGTCGTCCTTCTCTTCAAGGCGAGAAGCGATCAGGTCGTAGACCTTCTGGTAGTCCTCCTTGGTAGGGTTGACGACCTTGGTGGAGGCAGCGGAGGGGGCGCCGTTCTGGGTGTACCAGTAAGCACCACCAGCACCAGCGGCAGCGAGACCAGTCAGCCAGATCCAGGCCGAGGAAGACTTCTGGGCGGGCTCCGAAGAGTAGAAGCGGCGACCCTGCTGTCGGAAAGCATGTCGAGGCGCAACCGAGAGGGTGCTGCGGGTGGTGGTACGGCTTGCCGCGCGGGCAAACTGTCGGGTTGCCGAGGCCATCTGTGACGAGCGCATTGTCAGCATCAGATTCATGATCCCGGCATGGCGAGTATGTGGGATATCAAAGAGCAGTTCACAGCGACTGGGCTGGTATCAGAGCTCCTTGAGAGAGGAATGCTATTCGGGATGCCTTACCTTGAAGAGGTGTGATGCGATAAGAGGTGGAAAGGAAGGGTGGAGAGGAAGTGAAGGAGTGTTGAAGTTTGAAGGAGAAAAGAATGGGAGGGAGATAACGTCAAAAGAGTATTTTGGGAAGACGGGGCAAGTCAATGGAAGGACCCAGAAACGAGGCCAGTCACATAGCAACACCAAAGGTACCGACCGGAGACCAGCCCGCAGCTGTCCAAGGTACCTGAGCACTCCATCTCTTGCACCCTTCCAACAACTCTGCGGCCCCCTCGTCTCATCTGTCCGGTAGCTGTTCCCCGAGCTGCGTCCATGGATTGAAATTGGCATCTGCTTACTGGCTCGTCTTCAGCGGGCCCGCGGGGGGGCAACGCCCTGTGGAGATACTGGATCCAGTGGTCATGGCAGTTTGCTCGCGTTTAAGAGGTTGAGGCAACTGGGGCAAGAAGAGGCGAGACAGGGATCACGCCGTTTTGCTCTGCTTGGAAAACTTAATGAACACCAGGGTCCACGAGTTCGATGTTTTACTCCGAGAAAAAAAAGGGTCTTGGGAGGGGCTTTTGCCCTGAGTGGCGGGCTGACTAGCTGCTCTGAACTTGAATTTTCTATGGCGGCCCTGAACTTTGGTGCTTCGACCCCTGGGATTGGAGTGTGTTGCGCAAGCATCTTAGTGGATGGTTTGATACAACGGCCTACAAGGACGGGAACTTAATGCGTCGCGTCGGAATGACTCGAGTTAACACTGATATCACGACATCCAAAGATTCCCTCTAGACCTTATCTTCCATTCTTCCCTTTCGCTAGGTGGGCAACTTGTACTGCTAAGTAACAAATAGCCTCTGTATGATTTGTCATCTCAGGAAAGGGATCCATGGGTGTCGGACCGCGGTGGCTCGCAAGCTATCCATGTCCTCACCGTGCTGTGCATCCTTGATATAGGTTGGCCAGGTCCCTGCTATCGTCTCAGCCGAAACCGAGTCCAATTGCCGAGAGAAAACTCCCGAGGGTTCTTCGCAGCTCAATACTTTGAATCCCACCGCGAGCTGTGATGTCGAGGTAATCGGGTTCTTTTTTATCGACGCCAACATCTCAACTTCAATATCAACAATGAACGGTTCACGGTATGAATTAAAAAGTACTTAGCCAACTTTCTTATCCAGGTGGGTCTCTAAGCATTTTCTCTCTCAAAATTTCTTCTTCATCTCCGTGGACTGTGACCTGAAGAGTCGGATACCCCCGGGCCGTACACGGCGGCATGCGGCATACGGGCGGCAAGGCGTTGGGGGAACCCGAAGCGACTTGTCGCCGCCTCCCGTCGGGCTATTCTCCGAGCCTGCTCCGAGCCTCGGATAGCCTTATCGCGAGCCAGTGTCTACTTTTTTGCCATTCTGGGTTAGTTTCGGAGTTCAGTCTTGGACGGAACAGGAGATACGTAGCTAGTGCTGCATAATGAATTGGTCAAGTGTCTGTGATCCGGCAATTCCCCAGATCGAAGGCTTCTTGGTTCTGGGTTCCCCAAGTCTCCACCACGTGGGATTGGCCCCAGGCGGGCCATGATCATACAATCAATACCCCGACGATCTATTGGTGCTCATGCCAGAGACCCGGGGTTGTCCCCGAATTTCAAGATGCATCTAAGGCGTTCTCTGGGGGTGGATACTAGCAGAACACTCTTCCAGTCGGATTCCACTTCAAGGTAGTCCTCTGAAGTAAAGGCGATGTTGCTAGGTATGTATCAAACTTCTATACACAAAGTGAATTGGTCCGCCTTGATATTAAAGTACATCCCTCAATCCCCTATCCATCCAAAGCACGGTCGAGCATTGCTGCCTCGACGTACGTCAAAGTATAGTACAAGAACCATTTTCTACCTCTCATTCTTCATTCTCATCTGTCCCCAACTGAGCGCCGACAACACCTCCTTAACCCATCCGATCATTCAGTCCGAAGCCTTGCAGCTTAGTTAAAGTCTGCAGTCCCTTGCGCATCTGGGTCTGGCTCGGCGTGGGTTTCATAAAAGTTCAAGTACCGCGCTTCGGCTCTGTTCCGGCTGGCCTCGTCCAGTTCCCCCAGAGAAGCACCGTTCTCCTTTACAGCACCTCCGTTTTTGGTCAGCGCCACGACTGACGAAGGCCTGTAGAAATTATTAGCATTGTCAATACAGGAGACGTGGGGTATAGGTACTGACCCGAACATATCTCTATCTACCTGTAAGAACACCTTCATGGCATCCTTGTCACCGCGCTGGGTCAAATATGTCAGGTAGATTTGGGCCAATTCCCTCTTGACTGATGACGACAGGCGGCTCTTCTCTCGCAGGGAATCGAAAACCTGCTTAACTCTCTCTCCGTGTTGCGATTCAGCCTCGGCATTGGTTGGCTGTTCAAGTTCGAACTGGAACCATCTGTCCCAGAAAAGACAGCTGTCGGCATACCATTGCACATTTTTTAGGAAAACACCGCGAGCCTCTTCAACCGAGCCCTTCACCTTCCACAGGAGGTATGCCCACTCGGCTACTAGAGCCGCCTTGGTATAGATGTCAACTGTCGGAGCATCGATCTGATCCTTGTACACCTGGATAGCCGCCTCGATGCCGTTCTGTCGTCGCTGAACATGCGCCCATGAGACGATGACCTCGACACAGTCTGGCAGCTTGAGCAGGATAGCTTCATGGATATCCAGGGCAATGGCAATCCGACCGCAAGCCTCCTCGAAATAAGCCCACTGCAGCCGAATACCGGGTCGGCTGACAGGAACATACATCGTAGAGGCACGTAGGTAAATATTGCGCACCTCTTCCTCTTTGCCGGGCTGTGCAGACATCCAACGAGCGTATCGGAACCAAAAATCGTCATAGAACGCGCAGGTTACGAGACAGCGCTCGTATAGAGCCACGATTCGCGCCATGTCGCCCTCTGCCTCCTCAAAATCCAAATACTTGCGCCAATTTAACAGCTGCGAATGTTCCAATGCTGTGACGTGGAAATAGGGCCTCTTGATCTCTGATTCGTATGTCCAGCGCTTGGAAACCTCATTCTGGGTCGCTGTGAATACCTCGTAGAACATGTTGTCGATCTTCGCTCGAATGTCCCGCTCCACCTCAAGCTCCGGTCTCTGGACACCGCCGTAGGCCATGGACTCTGCCTCGACCTCGGACTTGAATCGTGCCAGGACATCAGCGGGCACAATCTCATTGATGGGACGACCGTGCGACAATGACCGGAAGCGTTCGTAATAGCGGGCATACTGGTGTAGTGGAATTCGGATAATTCGAGCATGAATCGCATAGATTTTATCCTGCGCCTCCTGACGCTCCTCATACTCAATATACTTGTCCCAGAAAGGATGGGCTAAGAAATCTAATCCGACGCATGCCGCACCACGCTCAAATAGTCTGTTGGGCTAGGTTAGATATAGTTCAGTTCTCAAGGATCAGATGGGGATGGGGATGGAGAGGATCAGTACAGAAGGGGATATGGCCGTGTGAGTGACTAGCAAAACCGAGAACAAATTCTTTCGTGCGGAAACGTGATGTAGGAGTGCGACGTGACGTGTAGAACGAGCACGGATGAACATCAACAAAGCCTGGCAGAGAGCGTGAGAGAGCATCCCGGCATTTTGGGGCTACTGCAGGCATATCTCACCATCAGAGGCGTTGACAGTGAAGTGTCAAGTCCTCGCTGAATTGACGATCGAGACGGTGCCGGTCAAGCGGTATACTGCGCCGACAGGTACGTTAAGGGAAGGGGAAGGAAATCATCCAACTTGACTTACTCTCTGACGAGGTGTGGGTCGTGGGTTGTGTCCATCTTGAAGGAGCAATAATCCGTCCACAAGTCGACAGAATTTGTGATACCGGCGCAACCTCTCTCATAAACCTGCTTGAAGTTAGAGAAGTCCACAAGTCGGCGACCGGTGCTCGCTTACCATCTCAGCAGATTCTGGTCCAGCGATATTAAACTCCGTGTCGGCATATTTCTTCCAATAACCGAAGAGGAGCGGGAATTTCTGGAGGAATCGATCGTAGGCATCGCGAAAGGTCGCAAGAGCTTGGGGGCTGGAGTTTCGGTTTAGCCCACCCTCGAGTGCTTCGCAGGCCTTGATGAGGGCTTCCCAGTTCTCGAAGCTGTCGGGGTCGGTTTCCTGTCCAGTCAAAGATGTGAGAACAACGAGATGCGAGAAGTTGATAGCTTGTCAGACGTACCACCTCAGCATTATGCTTGCGCACAGCCGCATACTCCTCGTCGGAGCCACCAAAGTGGCCGAAGTCACTCATGTCGTCGTTAGTATATCGAATTGACGTGTCAAGTATCTTGATTGAGCGAGTTGTGCAGGTGCGCACGGTTAGGGTCGCAGATTCGAGGTGATGCTACAGGAGCGAGGCTGAGATGAGGTTGATGAGACAGCAGGCTCAGTCGCGAGTAGAAAGGGTTGGTCGTTCGCGCAGAATGACGGACAGGTCTTAGTGAAATGGTACTTAAGATATAAGTACTTCAGGGGCTTTTCCTGTGTCTCCGGTCGCACGTGAGCTGCTCAGAATTGACACTATTAGCAGCTTTATTGAGCGGTGGATCACAGCATGATCCTCCATTAAGGTACCTTCCACCAAAGTCTCTTAAATCTGCAGCTTGACCTTGCGCTAGTCGCATTCTCGGGGCAACCATCTGCCGGGTCTTCGGTGACTAAGCAACATCCGTCACATATTTTCTTGACAAGAAAGCACAGGTGAACGGATTCTTCTCTCCTCATCCTAAAAAGGCTGATGATGATTCCCCCATAAATTTTATGATAGGAAGAGGATGAACGCTCTCTTTACAGAGAGCATGATCTCAATTTCGAATCTGAAGCCTGTCTTATTCAGTATTTCTTTGTGTCCTTTTACCCTTTTTTCCCCACGAAGCATCTGTTGTTTCAGTTGATATTCATCTCAATCGCGATGTAGGCTCTGGTCATGCAGATTCCTATTGTCTATGTGATAGCTGTGCACTCTGGGCGGCCTGTCCGTCGCTCTGATATATACCCGAGTCAGAGCAGCATACGTCAACTTGTCAAGCGTAGTTTCTTAAGACCTAAAGCTTCAGGTTGAAATCGTTGAATTTTTAAAAGCTGTACGGAGGTACCTTAACTGAGGGTTGAGAACCCCTGTAAGCTGCCAGCCAATCTGCAATTGCGTGTGAAGATAGCACAGCGAAAGGCAATAAACCTTTCAACCCGATTAAAAAAGGTCTTTAGATACCTTTACCACGGCTAAAAGTCTCTATTATATTCGTAAATATATCTTGAATGCGTCGTGCTGTGGCTGGCCTTATTAAATACGTACTCTTATGTGGAGCCCTGCCCAGACAGCACCACGTTCAACTCCATCAAGGGCCCTCCCGCGCCAACGTCATTCTAAGCTGGCAGGGATCTTCTCCAGTACATCCCTCCGAGCCCAAAGCTTCGCCTGACAAGCAATCCGAGTCCGAAGGTCTTCAACAATCTTCGAAAGGATTTCGCAAATACTTCGCACTGGAAGGAACCGGCCATGGACCATCCGAGTACCCACTGATGCTATTTTCCCCGTTCGCACTGCAGTTAAAGATCGAACGCTGAATCGCCAAATGTTCACATCGTCGACATGGACTATCCCGCAGCTTCCTGGAGCTCTCAGTCTCCCGCGCCCGAAAAGTCGAGCGATCTGTACATCCGTGACTATCCCCATCGATCCATCGCTATCGTTTCCTCGTCGCATGCTCTAATCTTGCGATATACCTCTTCGACCAGCGAGGCCATCGCCAATGGCTCGCTTACATCTGTCGCGTCAGCAAGGCCGCGTGGAAATACAGGAGAGAGTCTGGTCTCGAAGTGTATGGTGGAATTCGCCCCGATATCGAAGCATCTACTACAAGATTACCGCCCTCTTACACATCGACCAATTTATGGTACACTGGGCTTGATCACGGTTAATGGGGAGGTCTTTCTGTCAGTTATCACACATGCTGTCAGAGCTGCTACACTACGGCCGGGCGAGACGGTTGAGCGTATTGCGGGCGTAGCTTTCTATTGTCTGAGCAGTTCCGATTACGACGACGTTGTGCCTCTCGAATCCTTGGACCCCGAGTTCTCCGATGCTTCATCTGTCCATACACAGTCGAATCCTTACGGCCAAGGTCTAAGCCGGAGAGAAGTGGCCGTCGAGCATCCTTGTCATGGACTACGCAATATCCTTAGCAATGGATCATTTTATTACAGTACGGACTTTGACCTCACCAACAGAGTGCAGGATAGGTACGAACAGAATCTATGAAGCCTACTCAGTTGTCATGCTAATGTGAAATAAGACCGATAAACAGCAATTCCTTCGATATTGATAATTTTGATGACATGTTCCTATGGAACTCCTTCATGATCAGCCCCCTTGTCCAATTCCGTTCAAGGCTCATGCCCCATGAACGTGAAGCCCTAGATGCTTCACGAATCCTCACATCAGCCATTCGAGGCTTTTGCAAGTCGATGACAATCCCTCAAAGCTCTTCGCCTCTGAAGGCATCCAGAAACGGAATGCCATCACATATGTCTCTAATATCACGACTGTCATGTCGACGAGCCGGAACTCGCTTCAACGCAAGAGGAATCGATGATGACGGAAATGTAGCGAACTTCGTTGAAACGGAGACGACGTTTTGGGCCCCATCAGGGACTCTATTCTCATATGCTCAGGTCAGAGGCTCAGTCCCAGTCTTCTGGGAACAAGCTGCCGATCTCATACCAGGACGGCAAAAAATCACCGTAACGCGTTCTCCGGATGGGACGCAGCCGGCCTTTAACAAGCACTTTGAAGAACTCGAGCAGCAATATGGCGCAGTACACATTATCAACCTCCTAAGTGAATCCAAACCAGGAGAAGTCGAACTCAGCAACCTCTACAGCAATGGCGTTCGGCATTGCCCCTTAAGTCGGCCTGGTGTGGATGGCTCCTGGGATCACGCTCTGCTACGGGAGACTCATTATGATTTTCATGCAGAAACGAAAGGTCCCGCTGGGTATGAGGCCGCCCGAGAGATCCGCCGATACATTGAGGATTCGACGGATGGGTTCGCATATTATCTCGCTGAAGAAACTAATGACGTAGGTGAGGAGTCCAACGGCGACTCGCATACACGAATGGTTGTTGTTCTTCAGCAAGAGGGCGTGTTCCGAACCAACTGCCTCGACTGTCTAGACCGAACCAACCTCATTCAGACTCTCATTTCGCAGATGGCGGTTGAAGCCTTTCTCGGGCACAGGGGCGAGTTTGCTGCATCTGACTTTTGGATGAGGCATTCAAGTCTCTGGGCAGACAACGGCGATAATCTTTCCAAGATCTATGCTGGGACTGGAGCCTTGAAATCATCCTTTACCCGCCACGGGAAAATGTCCCTCGCTGGAGCCGTGGCTGATGTGCGCAAATCTGTTCAGCGCATCTATCACAACAACTTTCTCGATCCTTCGAGGCAAATCACGATTGACATGTTACTTGGTCGCCTCGTGGGACAAGCCCCAGTCCATTTGTTCGACCCTGTCAGCGATTTCGTCTCTGTCGAGCTGGCCAAGCGAAGTGCCGAATATTCTTCATTCAACAGCATCACTATGTGGGTGGGGACGTTCAACCTCAATGGTCGTACTGATGGGGTTGATCACGATCTGGGGCCGTGGCTCTTCCCAGACTCTCTGGGGAATCTTCAGCCGGACATTTACGCAGTTGGATTCCAGGAAATAGTCGAGCTGAGCCCACAGCAGATCATGAACAGCGACCCATCACGGAAGAATCTCTGGGAGAAGTCTATCAAGAAGAATTTGAACGAGCGTCAGAAACGACTAGGGGGCGACAGATATGTGCTGCTACGAAGCGGACAACTGGTCGGGGCTGCGTTGTGCATTTTTGTGAAGACATCAGCTCTCGCCAACATTAAAAATGTCGAGGGCAGTGTCAAGAAAACTGGCATGTCTGGCATGGCTGGGAATAAAGGAGCGGTGGGAATTCGCTTCGACTACGCAAACACTCACATTTGCTTCGTGACAGCGCATCTAGCGGCTGGGTTCGCCAACTACGACGAACGGAATCGGGATTATGCCACAATCGCTCATGGTTTACGCTTCCAAAGAAATCGAAGCATCGATGATCACGGTATGTCCTTTTCTATCAGAGACAATGACCACCTAAAGTCAATAATACTAACTTTAGGCAGATGCTGTAATATGGCTAGGCGACTTCAACTACCGAATTGGCTTAGGTCTAGAAGCAGCTCGTGCTCTAGTCAAGAAGGGCGACTTGGGAACTCTCTACGAGAATGACCAGCTGAACCTACAGATGGTCAGCGGCCTGTCTTTTCCCTTTTACTCGGAGGCCCGCATCAACTTTCCGCCCACATACAAGTTCGACATCGGGACAGACACATATGATACTTCGTGAGATTGGCCACGCTCTTTCGTTGGTTTAATTACTAACCATAAAATCCAGCGAAAAAGCACGTATTCCAGCTTGGACTGATCGTATCCTACGCAAAGGCCCCAATCTTAAACAGTTTCTATATAACTCAGCCCCCCTGAAGTTTTCTGATCATCGACCTGTCTATGCTGCCTTTGAGTGCAGGGTCAGCATTGTCGACGAGCATCTACGGGAAGCCATTAGTCAGGAATTATATGAACGCCGCAAAGCGGAGGTTGGTGATGCAACCGCCCATCTAGGTGCCGGCGCCGGCGAGGACTCGGATGATGAAGATCTAATCGGCTACGATGCAATCGAACCAGGTTTGCCTCCAGCGAGCTCAGATCGCCAGAAATGGTGGCTGGACAACAAACAGCCTGCTCGTGCTGCAGTCCCTGTGCCTAAGAGTCGGCCAGGGCAAGCAGTTGGTCTCAACCCAAACCGCCCTTCAAATCCATTTGGCCAGACGGAGGAACCAGATTGGATCTCTATTCCAAGGTCGTCCTCCAAGGCGTCTCTCTCAAGCATGTCAAGCTCTCCTTTTGAAAAGGTCACTCTTCCCCACGGCATGTCATCGGCTTCCTCAAGCATTCCTCCTAGGAAGCTACCTCCACCATATGATCCAGGGACCCTCCCCGCCAAAGTCGGACGGATGACCCTAGGTGATGCTCATAGTCCCGCCAGCCGAACTGAGACACCTCCCCCGCCCCCTCCCCCAAGACGGCAGACAGGCAGCATTGCTCCCGCGGCTACGATCACGGGTTTTAATCTCAATAGGACGCAGACTCAACCATTACCGCCGCCTCTCCGGCCTACCTCAGCTGCCTCACATACTTCCCAGATCTCGCAGCAGATGAGAGGCAGCAAATCGCCACCCCCAGTAGCCAAGAAGCCAGCTCATCTAGCCACTGCGGTATCCCCTTCAGCAAGTCCCATCCCAGGAGCTGCAGGTAACGGGACCTTCGATGACGAGGCTGACTTCCGGCCACCACTCCCCGTGAGGGCTGCTACTGGCTCCTCGATGCCGGCACCGTATCAACTGCCTGGGATGAGTACTCCAAGGAAGCCTGTAGCTCCCCCGAAGCCAGCGATCCAGCTCCCTCCGACAAAGGGTGCAGTTTCATCCATGGGAGGAGTAGGCCTACCAGGCATGACGGGTGAAGACAGTCGGCAGGGGATCGCAACCCGACGCAGTCCTTCGTCTCAATCACATAACCAACCTCAACATCAACATCAACATCAACATCATGGGACTGTAGATCTACTGGACTCGCTGGACGAAGGCCAGGAGGTCGGTGGGTGGGAGACACTGAAGCCAAGTACCAGGGCATAGCGGCTGAGGAATTAGATATTATTGTTTTTAGTTGGGAGGGATATCGCATAGGCGTGGCGTTAACGTTGGATTTTTGGCGATAGACTGCTGGGATCATAAAAAGGCGGCCGGAATGGGATAGCAGCAGTGAACAGACACTTTCGGGCATTGTCAATCCCCAAGCATCTCTCCCATGTGAAGGTCCTCGAAACGAACTATCTCGATCTTCACGCCTCTGTAAACATTGAACCAATGAAACCGCCATGTTAGATGAGACGGACGGGGGAAGCCGAGGCCGCAGGACGCCACGGGCAAGGATTCTCAGACGGGTTTTCCTTGGCGGCTTGCCGTACCGAGCGAATCTAGCCTTTCTACCCTGCAGCTCTGGACATTTTTGGCGATCATCTCCCACTTCCTCATGACCAATTCCATCCGCCCCCCGGCCAAGTCTCATCCGATCCATGTCTCTCGTCCTCCTCCACCCCCGCAAAATCTCGAGTCCCCCATCCATCCACCCATCCATCCATCCATCCTCACACTCTTGCACGACCACTTCACTTCTCCGCCTCCATTACTCCCGCACAGCATCTCCCCGTACTATGCATATGCCCCCGGCGTGTCCCTCATTGTTCACACGCCTCGCTTCGCTTCTTGTTCACCTGGACGAGCAGTCCATGGAGTGAACCCGCGTCTGCGGCTGCGTCGTCTGCGATAAGCTTTGCAGCCGTGGGCGCATTGAGGCCTTCCTCGACTGTCTCGCGGGGTACATCGTTTCTTTCTGGCCTGACCGTGACGGCCTGGAAGCGACTGTAAATCTGCATTCCGGAGGCGTGGGTCGTACGGATTAGGGCTCGTGATCTTTGACGGCCTGGAAACGGGTTGCATGGCACGCTGCTGGTCACGACGAGGCATTGAATGTTAAAGCGGTAACGAGACACGTACTATTCAGTTCGTTAAGACGACGACGATTTCCGTATATCGAAGAGAAGAGACGCTACAGGCTAGCACGCACCCATCGACATCTATCCTCACGCGACACCCCGTCCATCACCATGGATCCAACCAACAACCCTCTCATGCCCCCGGCCAAGCAACAACGCATCCTCATCTGGCGCAATGAAGTCGCCTCTGCGCTGTCCACCAATCCAGCCCCCAGTCTAGCCTCCTCGCACACCTCCACGTCGCTCTCCTCCGGCATCCCAGACGACCTCGAGCCCCCGTCACCCAACGCCCACATAGCATCATCGCCCTCGCGGCCGCACAGCCTCTGGAAGCGTCTCAGCTCGCGCTTCACGGGCCGCAGCAGGCATTCCGGCGAGATGGGGCCGCAGATTCTCGGGTCCGAGGGCGGGGAGCGCACGGCGATGTATCGGAATGAGGCGGCGGCGCAGGCGAGGCTGGCGGCCGAGGAGGGAGAGGTCGTGGGATTGGGGGAGAAGAGCAGTGATGGCGGTGCACGAGGGTTGAAGGACAAGCAGGAGAGGTTACGACGGGCGGCGAGGCTGTTGAATCAAGGAGGAAGTCGGAGGGAATAGTCAGCCTTGCACCCGAAATTGATGAAACCCCAACTCGGGACATACTGCATATACGACCAGTATTGAAATAATCATAATATAGTTATACCCTTATCACCCCATAATACAGAACGTCACAAGATAGCGATCAGAAGCCTCGACATTGTCGTTGGTTTCTGTATTTATTGTTCTCGACAAGAAATACAAGCAAGCACCACGAGACCAAGTTTTCCATCCCTATACCTCCCCTCTAAACTCCGCGTCTCTGTCATGATTCGGGTACTTCGCACGTGTATCCGAAACACCCAAGTCGTCACCAATTCCACGACACAATTTGTAAAGTCGCGAGACTCAAGATCTTGAAACTGCGGCGGAATCCGAGAAAGGGTGGCCGACAAGGCTGACTGGACAAGAATATATGCGTGGAAAGGTACGTTTTCGAGGGTGGAATTTTCTTCGCCATTTTGGTGCTGTGTATTTCTGTGGATATGAACAGGGGTTGGGGATTTGGGGATTTATAAAGCACAATTCCTTGTCTCTCTTCTCCGGGGGGTAAAGCGAACCGACATGAAAACAAAAACAGCAGAGGGAAGATAAGGAGAAACAACATTTCCATGACGATCCATCAACACGGGGGGTTGTTGTGATTGGTCCCGAGAGCAGAGGGTAGAAACACTATGTAGACAATTGGATAAAGGGGGAGATTTTGCGATTTATCTGCCAGGTATCGTCGTCACCGATCGTGGTGGATGAATCCTAGTCGAACGGAGGAACAAACGGAGAAGAATCCATGCTGTGCACTTTCCCTTGCCTGAGCCAAATCCTCAATCCTCCCCTCCTTTGCCATGAAAAGCAACGCACTGCGCAAAAAGCCTCGTACCATCAGCCAGCCCGCCCTAGACAGGCCCAGCTATCCGTGTGTCCGGGGGCAGACAAGACTAGCCGGGGCAAGAAGACATCTCGGTTCCAATATGCCGAGATGTTTGTGGTATCGGTGGGTTGGAGAAAATTAAGAAGCAGCGGGCGTAGGCTCCTCAGGGGCCTTCTGCTCCTCCTCGGCGGGCTTCTGGGCCTCACCCTCCTCCTTCTTGGGAGCATCAGCAGCGCCGGTGGCCTCAGCATCACCGCTATCGGACGAGGTCCAGAGGGTGAGGTTGTCACGGAGAAGCTGCATAATGAGGGTGCTATCACGGTACGACTCCTCGGAGAGGGAGTCGAGCTCGGCAATGGCGTCGTCGAAGGCCTGCTTCGCGAGGTGGCAAGCCCGGTCGGGCGAGTTCAAGATCTCGTAGTAGAAGACGGAGAAGTTCAAGGCCAGTCCCAGGCGGATGGGGTGGGTGGGAGTGAGCTCAGTCTGGGCGACGTCGGTAGCGCTCTGTGATTGGGCAACATGGTCAGCATAAGGGCGAAACCCGGATTGCGCGGCATGTGACGGAAGAGGGGCATTCGACTCACCTTGTAAGCCTCGTGAGCAGCAGTGGCAGCGACCTTGCGCTTCTCGCCGGAAGCGAACTCGGCGAGGTAACGGTGGTAGTCACCCTTCCTAAATTGTGACAAGCATGATTAGAGAACGGAGCCTTGAAAAAGTGGGGGAGCGGGAGTGGGCGCGCGGGAACAGGTGGTGCAGTCCAGTTTTGAGTTGTTTGCTTCGGCGTGAAGCCAAGAGCCAAGGAGTCAAGGGCAGTGACGATAAAGCACAACTAGGGAGCAATGGGCGAGGGCAAAACGTACATCTTGTGGTAGAAGACCTTGGACTCGCCAGTAGCGGCGTTGGGGATAAGGGCGTCGTCCAAAACGTCGAGGACATCCTGGCAGACCTTCTCGAGCTCGGTCTCGATCTTGTTGCGGTACTCCTTGATGGTAGAGACGTGCTTGTCAGAGCCCTTGGACTCCTCCTTCTGCTCGATTGAGGAGATGATGCGCCACGAGGCACGTCGGGTTCCAACGACGTTCTTGTAGGCAACGCTCAGGAGGTTGCGCTCGTCGACAGTGAGCTCGCCGCCCAGCTTGGCAACCTCCTTCATGTAGGTAACCATCTCATCGTATCGCTCGGCCTGCTCGCAGAGGCGAGCCAGGAAGGTCTTGCTGTTACACACACACGGGGTCAGCGACGACGGTCTTCGGTGGGGTCATCTCGAAAGATGAGGCGAGGAGGAGTTGGCGGCGGAGGCCTAGGGCAGCGGGACAAACCTTTCACGCTAGAAAAAAAGAGATTCAAGTCAGCGTCATCGTTCTCAGAAGAGTTTGCATGGGAGATCTGGGTCCGGGGATACAGCAGTCGTGAGAGATAGGATGACAGCGGCTGGCTGAGGGGTTGTGTACGGGCTGGGCTGAGGATAGGGAAATGGGCGAGCGATGCATCAAAATAGGCGGAATGAGGGGGGAAGAGCTTACCTCGGAGGTCATGGTGAAGATGGAATTCGCAGAGAGACGGGAACAGGAGAAGAGAAAGAGAGAGGAATGTAGAAATCGAGTTGGGAAAACGGGCGCGTGTTCTCGTAAAGGGTAACGTAAAACGTAAGTTTAGAGGTAAGAGGTAGAGGGAGGGATGATGGATGCGAGAGTGTGGAGGTGGGACGCGGGTCAGGCGTTGAAGAAGCGCTATGTGTTTATATTTTTGTTGGTCGCAGGAGGGGTTTAGGGTAGCCGGGTTTGGCTGATTCTAGGCGCACGGGTGGAAGTTGGGAGAAGCAGACCCCGCTGCCAGGCACTGCCAGGCGAGAGAGAAACGTCAACAGCAGAGGTACGTACCTCATTTCTACCGCCTTCTGTGGCTCTGCTGCCCTGTGTGCGTAGTACCTCTAAAGGTACCTAAGGTGTGAGCGTGTGCCACCCGAAAAGGCACGCCCGCACACGCAACCTCTTCAGCTAGTCCTCACATGCAAGAATATCACGGGCAGAGAGCTGTGAGTGAGAGAAGTACTGTAGCATCACAGGCAAGTACATGTACATACGGCCTAACAATCAGGTAGCACTCGCCTCGTCAAAGGCTGCTGCTTGAAATTCTCTCTTCTCTCCAAGCTTCCATTTCTTCTCGCACTTAACGATACGTACCCGCCAGCGCACAGCACAACATGCAATCCCATGCCCACCGCCCTGCTGGCACCTGGCACCTGGCACCTGGCAGCCCCCAAGGCCTGACACGCCTAATAGCCGCACCCAGTTCCAAGGCTAATAAAAGGGATCACCCAGAAAAGCGTCATCATGCTCGAGGTATTCCTCAAGGCTGACCGTGCGTCTAATACAAATACCTTCGAGTTATAGATTTTGACTCTTGACACCTGACTTCCCCCGGCATGGGTTGTTGTCGAATCATTACATTGATAAGAGCAAGAAGTGGTCTATCCCCTCCCAACTAGCCGCCGCTGGAGAGAGAAGCTGGCGACTTTAATATCCCATAGACTTTTTTGGAGATTGCTTGCTTGCCGCATCTAGAGATCTGCCCATCTCCCATCTCTCTAATATAAATCCCTGCTCGTGCGGGCTTATTGACATTGGATGATTTCATTCCGTCCCGCGTCCCCCCTCTCGCTTCCTCCCTTGGCCGAAAACCACCAACCTGGATGTGGGAAACCGATGGGTGTCCCTGGGCTGGGCAACCCTCCAACGGTCGAGCAATGTAGGTGGACTATACAGATTAGGGAGGCTACTACTCGGTATATAGGCTAGAGACTAGTTGGACGCTCGATTCTTCATTTCTCCAGGTTGGGTATCGACAATCACCAGAGGCAGACCCCAGAAAACCGGTTTCGCCTGAACCCTCGTCAACCCAGCACCCAGCAGCACCTGCGCATCATCTCAGAGACCTCTCTTCGCCATAATTATGGCTCGATCCGGTTTAAGCCCGTGACTCAACCCCTCATTCGAAGTCCCCTTGGGCAAAAGAAGGGATCCATCCATCTTCCTTATCGCGTGGCCCAGACTCCTCCTGCTCGGCTCAAGACGTGGCGCGGAGCGGGCCTCTGAGTTGGCAATCATCCACCACGGGTCACGAGTACCAATTTGCCATTCTATCACAGCACCCCCGAGATCTCCGTCTTCATTGCTCGAGAGGCTTGCCATTGTTGAGATTGTAATCACTGGACCAAGTCCTTTCGGGTTCGCTTCCTCTCTTTTCCGTTAGCCTGGACTAGGGACCTTATGGATAATGGGGTGAGGTTACTCTCGTGCCCTTGTTTTCTCAGTCATCTTTGTGCCCCACCATGTCCATATCTTAACCCCAACTTCTCACCTTACGATGATCCTTATCTCACTCACCGAGCAAAAAGGAGGAAAAAGGAGTTCATTGAAAATGACATACAAAAAACATACAACAGCGAGGATTCCCCGGTCGTCACCGACCCGAGTACTAATTCGCCGGTCGCCAGCTTGACTTTAGGAGAGCGGACGGGATCCCGTATTCTCTAGCGCCTATGGTCGTATGTACTGTCACTGCGAAGCAATTCGATACTTATCGACTCCGACAAGGGCCTGCTGCATTTGTAGATTTATGTGAGATCTGACGATAATAGTCCCATGCAATAGCAGAGGAACAGGGTCGATGACTAACTTATCTACGATATGGATAAAGATCGCCGAGTTAATGGGAGTAGTATAATATGCTTAAAGGTGGTCCTCCTATATCCCTGGGATATCAGCAACACCGTACCACCTCGAATTATGCTATTAAAAAACATGCCCAGATTCATACCACCAACATATCCTTCATCCTAATCATCTCTGTAACTAAGGCACGACTAAGCCAAGATCAGAAAGGCGGTGCAACACCATCGTGTCACATCATACTATCGTGAAAGTCTGCCGGTGAAAATCGTATCCCGCTCGCGTATGCTCCTCAACAAAACCAATATCACCCTTCCAAAGTCCAATACGAGTATAACTCCCGTCGCTAAGTTGCCGCAAAACGAGACCATAGCACCCCGAAAAACACTCCAATCTTGGAGGACACTCTATCTCCCCAATCCCAGTGACAACTACATTGCTCAAAGGCGAGAGCCATCTCAGGACTTCGCTCCCTCCTCCCAGGAGAGACGTGCCAACATCGTCGGGAGTCAACTCCAGATGCTGTCCCAAAGTAGATTCTAAATCCTTAAACTTGAGAAACAATTCAGATGGAAGACGCGGGTCTTGGCGATCACCCTCGTCAACTGTATATTCTGGCTCTTCTGTTCGATTTCCCATTAACGCTTCCCATGAGATCAGAGGCGCGGTCATGGTCAGTGATGCAGATTTGACCTGACCGTATTCATTAAGCGGGTCGACCAGATCGACCACAACATCGTCCACCGTTGCCATGATCGTTATTTCCCCATCAGACATAGCACCCCGGTGAATACGGCCATCGATGCTAGCCCAACTCCAAGAAGGGGCACGGTATGGATCCACCCTTTTTGTGTCCGCAAATGAAGTTTCCCAAAGCAGCGTCCATGGCAGTGAAGTACGAAAAATCCCGGCACAGTAGCCACCATCAAACGAAGCCCCAAAATGCCTAGCTATAGCGGCGAAGGCAACGAGTTTATCCTCGGTTGGATGGCTTAGTTGGCCATCTGTATATTCGGAGACATAGTCAAGATAACATATTAAATCCTGGCGGTATTGTACAATGTTGTACGGGGTCTGAAATAAGCAATCAAACCCATTCCAACCATTGCTAGCGATGCTGTCAGCCAGGTATTCAGAGAGTGCCGGTCTTTCCTCGCATTGCCACGATATGCGATCTTGCTGGAAGTGGAGAGTTCTCGGTGATAGGAGCTTCTCCTGGAGAACCCATGCCCGTTGGCTGAGGGGGAGAGAACGCCTCGTCCAGCTAAAATCATCCTTGGTAAATACGGCGCAGAGGAATGTTTTGTCTGGAGGCGGAAGTTCGTTTTGAGGAGATGAAGGGTCATATCCCTCAACACTTCCAGATAAAGGAGAACTCGATTGTTCCAAATCTTCGTCTGACTCTCGCTCCAAGTATTTACGTCTTTTTGTTTCCGGTGGCTCGTGGAATGGCGTCCAGGCGTAGCAATCTTGAAAAAAATCCGGGTTCCTGGAGCGAAAGGCACCCTCCTTAGGATTCGCAGCGATATCAATAGCGATATTGAGCTCGCAATTCTGATAGACCCGATGCATCTCAGATGAGTGAAGAAGCCAGTCCCTCTGAGACTCTTCTCCAGACTGGAGAATACAAAGTGAATCGATCCAAAGATACGGAATATCCAGCCGCCGACAAGTCACGACAGCATCGCGAAAACTTGCAGGAAGCCGTTCAAAGGGTATCTCCTGGCAGAACTCATCTAAATTTGCCAGAGACAGCATCAGAAAGTCCGGGTGGTCCCCCCAGCAATGGCTCAAAGCTGCATAAGAACCATCCAAGTCGTCACTATCTCGAAGGACTAGATGTGGTGGTTGGGCTGAGCTGCCGACGTGGATGAGCCGTTTAGGGTACCAGGCTGCTTCTCGTGTTGGATAAAAACCTTCACAAGAATGTCCTTCTTTGCAGTCATGAAGCCATTCCTTTGCCATCTGCGCAACCGATTCGTGGCCAGTGTTGTCTGGAATATCTCGTATGGTGGGAATATCTCTTCTTACACGACATGGGTCCGTTTCCAGATCTGCTAAAACCACACGCACGAGCTCGCCGTGCCCAGGGGGAGTAGTATCAGCCTCGGAGACATGAACGAACACATGAGGGTGTTCATTTCGTGTCTCTTTTCCGCCGTGGAAGTACACTTCCCAATGGTCTCTCCAGGAGTTGTCCCACTTAAACTGGTATTTAAGAGGTGAAGGAAGCCTCCAGGAACCGATATAATTTTCCTGAACTAGATAGAGACAAATTCTACACCCGTTCTCCGCAGCTTTGGTGAGGCTATTCCGGTCTGTATGATGATTCCCGCTGGTCTCGCTTCTTTGGAACATCGAGAAACATACCGCGCAGAGCATCTTTGGTGTTAACGAGGATGCACTTTATTCCGAGACGAAATACAGAAGCCTTGAAATTGGGGATAGGCAGATATATTCCGCGGGTAGAACATAAAGAAAGACATATGAGTTGTAGTCGTAGAGTCGGACGATATTGTCAGAAGGGGCCCTCTCATATTAATCTGACTGCTCCCTGCTCACATTGTAAGTGGGGATGTTAGTGGGCGAACAGAGCAGGCATCCGTGGGGCAGTGCAGGAAGCAGCTGGGACATAGCGCTCTCTATAGCAGGGAATATTAGGCATAGACAATACAATTTCATTGCGTTGGCTACTCCGAGATATTATTACAAAGTGTGTTAGTGTAGATTGAGAACATATAGTTTCGTTCGCCCACTCAATGCGCCTGAAAACCCACCAAGCTCCAACCACCTTGAACTCCATGTCATTCCTATTATAGCTCGTCTGTTCCCGGACGGCCGTACTTCTCCCGGCCCCAATTTGCAGGGTCTCCCCCGGGAACACAGAGTCCAAGCCTCCAGAAATAATCCCGGTGGGCAAAGAATAACTGCCAGAGCTGATACCTCGTCAAGAAGCCCTCCGTGTCAACGCGACCGTCTTTCATCGCCTGTTCGTGCGCGAGCCTGAGATAACGGTGCATCCTCTCCCAGAGGTTGTCGTCAGCTCCGGAACTGCACTGAGGATCTTCGTCTCCAACACAGGTGTATACGTCTTCTTCAGATGGTGATAGATCTTGCTTAGAAATGTATATCTCCCCGGCGTGAGAGTTATACCCCCATTCACTAAGCGGAAGCAGAGGAACTGGGTCATTCTTGTGCGTTACCCGTCGGTATGGTCGCTCTTCCAGATTATTACTTCCATCAAGGTCGAAGACCTTGTCCACAAAGCGAGCAAGCTCATAGTTGCCGACTCGAGGCTCTCCAAATGTGGTTACTACCACGTTCTCGAAGCCTAGCGCAACCCTCAACTCCAGTGCGGCCAGACAAGCAACCGCCCCTCCAAGGCTGTGGCCGACCAACTGAATGGGATACGCTGGATATTCTTCCCGTAGTACTCTGAGTTGAGGAAGAACAAGCTCCCTTGCTTGCTTCCACGACTCCAAAAACCCCATATGCACGGTGCAGTTTTTACACTCATGCTCGGGCTTCTCTGGTTCTTCCCCACCGTCATCTGGGGATGGATACGGAACATACACCTGGGGCACCGTGCTGAGGTCGACAACTGTGTTTGTGATGCTATAAGTGCCTCGGAATGCCACCACAATGGCAGGGCCACTGGGTGCGAAGGAATTACCACCCTCCGTCTTCTCAAAAGGGCGTTGGCCATGATCGACAGCAATGTAGCCGCAGCTATCACTCATGAGAACGCCAGTGTTCCATGTGGTAACCAGAGACAGCGTGGGAAACTCATTGCATCGGGAGACGCACTCAAATGGCTTAGACACACCTGAGGTTCCGACGCAGTAGGTGATGTCGACAATTCTGGACAAGCGCTCCAGGTTTGCGAATAAAGGCATTGAAATGGCTCTCGTTGTAGCCGTTGTCGTCGCTGGGTCGCTGATGAGAGGATTCTGAACCTGCCCCAATGCGAGGCCGGCCACGCCCACCGCCAGCGGAAAGAGCCAGATCTTCGTCATATTGGAGATGAGGCGTTTCATCGTCGCGATATGTGTTGTGACGTAGTCGATGGCAGAGCGAATTCACCGAGGCGCGATCTACCGTTTAAAGATTCATTGCGTGAACCAGTCAGAGGCTCATGTGGCCTTGAGGGTTCAATGCGAGGGTAAGGACCCGGCGTCGGGTCGATGTCAAGCGGTTTGGCAGTCCGTGATTGTTGAGCAGCAAGCACCTAGTCCAGCGGTCAAGAGTTAGCGCATGATGGAGGCGCGCGGGTCTTGACGTCCTTTGTTGAGACGTTGGTCAATCGCTGGGAATGCTGGTAATGAACTGGCATGGATTGGAGGTGCCTGACGTCTCGGGGGGTCTCGTGGAGCGAGAATTCGTGAGGTCATATGTCAGCGGCAGGCCAATTAATTTCGTGGATGCTGCAGGGGCGACGGTTCCAGGTTGGCTGGACTGCTGAGTGGCTCCCCGTGCTGCCGTTGGTGCTACCCCGGATTTTACCTGCCCCTCCTTTCTCGGCACTCAACCACTGCTGCAGGGTAATAATGCATTACATTCAGTCATCGGCTCATGGATTTTCCCAGAATTAACCGGAGTAGGTGGTTTTGCTGGAAGGCTTTGGGTGTCTAGGGTAAGCAATTAAGTTGATTGCTGAGATGACTAGAATTACACGTCCGTGTGCTCTTTACAGCTTTAAGCAGCGAACACTCTTAGCCTCCCATGACTCCGACATAAGAATCAGGTGCCTTAGTTCTCCACCCATGGTCGGTAACATCCGATTTACGCAAGAAACTTAGCAAGCCTGGCTGGAGGAGATTTTGCCGCCGGGTTTATACTCGTGAAAAGTGACTTGTAGTCGGTCTGGTTGGCGGTGCATTTGCTTGATGTATCCAGACAGTTGAGGTAAATGTTGACACTGCCGGCCACCTCGTAATCGGCCACTCTGTATACACGAGATCAATATGTATGCTAATATGGAGACGTAGTTAATGGGTTCACTTACCCGTCATCCCCGGGGCACACTAGCTGTATCATCCAGAGTTCTTTATCCTCATGCTCGTAGATGAATTGAACCCTGCGGTTATCGCAGAGAAACCGGGGCGTGCCGTTTCCGGGTGTCGTCGGGGAACTCGAGTTGAAGTGGCAGGGCGTGGTAACCTTGGTTGAATCGTCGGTGAATTTAAAAGAGAAGGTTGATAGTGACTTCCCCACATCATTGGATGTAGCAGTGAATCCGAGAACATGATAGTCGCCGGGCAGGATACAATCATTTGTATCGTCGGCCGCCTCGGCTGCCAGAGATTGAGGGGCTGTGTATGCCTGGGCAGCCCAGGCCGTTGGCAATGCCGACAGAGCGAGGAGGCTGAACTTCATCGTTGATTTTAGAGGGGATGTACGGTGACGTCGATTGACGTGTCGAGACAGGTCGCAAAAATAAGATGGAATTGAAGGAGGAGAATAGTCGAAGTGTTTGGACCGTGTTATAACTCGGAGGAAAGGGGAACACAACTGCTTTTGTTCCTTGCAGGACGGAGCAAAAAGGGCGGTTCGGAAACACAAAGGAGCCCTGCCACCGTGTCGATCCTGATGCAATCGCCAGGAGAACAGACATGTTGGACAGGAGAGGGAGAGCAATCCATGCTAAAGGATCGCCACTGCCAATGGGATTTCCCACTTATTTTTGGAGCACTCGGTGGGAACGCCCGAGAGCTATGAGGTCGGTCCCTTTTCATTGGATCCTCCTTGTTTCAGATGTCGCCTATGGCGGAGGTTTACGAGACTACGTGGACTTGAACAACACGCCTGAGCGACTTCTCCAATGCGTCACAGTTGCCGAATCAACGCCGTGTACTTAGCGTGTTATACGAGGAAGTACCGTGAAGCAGACGGTTCGGTGGCATGCCAACTTGAATATCCGCGGTTGCCCATAGATGCTGTGGTACGTTGGAGGAAGCAATGCCGCCAACACCGAATGCATGGAGGGCTCGTTATGCACCTTGGTGGTGTCTGATGGAGATGGGGCATGTGATGTTTGCATTAAGTACTGAATCCAAGCATCGTCAAGATGGAGAAACCGTTCAACTTAGATCATGCTCTCACTGAGAACCACTTGGAGAAAGTGATGTAGACGAGACCGAGGCTGTCATTTTCGCCTGCACTTAACCTGCCTTACACATGATCGATATCGACGACTGCACGCCGTTGCTTCGGTAAACACGAAGAGGGTGCTATAGGAATCCATCGACGAGATAGAAAACCGTTGAGAAGCCCGCCTCAATGACGCTGCTGCTTGGGTTGGTGTAATCTGGCTCGTCGCCATAGACAAATTTCTTGATCGCTCCATGCTTGCTCATCGAATGTTGAGTGTTTGACAGATGGGTAGCGACAGAATCAGGTTGTCGTACTTGCAGGGAGTTCCTGGGGCAGCATGTATATAAATACCAGAATGATTAGGATTTTGGACAAGCATCTGTCACTCATGGCGGCGAGCACGAGAGAACTTATCCGTGCACTTCTGTGCATCAAGAGGTCCGAATGGGTTCGGTGATGGTGTTAGAACCGTCTAGAGATGAAGGCAATCAGGGTAGCCATTTCATCAGATCAGAATAGTCGGAGGACACGACTTTTGTTTTCCTCAACTCAAACAAAGGATGCATAGCGATGGGGAGACCTGTGGTGAGAGTTGATGGTACTCTAGCGGCTTGGTGGCTTGGTGGCTTGGTGTTGGGCGGATGAGCTTCGGACGCTGCTCAGAAAGAGTGGACCAGTCTTAGCGGCACGGCCAGAAGCCCAGAACGCACATCCAAAAAAAAAAATCGCTTACCCTCCAGCACGTGACCCACAATCGCCAAAAAATATCCCCCCGAAGTGCACCACCTCTAAATCTCCCCCTCCGCCTTGTTTGAAATTCTTCGACATCACCGACCAGTCGACAACCACCAGCAAAATGGCCAAGGAAGCCCCCGCGAGAACCGGTCTGGCCGTCGGCCTGAACAAGGGCCACGTACGTGTTGTCACAGTCTCACCTCGTGGAGGATCGCTGCTCCGTTGCCTCATCCACGAGGTCGCTTTTGCAGACGATGGACGCTGACATGCGTTTGCGATTTATAGAAAACCACCCCCCGTGTCGTGAAGCCCCGTGTCTCGAGGACCAAGGGCCACCTCAGCAAGCGAACCGCTTTCGTCCGTGAGGTCGTCAAGGAGGTTGCTGGGTAAGTTTTTCATTTTCTTGAATTGGGGTTAAGGAATAGGGTCGAACTCAATGGGAAAGAGATCTACTCAAGAGCTTGGATGATATCTGCAAGATTCGGAAAGGCATTGGGCACCTTACCATTCGTTTGCGACAAGGAATTCAGGGATCAGTTTACCAGAGACACGAATCGCTAACCTCGTCTCTCAATCTAGCCTCGCCCCCTACGAGCGCCGAGTCATCGAGTTGCTCCGAAACAGCAAGGACAAGCGTGCCCGTAAGCTCGCCAAGAAGAGAGTATGCAGCGCCCCAGCACAACGACTACACACTGGATGTGGACTGACAGAACAACAGCTCGGTACTTTCGGCCGTGCCAAGAAGAAGGTCGATGAGCTCCAGCGAGTCATCGCCGAGTCCCGCCGTGCTCACTAAACGGTCTTTTTGACATTTGGGAATCTGGCATATGGGGTTCGCATGGATTGGCGTGGTCACGATATGATCGATTAAAAACGGGTTTGATGCAGGGTGGCAGGAATTTAGCTGCAACTCACCGGAATACCAATACTCTAAAGACAACGGCTTAACGACAAAAACTTGGTTTCTCATTGATGTGATAGTGATGTTGCTCATGTGGCTCATAATTGCTGGCAACTTAAAGCTCGTCAAGACATTACCAAACGCCTTCTACCTTGTTGTGATCCAATACTATAGTAGTACTTATGCCTCGAAACTCCCATTGGAAACCGTACATCGTGATTCCATCAGCTCATCGTAGTATCTTCTAGCATGATCTAAACCCTTATTTCTTGCCGAGTTTAAGCCACTTGGGTATCTTCTTCCCTAACTTATCCCCACTGCTCTCACTTTTCTCAGGTTGCAGTTGGGGGACTGTTTGAGTTTCGTTCTTAGCCTCAACTTCAATTGCTTCAGGAACCTTGACCTGCTGGCCCTTTTGCGCAACGTTCGATTTGAGGAAGGGTTGCTTCCGGACTTGCGGTGGCACCGAATCGTCCCATACCAGGTTGATGAGGATCTTCCCAGATATCTTGTAGGCCTTGATGAGACTATTTCTTGGGCTTCCCTCATCCTTGATGACTGTCTTCCCCCCAGGCAGGACGAGGTGGAACGGCTGGTTCTCATTCGCCATGACATGTCGGACGGCCTGATATAAGAATTGACCCGTCTCGCTCGGTCCAACCTCCCAATCGCTGCTGGTATTGTCTGGGAAGCGAACCTTGATCAAGACTGACTTGATGGCATTTATTTTCGCTGCTTCTGCTGCAGCTTTTTCCTCGAGTTCCTTGTCAGAGAGAAGACGTTTATTCCTGGAGGATTCTTGTAGACGGTGTTGGTGAATCTGGGCATGGGCGATGGTCGGTTGGTAATCTGTGTCGTCTGGTGGCGCGAGAGCAGCGGCTGGGACTGGGCCGGATGGGGCGAGGTAGACGTTCACCGGTTGCAACGGATCGCGGACTTCAGATTTGTCGACATCCATGCCATCTCCTTGGACAGCCTGGCCACTTCCTGAGCTTGGATCTTCCGTTTGGTTGAGTTGTTGATTCCCTACTGCTTCAACTCCGGACTCTGCCATGGGTGTATCAGGAGTCTCCTGAGGGATGTCCTGTTCTCGTTTCTCTGGTGCTTCTGCTGGAGTAGAGTTCTCTCCTGCTGGCGCACCCTCCGCACCATCCTCCTCAGTCTCTTTAAAGAACCGACTGATTTCCCCCATTGCATCATAGAGCGTCTGTTCCGTCTTCCGATACGAGAGCCGTATCAGGACACTACCCGAGTTATAGCCAAGCTGAGAGAGAGTCTTCTGAAAATCGGCGAAAGAGGCCAGCTCCCTCCCCATGATATTGAGCACCGGAACCTCATAATACAGCTGCCCACTCCCAGTTCCCGCGCCGCTCGCCGTTTCAGCGACTCCCCGCGCTGTGATGTTCACGTTCCTGCCGTTGCTCGCCTTGCCGCTCTCGAACTGTCGCAGGACTTTCCATATTGTGAGGTCGCTGGGAAACTTCTGAATAAGGCGCCCGCCAGGGATGTCTCTTCCTTCAGGTGGGGGCACTTGGAGGGCGACTTGGATGGCGGAGGGCGTCTTGGACTTTTGGACTAATTCGAGCTTTGCCCCGGGGATGAGGCCAGAGGTGCGGAAGGGGATAGAAAGATCGACTTGCTTTTGCTTGTGTCTAGTATTTGGTCAGTAGCTGAACATACATGCTCAATTAGGGGAAAACTGACTTGAGCAGGTACTTGTCGCTAGAGAGGTTAAGCTTCTTGCAAGCTTCGTCCAAGACATCGGTCAAATAAGTCCCTGGAGTAACCTTGACTGTTGTTCTCCGGAAGTCGGAGGCTATCACCACAACGTGGGACGCCATGTTGCAGTTGGTCTAGTTGCAATAGAAGCTTTGTTGTTTTAAGGAAGACTGGGACGGAGGTGGGTATAGGAGTTGACTTGGTGCACGTCGTTGGAGACCGCCGTGATGCTGTAGTAGGGGCTGAGCGGGACTCGAGAACTCGAGAAGAAGGAACAAGTGAAAAAGAGAATAGAAAAGTAGAAGGCTAAAGACAAGCCAGAAGTGCCGATGTAGAGACCGTATTGAGGAAGTTGGAGGTAGAGTGATTACCTTATAGTGGCGCGTAATACGTCGCCTGGTCTTCTCGAACAATCCGCGGGGTGACGATGGATGCGTCGTCGTCGGTGCAACAATAGCCGTCCTCCGTAAGGGACCGCAGGCAACCTCCTGGTGAGGTAATGCCCGCTGCCGGGGGGGGGGGGGCAGAGCCGCTGCGCAAACCGCTGAAGGGGGGCCCTGGAGCTTGGGGAGCTCGGGCCAATCAGCCGTCCGACGTGGATTTTCCGACTCGGCCGCGCCAGACCGTGTTTGCCTTGCAGCCCAGTGCGTCGTCGCCTGTAGCTTACCTGTACGCATGGAAGCTTCAAACCACCATCAACCATCTATCCCCTGCTATCACGACGACTACGACGACGCTGCGCACCTTCGACGAACGACGGTTTAACTCTCACTGGCCGGCACTGACGACGATAACGCTCATTGACTTATCGTGAGCGCTTGCCTCAAACCTTCATCTACAGAGCCATCATGGTAGGTCGCCTACAGCATCCCCGATGCCATCATCCAGACAACGAGCTAACCAGCTTCCTCCTTACAGTCGTCCCCCTTCTCGATAAGTTCGCAAACCCATGCCTATCTCTGCCATCGATCGCCCACTAATCCCCTCTAGACGGCGGCGCCTGCGTTGCCATGGTCGGCAAGGACTGCGTTGCCATTGCCTGCGATCTCCGTCTCGGTCTTCAAGCCCTCACCGTCTCGAACAACTTCCCCAAGATCTTCCAGTATGGCGACGTCTACCTGGGCCTCACCGGTCTCGCCACCGATGTCAACACTGTCAGCGACGTCTTCCGCTACAAGGTGAACATGTACCGCCTGCGCGAGGAGCGTCAGATCGCGCCCCGGACCTTTGCCAACCTCGTGTCCTCGTCACTGTACGAGAAGCGCTTTGGCCCGTACTTCGTCTCCCCCGTCGTGGCGGGTCTGGATCCCAAGACTGGAAAGCCGTTCATCTGCGGGTTCGACAGTATTGGCTGCATCGACTTTGCTAAGGACTTTATTGTTTCTGGTACGGCGAGTGAGCAGCTATTTGGCATGTGTGAGGGGCTGTGGGAGCCTGATATGGTATGTGAAGATTCCGAGTTTTGATACTGCCTTGGGGCGATTTACTGACGATGGATGCTGTGTAGGAGCCTGATGCGCTTTTCGAAACCATCTCCCAAGCGCTGCTGAATGCTGTTGACCGTGACGCCCTATCCGGTTGGGGCGCGCATGTTTACATTATCGAGAAAGACAAGGTCACCAAGAGATTACTAAAGGGCCGACAAGACTAGAGGCGTTATGGAAGAGAGTCTGGGGCATGGAGCGGTTGGGAGAGTGACGGGTTGTATCTTGTACGAATAGATACCCGGCAGATATTAAAGCTGGGTAATGAAAGTGCACAAAGCACGTTTTCGCGTCCATGCTAGGATAATGAAGTGATGTAAAAGCCTTTGATGTTAAGGTTGTGAAAGAATGCATCACCGGTCTAAGTCTCGCCTGTTGGCATTAACATACAGGTAGTAGTTGAATTACAGCTCTCCTCAATTCTAGGCACCGGACAATGATTTGTCAGTTTCAGTAAGACTATTAGGGCTGGTATTACCTGAGGGCCAAGTTATCCCTAACACTGGGATTATTCAGATCTCAGCTTGTACCCTGCGACTTGATCGGAAAATGCAGATATGTTTAGTTAATGTGAGGGTGCTTTCCTTCCACCTACATACAATGTCCTATGCTCTAGCCTTTTCTTTTTGAATTTGAATGACTGCTTAGTTTATATATATGTGATCTCTAGCTTGGGCTAGATATGCATCTTTCTATGTAGTATCTCTATCTATTGCTCTTTCTTAGTCTTGAGGTAGTCGCCTGTGTTTGTCTGCATGAAAAATTGCCTTTCGATGAATTTCAGGACCTCGTCGATGAGTCTAGAGTTTAAGTTAGCAGTGATCTAAAAACAGGAGTGTTTTGTCAAGACTCACATAACGGGTGCACTGATAATAAGCACCGCCTTCCACTCTGTCCAATTCAGAGGAAGAATAGCAAACAAGCTCTGCAAAACGGGAGTGTATAGCAGGGCAAAGTGAAGCGCCATGGAGAGGGCAATGGCATAGACGAGCATCATGTTTTTCCACAGAGGGAGAGTAAGAAGAGATTCGCTGGACGACAGGGCGTTCATAGCGTTGAACATCTCGATGGTCACTAAAATTGATAACGATACCGTCGATGCGGCCTTGGCCATGTCGTTAGAGAACATTTGGCACCCAACCTCGGGGAAAGCGGCTGAGCAATGGTGGAAATGGGAGAGCTGACTGAAGGTGATCTGGGGGCCTTCAGGGTTATACATGAACCACCAGGCGTAGCCCGCAACAGTAGCAAGGCCAACATAGGTGCCGATGATCAGGTAGCGGACGAACAACCACCCGCCAATGAGGGCCTCATCCCGCTTTCGCGGTCGGCGCTTCATGATGTCGTTGTCTGGCGGGTTGAAGGAGAGGGCAGTGGCAGGCAGACCATCAGTAACAAGGTTGACCCACAGCAGCTGGACGGGAACCAGCGCTTCGGGCATACCCAGGGCAGCCGTCAGGAAGATGGAGACGACTTCGCCAATGTTGGACGAGATCAGATAGCGGATGAACTGTTGGGTGTTGTTGTAGATGGAGCGACCCTCCTCAATGGCGACCTCAATAGTGGCAAAGTTGCTGTCAGCCAGTACCATATCAGCGGCCAGCTTGGACACATCCGTTCCTGAGCCCATAGCAACACCAATATCGGCCTTCTTTAGGGCAGGGGCGTCGTTGACACCATCACCAGTCATGGCAACCACCTCGCCAAGGGATTGGAGCAGATCAACAAGCTTGGACTTGTGGCCAGGCTCGACACGGGAAAATAGAGACGCCCTCTTAGCTGCCTGAAGTTGCTCGCTAGGGGACAGCTCATCAAACTCCCTGCCAGTGTAGCTCTTACCGTCGAGAATCTCATGCTCGCCGAATACGCCAATCTGGCGACAGATGCTCTCTGCGGTGTTACGGTTGTCTCCAGTGATAACAATGACCCGAATGCCAGCATCCTTACAACGCTGAATGGAAAGCGGAACTTCCTCCCGGGGAGGATCAAGCATTCCGACGAAACCAAGGAAGGTCATGTTTTGTTCAAGCTGAGTGTACTGCTCGGTTGACTTGGCGGAGCGTAAAAGGGGGTTCTTGGATACGTCGTCGATGCTTGCGAGAGCAATGATGCGAAGGCCCCGGTTACCGTAGTGCACCACTTCTTTCAATAGCCTCTCCGAGATCTTCTTGCTGAGGGGAACTTTCTTGCCACCAGGTCCAAGAAGCGTTTGTGTGCAACGATCGATGACAGACTCAGGGGCACCCTTGACCAGTAGCTTTTGCTCCTTACCGTTACTGACAAGAACTGACATACTCTTGCGGTCACGAGAGAATTCGTAAGTGGCAAGTCTGGGCAGTCTCTTCTCATACTCGGCGCTGGCGAAGTGAACACAGTCCTCGGGGTGTGTATCCGTTGGTGCACAGGGTCCAATCTTTTCCACGAGGACTCTCAAGGCACCTTCAGTGGGCTCGCCAACGCTGGAGAAGGTAGCAGTTCTAGAATCGTAAGCTAACTGAGCGTCATTGCAGAGTGCCGCAACTTCAGTCATCTGGCGTATGGTTGCGGAGGAGTTGTAAAGATCTTGGACAACCTGGCCATTCGATTTGACAGATCCCCGAGGGGCAAAGGTAGTACCTTCGACATCCAGTTCATTGAGATCAGAGCCATCCTCATTGAGATACACAACTTTATTGACACTCATCTGGTTGGTGGTCAAAGTTCCTGTCTTGTCCGAGCAGATCACACTGCAGCTTCCAAGGGTCTCGACGGAGGGCAGACTTCGGACGACGGCGTTCTTAGCAGCCATCTTCCGGGTTCCAAGAGCGAGACATGTTGTGATTACCACTGCAAGACCCTCAGGAATAGCGGCAACACCAAGAGAGACTGCGATCTTGAGGTAGTAGATTGCGCCCTTGGTCCAGTTGCCATGACTAGGATCGTTGAAGTTGGGGATGTTGATAAGCCAGACCAAGATGCAAATGACAGTGATAACCTTGGCTAAACTATCGCCGAAATCGTTGAGCTTCTGCTTGAGAGGCGTAGGTTCGGAGATCTGCGCGGTGATACTTTCGTGAATGTCTCCAATAGCGGTGCTGGCGCCTGTCAGAACAACGAGAGCCCTTGCGCGGCCAGTAACAACGGTCGTCCCAGAGAATAGCATATTGACTTGGTCTTGCAAGACGGCCTTACCGTCCTTGACCACGGCCGAATCATCCTTGCCTACGCTCTCGGACTCTCCGGTGAGAATGGCTTGGTCGACGGCGAAGCTGTTGCTCTCGATGGAGATGACACGACAGTCGGCAGGAATACGATCCCCCACGGCCACGGTGATAACGTCGCCGGGTACCAGCTCATCGGCCTTGACTCGAGAGATATGTCCTCCGTTTCGGACCACATTGGCCTCATTGGCTGAGTATTCTTGCAAGGCTGCGATGGCCTTCTCGGCGCTACTCTCCTGGGAGACTCCGACAACGGCATTGAGGATGAGAATGGTGAGGATCTGTTAGAAGATAGCACATGTGAGTTGTTGGTTCATATAAATAAGTGGAAAAAGGATGTAGTGGATGGGAAAGATCTTCGGCGCAACTTACAACTGCAGGGTCAACGAAGGCGCTCCAGCCTTCTTCCTCGTCGAAGAGAGCCAAGGCGAAGGAAACGGCGGCAGAACCAAGCAAAATGATAACGAGCTGGTCTTTGAACTGCTCCAGAATAAGCTCCCAGATAGGAGTCGGAGGGTCTTCCGCGATGGCTGTAACAAAATGAGTATGCGATCAGGTTGGTGTTGGTCGCGGGGTTGTCGCGGGGGGAGGAAGAGAACGCACCGTTACGACCATGCTTCAGGCGCAGTTCGTTGACTTGACCATCGCTAAGACCGGTATTCTGATCGACATCAAAGGTCGCGAGGACCTCATCGACAGGTCGAGCAAAGGCGTTCTCCATGGTGATCTGTGGCGCAGGGAGCGCAAACCTTGGATACTAAAGTGTCGAAAATCGCGGACTTTTTTTCTCGAGTGTTGCGACTTGGAGATTGCGGTAGTAATTAGTAGTTGGTGGCTGCAGGACGCTGCGACCCAAGGTAGATACAGAAGAGAAAAGAACAGATTGAAGGAAGGAATGACTAGTGACAACTCAACATGACTGATTTGTCACCAAAAGTAGAAAAGTGATCACAAGTCCCGATCCACTCAGAGTGGCAAGCAGATAGGATGGAATCGCGAAGTTCGAATCGAATTCCCAAAACCTCAACGTGTTCGTTCCAATCTTCGGAGATCCTTCCGTGCCGGGGTAACCTAACGTTAAGGTGCTAGGCTGTGTCGTCTCGCTACCAGACGCACTGGGCGCTTGCACTTCAGGGGACTAACGCCCTGATCTTGCCCCGCTCTGGCTTAGTACCGGCGGTCCTGGCTGCCGCCTATGAGGTAAGCATCGTCTTCTGGCTACTAGGAACCCCGAACAGTCCGGCCGATGGCCCGCTAAAAGGCACCCGACTTGACTCTTCCATGTTTCCATGCCCGACATCCATGTTGGTAGTCTAACCATGCGATTCTGCGCGTGTCCCCACATCGCCCTGGACATGACTCTGTATACACGTTGCTTCCTTCTTCATGCAATCGATACTTGGCCTAGGTGCCCTCAGCATAAGATCCATCTCTGGAACTGCGTTGTTCCGTCGTAACGTAGATCCCGAGTGTAGGCACAACAGTCTGATGTGTAACCCAGAATGCCCTTTTCCACCATCAAGGTCATGTCCCTGGTAGCTCCCGGCAGGCGATCTAGAGCCAAAGTGTGAAACCACGACAACAGAATTCAAGCCTCGAGCCAGACGGCAAGAGACTAATTAGAACACTTAAAGGAACAGGGTCGAAGCCGTCGGAGCCTTCAAGGAGTTATTCCTCCAGACCTCGGACCCCCCTCTTCCAGGAAACTCTAGTGACGCCCACAATTGCCTAACTCAACCTCTTCATTTTCTATGCTTCCTTCCAATAGCAGTGGACATTAAAGTTAAGCATAAAACCGAAAACGGAGGGGAGCTACCCGAAGGCGTTGTTTGGGCCGGTTTATCATACGGTCTCTCGTCCCCTGACTACGTTAGTGAGAAGCTACCATAAGCCATTGGAGTTCTCCTGAACTCTCTCCCGACCCGAAGACCTAGCCGTACAACGTCAAAAGATCTTCTGTGTAGGTTATAGATGTGGTAGAGCGTACTACTGTCGTGTTGCCTCACACTCTCTCGCCTTCTTTCAACTAACTCCTTGATAGTAACTGTGATTCTCGCCGCCTTTTCCCTTATTTATGCCGCACAGTGATCTACATGAACGCCTCGTACAACAGTCTTCATGCCGTACCAAGTCCTTTCTTGTTGCACGACCTGTGAGAACCCCGACACCCCGGAATCTGGGTGTAAAACAGAGGAGGTTATGACGGTAGTGAAGCTCATGCTGTGTCCTAGTTGGTACTGAAGGCTGGAGTTCGAAGCTGGAGGTGAGCTATATGGCTAGCCTCACGTGCTTCTTTTTGGGGTACTTGTTAATATGTGTTCGGGAAGGCGTTATCGAGAGACCTGACCTGCTTCACAGCATCATCTCCTCGTGCCTTCTGATATTTCAAATCAGCTTCACTGCTTCTCTTTTCTCTCTCCATACATACGGGCTCGCACGTTTGTCCCCTTCTTAGTATATCCATCCTTTGCCATCTTCTCATAATCCATGTTCTGGGAGACAGTCTGGGCTTAAGTTTTGGTTTTGCTCTTTTGGTGTCTTGGAACCAATTTTGCATCTTCTTTCTTGGACCCCTTTTTGGTTTGGTTCCTTTCTACATCATGGCTCTCGTCGAACCCGCGTCTCTGCCGACTTGCATGTATGCTACCTCTATTCCTAGGTCTCGAAAATCCAGCTGGACAAGCCAAAATGAGCCCGACCATATTCCAGATACGCATTTTCAAGATGATCCCATGGGCTTTCACCACATGCTTGCAGAGTTGGATAGACTTCGTCTCGCGAGCATCAACGATCTTACAGCAGCATTGGACGAAGGAGGCGCCTCTGGCCATATTCCCGAAGACCCTACCGACTCATGTAACATAAGAATTCCGTTCGCCCCCGTTTCTACCGACCACCATGGCTACCCCGATCGAGAAACAGAGAAAAATAAACATCAGGAGCCCAAGGGTCCCTTTCACAAGTGGGTGAGGTCTTTGCGCAAGCGGGCAGTTCACAGACCAACATGCTGGGACAAAGATAACTCTGAAAACATTTGGGAACTTCTGAATGGCAAAGACTCGCATGTAGAGCCCCCGTCCCGTCCATCTCGGTCATCTCAAAAATCCCAGGCAGAGAAATCTTCCTCTGAATCCTCTTCTCGGTTTGTTACGGCTGTTCGAAGCGCTAGTATCAGTCTCGCCAGTGCCAGTGTTGTGGCACGATCCCGAAGGAATATTAATCGTTCACGCGGCCGATCGAGGACTGATCACAGCAGCGTTGCTTCCGCGCCTGGTCCTAGATTCTCCGAGGATAGCATGGTATCGGAGAGACCGACGGCTCTGGTAGATATGGCTACCGTCCAACGCTCACTTCAGCGCCGACGAATCTTGGAGGAGCTCATCACCACCGAAGAGAATTATATTGGCGATGTTCGCTTCCTAATGACTGTAAGTAACTATCCCTAAACAGCAGATTATTAGCCGATCACTAAGGTCTCGCAAGGTTTATCTTTCATTCCTCGCCGGGCTTCCCAATCTATCTATTCGCCTACGGCAGTCAATCAATAAGAACTTGACTGAAATTGTCGCGCTTCATGACGAGATACTTGGAGAACTCCACCGCGTCATTCCTGACTCTGAGTACAGTCAACTCAATGTTTGTATGGTAGAGGGAAAGGCACCAAAGTTCGGACATGGTCACCATCGAGGATACAGCCTAGATGCCGTTCCTGAGCTTGGGAACGGCGTATGCTGGCTTCAGAGCGTGCCCGGGATGATTTCTGAGCCACAAGTTGTTGCAGAAGTGGCCAAGGTTTTCGTCAAGAAGGTTTGTATATAATAACTCCTTCACTTATCCGTGTCGAATATGCTGATGTATCTTAGATGAGTCGTTTCTTCATATATAAGGAATATGGGGCGAAGTATGAGATGATGATCCAAGATATTGCTTCAACCCATGAATCCATGCCCGATTGGGAGTTCAAACAACGGGGGCTAGAGACTTTAGCTTCAAGTGTTCGGTCCATCAGATGTAGTCTGGACAAGACTAAGAAGGGCCTTACAATCAGCGACCTGCTTGTCAAGGTTTGTGACTCTCCTGGATACTAAGTCAGCATGAAGCTCACACCTCGCATAATTAGCCCATTCAAAGAATGTGTAGATACCCACTATTGTTCGCAGAGTTGCTCAAGTATACACCGGCGTCGGATTGCCCTCACTCTCATATGGAGGTTGAGACCGCATTAACAAGACTTCGGGAAGCGACCGCCATGATAAACCGGGCCACGGATGACGATGGAATCAAGGCCACATTAGAGAAGACTTGGACATTGCAGGATCGCTTGGCATTTCCTAATCGGGTATGCGTTTCTCGAGATCAGCTCAGTGCTAGCTTAGGCTGACCCCTGACAGAAACTCGATGCAGCTTCTAAGCATGAAATTCGGGCCTATGGACACGTCCAAATGTGCGGAGCCCTCCATTGTTGCTGGCAAACCGAGGAAGGGGTGGATGGTCAGTACATGATCTGCCTTCTGTACAAGGAGCTCATGGTCCTTGCATGTGCTGGTAAGGTGGACCCGATCTATACCATGAAGGCATGTATTAATCTAAACGGGGCTACGGTTGAGGACGTCGACAATGGTCGAGGTAAGTGCCGTGACCTGACTGTTTTTAGAAAACGGATTGAGTTTCGAACTGATGTGGTTTTTAGGTTTGCAATGTCATACTGCCCCTTTTTCTTGGAAACTACTGTTCGAAAAGGATTTCCAGATGTATGAGATTATTATGACAGCCTGCACATCCAAAGAGGAAACAGTTTGGCGAGAGCGGTTGCGCCGACCGATCCATACAGATGGGGAGGTCCGGAATATTGACCTACACAGCTTTCTTGCATTGGAAATCAAGAGTTTGGGATCTGTGTTCGGTAGACCAGGCAAGCCTTCTACTTCCCCGGATGTTTATTAGGCCCTAACAATGAACAGGTACAGTGGCTCGCAGAATCTCGATTCACCGGGCGACAACAGTCGGTCCCAAATCACCATTGTACCAAGTTATCTTAAAGAACACAAGTAATTCGAGGAATACGTCCAACCGTATATCGTCACCGAGAGCCGTCAAACGCTCAAAGTCTCTCCTATCTACCACTCCACGAATACCAATTCTGACGCCGCCTCGGAGCCAAAGGGTGCGGATAGAGAATCTCACCGCAGATATATGGAGCCGAGAGGTGTTGCCGTTTCCCGGGATGCCAACAAGGGCGCGAAGTGAACACCTAGTACGCACCTCGGCTTCTACCATGATGAGAAAGCTCAGCGTGAGAAGTATTAGTAATTCTATTGGCAAAAGGTCCAATGATTCAATGCAAAGAATCCAAAGTAACGACGAGAAGGAAACTATGGAGGAGCCAACGCAATTAGCAAGAAAGCCAGGCGATGATTGCACTAGGAGTGGAAGCACGCACCCGGACACCAACCACGGCTCCAAGAACTTGGATATTCAGGAGACTATTGATGAGAATAGATGCGAGAAAGACTCTTCGGCACCAGAGCCGGAGTTGGTTGAAGGGCCCAAGGCTGCTCATAAGCTGGACCTGATCGACATAGTATTGGTCGAGAGGGATGAGGAGAAACTAGCCATTGAGGAAACGAACATGCCGGCTCTATGGTCATCAACTACGAATAGCCTCCGACGGAGTGCGTCTGCTCAGTCCGGAAAGTCAATCTCACTGCCTAGCGACAAGGAGAATACATATCGCTCGATAGATGATATGACACGAAGCTACAGCCTCCGTTGGACGAGGAATGGCAGCTTGAAGAGCGAAGGCAGGAGCCATGGCTTTCGAAGCTTCTTTCGTTGAGACATGAGAATAAGAGTGATTGAGGTCTAACAATGGATTAATCACGCTTCGGGAAAGGAAAGGGTTTTGCCAGGGGCACGGAGCAAGAGGTCATCTGTCAAGGATTCTGTCACTGATGGGCTGGAGCCGACCTCCCTCCTCTTCGGTGGCTGAAAATCGCTTTGCTTAAAGTAATTCTAAGGCAGTTCGAGACGATAGATGGTGGAATCGGAGTAGCTATTATCATAATGAGGTACCTATTAATATCCTAGCATAGGTGGTTTGTCACTGTGTATACGGATTTCACCAAGTTGTGATCCGGTTTGATCTAGCACTGTCTAGGAAACAAGGCAATGAGAGTGAGATTCGGCGAGAGCGGGGCATATGAGCCAATATGATGAGGCAGAAGCAATTGGCACGCCATGGATCATCAAAGGTCAGTAAGATGTCGCAAACCAAGTGACGTACGTGGAGGGGCACGATGCAGGAACGTGATGGAGTAAGGAATTCTAGGCAGGAGGGTCGCCAGGTGCAACGCAGCCGTTGCCAGCTGACAGCCTGAGAATGGTGGGGTTTTGGCCTTTGGAAGTGGAGATGCACGGACCAGCTTTGGCATGGCAGTGATGCGTTTGTGGGCACTTTGAACGCGGCTATGACGTAGCTACCCGATCAGCAGTTTGAACATGCAACTTTGGTAAGCTCCCCTCACCACCCGAAGCTTCTTTTAAGGGTTCGTTCGGCAGCTTCTTTTTTTCTCTTCCTCTCTCCATTCACTCACGGAAAGAGATCTTCATACAAACTTTTTCTTTCACGATATCCACGAATCTTTACATTGTCACACGACACCCCACTACCAAACAACCAACAACCAACAACCACCACAAATCAGCAATCATGGCTCGCGGAGAGACTACTCAGGCCAAGGTCCACTACAAGGGCAAGGAGGACGATTTCCTCGTTTTCATTGACGACGTCGAGACCTTCAAAAAGTGGCAGAGCGACAAGAGCGTTCCCATGACGCAGTTTGTGTCTTCTTTCAAGATCTTCCTCACACACAAGTAAGCCTCACTTCCTCTCGTACCGATCCCGCAATTTCCCCGCCCAATGTTCCCCTCTCCAAAGGTATTGGCTAGCGACGATGGAGTTTGTCACTGGTTTCCAATTGGAGAAGCCCGTTGGGTCGAAGGCTCAATGCAAGCTTGCAGCTGGCCCAGTCCATGCGTCCGATCCACTTCACATTAAGCACTGGGCACTGGTTCTAAAGAGACGGGACCATCGACATGATAAACAAAGGAATGGCGGCTAACACGATTAAATCTACAGCCAAGGTGCCCAGGGAACCTTCGACACCGCCGCTAAGGGCATACTAGAGAGTGAGTTCGGCACTTCGGTAGACGACGAGGTCATTAAGATCATCTTGGAGAAGGGTACTCTCCAGGCGTCTGAGGTAAGCCCCCTTTATTGTACACTCCAATAATGTCGACTAACAGTCGGTCCCAACCAGTTCCCCGAACGTCAAGGTCCCAAGAACGACTCCATGGGAGGCTCAGTTGCCCACTAAGGGAGCGGCAGGCGTTTTAATGAGCATGATTGTGTTGCATTTGGGAATGGATTCCGGAAATGGCATTGGGCGTTCTACGACCTTTGGTCAGGTACCGTACACCCTACCTCTGGTGACGGAAAGGGACAGCAGACTGCTGGTGCTCGAGTAAATCGAAGCGGCATGTGATACATCAGAATGCTCTGAGATAGTGAGCCATATGAATCAAATCAATTGCGTCCCAAACCACTCTGCAATGTTTGGTTATTATTTGGTTTATTTTTGCTTGGGGGCAATGGTCCTAAATAGTGTGACGTCGTTGAAGCCCTGCCCCCACTACAAGCCCCTTTTGGCTTGAGCCCTCTTGCACCTGCGAAGAAGGTTACTGCACAAGGCCTTCAAAATGCTGAGATCTACCTTGTAAATCCTAGTAATATTATGGGTTTGAACATGGGGAGCCCCTTCAGTTACCTTCAAGTTCGCTAATGAATACATTGTGGGCCTGGCTGATACCCTGTTATATGAGTGGGAAATCAACAGATCAATTGGCCTGGCGATAATTGCTGTCACCCGACTGCTAGACTAGGTCAAAAGGTCACCGCAGCTCATCTCTACTTTCGAGCCCCGAAGAATTCAATCTCCCTTTTCCAGATCATTAGCCGTCTCAGGGTCAGTTGCCACTGCAACTTTAGTCTCTACTTTAATCATTTTAGCTCCATGACCCTCAACCCGGTGCCGAAAACCGTAGATCTGACAACCCACGTTTCGGAACGAGGGCCGGGCGGTCTTGGTCCATGCGACGGGGGAGACTAAGAGCCGCACCTACCGCCCCCCTGCTGAGACTCCGTTGTCCGACACCAGCGTTTCTAATGGCGAAGTTGTCTTTTCGTCCCGAGTTTCGGACCTGTTTTGGGGGAGGTTTGCGTTTTGGTCTGCCGGGGCGTGGCATTTTGGCTCAAAGGGGTTGTGGTCTTGGTCTTGGTCTGAAGGGTTTGGTATTATGGTGGTATCTATGCTAGTGTCCTGTCCTCCACTATAACTGCGCAGCTGCTACGACGAGTGTCGTCTCAACTCACATCCGAGACAGAGCCCTGATCGGGTCGTCATGGTCCCGAGATGCTGTGCTTCGTCGTCCTTAGACTCCCGTAGGTGTTGCGCCAGTCGGCCCCTTGTCGCTGTGCAACCCCGGAAAATGGCACAAGACCCTCCTCCGCTAAAAGAAAATTCAGAACTGGTGTTCGTGTGTGATGTTCATCAAGAAACGCCGATGCTTGCTTTCATGCCATAGTAAAATAAAGGTAATGGGGTAAATGTTGACGTTGGTTTTGTGAGAGATAATTCTTGAGGTTTGGTGCTGTCTAGATCATTCCCCTTTTTATTGGTATATACAAGCCCCAGCCAGATCGGTCTCCTTTGCAGGGCGATGAGGCGGAGAGGGGGTGTGACTGTTTATGCACGAGAACCGCCGCCAGCCCGTCCACGCTGAGGTAGAGTCCAGGGTTTTGCGCAGATGATCTGAGGTCTCGTTAGTACATGGCGTCGAAGAATACGAATTGAGTGAAGCTTACCTCGCCTTCGCTATATGCCCAAAAGTATACGGCCATGCCTATCAAGTAGTAGAGGGCCGGATTCGTGCCTTGGTAGATGAGCGCTGCAGCCAGAGCTGTGAGCGGCAGTACTGCCAGCCGGAATTCGAGAGACCGGTGGATTGGGGTGCCGGCGATGAAGCCAAGCGGCCACTCCACCGCTAACATAAAGAGCCCCAGTATGAGGTTTATGATTTGTAGCACCGGTATAGGTCTCACGGCCGGGTCTAGTGTCCGGGTAAGGAAGTCCCAAAAGATCTTGGGCCAGATGAAGCACTCGACGGCGGCAGCAACTTGATCTGTTGAGTTTGTTAGTCGGCCTGTTGCACAATCTCCCGCTTCCGTTCAAGGTGACTTACAAGCTGCGGCAACGAGGATGATGAGGCGAGCCCAGTGGTTCTTGATAAGCTTGCCCATTTTGACTTCTTTGGCGTTGAGAACAGATTAAATCGTTTTCTTCCTTCGTAGTCCGTCTTTGGGTATTCCAAGCTGGATCGCTATTCCTCTTTTCAATGTCTATCCAAGCCGCAAGTGAACTTCAGAAAGAAGGAATGAGAAGCGTATCGTCCAGACGAAAGCCCCTCCAATTAATGATATAAGTCGGCGGTGTCAATAATGCCGTCGACGAGACCAAGGCAGGTAACCGGACCTGCGGGGGTATTCGAAGTGAAGCGAAGGGCAAAAAAAAGGCGTTGGAATTAAAGAAGGTAATCGACAGACCAAGCTGGCGAGGATCGAAAGGAATGAAAGTGGATGGGTTGAAAGGTCAGACCAGCGGACCGGAACAGTTGCGATGGGAAGCAGGGTAAGGTATATGGGGGCCCTGAGGCCGGGGGGCCGCCGTGTCTGTGGTGAGTCTGGGTCCGTGTATCAGATGGCTGCTAGCAGAGTCTGGGACGTTTCTGGCTTGAGGCCGGAGTTACAGGTGGTGCAGGAGTCGGTTCCGAGGTCCACGTTCGAGTAATTTGATCTATGACAGCAGCGAGCATCCGAGCGGCATTGAAATTAGGTCCCCTTGGGTCAGATGCGAATCGAGGAGCGTTTGCTGAATCGCTGTCGAGGGGGATGAATCGGCCGAGAGATGGTCAGAGCGGGCAGTTTGTAAGTCGCAATCGGAGGTCCCAGAGACCAAAGCGGAGAGCGATGAGCAGCAAGTTTCGGGTATTCCAGGTGCCGAGTCTAGGAGGTTCGTGAGGCTATAGCTGTCGCAAGAACAGGCGGAGTTGAAGATCAGACAGAACGAGGTTCGGGATGGGAATGTGAAGCGGCGGAAAGAGGTCCTCAAACCAGGATGGCGGCAGCAGCAGTCTTAAAGAGGCCAAAAGGACGCACACCAGCATGTCAAGTCACCGCATGGCATGGCATGGCATGGTTTGGCCTCTAGCATGGCCAACATGGCCCGCCTCGAAGCGCCGTGGCAGACGGTGAAGGCACGTACGATGCGCCATGGCACACGGCCGGCATGCAGATGGCGGGATGGCGGGGAGCTACTGTTAGCCTGGTCACACACGCAGCACGCAGCAGATCGAGGCACATTGGCGCCTGGTCCTAATGGATATGGGCGGGCAGGAGGAGCAACAGCTATTGGAGAGGCCGGAGGAGCCAATGTGCTCAAGAATAGAGCATCGTCGGGTGGAGGCTGGTGATTGGCGACATGTCGGCGGTTAGATATTGGGGCAAAACCAATGAGCACCCTAGCCGCTCCGCATGAGAGTGCCAGACAGGGGATACCCCCGGAGACCTGCAGACACTGGCTTGCCCTGGCCCCTGGATAGCTTCGATGGGCACGAGGTAGGCTTTTCGTCGTCTTTAGTTGCTCTGGTTGCTGGTTGGATGGTCTTCGCTACCAACCTCTCTTGTCAAATCTGCACAACTCCGATGTTAAAGACATTGCATGACCTTGTTTGGCTGGCGCGGAAATACAGTACAGCCAAAGACGGTAAGTCGAAGTAGGCTAGACCAGAGCTCCTGACTGTTAAGATTTGAAGCCACAAGATACCGCTCTTCCTTGTGAAGTTATCCCCCACCCATCGCCACTCAGTCAATCTGTCCGTCGAGTCATGTTAATGTTGGTGCTGCTTTTCGTCTGCTGTCGGTCTTCAAACCTGCCCAACGTCCTACAGTCGCGGCTCAGACGACCAATAGTCTGACCAGAGATGGCCGTGTCTCAAGTCACTATGCTGAGGCAGAGCCTGTTTGATGCTCGACAGGATGGGTCTACGAGTTCTGACTGTCGGCTTTTGGGCAGTGGGTCTGATCCTTGTCTCCCGGCCTCCACCCACCAGCCATCAACCATTGACCCGCAAGATCCAACCGCTCTGTCGTTGGTGTCTGTCTTGTTGCTGTGTTCTTTTTATAACTTCTGAGAGTCCCATCCGCCCAAATCAGCCCAGACTGAAGGGAACAGCTTATTGTGCCATCCTTCAACTTCTGCGGTGCCTTTTTTCCTCCAGTCGAGAAAGTCGAGCTCATAATATCGTCCTTTGGTATCCATCTTTGGCGGACCTGCCATTATGCTCGATTGACCTTCTCTGAGGATCCCAGCGGCTGTAAGAGACAGCACTGCCCAAAAGCCTTCCCGGGACCGAAGACTCTGGTTGACCCGTGATGGCCAAGAGATGTTGGACTCTTCATCTACTAGGGAGCCAGGGTGTCCAGCCTGATAAGAGTGATATATCGCCGCTGCCCAGAACGACCGTACCCAGAACATGAAGATTGGCGAATGAGCATACTGTAAAGTGTGACTTGCCCCCAAATTCCCTAAGCGAAGGTCAAAACACACTCGATAGTGCGTGATTCCATCAACCCGTACCTAAAATGTTGGCGGTTTAGCCCATCTGCAACCCTGCGAGTGCCGAGTCTCTCAGCGGTTCGAGGCAACTGCTGATTGGTGCAGCCTCACACATTACATCTGGGGCCGGCCAACCACACCAACGGTCACTCTGCGTGTGGCCTGGCTGAGTTTCTCTGCATGACGGACAACGCCCTAGAATCAGCGCATCACACAGAATCATGATGGTGATCTGGACATCTCAGTTCGGGATGGTATGATCGTGGTGTCGATGCATTCAATTAAAACTGCAGGCGCCATTGCCCGGCTCGATTAACCTTACTTCTGTTACCGGGGGCCAAGGTAACGGCCCCACACCTCCGTGAGTTACGGGGGTTGCCGATCCGAGTCGATGGTTTAAGGTCAACCAATGTTCAGAGCAGCTACACTGGAGAATGATCAGTTGATAATTCAAGTCAATGAGACCATCTACTAACGGTGGACGGCAATAACCCTGCTATCAGCACTCTTTCGAATTATCTATCCGCTCTGCGGTTTGACAACCATGTAACCGCTCGATCCAACCTTTCTCATACATTGACTTTTACCCATCAGCTGAGGTTGGACCGTTGGTGAAGAATGAGATAAGACGATGGGCGTCAGTTTCCCCAAGAAAGTCTTTGAGGACGATTTGACCATCCCGGAGAGAAACTTGTTTGGCAATGTCCTTGAATCCAGTCGACATGCCAGTCAACACATTTGCTTGATCTCTGGATAATGGCTTTCCTCGAACACAATGATGTATCAGGTCACGAGTCCATTTCACTTCTCCTTTCTCTCTAACACCATTGCCGCAAATTCCAGTTGCCGAGAACTGCTCTCTTAAGGTGTTCAGACAACTGGGTAGATCTCGGCTTGAAGATATAGGCACAATTGGCACTGGATTCTCTCCGATCATCCTATGCCAGTATCAGCGTCTTCGAATAATGTATCATTTCTCTCAGGTTTACGCACTCCATCTGAAATTTGTTGAATGCTACCATCGAATCCTTGCCGCTCAATAAAAGGATGACGGCTACATGCTTCCCACCGCTCAGCATGGACAGCCTCTCTACTCTGCCCCTTGCTTCTGGTGAATCCAGTTCTCGTGTCGACAGGAGGACTAACTTGAAGATAGCATGCAAGCCAGCCAAATCTATTATTGGAAAGGCAATGTCGTGGGTACTCAGCGTCGTTTCTGCATATCGTTAGCGTTAGCTGCGTGGTTTTATCCGGTCTTCCCTCTCACCCTGACATCGATTTGGACCAGTCCTTAGGAGAGTTGGGACAAGATGAGCCCAATCCTGCCGCTTCCTTAGAGACGAACAGAACATTATATTCGATGAAGTAAAAGAAGACGACAGCGCACGATAAATCAGGCTTGACCTTTAGCAATCTTGAGGGACAGAGTCAGTCAGTGATGGAGTTGGTAAGAAATCTGGTATCTTCATTGCGATGAGCAAGGGGCCTGCCTGCCTCAAGGCAGGTACAACTGCAGTGGAGTGGAAAGAGCTGGAAGCTTCCTGCCGCAGAGTGTGGTGTTGTCCACATGAGGGACTACTATCGTACAAGGCTTTCCCCCAAACTAATACAAAATCTATACAGGTAGCCACGGTTATAAAGGATTTCCCGAATGGTTCCTCATACCCAGAGGTTCAGAATGTCTATATGCAAGCCACCATATCCGCCACCGAGAATACGCCGTCTTCTACAATACCGCTTGGAAGAGGTTTCGTCAAGATGTCCTAACCCCGGGACCCTTTTCGTTGGTTATTCACTCAGGAGGCTTGTAAGCTTGGAAGCATCGGCTGCTTGGTCTTTGGGTCCTTCAGCGATCGCAAAGCTTCCTCCAGATTCTCGAAGCGTTGCCTCTGCTTTTCTTCAGCCTCAGCAAGTTCATCCTCTTTCTTCTTAAGCTCCTCGAACTTCTGATTGAGTTCGTCCAAACGCTCCTTAGTAATGTCAGGCTTCTGTGACGATTTCCAATATTCGTACACGATAAGGGCAACGGCCACACTCAAGATAAAGGCGTCTCCAATAACATCGGCAAACAAGTCGACTGCCTTCGCCTCTGGAAGTGGTCGAAACTTCCGCCTCCACACGCTTTGGGAGGCTGGCTTCTTGTGACTCGACGGGTGTGCGGCTTGTTTCTCCTTAAGCTCTTCCTCTCGTTTTATTTGCTCCTCCGTTTTGACTGTCGGTGCTTCGGCTCGTTCTTTGGCTCGCCGCTCGGCTTCCGGATTTCGTAATAATGCAACTGATAACCTCATGTTCAACTGATGTATCGATTGGCCATATCGGGCAGCAAAGGCGCGGAATTTAGGATGGTCGTGCGCTTGAGCTTTTATTTGGTTCTAACTCGGGGTTAGCGCAGAGCCATTGAGTCGTCGGAAAGGGCAGGCCATACCGCGCCATACTTTGAGACGTGCCGTACGAAGAGAGCAGCAAGCTTGAAGAGGGGGAGAGGAACCATGGCGAGAGACAACCTCTTGGCTCCCAGTACACCAAGGGATATCTGAGTGAAGGTACGTGGGGTATTCGATGCAGAGGAATTGGTCGGCACAGCAAGAAGATAGACAAATAAAAGACATAAAAGGGAGGGAAGGAACAGTTCCAGTCAGGCTCGAAGCTTTGGCATACAGCGGACTACGAGAGAATTAAGTCATCGTAGCAGAGCCTCCCTGAGGTTATTCGAACACCAGCCTGGAGCTGCGGTGCCCGTTCTTGTCCGGATGCCGCGATATTCCGTCCTTGAAATCCGGTGGATCCGACTAGAGCGCTTTTGGGGGAACCTGTGAAGTCCCAATGCCTGGAGCGGTACCTGGCGCAATAGGGTGTGGGGGCCAGGACAGCAGGGTTACAGCGGTGTAAAATAGTGGAGTCAGTCCAGTGTGATTCGGTGAGCCAGGTGGTTGCCAGCAGCAACAGCGCGCTGGAAAGTACACAAACCACTGAGTTGCACCAGTCATGGCAACGACTCCCGGGCTTCTCTACTTCGTGAGAAAGCCGCTACTCGCACCTCACTTCTTCGACATCCAATGTTTGGTACTTACTAACCTCCAGCTCAACATCGTGACATCCATCTGAGCTTCAGCATTGCTTAATGACCCCGTGTGTCCCTCTCGCGTCGACAATTGGCCTTTGTTTTGAGATCTTGTAAGACTACTTTGCTTGCTCCTCTTCGTCTCGAAAACATCTTCTATCCTCCCGTGGCTGGAGGATACAGGAACACAATCACTGCCCTCAAACCCAATGATCCACGTGAACATGTTTTCTAATACGCGCTCTTTAGGCTGACCTCCGCGACAAATTCCGGCGGTTGCTGACCTTGCGACTTGCCTTTTACTCTCCCACCGCCTCTCTCTCCTCGACTCTCGACCAAGGTTGAGGAAGACATTCGATGACCATGGCTCACCGACTGGCGATTAGGGGCGGCGTCGATATGGAAGCTTTGTCGCCTAGGGACGTCAACGCCCAGCGACTCCCAAAGGTGACGGACATCAAGACGAAGACTGCCGCACAGCTGAAAGCTGCCAAAGAGAAGGAACATCCTCCACCGCCGCCTCCCGAGGTTCTTGAGCCTCCTAGCTCAGATCGCCCAGATGGAGCATCATATTCAGTCGGAAAACTCTTAGGCAAGGGTGGCTTCGCCATCTGCTACAATGGCCAGCTGCAGCCCACGAAGCAGAAATTCGCTCTCAAGATTGTCAAGAGCCGCATGCCCTCGAAAATGGAACAGAAGGTTCGTTGGTGACTTCTCTTCTTTCTTTTACAGTGCTAATCAAAACTCAAGTTTCAAACGGAACTTCAAATTCACTCCAAGATGAAGCATAAAAATATCGTCCACTTCTTCCGAGCCTTTTCTTTTGAAAAGTGCACATATTTAGTTCTCGAAGTCTGCCCAAATGGTTCCCTCATGGACATGGTAAAACGACGAAAAGGGGTGACAGAGCCCGAAGTACGATTCTACTCAGTCCAGATTGCCGGAGCCATCAAGTATATGCATAGTAAGGGCATCATCCACCGGGATCTCAAAATGGGTAACATTTTTCTCGACGCGCAAATGAATGCCAAGATTGGTGACTTTGGACTTGCTGCGCTCCTGGTGACTGGTAGGGACATGCAAACCATTCGTCGAACAACCCTATGTGGAACTCCCAATTACATTGCCCCTGAGATTCTAGAGAAGGGAAAGAAGGGCCACGACCATATGGTTGATATCTGGAGCTTAGGAATCATCATGTGAGTCTACCACGCTCAGTTGTTTATGAAAGGAGCTAACCGTATCGAAAGGTTTGCAATGTTCACTTCGAAACCCCCATTTCAGTCCTCCACAACCGATGAGATTTACCGTCGAGCCAGAGAGAGAGATTACGAATGGCCCACATCGGAGACTTCACAGAGATACATCAGTCCGGAGGCTAAGGACCTTGTTGCCACGATGCTCGAAGACGCAGATCGGCGACCAGATCCAGACGCCATCATTCAACATCCATTCTTCACTTCAGGGTACATGCCGACCGAGGCGGATATGACCCCCCGACTCCGAGAACTTCCACCAGATCGACAAGAATTCTATGCTACTCGGATGAACAGCACGATGCAGTCACAGTCGTTCAGAAACTTCAAAGATATGTGCCGGGAATGCGGCGTCGGTCCCTTCAATCAGACACAGGTTATCCACACACAAATATGGAAGGAAATGGCTGCTGAGGAAAAGGCTGGCCTGACCCCCATGATTCCTCTCGAGGACAACATCGTTTATAGACCCTTTGATGACTGGCTGAAGGAGCAACAACAACTCAAGGCGAGATATACTGCCTCGATTTCATCGCAGTCGTCCGCTTCTTCTGAGGATCCGCTATCAACCAGCCAGAGAGCACCAGCAGGGTTTCTTCGACAACCCCCCCAGAGTTTTGCCGCTCAGCAGCGAGCCCAGAATCGACCGGGTACGGTTCCTGCTACCACAAAATCCAAGCCTGCCCCTGAGCCCACTCTTTCCGCTTCCCAAAGTGTTCGTTCAAGAACACGGAGGGAGCAGCCGCGTGAGGCCCCAACACAAGAGCCAACCGAGTCGACGTACAAGGGCATGCGAGGTTCGACACGAACACAACTTCCATCGGCGAAAGTATCCAGCAATATAGTGCCTGATAAGCCAACGACAGCCTCCTCGACCTCCATCTCATCTGTACCAGCCGCACCACCCAAAAGACAATACTCAAGTTCTATGCGCCCTGCCACCCTCTTCAGCCCAACCGAACGACAGGAACACATTTCAGGAACGAAACCAGACCTAATTCTCGACCGCTTACGCCGACTCCAAATTGAGCTAGAGCGAGCTCTCAACTCAAGGTCAATGGCCATCATCTCATCGAAGACAGTTGCGCCACCCCACCCACATGTTGTAGTTAAGTGGGTTGACTACACCAACAAGTTTGGCCTAGGCTATATCTTGAATGATGGCAGCGTAGGCTGCATTCTAAGAGACATCCCTACGACGGAGAAGACTTCAGAAGGTGATAAGGTTTCCCTTCTTCCTCCGGCCGGACTCTTCATCCGTGGTGCAGAGAAACACATTCTGCGAAGGCAGGACGACTCGTACTTTGAAAGAAGCCAGCCACTTCCAATGACAGAGCCAATCAAGTTCTTCGAGAACAATTCTGAGGCTGGCCTTTCACAGGTTATGGTTTCTCCTGAAAACTTTCGAGTATCTATAAATGAAGATGGTACAGCAGGCAAGATGCAGCCGGGGCAAGATGTTTTCCAGCACCGGAAGAGAGAGAGGATCATCTTATGGAAGAAGTTTGCCAACTACATGATCGCTTATGGCAGAGACGATGCCTTACCGGTTGAAGAGACCGATACGGCCGGTGCTATGTCTCCAGGTCAGAAGGGCACAATGGCTGAGCTCGTCACTTTTTACCAGCGATTCGGGGATGTCGGATGCTGGGTGTTCTGTGACGGACACCTTCAGGTATGCACCAAGATCTTTCACCAGAAGAGTGTTATCGCTGACAATTTGCAGTTCAACTTCCCAGATCACACCAAGATCGTGTTGGACGCGGCAGGCACCTGGTGCCATTTCTGGCATCTCCCACAGGACGCGGCTGAGAGGCTTGCGACTACCGGTACTATTGGGGCTGCAGCCTTGGATGATCGATCTATGCTCTCGTATCCTTTGCAGACCCTATTGAACTTCCAGGCCAAGTCTTCCACTGCCAGAACTGGTCGAACGAGCACAACACGAAGGCGCCCGGAGATTGATCCTGAATTGCAAGGCATCCCTGCGGCGAATGACTTCCGCCGGAAGATTAGCTTCATCAAGGATGTTGTCAAGGAATGGGTGTCAAACGGCGGCCTTGGAAACAGCCAATTCAGCAGAGAATCCCGTCTACGCTGGACTGGTTTCCGGGAAACTATCGGCTCAAACTCGCCCCAAAAGCACGTATGGGTCACTGTAGGAGCTCGATGGGGCGACCAACGGCTATCGACGTACGTTGACCCTCGAAAGCCTTGGGAGTTGAGGGAGGATGTTGAGAGCTCAAGACGATGAAGGTTTTAGGTTGATGACAGAGCGAGGCGTTTCTTTTTTCACGCGTTCAATTCCCTGATGATCAATGATGCACTGTATGTACAGACATGCTGGTTTGGTTGTAGCAGTAAGAATTGCTGCCATATTCGGCACGGCGTATAAGGCTATAGGCTATGGGTAGCTCGTTTATAGGTTCTTTCTCGGCCCTTAACAAGGTATAATGATTCAGGTTTTCTTGTTGGAACTTTCCATGTCCTTGCCTTTCGGTGCTTGTCACAACTTCCCTTTCCGGGTACCGAGGAATCGCCAGTTGAAATGTACCGTAGCAAGGAAGCCGGAGGTGTTATGTGAGACCACAGTAATTGCTGGTGCTCATCCCTCCTCTCAACGCGTTGAGGGGCTAACTACTTCCTATTCCTACAATCCGAAACTACCATCGGAGTAGTCCTATGGTGCTGTCTTCGTAAGTGATTTCGGTCGCAAAGGCGCAAGTTCTTCTCACTGCTACCTAGTGCGGACCGAAGGAAGATGTCTGCAGTATAGGATTCAGGATAGTCTGGAGGGGCGAGAGACGTACAAAAAGCAAGGTAGCCGCTGGTGTATGGGTGGTATTATTCATCAGCAGCCCAATCAAAATATATATACTACTATTTGAAGAAACGACGCCAACCGATGCCGTCCCCAATCACTCTATACAGTGATCAATGTTCATCCGCCGAGGCTCTCCTTAACACACGATTAAGATTAAGACTCGGCAGTCCTCCTCTCCATTATACATATGTGCGCATACGCAGGTGTATCCCTAATCAAACTTAACTCCATCCTTTTGTGCCATTCATGTATGCTGATCCCAGCCCCATCGCGCCTAATATTCAAGCATCCGAATAATACTCTTCATTATACTGGTGGCCGGGAGGGCTCGTCCAGCTACCTCCACCGCCGACAACGTTCTCCCTTGAGCCCCAGTAGGCGCTCTTGGTTCGCTTATCACGCTCAAACTCGGCCCATCGCTTCATAGTGATCTTGCTGCTGTCGAACTCACCCTCGTACTCTATGCCAGCCTTCTTCGTCTTTTCACCAGCAGTCTTTCGAGTATCACCCCACGAGAAGTCGTCGAACTTCCAGAAGGCGTATGTTGGCAGAACGAAATTCCAGATAGGGAGCGACAATAGATAGATCAACATCCAAACGATGTATGACCATGAGTGAGCAGTAACGACAACAAGGACGGCGGGTAGACCCAGGATGAGTGCCAAAAGAACAAGAGGAATGATTTGGGGAGGGGAATTAACAATCGAGGTAATGACTGTGGATGATGTTAGCAACTCCACCGATAGAGTAGATCCGGAATGTATAGTTACGTACCAACATAGAAGGTAAAGGCGATAGCAGCCGGAAGAACAAGGGTACCAACGAGTTCGACGAAGATGATAAACTGCATACTGAAGCAGAAGGTACCGCAGAGATCCCTAACCATAACGAGTTCCATCAGATTGTGAATAGTCGAATTAATCCAGCGACGTCGCTGAGATAGAAGAACCATGAACTTGTCGGGCACAGTCGTCTTGCACACAGCTTGAGGAATGAAGACCTGCTTTCGCTTGGGGAATGTTCGCAACATGAGAGTAGTCAAGAAACGGTCTTCTCCGAGAAGATACAAGTTCTTCTCATGTAAGGTTTCGACCACGTTCTCAGAGTAATGCTCAACGATATCAGGGTTGGCGAGAATGGGTACCCAGTAGTTCTGGGCTCCCTTGGGCGCCTTGATACGGTACATGCAGAAACATCCGGGCAAACAGGTAACACCTCCAAAGACAGATTCAAAGGACTTAGCAAGGTGATGGGAGACGAAGTACTCGAACACCTGGATGGCAGACACCCAGCTGTCGCGCTTGTTGGCAATCTTCGTCTCACCGCAGAGACCCATGATTTCGGGATCCTTGACCATGGCAGATACCATGTGCGTCAAGCTATCAGGGAATACCTTGGTATCGGCGTCGACCATGAGTATGATTTCGTAGAAATCGGGCGAGATACCTGTGACCTTCCAAAGACCATTGAACATTTCGTACTCAAGCTCCGTCATTCGCTCATCGAACATAACTTTCTGAAGGAAGGACATGAGGATGATCTGACTGTCTCGCTTGCCTCGGTTGCCAGGCTTTGACTTGCTAGCTTCATCGGGAGTTCCACATTTGACCACAACCATCATAGGTACTCTCTGCTGTCGGTCAACAGGGATTACGGAGGACGAGCCGTAGTCGTAGAAGCCACAGTAAACCTTAGCCATGTTGTGTCGCTTTGAACCACTGGCAACAGCGACGTAGGAGAAAGGCTGCACCATGTCGGGAGGAATAGAGTGATCCTTGAGCATTCCCAAGCAAACATCTGGAGTTGAAACCTTCTCGCCCTTACCCTTGATGATACCGTCACAAATGACCACAATAACCTTGTGACTGTTCGGGTAGTCGGTCATGGCAATAGAGTCCAGAGTCGTTCGAACACCCTCTTCTCCTTCCGAGTAAGCAGTAACAAGGCACATTGTGTGAGCCAAGGGGAAACCAAATGGCATCCAGTCAGAAGGCGGTTGAGGAACCACAGCGTCATGAATGAACCCAGCGGGGCCAGGACCATCGGTCGGGACACCACTGGCATAAGGGTCTGATCGGAGGAAACTAGCGCGGCTGTCGTTGCCTTGTTTGTAGATTGACCCTGGCTGCAGCAGCTGGTTGGAGGCGCCCTGGCTTGCCATGGTGGTAGGCACACGACGCTGGTTCGGGAGTCTCTCAGACCCATTCACGGAAGAAAATCGAGAGGTTGTAGGGAGGAATGATGAACCACGTTTGCTGCTTCGATCGGAACCAAGAACGGTACTGCCGATATCTCCAGGTAGCCTTGGGGGCGCTCGGTAGATATCTTCGGACCAGTCTTCGATTTGGCGATTGCGCTTCCGTCGATCAGAGCTCTGAGATGTCTTCGCTGCAGCATACTTTCCACAGATGAACCATTGGAAGATCAATGCCAACACGAAACGGGCCACTACAACTGATAGAATCAGGACCAGGGCACAGTACAGCACGACCTTGGAGGCAATGCAGCCGACAGTTTCGGTATCAACGGAGCCAACCTTGATGGTCTCCTCAAAACATTCGGCGTATTTCTTGTCGGTTGAGGACTGGAACATTCGGGTCACATCACGACCACGAACGGCCTTGTTTACCTGGGAATCCCGATCCCTCAACTCTTTGAAGCGGTCGGGAATCGCAACTTGGCTCTCATTGAACCAATTCAGAAGGTCGAGATCGAGGACGCTGCCAGAGTACACCATGAGGTTTCGTGAGTTGTTCCTAATATCATCCCATGTGAAATAGACGTCAGCTGAGCCGCTCAGATCTTTGTAGAAAGCGTTTCGCGAGTTCAAGGTGGTGTGGCAGGCATAACCCAGGTAGTACGGAATGGTGAGGTTAGGCTTTGTGGAGCCATCCTGGTTGAAGGTCGTGCATGGGAAATACCAGGCAAGATCCTCCTCATTGTCGGTCGGAACGTCGGAGTCTTCGGCGAGTGTAATCAATCCTTTGCATTTGCCGTTGACATTCTGGAAGAGGAAGCTACCGTCCTGGCCAGTATGCTTCTCAGGCAAGTCGTAGAGAACGTTAGCACCCAGGCCATCTTGTCGCAGAGGGATGCCTTGAGCGGGTGGGTGGTGTGAGCCAGAAAGATCATAAGCAACTCCGTGGAATATCATATAGCCTCCGGATACCTTGTTGACGCGCAATCTCTCGGGTGGGTTACCGCAGACAGCCGCGGTGAAGCCAAAGGTAAGGAAACCAACAATAGCCATGATCGCAAGAATGATGCTGATCAACCCCATCTTTTCCCGCCATGCTCTTCGTTGGGCCCTGGCTGGTAGGCCGCAGCACTTCAAAATGAAGCCTGGAGCCCAAAAAGTTACAATGGCACAGTAGACGTTCCAGAAACTGGGAGGTCGAAGCTGCTCCTCCATGGCTTTAGCTTTGCTTTTGCGTTTACCATGCTTCTCGCTCTTAGTGATCTTGCCCGACTTCGTTCGACTCGGGCGAGTTCTGACGTGGGCATTTGCGCCTCCCTTTTCATGTTCGCCGCTCGTTGTTCTTCGTCGCGACCCGCGAGGGGGGGAGTTGTTAGAAATATCATCGTTGATCTGGGAACCGCCCGAACGGTCAGTCGACGCTTCAAGATCCTCCATGATGGGATCGTTTCCGGTCGACGACGGGAGAACATTCATGTGAGCAGCATGCTTGTGGTAATGGTAATTGCGGTGATCCTTGTCGATTCGGTTCCTCTCTGGTCTGATCAGACTCCTCTTTCGGGACACAGGCGCACCGGCGCCGCTGCCATGCCTACGATGGCCTTGGGGATCGGTCGGCGACAGAGGCATACTCTCTGTATTGGAATTAGGGCGGATAGTCTCGGCGAAGGAAGAGGCAGAAAGATTCCCACGTTGATGATGTCCAACTCCAGCTACGGGATGGTAGCCACCAGCCTCAATATCAGCAGGGCGCGATCGCCTGGAGGGAGAATTCCTGTACACATTGCGCTGATCGTATGGCGGGCTGGCGCCCGGCCGTTCTGGGAGGGACATGGTCCTAGGAATTTAATGTTAGACAACGGGCTTCCGAGACGCAATCAAAGACGCGAGGGGTTAGAGCACAGGGAGACTTCACCCTTATTCCAGACGGTGAGTTGATCGGGAATTGGGCCAGGGCGAAGATTGATTTGAAACGGCGTGTTCGAAGTGCGGTGATTGAACCAAACGAAGGACGATGCAACGAGATGCGCCCAAAGCCGGCAACGTATCGAGGATGGTTTGGGGGAGCGAGAGGAAGGGCAAATGTGTCTGGTGGCAGATCACGCAGGATGCAAACTCACAGGAAGGTTTGTTATGGCTAATGAGCAGCCCGAGACAGGATTGCGTAGCGTTGGGAAGATCCCTGCTATAGCGAGGGGGTTTCTCGGGAGACGGCTGAGGCACACGGTCTGAGGCGCGGGAAGAGCACCACGGATGGGGGGACGCGGCCTCGAGGGACAACAGCAGAGCCTGTCAGCGCTGGAGGGATTTGCTCTTCAGAGGAGCAAGCATCGATGACAGAAAGAATACAGATCGAAGGTGCACGACGCCGTTGTTTGGGGTTGATGATTGGAGGCTGGCTGACGATTTTGCTTGGACAACGAGTGACGGATTTTCGGGCGGGCCAGGGGTAAAGCCTCTTGAGGCGAGCGGGAAAAAAAATGGGTGCGATGAGAGCACAAGACCAGGGCCTGCGCAGGAGAGAATGGAAGACCGACTGCAACTGGACAGCGAGAGTGACAAAGTAAGCAATAGCGAGAGACGACAACGAATGTCTGAGAAGGCTTTTCCCAGCACTTCGGGGGCTGATTGAGTGGCAGGTGGGAGGTGGTCAGGTCAGTCCAGGAGGGAAAAGGGAGGTTCCTAGCGCTGCTACTGGACAACCGTTCACTAACACATGCACAAAAGCGAGCATCTTTCTTGTTTATGCTTGCATAAAACTAGCGCGAGTCCAATTCAATGTGATGGTCTGTTCGAACTGGTCTGTTGCCACAGCAGTGACAGATAGGGGATAGTCGTAAAAATCTCGGCCGAGGTACTCTTAGAGTCGCTCCTCCACCAATCCCCAGGTATTGCGTCATAACCGGGCTCTCAATTACAGTAGCTGGCTGATTCAATGGGCCTTTTATTGGCCTCTGCAAGCCGCTGTCAGAGAACAAGTACTTCTGCTGTACTTGTAGGCTATTTTGAGCATCAACAACACAGCCCAGGACGCCCAAGATGTTCTAGCCCTCAAGCCCCCCTGACCTGCTGGCAATTGAAATCAATAAAAGCTGCAATAACAACAACAGCTTGCAGCGCAGCCTACTGGCATATGCAACGGCAATGCAACACTGAAGTCTTGATTCCGTCGCAGATCGGTAGATGTTCAGACCTCTTGCATTTCGCTTCCAAGGTCGCATTTCTTTTGACCGCCCAGTTCAACACAAGGTACTCTAGCCGGAGATTGCTTTGCCTCCACTCTCGAAGGATAAACTCCACTTATTACCGTCCTAGGTTGGCTGATGGACAATGCATTTTCGCTTCCCTTCAATTAAGGCCCCTTGCAATATAATCCACTTGAACGCGATCCGCGATCCGCGACTCGCTCGTCCATCTATTGTAAGTAAGGCCAGGCTACCTAGGAGGGTAATTATCAGATCACGACCTCTTTCAAGATTGGTGGCGTACCTCTATGCCTTCGCGTTAGTCCATATCATGAAATATGAACGACTTTTCCAGTATTAGCGTTTTGTACCCCCCTCCCAGGAGTCTCCATTGTGAACGGGTGCCTTCTACTCAAATTCGTAGTCTCGCCGGCCATGCATGTCCATGCATTAATACTGTCAATGCCGAACTATTCATCCAGCCGCGTCAATTTTATGTTGAAACACCAAGAGGAGTCTCTTCGTGTGGTCTAGGGTGCATGCCGTCGAGCGGCTGGAGAACTAACCGTCGCGAGGGCGCCCTGTGAAACTCGTGCAGCCAACATCTTGCTCTGTGAGTTCCCTTCCCTGTACTCGGCCAGGAAGTTCATTCGAGCTTCTAGTTTCCCTGTATTTCCTTTTCTTGTCAGACTTTGTCCCACGACGAGCACCGGCTCCCCGGCTTGTGTAATGAGCTGGTTCCCTTATTCTCCTAGGGTCTAGTCGCTCAAAGACATACCGACCTGCCTGTGCCGCGTGAGACACCTTAACCCGGGGAAAAAAGTAAAGAAAAAAAGTTACTTCACTTATTGTAGGAGATAATTCCTCGGGTTTATCCACGTGGCTGGGAGCAGCTTTGCTATGTACATTCCGGTGAATTTACTCAGGCTCTCGTCTGTGATGTCTTCCTATCTCCGTCATTCAGGTCTACATGCATGGATGGGACAGTGCCTATGCTAGTCATCCTATCGAATAATTCCCATACGGGTGGTATAGCTGGTTGCATGGCGACTTGCGAGGGTGGTATCCTTGATTCTCACCTGATCTGTTCTTCTCTCCTGGCGGTCGGTGCCGTAAAGAGGTGGCACAACCTACACCTGTTAAGGCACCGCCAGACGCGGCAAATGCCAACCACTCGGGGACTTATCGACCATTGTGTGAAATGGATCACACGAGTTACAACTTATGCCGCTATTTCCGTGTGGTGGTCACTGATGCTTCGTGCAGCTAAACATTATTGTATCACGAAGAAATTCGCCGATGTGTGGTTGTAGGGTAAGTCCCACTATGTCAAATTCGAGTTTCAACGACTGACCAGATTTGCCCAGACTATACCAGGACTCACAGTGGTTGTTTCCCAAAGTTCCGAGCAGTGGGAATGGCAAAAGCTTGTCACATCTACCTGCGTACGAGTCGTGTATGTCTGCGGCGAAGGTCTTTTGACCAAGTATGGCACGGTATTCATGAGTATTTTGTTATGAACGGCTCACAATAAACAAACGCGTTGGTTTGTACATTTCCCGAGCCGACGGGACACAGAATCGCGATGATACCATGTACCTACAGTAGTGAAAGGAACTAGGTCGGGCTTGATGTTTCCGTTGTATATGTTCAACAACCATAATCGGTATATATGATAGGTTCTATCGAGGAGCCGAACACGGGCACGGCTGGCTTGAGCCGGAGAGCGGGCGACGGATAAGTGGGGCCGATCGGCGGCCCGGGGTCTGGGGTCACTCGATAGACAACGCCCTCTACCACGGGGTAATCAGAGGCTGGGATGACGGCGCCGCCACTTAACCTAATCAGGGAGCTGTCAGTTGCGACTGTCGCTGTGAAGCTATGAGCGGCCGCCACCAAGCCAGTTTCTGGTCTATTTAGGGAGGTCGAGGAATATTGGTCCTGGGTCTGGGCCGGTTCCATTCAAGTTGTTTTGCGAGTACTGATCCGTCGATTCGGACGTTGTCAAAAATTGCACTTTACTTGTTTGTGGCTAACATAGTCTTCCATCTGTCACCTCGCCTGGAAATATTGAACATAGCCTGTTATCATGGCTGCGCGGCAATACCGGACCTTGCAATACGAGCGAGATGGTCGGTGCGAGAGTAAATGGCCCGGACCGGCACCGACAAGGCTCGGCTAGTCGTCGAGTCTCAGTACTTTGAGGTACATCGAATGGTCTGTTCCCCAACCACATCGACCCGAAGGGAAACTAATCAGGTCGTGTAGACTTGTGAATCCCAGCTCGACGAGACGCCCTCAGCCCTAGGTGAGACACGGGAAACTGCGTTTTCTGATTGTTCATATCAATTCTGGAACGTCGCAAAGAACCTGAAGAATTGCGTCTTTTGGTCCATGCCTTGGAATAGACTACATGGGGCTTACATATATCGGTAGTAGTTTGATGCTTATTCTAGACTTTGTCTAGACCTGTCTGAGTCTCTAAGAAGCAATTCCCACCTCAGCTGCTTCAAGGACACTATCCGCTTTCCAGCCGCACGTACTGGTGGCGGTCGTCTCGGTTGGCGCCAGAGGAGCAGATCGATCTACGAACAGATGAGGGATATTGGGGGCCAAGAGCCCACGGCACAGCACCCGGCGGTGACCACGGTTGGTCGGATCACTGGACGACGCAATACTGTACGACGTTGCAGCAAGCTAAAGGTGCAAGTGACCTCGTGAACAGATCGAGCATGCATGCAGGAGAGTCGCCCAGAGCATCGTAATCACGCAATGGGGATGACCACTGAGTGTAGCAGGAACCGGAGCCTTGTGTGAGTCGTGCAAAGCATTTTGCTTGGGTTTCCCCTGTTGACTCTGACGGTCCAAGCTCGAACACCGCCTTCGCCTTCATCTTATAAGTTCACCTCTTGTGGGTTTTAGTAGCACCCGCCTTGACAGCAGACTGCTGCGCTAACGCGGGGGCCCAATCGAATGACAATCCCACGGCGTCGGCTTAGCCCATATTGTAGCCATTCAGGCCCGCGCAGACGAGATGACATGGAGGCCCTGCTGGAGCACGAACACTGCCAAATTGGGGAAGCCCTGCGGTACTAACGCTGCCTGATCGGGCTTGAAATGCGCCAGTCATGTTGGTTCGATTTAGCACTCGCAGTGCTGGCCTTGCTTGAATGGAGAGCTGAGGCTGCTTTTACTGTTTTCGATATGCGACAGCATCACAACATCCCTGGATCCATGGTGGCTCAGCCCTGTTGGCTGACCGGGGTTAGGGAATCAAGAGCCTCCGATGCCCGGCGTGCCGACTTCATGTTGATGGACTGGGTTTTCGAGACGAAAGCCCAACAAAGATGAACTCTTTACTGAACAAGTATAGGGATGTAATAGAAGGGGAAGACTCAAGTTCGGCAGATCTCGGCCGGACAATCATTAGGACGGGAGGGCGGAAAAAGGATGCCACAACCTAGAAGGGACCTCGATGGCAGTCAAGGAGAGGTCTCGGTACCAAAGGGATACCGGCACCCCGTGGCCCTGTAGACGGGTAAAACGCCGCAACGCGACGCGGAGGAAGTGGATGTGTCTGATGCAAATGAAACATTGGACCCATGGCTTGGCACCTGTAATTGTGTGGTACTAGTTTGAGGCCCTGGGTGCAGCGGCTGATGCTGATGCAGCGGCAAAGCGCAACACACAAGCAGCAGCAGCAGCAGCAGCAGCGCCGCCGAATGGCTTAGGCCCGGAATTTTTAGCTTGAGGCCCTATAAGTGACCTCCAGTGCTAAAAGAAGTAACACGAAATGACCATCTACTGGTGCTGCACCCGCGCCTTGAGAGAATATTGGACTTTCGCTGCGTCGACGTGCTTCTCTATCGAGCTTCATCATTGTCGTCGTAACGGTAAAGCGGGTCGCAGTATTGGCACCGTCGTCATTCCCGGACCGAGATATCGTCATCCCGTAGGGTTTCTCCTTCAGCGAGTCTTCCGTCCGTTTCTCCCCCCTGGTCTAAACGGAGAAAAAAAAAGGGGTGCTAATAACTAAAGGTAGACCAGTCTCCGCCCTGTGTGAGGTGATTCCCCTGTCCTGCCGATTCTCTGGGGGACTTGGGCTGTTCCTGTTCCAACCTAGCACCGGAGCAATTCTAGCAGTTGGGGAGTGAGAGTCTGCCTCGTCCTCGAGCATCTGGCGGTGTCTTGAGGGTCGGAGGACGTCTCATCCCTGTCTGTCTCGTTCAGCTTGCCGCATGCCAGAGGCTCCCAAAGGGCAGTAAAACACAACCCTTGTTACAGTGGAGGTAGCGGGCCACACAAAGCACGTAGCACCTGGAGAGTGCTCCAGTGGTGCTCGAACTTGACACCACCCAGCCTCAGCCATTCAAACGCACCCGCATTGCGCCGCCGCCAACACTCCACTTCTGAGCAATCCCCCCATCCTCTATGTACGGATGGAATTTTCGCTCGTCGACGTCTTTAACTCTCCCTGCCCAGTCCGAGTCTGAACTATTTTACTTAGCAGTATCCCGTTACATTCCATCGCGGCCGCTGGTACACCCTCCAGCCCCGTGTCGCTCGTTTTACCTGCCTCCGTCACGTCGCTTTTCGGACCTCCGGCTGCCGACCACCAGCTTAGTTCATCCGCGCCTCCTAACGCCGACTGTACCGACCTCCAGGCACGACTACATCTCTACCAAAAGCCAACGGTACCCCCTGACGACGGATGCTTTTTCGACGACCGTTTCGACTGTTTCCACAATAGCATACGTAGCCGCAGCGGCATCATAGAACCTTGGACGGCCTTGTTAGAGAAGCTGTCGACACCTCTCTACTGGCTAGCCAGGCGCCATCCAGACTATTCCTACCGGTCGTGTTTGCGACTGTTGACGGAGCCATGGCCGCAGTCACTACCTCGCCGCCCCAGACCTCTGCTTCGCCGACTTCAAACCATCAGGATCCAGTTTCTTTGCAGAACCTCTCGCTGAGGGACGACGACGATGCCCGTAGCACGGGAACGAGGGGCGCGCCTCACTTACGAAACGCTCCCATCTCCCCGGTGCGGGTAAATTTTCAAAACGAGAATTGGGCTCAACCGTCGAATGCGAACATCGAGAACGCTCAGTACCGCGGGGTTCAAGCTGAGTTCGTGGAGCACGCCCACCAATACCCACCGCCTCCGACTCAGGATGCTCCTCTCCCACCACGAAGCTCAAGCTATGAGCAGTCAAGCCGGCAAAACTCGTTCAATGCTATCCCGAGAGCTCCCCAAGCCAATGGACCCATGTTACCACTTGACACTTCCGTTGGACAGCAGTCTCGGTCTGGTCTGTCGAGCCCAGCTAGCTCGACCACCAGGAGTCGCCAAGCTGCTTTGGACTCAAACTTGTCCCCCACTTCGACAACGACTCCTGATCGATACGAGCCGAACCTTATGAGCCCAACAGAAAGAGTGCGTAACCAGGACGTTTATCGAAATAGCCGCGAGTCAGACGAGACGACCAGTACCAACCAACAACAAGTGTCGGCCGAGTCTTCAGCAACTACAAGCGCAAGTTCACTCTCCGGTATCAACGAGAACGCCGAATGCCAGACAATTGGTGACTCGGCTGAGAGCTCTATCATTGAAGGCGATTTGCCTGGCAGCCAATCCGTCCCTCAATTCCAGTATCATCACCAACAGCAATATCCGGCCCGCGTGTCGAGCGTCCCCAACGATGACAGCCCATCTGCATCAACTCCAGACCTGGCAGAGAATGCCTCCAATATTAGGCGACATCTGACTCCCAACTCGGGCTATTTCAAGCGAAGCTCCCTGCCTCGTCCACAATCATCCTACTCTGCCTATTCAGACTTTGGACCACGTGGTCGATCTCCAGGTCTGATGCCTGGTGGTTCCCATATGCGCACGCCATCGCAAAACCGCAAATCTCCCGACGTCCGGCCTGCATCGTACGCGGAATTGCTGAACGTGCCGTATCCCCAACAAGCTCCAGCACCGCTTACTCTAGACAACTCCAATCTGCGAACAGTTATTGGTAATAATGCCTCGCTGCTTAGCACTCAGAAGACTCTAGATATGTATCGACAAAATGTCAAGAAAACAAACGATGCTTCTATCCAATATTCCTTTGCAATATTCCTTATTTCCACCGCCCAGGAACAGGGGCTGGACCTTTCTGATCCTAAGGGGAGGAAAATCAGCCCAAAGCCACAGAAGGGTCGTGACAGTCCAACAATCGAAGGCTCCGTCTCAAACCCCCATGAGTTGGTCCGAGAAGCTCGTCAGATCCTTCAGCGTCTCGCTAGCGGAGGTTACCCTTTCGCGCAGTACTACCTTGCAGATGGGTACGCTTCAGGTCTCTTCAGTAAAGGAAAGGAGGATTACAATTCCGCGTTTCCCCTATTTGTCCTGGCTGCGAAACATGGTCACGCCGAATCCGCGTATCGAACCGCACTCTGCTATGAGTTCGGCTGGGGTTGTCGCAAGGATCCGGCCAAAGCCGTACAATTCCTCCGAAGCGCAGCGACAAAGCGACATCCGGGAGCCATGACACGTCTTGGGAAAGCCTGCTTGTCAGGAGATCTGGGCGAGAAGAGATACCGAGAAGGTATTAAGTGGATGAAGCTTGCGACTGAGGCTGCTGATGTCCAGTACAACTCTGCGCCTTACCAGCTCGGATGTTTGTACGAAACGGGATACGGCGACGACGTTTTCCAAGACCTCACCTATGCTGCAGAGCTCTTCACACAAGCTGCGGACCTTGGACATCCGGAAGCGAACTTCCGCTTGGGAGATGCGTACGAGCATGGCCACCTTGGTTGCCCTCGTGACCCAGCCCTCAGCGTGCACTTTTACACTGGTGCCGCAGAACGTGGACATGCTGCTGCTATGATGGGTCTGTGTGCCTGGTACATGGTTGGAGCCGCCCCAATTCTTGAAAAGGACGAGGAAGAAGCATACGAATGGGCGCGCCGCTCTGCTGAGCTAGGTAAGAAAACCCCCAACTTCCACAATGACAGTCAGGGGCGATTTGCTAATCATTTCTCATAGGTTTCATCAAGGCTCAGTACGCTGTGGGTTATTTCACCGAGATGGGCATTGGCTGCCGTCGCGATATTTTGGAAGCCAACGTCTGGTATGTCAAGGCTGCCGATGCTGGGGACGAAAGAGCCAAACAACGAATAGCTATCATTCAAGCTGCCGTCAGTGGCGAGGGCACACCTATGGAGGTCGCTCCCCCGAGAAACGGCAAAATACAGAAGGCTGGCAACAAGGACGACAAAGACTGCATCGTCATGTAAACGTTGAGGGAAGAAACCTTGGGATGGACATAATTGGGGGGAGACACGACTAATAACCATGACATACGACTCTGCCCTACAACCCCGATTCGCTGGGATATAAGGGCTCATTCACCAATCATTTTGATATTTGCACACCTGCATCATTGCATCCCAGGAGCTTTTCCGTGGGCTGGACTTTAGGAGTTGTCTATTTGGTGTAAGAGGTCTCATTCGCCACCGTCCTTACTCTGTAGACGGACTTTAGACAAGAGAAAAGGGGAAGTGATTGGATTTGATACGTTGAAAAAGACAAGATGTGATCGAGAGTGGGAAAGCCTAGATAGGAGAGATGGGATGTCTCTGTCTATCCTAGGCGGGATTGGTTTTATTGCGATCCGCGAGGTATAATACATTTTTTGCATGCGTGAGGGGAATTGGATGGATGAAATTCTGCTCTCATGCGGATGGCGTTTGGAGGAACGCGGCTTGGATGTAATCACGACGTAATAATTCCCTGTTTACGAACAGGTGACCTGTGCCAATGATTCTGACCCTCTGGTGTTTATGGAGTGAAGATGCTGTGACATGATGTAGCGAAGTTGTAATGGGGATGCTTGAGAGAGTAGCGGGGAGTTTTGGACATATAGACGATTTCAAATACGCATCGCTAACACATGGATGGAAGGGATGCGAGGAGGCCCAGTGGATTGTTCTGATAGTTGCAATCCTAATTTGGTTAAGGGGAAAGACATGCGTCTTTGCTGGGTCTCCCATAGCCAAGCTGATGAGAGGTCAACTTGTAAAACTAGGAGTTGTGTCGATGATAACGAGCGAATCCTGGTACCTTGACGACTTTAGACGACAACTTGGAACAGAAACGTAGGCTCTTGCACATTGTGACTTTCGAATTTACCCTCCTAGTGGTATCAATAAATGGTAAACTCTTCATGAGTGGGTTGAGTCTGGAGAAACTCCCCGTGCATGATGCCGTCTACGTATGCATCTCCCATGAATGTAAACCCGCCACTGTCGCCTTGGCTTAGTGGTCGCAAGATAATAGGCGATGGCACCCCCCACATCAAGGTCACAGTGTCTCCAGGCTGCACAACTGTATAACCAAGGCCGAGCATGCCCTTTACTGTCTTGAATAGCGTCCTCCTATGGTTGAGGTGAGGCTCTTCCTCTTGAAAGCGTTTCCTGGCATACTTGAGCTGGTCCTCCAGTGACTCTAAACTCTCCGGTTTGGAGAAGGCGTGCATGTTAGCCAGGTCACGGAGAAACTCTATTTGCCTTTGTGTTAGGAGTTCGGTGTCAATGAGACTTAGACGCATGATTTTGCGGATCAGGAGAGCGACTTCTTCACTGGTAGATGGATTGACCCTATCGTACCAATTCCGCGACAGGACAGTTCGCCATATATAGTCCTCTGCTGGGCTAGATTCGGATCCAAAATGGAAGAATTCGAGGAGAGACGACAACCGAGCTTCTGAAGTTTTAAGATTTTGAGTTGATGGGTCATCGTAAGAAATCCATTTGAACTCCTGCATAACCTCTGTGACGATATCAACACGACACCCAGGGCGACGAAGAATACCAAGCCTGTCATCGTCGCTGCTTTCATGATGGGCACGCAGGGGCACCGGCATGCCGATGGTAGCATGGAAGGCATCGCAGGTATTACTACGGTCTAGTCGAGCCCCCTCCTCCCCAATCTCTTGCCAGTCGGTAACCCAAGTAGGTAGCTTACGCGGGTTTTCCTTTCTTGGCACACAATAATCTAGGTGGAAAGACCAGTAGTTCTTGTCACCTTCATATACCAAGGCTCGCATTGCAGCAGTGAATACCTCAGCCGTTGTCCGCTTGTAGTCTGGGTGCAATCCTAATGCATCCTTATCGGTAATGATACCAAGAAGCCCAAAAACAATATCCCGTGGATCAGAAGCCGAGTATAGTGGACGATCAGGAGGAAGAGTGTTTGCGAAGAGAAGTTGGGCGAGTCCTAATTTTCCCCCGCTGCGATGAAGGCGACGCGAATAAAGAGGTAAGTTACGGTAGAAGTTGGAGTCTAGGCGTGTGGCAAAGGTTCGCGACTCTGAGCTGTATTGGCGATAGTAACGGTTACTTATGTCTACAGCCGAAAACGTCGCGTCGAGGAGATTAATCAACACGCTCTTCGTTCCGCACAAGATGATGACCTCTTTTGCAACAGCGATTTCCTGATTTATCCATGTTCGATACCAATAGTCCCGCTGCATGAGAGCCTGGATCCCAGCGGCAAGACTCTCCTCATAAGGTTCTTGGTCCTGAAGATCCGGCTCTCGGTAGAGATCAAGGATTAATCGGGCCACCTCTGGCCCCTTGGTATCGTCACTTGTGCCGGAGTTCTTGGCGGATGATGATTGTTGAAGATAATCACATATCTCTTGGCTTCCAATCCGCATGGCAGATGTCCCCACGGCCAGCGCTCGAGGACCAAAGCGGGAAACAAATTCCATTGCTCTGTCAGTCGCAGTGGAGCCCGGTCCTAACCATGAATAAACGCGGTCAGCCCGGCTAAAGATGGTGCGCATTTGGTCAACCTGGGAGCTCTTTTCCTCCAAGTCCGACTGTTGGATGCATAAAGAGTCAATCCAAAGCCAGCTACGAACATTGTTCTCGAAGAGCTGCTTGAGTCCGGAATGCAAATTGCGGCCGATGGTGAACGAAGAGCCGTTGACAAGAATCTCAGCTGGGTTTTCCGCGTCGCCCCAGACGTACGAGAGCGCGGCATAGATGATGTCGTCGTCCATGGATGCATGGCGTAGTTCGAGTGAGATTGGGGACTCAGGACGAGGCGGTTCAACCAACCGGACAAGTCTAATATCAGACCTATCGCGGCTTAGAGGACTATAGGTAAACATAATGCCAGTTCAGTAGCTTCTTCCTCATTATTGCTAGAGGACGATAAAGAATGTTCTGAAATCGCACATTAATTGGTGAAACGTCCACTTAAGTATTCGACGAGGCAAACGTCAGCGCCAGGCAGGATTATGCATGGTAAGCGCTGAGCCGCCCGGGGTAGGTCTGGGGCTATGCTTCTTGAGTCTTCCCAGCCCCTACTTGATCAAATCAAAATGCCTCAGGGTAACAGCAGAATCCTCCCCAACTCTCGGTCTTCTCATACAAACAAACCCTGTTTAGGATGTGCTTGCTGTTGGATTGAACGACGTGGACCGTTTCCAAGGTTGAAGAGCTTTCGAGATTTACTCGTAAAAAATAAGGGTGGGATTTGTATTTCGCATGCTCAGTTGGTTTGACTACATTTACCTATCTTCCAGTCCTCAGACACTGTTTTCTGGCGGCGAACACCATGGAGGTTGGGTCAACTCCCCTTGTCAGACTTCAATTGTGGGGCACGTTTTACACGACATAGAAGTTTATATTATATGGTATTCATTCTTAAGGCTTGATTTTAGAGAGTTCAACTTCTTTCTCATCCCTTATGGTATTCTCTAAAAGCAGAATCAATATTGATGTTAATTAAAGCTCTGAGAGAAATCACTAAGGAAAGTTCAACCCGAGGATGCATTTAATGCCCTCCATGAATCAATCATACTGTGATAGAAACTCCATGGCCCCTTCAAGCTCCCTTTTGATAACCTCAATGTGTGCTGGACTTCTAGCCTTGATATTCACCTTGAAGGGAAGCGGACAAACTAGATTGGCCGATGTGTACGCGTCGGGGTCGAGAGGCTCGACTTTCCCCGTCAGCGGATCGATGGGTTCAGAGAACTCGAAAGCCCAAAGAAGTTTGGCAGTGATGCGCCACATGCTTCGCTCCGCAAGGTGAATACCTGGGCAGATTCGCCGACCGCCGCCGTAGCCGTAATGATGTGCAACATAGCAAGTTAGTCTTCGAACTCATAAGACTTGTGTATAATGAAGTCAAATTATCATGACAATATGAAGGAGAGGATCACATGAATTGGGCCCAAAAAAAATAAAAAAATAGCAACACAAAGTACTGGGAACTTATCTCGATTCTCGTAGTTGGAGCCAACTGCATACTCATTGGCAAGTTTAGGGTGTTCAATAAACCGATCGGGGTTGAATGTATCATGGTCGGGGTAATATTTCTCGTCCTGATGCATGCACCAAACGCCGACGAAGATCGTGCTTCCCTTGGGAATCAACATGCCCTCATACCAGTCATCTATTATATCGAGTTAGACCAAAAACGGGCATAAAGCGCCGGTAGTGCCAAGAACCTCGAGTCACTGTATGGGGGAGGCCAAGATCAGATCTAAAGATAGTGTAAGCGAGTCTTCCAAAGACTTCACAGAAGGGTTATTCAGTCCTTACGTTGGTCTCCATCTAAGTCCTTCTTTCACAATAGCGTTTATGTAGGGCAAGCTGTTGAAATCGGAGAATAAAGGGGTTCGCTCCGTACCGCAAACAGCATCAATCTCCCTGCGCGCCCGAGCCTGCATATCTGGATTCTTTGCGAGAGCAAGAATCAGGGTTAAAATTTGGTTCGCGGTTGTGTCGGCACCAGCTTCCATTAATTCACCGAACATGTTGTTGAATGCATGTTCTGACATAGGCCAGCCGTTTTTGTTATACTCATCGAGCTTCATGTCAATCATGCAGTCCCGCTTATCACCGCGGTCTCGTCGCTCATCAACCATCTTACGTGCTCGAGTCCAGATTGAATCCATATGATCTCTCACTCTGTATGCTCGCTTCTTCCACTTACCTGGTAGGTACCACAAGCACGGAATCAGGTCAATCGGCGGGTTGGCACCGGGCTCAATAGCCTCTAGCCACTGGTCGTGTGTGAGTATAAGGATGTATGATTCATTGACTTGTTTGGCTTGGCTAACCTCTTCAATCAAATTGGAAACGTCCTTGAACCAGAAGGAGTCGAGGTCCTTTGCCCTGAAGCCCCATGCAAGGATGGAAGCCACCGAGCTGGCGTAAAGCCTTGCGTAGCTGAAGAAATTATCGGGTTCGGTCAATAGGCGGCTCATGAGTAGCACAGCTCTAGATAATGTTAGCTCGATCTGAAACACTTGAAGAGATTCAAGTCTCGGGCTTACTCTGCTTCCTGAACTCGAAAGTGCTTTTCATCTAGCGACTTTGGGTTGAGATTTCGTGTTACCACTGTCCGCTTCTCTCTCCACGATGGTCCTTGGACCTCCATTGTCATGTGGTCACCTCGGGTGATAAAGAGGGGCACAACATTCGGAGGGCGGTCTGAATAGATTGAACCCTTCTTGTCAATCAGCTCGTACACTGCCTTACGATCGCAGATGACGATGATATTCCCAGGTCCAACTTTTAGTGAGAAGATCTTGCCATATTTCTGTGACCACTCCATGAATCTAGTATCCAGGTGAGCATCCGGACGACACTGTTGCAGAATCCCACCGTCGTATGGATGAAGAACTTACTTCTTCCCGAGCCCTGTTGTAGGAATCTCGTGCATGTTTCCCAGAATTGGAGTTGTAGGGGGCCCTGGGGGCATGCGCGGATCCCGCTTTCCCACCTGAAGAAGGCGGACGATGCCATAGATGATGGCAGCGCTGACCACCGCCAGCACCAAATTCAGATTGGCTGCACTGATTAAACCCATGGCCTCTAGCGATGAGGTATCACGACTGATAAGTTGCTGAGATACTGACGACCATAACAACGTGACATATATATCAGCTAAGTCTCTCAGCGAAAGATACGACACTTTTTACAATCACCCAAATGACGTGTGGCTTCTTTTCAAAACTACCGAACCATGACTACCGAAAACTAGATGATTGCTATTAGTGTAGGCATCCAAGTTGGGTAGTCTGCCATGTTAGTGCTCTAGAACAGGATCAATCCGAAGATGGTCCGTAAACAATAACGATGTCCGGCATAATGGCCCACATTAAGTTGCCCAACACCAACGTTCCTCTACTTGCGGTCAGCTGGCCAAGTGATACACGAATTGACCTAGCAAACCTAGATTTCATGTGATTTTTAAGCTAATCTATGAGGGTCCTAGTGAGGCGCGGGGGTTTACGAGTAGATGGAGCTCAGTACCAGACACAGCTTACCGAGTTGCCAGCTGCATGGGAACGGAGAGGTGAAGAGAGGCGAACAATTTGCTCGATCAATTATGTGATAAAGTTTCAAACGAATAACCAATCAACGTTGAGAGCCAATTCGAGATGCAATTACAGGACGCTGAAAATCGTGCCCACCAGTTAAACCAGTTATCACAACATCGTCCGAGTCACACAGAGCATCGATAGGAAGGCGAACTACAGAACAGCGTGTATATTCAAAATAATATCTCACCAGATATAATGAGAACTATCCTAAAATATTCTTCGACTCTACTGTAGAAATGTTGGAGGCAGGTCAGGACCTGTTCATGGATTAGCCATTTAGCAACTGACAGCATTCGAAAAGGAAAACATACCCCAAACGTGTAAACTATCGGGTGATGCCTTGCAACGGTTCGTTGCGTAACTCGAGTTGACCAAATCACCATCAACGTAGTGCTCAACAATGAACCGCGATGGATCGAACCAGTAATCGAAAATCTGACTACCCATAACATGCCGCCCAACACCCCAGCAGTTCTCGTAGCCCTTATGGCGTAGCCAGTCGTGACCAAGTGAGTGTGTGTCAAAATCATATGTTTCATAAGAAGAATGATGAACATGAGGTTTTGGGCCCTCGAAGAAGAAGAAGCAGTGGTGGTCCACAAGTTCCTCGCCTCGGTCTAGATGTAAGAACGTAGTGATATCCTGGCCTTCCTCGTTGTAGACGAGCTGCAAATGAGGCTTGTCAGCTATTTCCAACGAGATGTGAAGGTGAATGTAGGTAGCATACATCACTAGGATGGAAATTGAATCGTGTCGTAAAAAAGCTATAAGCTTTGGCGAAATTCGTCACGCAAAGGCCGAAATGGCCAAGTTTGTGCACGGGAGCAGGACCTAAGTTGTTCTTTCAGTTTACTGTATCATTTCAATTCTGTCTTTAAATGCTACCCACCCTTTTTGAACCTTTGAAATACATTGCCTGGGCGGGTCTTCAACGTGGGCTGTATCGTGTAACGAGTCTTAATATTGGGCCCTCTTGTAAAATCTTTTCGAGATGGGGATAGGAACATACAAAATTGAATCGCCTCTGCAAAAGGCCGTTATCACTGAGCTCAACTAGAGTTTGCCCGTACACGAGGTGAAATGGGAAGCCATCGACAGGATCGTAGAAGGTGACACGAAGGCCACCACCTGGCTCTTCATTCATTTCATGCACTGGTGTGGCTCCAGGCAAAGTCTTCGCAGCAAAATCAAGGTCCTCTCGAGACTCCACGACAAAGGCTGCACCGCCAAACTCATCTTCTTTCCCCTCTATAGCGCAGTAGACGAATGGATCTGTACCCGTACCACGAAAGTATGTTTTTGCGCCGACTTTCTTCACTTCTTGGAAACCGAAATCATCCAAAAACTGCAGCTGGGGGATTATGTTCTTGTGAGTGTAGTATACGTGTGCGATACGTAGTAGACGTATCTTTCGTAGAGTAGAATCTGTCATAGTGTTTGGTGAGAATCGTCTTCCACGAGTCTACGATAAGGGGCTTTGCTTTCAACGGGGAACTTAGCACATTTCCCTCAATGTTCCTTTTTATCTAGCCAATATTTATTAAGGAAGCCTCGGCTATATGGGAATAGTATTCATGGTTAGTATGGAGGAAATTGGCCGCCACAAAGTCCAACTATGCACGCCTAACCAGCAGACATTCTCTAGCTTCAGTGTCTTGAAGAAATGCCGAAATCCCTCCAACCAAGCCACGTGAATAAAAGTGGGATAATCATACCATTTAAAGAAATGACTAACGCTAGCATAATCCATAACTCTGTTTACTTGAAAGCCCGATGGTATGCTGGCCCATGGTGCGACGCAGACACTTATGGACCTACGCGCCGGACCATCTTCGGTGGGTATATGTGCAAGATCATGCCGACCCAAGAGCAATGCCTAAACATTGACAGGTATGGACTACAATGCTAGCCTAAATGCGGTTCGCGCTTTGATTGGATCTAGGTACAAGATGTTGAATATAGGTTGCGGTGTTGGGAGGATCGAGACGAGTGAATAAAGCGCTTGTGACGATGTCTACATTGGCAGTGTCCCGCACTTTCACAGTACAGAAGCGATCCATTCTGTCATCCTATTCGAAATCTGCAAACTTGTTCAGAACTTCGAGGGCGTTCACCGTTCTGAGCGCTTCATCTCCACGAAACCGCCCAGCGATTAGACCTTGGACTATGACTCAACACATGGCTTTTACCAACGGTGTTAATGGGACACATGGCAACGGAGTTCACGACGCACAGGCACAAAGAAGAAACATCCAGACTCAAAGTAACGGAAGCTCTACAGAGACAGAAAATGGTGTCGGAGATGTCGAGACCGAGTTCCTTGTCGTTGGGTGTGGACCAGCTGGTGCTTCGTTGTCTTGCTTTCTTGGATCATACGGTAAGCCTGATCAAGCATTTCGAGGAGCTTGACACGCAACTAACAAACAATTGGCAAGGTCTGAAAGGAATCATGATTGGCGCTGCTCCGGGCACTGCTAATACGCCGCGAGCGCACATCACCAACATGGCGGCCTTAGGTATGGTGTTTTTCCAGATATGGCCCAGAATATCACATATTGACTCTGCTTGATATAGAGTGTTTACGCGATATCGGACTCGAGCGCGACATTGAACAAGTCTCCTCTAAAGGCAATTGCATGATTCATACAAGGTGGTGCCACAGCATGGCAGGTGCTGAGTATGCACGACTGTACTCTTGGGGCAATGATCCAAAGCGCAAGGTTAGAACCATATCAACGTATCAGAGGCCGGACTCTAATTCCAATATCTAGGGTGACTACGAATCAGCGAGCCCATGTGCGCCGGCAGACCTCCCTCAAACCCTCCTGGAACCGATTCTTATTCGGAAGGCGACATTGAACGGATTCAAGGTTCGGTTTGATACAACTCTCACGTCTTTCGCTCAAGATCCACATACAAAAATTATCACAGCAACGGTCCGCGATAAGGTTTCGAATCTAGAGTACAAGATACGTACGAAGTACCTTTTTGGCGCGGATGGTGCCCAAAGTCAGGTCGTTAAACAACTTGATTTGCCACTGATACGGAAGCCAGGACAGGGCGTCGCCATAAACGTGCTTGTCAAGGCGGATTTATCCCATCTCGTAGATGCTCGCAAGGGCAATCTGCACTGGATTATGCAGCCAGATCGGGAGCATCCCGAATTTGGTTGGATGGGCATTGCTCGAATGGTGAAGCCTTGGGATGAGTGGATGTTCATTCTCTTCCCCACCCGTGATGCAGATATCAATATTCAGCCATCCGAGGAGGAATATCTGCAGCGTGTGCATGAAATGATCGGAGATGATACGCCGGTTGAGATACTGAACGTTTCGAAATGGTTCATTAACGAGATTGTTGCTGAGAGATATTCCGAAGGCAATGTGTATGTTTTTAATGGAGGCACATACGGAATATAGATACTAACAAGTTGCTAGCTTCTGTATGGGAGACGCGGTACACCGTCACCCTCCTATGAATGGCCTCGGATCCAATACCTGCATACAAGACGCGTTCAACTTGGCATGGAAAGTTGCGTACGTGCACAAAGGTTTGGCGTCGCCTTCCCTCCTGTCGACCTATAATACCGAGCGTCAACCCGTGGGCCATTCCATAATTACTCGGGCTAATCAGGCCTTCCGTGATCACTCCCATATTTGGGAAGCACTGGGAACCTTGCCTACCGAACTTGCTGAACGCCAGAGACTTCTAGCGGAACTCGAGTCACCAACAATCGAGGGCAAGAAGCGACGACGTGCTCTGCAGGAGGCAATCCAACGCACATCACATGAATTCCACGGCCTGGGTATCGAGATGGGGCAGCACTATTCCGGAGCAGGGATATACGATGCCGATGAGCCTCATCCGTATCAGGCACTGGGAAGAGCTGCGGAAGATCCAGTGCTCTACTACGAGCCCAACACCCACCCTGGGTCGAGGCTGCCTCACGTCTGGTTGAACAAATCCGTCCCGACAACTCCCGTCTCCACAATCGACATTGCAGGACACGGAAAGTTCATGTTATTTACCGGTATTGGAGGAGAAGCTTGGAACGTAGCGGCCCAAAACGTAGCTGCGCAGCTCGGAGTGTCACTTGAAGCTTGTTCGATCGGCTTCGGCCAGGATTGGGTGGACTCTTACTACGACTGGGAGCGGCTACGCGGTGTAGATGAATCAGGTGCTGTGCTTGTTCGTCCGGATCTGTACGTAGCATGGCGCTCAACAGAAGCACTGCCTAGCACAGAGGCCTGCACGGCCAAACTGAGGGATGTAATGCGGTCCATTCTGGGACATGACAAGCCCTTATAAACCACGCTTTTTTATTGCGGGATTCAAGGTTAGACCTATCTGCTATTCAACCACAGAATGCTTTCTGCGATACATTTGTACGATTGCTTGCAAGGGGAACAGAGCATGAGTCGGGCGAAGGGGATTGGAGGACATTAGATGACAGTGCAGAAGATAGATTAAATGGAAACCCTTACTTCTTCTCAAGCACGAGAGTAAAATGGAAATGCCGAATAGGATACTTATATTCATTTACTAAGCCAGGGCACTTAAGCCCGATCATTTGCATTGTTCAGGATATCAAGCAATCTCTGCTACCAGCTCTCGGGTTCCAATTAATAAACCTGGGACTCTGGGACTGATGGGAAGCTAGAATTGACTTTCGGAGTCTTCACTAAGTAGCTATTCTGGTCTGGTAACAAATGCACTGGAAAGTCCATTGATTACTTTTACTCAACAGTATCTAAAAGGTTAAAATTTGCGAAGAGTGTCATTTGTGCTCCTGCCCTGTAACGCATATTGGCTGCCAAGCTTTGTTTGAGGCTTCTAGCTAAGCTTGCCTCCAAGATTCAAGTGTCCATTAAATGATTTCGATTGATGTACCTCTGTTTTCGCACAAAGAGTCGTGATCTGTTTCAGCAAGTCTACCAGCGTACCAGACGACTGGAGATGGTTAAATCCCTCCTTTGTTTTGACACTATAGTGTTCCGAGTTAGACAGAAAACCGGTAGTTGTTGGAGTTGAGGCGACACATACCGTAACCACAAAGTTGCCAACTTGCGGTCTCGACACTCTCGAAGAACAAGGGCGCTCTGAATCGGGCCACTAGGACCTTGTGACGCCTTCGTTTGCTCGGCAAAGGCAGATAGGGCTGCTAGTACTCTTGGTCTCTTATCCTCCGTTGCGGCCCAGAAGTGATATACGGCTACATGGCTTGTTTTGCAGTCCCTATCTGGATCATTCGCAAGCTTGAGCCATCCAGCTTCCTCGTCGTAATGGTGTAGATCGTAGTCGGGGCTTCCCAAACCCTGTTGATGTCTCAGGAGCTCGTCTTTGTCGACAAGACCCATCTCTCTCTTGAAAATATCGGAAGATACATGGTCTATGAAGAATCCGATCGGGTGGGTGTAGCCTTCCAAGCCCCAGAGTGTGTCTGGCTCTCCATCCAAATCAGCGCCCCAGTAATACGAGTCTCCATAAGGCTCCGTAGCAGATACTTCGCACAGATTGATTAGACGCTCTCGCCACTATACGTACTTGTTACTTTCACGAATCGCGTCGGGTTACTCGAGCAGTTGCTATGGTGTTATTGCATACCAAGTTGATGGCGTCGTCTCTACCCACCACACGGGCGATGACAAAGAATCTCGGCATAGACATGGCAAAATAGGCACGATCTATCGTGGTCTTAGATTATCTCGAATAGAGGAATCGGCAAAATACGACGAGGAATTATTGCTGAGGAACGAGTACTTCAATCGTAACACTTGCTAAGCATGATGTTAACAAGCTATGTACCTCCCTGACAACCATCATGGTCTAGCCACAAGACGACGTTACCGCTTTATCAAGCCTACCGTCAAGCATGACCACCCGGGGTGATAGCTCAACCTCATCCTTTCTCTAGTGGGTTAAGTCAACACCGGGTCTTGGCGCCTTGATGTTTGGCCGGACGAACTTCGGTGGTGTTTGGGGTTTAAGGGAAAGCATGTAAACTAGACTAGGGATGAGGATTGAGAGCTACCGGGGGGGGGGGGGGGCTAAATCGAGCTAAGGAGGGTGAAAGAAGTGCATCAGTGGTTTCCCCTCATTCCCTGCTCCCCTTTAACTCGGTTGTACATAGCCGCCGCGGGGTCGAGTTAGACCTGTGAGAAATGCACCTGGCTGCTAGTACATTATACACATTGTATAATATATCGTACGGTAAAGTGAGCTCTTTTTTTTGCTGTCGAATTAATCCAACACTATCTATAATATGACAAAATGGAGCTGACTCGGTAATTACTGCATATGACTGACGTTGAAGCTTGCTATAGCCACCCTAATCAGATACCATATTGGCTGTTTTAATGCAAGCAATATCCTCCATCAACCTATTTCCAGTTAGCCGATAATGTCTCCTTTGGCAACCTGTGAACATACTACTAGTGATACTCCAGTCATATAACTAGATCTTTCACTACAGAGGAAGACTATGGTGTCTGCTATCTCTTCAGGGTTTGCTAACCGACCCATCGGAGTCTTAGCAATGGATGGCGCAAGCTGGACGGATCTGTCAGTGCCGTAAATCAATAATAAGAGTAGAGTGTCATACTGCTTTCCTGGTTTCCTGTTTCAATAAAGGAGTATCGATGAATCTATTAAGTTCGACCAACTCATCAGTTTTTGCATTGACAACACATAGTCTCTCGTATTGGCATACCCAGGGCACACAGCATTTACTCGAATGCCGCTCTTGGCGTAATCGAGAGCGTCGGTTCTTGTCAATCCCAGAATAGCTGCAGAGCATGGCACTTAGTACTAAGATCGTTGGAAAGGAAATCGCTCTTCGAACTCGGCGGGAGGTGAGCTCGTACCATGCTTGGACATTGTGTAAAGTCCCAAATTTGGCATAGCTAGCAAGCCGAGGACTGAATCAACATTGACTATTGCCCCTCGTGATGGCATGCGGCCGGTTCTAGTAACAGTATCATGTTAGCATTTGCATCTCTGCAAACTGCCCCACAGGGCCGGCAGTCAACCTACACAGCAGGGGTTGAAGTCAACGGGCTTTGCTTCACCATTTGCTCCAGCTCAAAGCGTTCGCAATGCCAAAGCCCTTTCGTGTTCACACCAATCACCTTATCAAAGTCCTTAGGGGCTGTCACAGCAGTTACGCCTAGTGGCTGCCCAATACCAGCGTTGTTGACTGCATAATCTAGTCGCCCAAACTTTTCCACAACACTTTCGATTGCGGCCTTTACTTTGTCGCCATGAGTAAGATCTGCTACAATAGAGAGAAACGAGACCGCTGGAGACTGTTCCCTGACGATACGTTCTGTCTCTGCCAAAGCCTCTGATGCGAAGTCGAGTCCTGCGATCTTCACAACCCCATCTCTTGCAAATTGTAGGACAGTAGCTCGGCCGACGGTCCCGCCTGCGCCAGTGATGAAAGCCACACTGCGAAAAATATGAATCTCAGCGATCCATCATTCGGAATGATGTGAAAGTCTCGGATTACGCGAAAACCAGGGACTCACCTATCTGAGGGAAAGTTCATGGTATCCGCTTCGATCCCGTCTGTCGATTCTAAGAGGCAAACACTCAAGTTTTCTCTTTTCAGCTCCCGCGCGGAGGATAAAGCCGGTTTGCCAGAGACTTTTTACCTTTGACCTTTACCTTGGACTTTACCTTGTACTTTTACCTTGTACTTTTACCCCACACGTCACAGATGTAGACGAGCGCTCTCGCTTCGGCGGGACATCTTCGCTCCCTCAACATATCAGATGTGCCATTCCGTTTTGTAGTGTCTAGTGTCTCAAACTAAGATATCTAGCGCAGACACTAAGTTATGTAGAAGCTGGTGTGGACTTCCCACCAGCGGACTGTTTTCGGAGTGAATGCCACTATTCCCCACGTTTCTCCGCAAAACGATGTTAGTTGGCGTCGCCCTTTCAATGAGCTTTCGCATAGAGTCTATATTCATGTCATAGTCAAATCCCATCCATCAGTCGCATTCTTGACTTTCTAGTATTGGATCTTTACTGACTGCCGTCCAAATTACCAATACAATGCCGACAAAGCAAGCTCTCCAACTTATCCTTATTCCCCATCGTCCTGCTGTGGAGGCTGAGATTGAGAGGGACCTTGCGCCAGCGTTGACAATATTGCAAAAGTATGTATACCTCCATTGGCTCGACTTCGTTGTGTGACTTTTACTTACTCTTTTTAAAAGAGCTAGCGGACTTAAAGCATTATGGAGGGGTAAGAAGTTTGAGGACCGGTATACACAAGTTGCGCTAGGACTTTGGGAAAACGTCGAGGCTTCACACGCCTTTTTCACAAGCCCGGCGTATGCCGAGTTTCACAAGGTTATCCAGCCCGCTATGAACGGTCGTTCCATCACATGGACGAACCATGCGCTTCTTGACCACTCGCCGCTGAGCGACTACGCACACCTTCAAGCTACACTAAATTCCCCAGCCATTGAGGTGGCCTTGACTAAGGTTGTTGAAGGAGGTGTCGCAGGATACTACTCTCAGTTCAGTGAGATTGTGAGCAAGATCCTCGACGATGAACCCGGATGCGATGGCTATTTTATTAGTCCGTTGATTGAGGTGCCGCAGGATCAACTGCTTCTCATCAATTGGAAATCTGTTGATGTAAGTTACCAGCTAAATGTTGCCGACTCCTTTCGCCGACTATACCCCTCATGGATGGTAGATATTTTGCTCACATGAACTCACAGGCTCACCATGAGGATTTCGAGAAAAAGCCAAGTTTCAAGGCTTGCATTGATAGTCTTCGAGAATATTATCGAGTGTTTGTCGTTCCATGGCACATCACAGAGATCTACCAAGTCAAGAACCTTTAGCGATAGTTGGAAGGAGAAGGAGGGATTGGTAGAGTATTGGAGCTTATGTAGAGATAGCGGATCAAGGTGATAGAATGAATTCACGAATCAAATTTTACACCATGAAAAGTGCTCGATGTAAGGCTCCTGTATGTCTACAACCCAACCTTTGAGTCTTGAGGGGAGATCATGCTATTACCACATGTCTCGGGAAATGGAAAGGATCCTATTAACACGTGCTTGCGGTGGGCGGTAGAAAAAACTAGGAGCAAACACACCAGTCTCCTGAAGCGGGCGAGTGAGTTATGAGCTTGTGATTTCCTCCATATATACCCCTAACATGTTGAGCTATTGAGAGATACATCTTATTGAACCTAACTGTCAACTCTCTTGGCTTATTTTTCGAGTTTGAGACTTGGGTTGTGGTTCTCATGTGTTGATAGAAGGTTGTTAATATTTTTTTGGTAGCTAAAACCATCCTTGGGCATATCAAAGAACATCTGACAATACCTTAACATGCATTATAGCCTCCGTCGACAGTCCAATGCGCTAGGAATATTTAAGTCAGAATCTACCAGTCAGATGAGAGGAAGAATCAGAATAACTTACCTCCGGTAACATATGATGCGTCATCTGTCATCATGAAGCACAATACCTTAGCGACCTCATGTGCCTGCCCCATGCGACCAAGACAGGTTGCTGCGCTTGTACTTTCGGAACTAAACAGCCCCTTGGCCTCGCCATCGCGAAAGATAGGGGTATCAATGGGCCCACTTGAATCAATTCGACCTCCCTGTTAGCAAGCTTCGCCATAGCTTTATGATATACTCTGATCACTTACGGTAATATGGCATTGATTCGAATGCCCTGTCTACCAAACTCGCCAGCCGCAGACTCAGTAAGTCCAATAACACCGAACTTGCTTGTCGCGTAAGCCGCGTTGTGTGGCAGTCCACGAAGACCGGAGGTACTCGAGACATTGACGATGGCACCACCAGGGCGAGGGAGATGTGGCAACTGTGCTCTCATGCAATACATGACTCCACTCAGGTTGACATTCAGCATCCGATCCCAGTCTTCTTGTTTCTATCAAGCTTTAGTCGCTGTGCGCTTTATCACAAACTTCGGTAGCCGAAAAGGGGGTAATGAGTACATACGATTGTTTCGCATGTAGTCTCTCCGTCTCCACCAGCGATGCCGGCCACGTTGGCAGCTCCGTCCAGACGGCCAAACTCCTTCACGGTAGCTTTAATCCAGGATTCGATTTCCTCAGTCTTGCCGACGTCTACACAGGTAGTGACTATCTTTGCGTCTCCAGCTTTGGCGCCTGCTGGGCCGTAAGCTTACATAAACTAAGCACGAAGGATTGACTGACATAGTAGCTGCGTGGCTTCGAGCCCCTTCTGATTTACATCGCTGATAGCTAGACCAGCTGCGCCCAACTCTGCTAATCTCACGGCCACAGCTTGTCCAATGCCGGACGCCGCGCCAGTCACTGTGTAGACACGGCCCTTGAGTGATGACATGTTGCAAATGCAGTCAAATCTCGTGTAATCTGACACGGACGAGATTCATGAGATGGTTGAATATAGAAAGTATAAACGATATTATGTATACTGCGATTGCTTCAAGCGGCGGGTGATTTACCCGGACTCATAGAGTATGCTCTACTCATGACCAACACGCCCTAAAAGGTATCGGGTGGAGGACTGTTCCGAGCATCGCTTGAGAGCTGCCGCGATGCTCCAAAGTCCGAAGTTAACCTCAATGCGGTATTTGTGTCCCTGAACTTGCCGAGTTAGTACATCTTATTTGCGTGATCGGAAACGTAGGACGATCTTCGGGGCAACTGATAACGTTAGGCACTGGGCTCTGAACCGAGGGCAACTGATTCAAGGTGGATGATCCCTGCACTGCACCCCGCAAAACCCAAGGCACGGACCCCCGTGACCCCCACAAGTTCTGCCATCCGGGGTCTTAGTCGATGCTGTGGAGTCCAAAGTTGCCCGAATAGGGAATTGAGGCGTCCGGAGGAATCTCATGTTTATGCTCAGCTTAAAGAGCGTTGCAGTCGTCGATTGTTAGGTTGTAGACAATATTACAGTGTAATGATATCGATCAATTGATAACCACAGAACAAATTCACCCTAGGTAAAATACCATGACTGTCGAAGGCCGCGTTGCAATTGTCACCGGAGCCGGAGGCGGATTAGGTCGCGAGTATGCTCTCCTGCTAGCAAAACGAGGTGCGAAAGTGTTTATCAATGATTATGGCGGCACATTGGACGGGCAGTCCGGAAGCATCTCACGAGCACAGGCAGTGGCCGACGAAATTACCAAGGCGGGTGGAATTGCCATCGCGGACGGGCACGATGTCTCTGTCAAGGGAGACACCCTCAAGATAGTCGAACGCACTGTAGCTGAGTTCGGCCGAGTCGATATCCTCATCAACAACGCTGGCATCTCGGGCAAGCCGAGCTCACACGCGGATCTGGATGGCGAGGCATTCATGCGCGTCCTTGAGATCGGGGTTCTAGGCTCTCAGCTCATGACCAGTGCTGTCTGGAACATCATGCAGAAGCAGAAGTATGGCCGCATCGTCTACGTCGCTTCCGACGCCATCATCGGCTTCGGCGCCGGCGGCGACTGTGCCTACGCCGCATCGAAGGGTGCAACCTTTGCTATTGCTCGCGATCTCGGCCGCTTCTCGCCGCAACACGGTATCAACATCAACGTCATCTTGCCGTCGGGCTCATCCCGCATGGGGGATCTGTCGGAGGGATCGAAGCACATCACTCGCACTTACTTTGAGGCAGCAAAGGTCGCGCCTCTTGTTGTTGCGCTGGCTTCAGAGCAATGCGAAGTCTCAGGTGAAGCTTTTGCCACAGGTGCCGGCCGGGCGGCTCGTATGACTTTGGCGACATTCCCAGGCCATACGCACGAGGACACACCGGAAGGGTTCTTGAAGAACTGGGATAAGGTTATGGGCGACGAAAAGGAAATTTATATTCCCAAGGACACCATCGACCATGTTCGCTATGGTGTGTGGCATGCATCCGGACTGGAGGTGCCTATCATTCAAGGATTCGGAATCGTGCCGAGTTGAGGGGAGAACTCTGCATAGACGTCTGGTTGTTTCCAACTGTATGACTTACTCTATATACCCTTAGTTCATCGCAAGAGTCAACATTGCATCTAGACATATCAAATCAAGTAGTGAAAGTGCCAAAGATCATAAATCAGACGATTCAGTTCTGGTGAGAGTGGAAAAGACATGAATCTTCGCTCCTTAAGGTCATTAAACACATCGGTATGAAGGAAAGTACCGTGCTATCTACCTGTTAAAGACAGCACTATCCTAGTAAGTGGACACACCCGATAGGAGATCATGTACGTCAATGGGCAAGTCCATATACCGCCACTCTAGAGTGTGATCATGAATATCTCCAGGCTGCAGCGTCTGTGATCCTGTTGAGTCGAATAACGATGGGTGAGCCATGGACGGGCCAGCCGGCAGAGCATTATTTGTCGTGTCCAATTCTTGAGTCCTGCCAGGGCGGCACGACAAGGGTAGGAAATCAAGCATCGACGGGTCTGTCCCCTCCATCGCCTCCGAAGCACTATGGGACCTGTGTCGGAAGGAGGCTTGCAACTTGAGGTGGTCCATTGCGGCCTGGTGATGAGGTTGGGCTGCGGATTGCATCGGACTCAATTGCGTTGGACAATTCTCACCAATGATAGTTGCAGGTGGACTATTGGGCACGAACCAAGCCTGTCTGCTAGCTGGGCGGGTATCGTAATTGACGTTTAAGCTTCCACCTTGAGATTTACCCTGGTCTGGTCGGGATTCATTCAAGGATATTGTGGCTTGCTGTGCTAGTCGCAGAGACATGTTGCGGATGCCATTTGTGTCATGAGTTCCTGCTCCTGGTATTTCTGGACCGAGGTTGTCTTGCTCGGAGGCGGCAGTGTTTGATATCCAAGATGAAGGCTGCCTACTAGGTCTGTCGCAAGCCCCTTTGGACGGCTTTCGGGGTTGCCGTTTGGGAGGATTGTCTTCGGCACGATAATGGCCCTCTAGCTGCGTCTCAAGCGACTCCAGGTTCTGCTCCATGGCCGTCTTCGCATCCCAGAAATCGGCACATCGCTTGTAGGTGAGGTACAAAACATTGAACCGCGATTTGATGAGACTAGGGTTCGTCGTACTTGAGTGTCCGATGTACTTGCGAACAAGCTGGACTGCGGAGGCGAGCCAAATTGTACTAAGCAGAAATGGATTGATGTGTCGGATGTGCTCCCCGCAACTGCGGTTAACTATCATCAAGATATTGTCTGCGGCCTCAAAATACTGCTGCGCTGAAGTGTTGTCCGGATCCTGAAGGTGGGACGAGGATTGTGCTGAAGCATCATTATGCGTGAGCTGACCCGGGCCTGGTGTTTGCCGTGAGGAGATATGGCCGCCAAATATGTCATAACGATAGATCATGAGTCTCGCAAGTTGCGTCATGACATATATATTGTGTATTGAGCAATGTAGCTGCCGCGTTGATCCTGCGACCCCGGGCACTGGTGCATCGAAGCTTAGGTATTGGTTGCGATACCTGAGGTGAGCTGGTACGGTAAGATCGAAACACTGAACAGAATTGGCCAGCATCTCTAGTTTTTGGCGTGCCTTGACAACCGCTTCGGAATAGTGGCCCTTTTTATTTCGACCAGGAGGCCTACATGGCTGTCTTTGGTCTGAATCCGCCTGGAAGGGCACACCGCGAGGACTCGATATGATTTGAGCGTCCTTCATGAGTGAGTTGATGACCAAGAACCATGCCTTCGGTGACTGGTTACCCGTGTCCTGTAATGACTTCCATCTCTGAACGGGATCCCGTTCCATGAACGCGCTCGGGGCTGGCCGAATTTGGAACCAGTCCGAATCATCAACGGGAAGCAACGTCTCCATCTGTGCCCAGTCAATCGCGGTGGGAGTGCGACGTATTGTGCTAGCAAACACATCCATCTCCCAGATAGCCCACCAGGCACGACGTTTCTCTTCCGTATCCCTCCACCGAATTGGATCTTGGCTTTCACCTTTCAATGTTCCCCAAGCATCAACAAGGTGCAGATCCAACTCATATGCCAACCGTACGCACATACCAAGAGACCGCCAGGCTTTACCATGGACACCACGAGTCAATTGGCAGTGGGTTGCGATGATGAGGGCCTGTAGAACGCGTATCGACGGCACCTCATCATCACATTCTACGAGCGCAGCATCGATGAGCTTCAGCGCCATACCTAAGAAGTGATCCGGTGGTGGACATGAATTTCCTGCCTCCACGGGCACTAGCGGGTTGTTTGGCGTTGAATCCATTCCAGATGGGTAGAATCTCGCCGCGTACCCCATCATGGCTGCTACGAGGGCAGAAATCTGCACCGTGGAGGTGATGCTGCTCAGTGTCTCCGAAAAGGATGGCTCATGGAATAAGTTTATAGCGACCATGTTTTCGAAGTATATTCGAATCCTATTACAGAAATTCATGTTAGCGAAGCTTCATCTCCCGCAGCATATGACTGTGACCACAGCTGCGGTCAGCCAGTATTGAAAGCGTGCATACATCTGATCTAGCATTTCCTGTGATACACCGAGAGTACAGCAGGCTTGCCGGACCATGCTTTGTTTCTCATGCTCCGGAGTGTCTTTCGTCACGGCCGTCGAAGCATCCTTTTCCGGAGTAGACGCTTCATGTGAGGGATGAAGGATGAATGACAGGTCGTGTATGTTGAGCCTGGTGTTCTTATGATTTGTGTTCCATTCACCGCTTTCAATATCCATAGCATTATCCGACTCTTTTCTATATGCGCTTGGCGAAAGGCCATCACAGTCGGCGTCGTCATGATCGATACTCGCTTGTGAGGCTGGTGGCGAGTAGGATGTTTGTGATTCCTGTTGGTCGGTCCCTTGCTGCTGCTGGCGATCCTGGTCCCGCCGACGTCTCTTCTGCCGTTGTAGCGAACCTGAAGATATTCAGTACTCCACGCCCGTGTGCCCTCTCACCAATCAGAAATTTACCTATTTTGGGCCCGGGCTTCTTCGCGCGTAGGGGATAATTGCACTCTTGACCGGTCTGTTCGCAAACGAGGCATGTGGGATATTCGCGACCGCTGATGAACAAGACATTTCAGCACTTCGCAGGGCCGGTTTGCATGTAGTGAATGAAACTCACCATTTCACTTTGCGTCTGTTTCATTGAGCAATTAGCATCTAATGCTTATAACTTCGCGAGCCAGCTACTGTTAAGATAACAACATACCGACGACAAGAATGACACGCAATGTCATATTTGCGCTGAACTTCCTGGGGTGGATTTGCGTCTGGCCACATTAGTGCGGAGGGCTCTCGGTGTTCTTGATACCAGACGCAATCAACAATAGTAGCAATATTTATGTCGTCGGGACGGTCTGTCGGCGGATGAGACCCTAATCAATCACTCGTAAAAGATGCCTCTCACAATTGAGGTTTTGGTGCTTGTTCTGCTCTCGTCTTTCCTGCATTATCACAGGGGTCTTGAGCTACAGAAATGGATACATACTTCCGGGGCGGCGGACTCTACCTACCCCAGTCACCTACTTTCGGGGTTGTACTAGCATCTCAGACTACTAGTTAGTACGCAATCCCCCGCTTTTCTACTCAAGGCGGGGGTGGGGGGAATAACCCGGTTGTGAGTCCTCTGGGGATTCCTAGCTGCGTCCCGCTTCCAAGCATTTAGTCGAGGGAAGTCTTACGAGTTTAGGTTCAAACAATTGCGACTGTAATTGGACGGTTGCAGGAGCACAGAGAGGAGCTTAGAGTAACTTGTTGTACAGCTGAAGCCTTGAGGGGTTGTTAGTCCGGTTCTTGCGCCTAGAGATCAGAGCCAAGCCAATAAGACGTCTGAACTCTCCGACCCTAGTTCAACTCAACTGGTTACTGCCTAATAGATCAAGAGTTCCAATGCGGCTGAATTAGGACTAGATGATATGACAGTACCTCTGAGCAGGGTTTCGAAGTCTAAGTAGCCTCCCAAGAAATTTCCAGGATCAGACTGCAAATCTGCTTGCCTTCTTGGCTCTTCTGACAGCTACATACTTGATCCTACACCTGATCTACTTATCCCCTTTTCTTCGAGAAAGTATTCTCGGGCATTTGAAGCGAAGACAAATCACTAAGCAATGGCTATATCTTGACGTCTCGAAACTTGCCCGCCATCGGGTCATGCGAACAGACCGTCCCCATGTGCGTTTCCATAGGATCATGTGCTTCGAGCACAGGATTCCTTGTTTTAAATTTGCCTGTCTTGCTTGGCCATGCACTATCGATACGCTATGTTTTGGACGGCCTGTGGTTAGTGGTCTACACAATGCCGGTGCATCTTCGGACAGTCTAGGAGCTTTGGTTTCTAGATTGAAGACGACCCGAAATTTCTGCGAAACGTAAACCCGCTAATTCCGGTGCAGTGGCTGGATCAAACACTTGTATATAATTGGTCTAATAGCCCAGACTATCTGCTTCTAGCATTGTAAGCTCATTGATTGGTTCATCTATGATATGCCCTTCCAATTCTATCCCATACCAATGTTGTGATACTAGTTCCGACCTAGTCCGCTTTCATTCGTAGTAAACGGTATTGATCAGCGTCCCGATGTGTTCGATCTCGACCCGCATGTCATCAGCTGCTTTAAGAGCAATCTTCGGGTTACGCATTGCTCCGATACCGGGTCCTGTTCCTGTCATGATGATGGTACCCCTCTCCAGAGTTGTTCCTTGAGAGAGAAAGGAGATGGTCGTGGGAATATCAAAAATCATCTCCCTATAGTAGCATTAGCCTCCATGAAATGCAGCGAATTTCTGTCAAATTATCTCACTTAGTATTGGAATCTTGAACGGTCTCGCCGTTTAGTATCGCTTTGATATGGAGATTGTGAGGGTCCTGGATCGCGGACGGGACCACCAGGACGGGTCCAATTGGGCATGAACCGTCCAACCCTATACGAGTATTGCTGTCAGCCAAATACTCAATGGTCAAAATTCTCAACAATGACCACGAAATCCAATGGGCTCACCTTTAGAGAAACACCACTGGCTGTTCTTGAACTGTTGGGTTCGTGCACTAACATCGTTACTGCACGTGTAACCTAAAACGTACTCGCCGGCCTTCTCCTTGGGAATATCGCGTCCTGTTTTAGAGATCACCACGGACAACTCGGCTTCATAATCACTTGACCCATCTTGCGCAATTTGAGGGACATTTATCTTAGCCGGTGCTGGTCCATTGAGGGCAGTTCGAGGTTTGATAAACAAGACTGGTGTGTCAGGGATGGGCATATTCGCTTCTCTTGCATGATCGCTATAGTTTAGGCCCATACATCTGATAATTGGAACTTCATCAATTCTCAGAGGCGCTAGAAGCTATGGAGAATTACGTTAGTATCGGATATTATGAGCTCAAGACATGGATGACATACCTGCACAACGGTCATCACACGATCTGTCACTATGCCATCGAACACGGTTCCTTCTATCAAGTTCGCCTGAATAGTGTTGCCTTGTTCGATAGCTAGACCAACATCTGGCCATTTCTTTGAGTCAACTTGTCCCAAGTGTATTTGGCCATCTTCCTCGGCGATGAATCGTACTAGGTGCGTCCAATTTGGCGACATGGTGTTAGTTGTACGTCTCGGTGGTATGGGTAAGGAGAACAACATAATGAACTTCTATTTTTAAAGATGGAAATATGGTCGTTTTATGATTACCGTGGCACCTTATGCCCGGTCCACCGGCGACGGCTGGTAGATAGTCGGCGCCGACTCTCGGAGCAACTTCGGTATCAAGAGTCACGCACAGCAGATCGTCTTTGAATCATTCTCTTCCCCTTCCCATCCTTCGGTCTGCTTAAACCCGAGTTGATTTACAGGATGATGCATTGTAGAATCTGCTGGAACGGAGATAGTCGGTGCTTATGGCGGACGCTTCTAGTGCGATCTAATAGTACATACGCTCATCAATAACGAGAATTACTTTTCATGTAGAACGGTGATATTCCACGAAAAGAATAACGCATTACGCATATCCAAAGTGTGATCTGGGCACTCTCAAGATAGAGTTTAAATAGAGATGTACGAAAAGTAAGAGTACTGGCAACCGTTAACAGCACATTGCAATGTTGATGAATACAGGACTTCTGGGAAGACTTTAGATTTACGGACTGTACATAGTCTGTCACAGATTGCTATACTACCTTGTGACTTACACCTGAGTCAAGATAAGCTCAACGGCGGCGGCGCATTAACAAGCCCTGTAAAGCCTTCCCCAGTCGCAGCGGCGAGCTTACCACTATCTGCGAGGATGATCTGGCCGTTGATAGCAGCTGCCAGATCCGACACCAGAAAACTAGCCAAATTTGCAATCTCCTCTGGCTCAGCTGTACGATTGTAATACTTTGGCGTTCCCTCGTATAACCCTCCCCGTTGGAAGAATTTTTCGTGGGTGCTTTCGATCTCTTCTCGCGTAGCCTCTAGTTTGTATTCTTTTCCTCCCTCGGCTAGTTTTGAACTGGTCAAGATGCTTGACTTGGTACACCCTGGTGCAATGCCGTTGACTCGAATACTGGATGCCGATACTTGGACCGAGCCGCTTTCCACAATGCCGTTGCACGCCTTCTTCACGGCTGTATAGGCAATGTCTGCGTATGCACCGGCAAATGCTGCGCATGATGATGTAATGACAATACTGCCCTTTGCGGTTGGCTTTTCAGGTGAGGTCACACTCATAGCCTGCGAGCCATACTTGACAGCGAGAAATGGTCCTTTCTGCATCACCTCGACGGCGCGCATAAACTGGTCAGTGGACACCTCATCTAGTGATCTATTTAGAATAATTCGTTTTCAGCTGTTGATTCTCGGAATGAATATGGCCAACGTGGGTACTCACCGATATAAGGCGTATCCTGCGTTGGCGAGGAAGAAGTCGAACCTTCCATGTGTTTTCAAAATCTCACGTAACAAGGCAAGAGTTTGTTCCTCGGATGACACGTCAAGTTGGCGGCCATCCACGACGCAATCACTACCCAGAGATTTGACAACTTTCTTCAAGTCTTCAGTGAACGCTATGTTCAGATCGCATGCATATATGGCCTTTGCCCCAGCCTTGGCGAGGGATATGACCATTGAACGCCCGATTCCGTACGCAGAGCCAGCCCCCGTCACGATCCCAACTTGCCCTTTCGCGGATATTTCAAGCATGTTGTCTCTTTTTGCGGTATCCTTCTGTGTTTCTCTGCTTCGGTGCTATTAAGACTGAAAATGCTCAGAGCGAGACCTGATATAATAGACCTGGGAACAAAACGTCGGCTGCACTTGTCCGATAGCTTCTTAAAGAGGAGCCATCTGCCTGCGTCTTACCGCGTACACTTCTCCCCATCATTGTCCACGTGGGCTAGGTATCTAGCTTGCAATTTGAAGTGGGTAAGAGCAACCAAAGGGCACATTCAATGACAGATTAGACCGAAGTTCGTCCGTCTCATGCTAGCGTTCTCTGTTTGTGTTCGCTCGATCTTTGTAATGATGCTTTACTTTCTGCAAGTCACAGGGATAACAACAGTGACCTTCCAGATCATCAGTATTTATTTTGTCATAGTAGAATTAAGCAACGATCTAATTAGACGAGGGATTTCTAAAATTCGTCTTTAAGAACAGTACTTGAGCCGTTGAATCTGGACCTTATGCACGATCTAGTAGTCGTTATCTCTATGACCTGTGGTCTACTAGGAGGCGTTCTCTGTAGGGGGATGGGATAAACTCACATAGTAGGTCTTCTGGCTGATTGAATCGTGATCAAACATACTTCTTGGCTGGGTTATAGTGTGCCAATCTGTGGAGATACCCTATGGCTGGATAATCATATGAGGAATGTTACGCACAATAAATGGATATCTCCACACGATGCAATGTTTCAGAATCCGAACGTCAGGGCTCTAAATAGTAGACCATGGATGTTAATGAACAGACAGGCCCAACAGTTGCCGAGATTGAGATCACTGCATGATTCTGTTCTACATGGCTAAGAGATCACACCAGTAATCGTTGAGTGCCTCCGCATTATGCAATTGAAATTACACCCCCAACTACTGACTATTATGCAACTAGATACAAAATTATGTGAATCCAGAAGTATGACGCAACCGGCAGTGGTTTATCACCCTGGCCAGTTGCTCGCCTAGCTAAGGCAAGAGAGACTACAGTGTTCTGTACCTCATGGACCATCGCCTATACATTTTCTACCCTTGAGTCGTGGACACTGTGATCCTTTTCCCCGGAGTTCTCGGCCTGAGCCCCCTTCAGTGCGAGGGGGTCAATTTTTGTTTCCTCTTTGTGATAAACCTGACGGGAGACATGATCGGTCAAGTATTTGTCAAAGTCTCGCAAAGACAGCGTGGCGACAATACAGATTGAACCGAGCGCCGCAGCTGTGTAGTACACGTAAGCGAAAGATTTTCCATAGGCGTCTGCGACTTTGTTGTTGGTCAACTGCAGTATCTCCGGTGTCATTCCTGGAATTGCTTTAAGTGCATCCTGGCTCCCTAATTTTGCGGCCGCGAGGAGCTGGGGGATATCAGATGCTGAAATTCCGGCAGCTTCCACTGCAGGAACAACAATACTGTTGAGCTTTCCAGGCAATTTATTCGTATAAATAGCAACGAAGATCGACGCGAAGACGGCACCCAAGACTTGTCTCGATGCACAAACGATGGCTAGGACGCGCACACGAAATTAGTGTACTGCACATTAATTTGGAATGGTACAGGGTTATATCATGCTTACCAAAACCAACGCCTAGATCTCGTTCAGAAACAATGTACTGCACCATCAACATGGTAAAAACTTCACCCCATCCCATAGGGAATTGGCCTAAGAAACCGAAGGCGATAGCTGACGCACGATTCGTGTACGTGATTGCAGACATTGCCCCTAGGAATGCAGTCATCCAGCAGGCTCCAACTAGAAGCTGGATTCGAAGATGCTTGATGATATGGAAGAGGGGTCCAAGGAGAATGATACCAGCCCAGGAACCAAAGTTAGGAACCGTAGACGTCCAAGCAATCTCCTCCCATCCGCTAGCGTTGCTTCCAAATATGTATTGGACTTGAGACGGCCAGAGAATGAAGACAGCTTGTTGAAGACACCCGGTAAAAGCCGAGATCAGCACAACACATGTGAAGCCTCGCACATCGCGGAATAGGTGCATCGGAACGATTGGGTATCGGATCTTTCCGAACACCTCATAGAGAACGAAGCCGACGAGAATCACTGCTCCTGGTATCATTGGCCCAAGTACACGAGCAGAACTCCAGGCATAAGGCTGCCCGCCCCAAGAAACTCCTAACAAGAATAGGACAAGTCCAGATACGAGTAGAAGCGTTCCGATATAGTCGACATAAGCGAGTTCTTTCCGTCGAGAAATGCGAGTTCCATGAAGCTGAACAAATGAGGGCGGAAAGTAGAAGAAGTACCACAACACTGTTCCAATAGCTTTGAGTAGGTTTTAGTAGAGACTTGACCAAATCAGAAAATTACCAACTTACCCATGAGAATGATGTAGATGTAGAAGATCCATCTCCAGTTACTCATAATAGCCAATCTATAACCCAGATACGGACCAAACCCGGTGGCAATGATATTGGGAACAACAACAATGATAGTACCCAAATATTTGAGCTTGTTTGTCAACAGCTCACCGGTGAGAAGAGGATAGGAACCAGGAATACCGGCAGCCAGGCCTAAGATGACATTGGCACCGATAAGTTGATTGATACTCTGAGATGTGCATGCAATGATTGCGCCAACGATTCCAAAGACGTTCGCGCAAAGTGCCAAGTTGCGACGACCGAACATGTCCGAATTGCGCCCAAATAGAAGAATAGAAATTGACTGAGCGATCGTCCACACGATGGGGAAGAGGTAGATATTGTCACTAGGCCCGATATCTTGGTTGATCTGGACGAGGCTTCCTGCACCAGCTTGAAGAGCAAAGTAAGTCGCCCCCAAAGAAAAAGCTAAGCCGGTGAAGGTGCCGATAAATCGAGGACTGAAGTAGTAACCTTCTGGCAGGGTAGACATATCAGCCGTAAGCGCCTGCGACCGGAGCTCGTCTTGCTTCTCTTCTTGCATTGATGCATCACTGTCCGATATCACGGCCGGGACGGGCCCGATCTCCTCAGAGTTACGATGTGTTGTCATAGTGAACAAATTGGTCGACTTGAGAGGATAAACCTGTGGGAGGGTGAGCCTTGAGAGGTTCAGACAGACCCAACAGGATGGGCATGCATGTACTAATAAGCCAACAATTTATCGAGGATGTCTAGAGTATGCAGCAAGACTCCGATGGTATGGTTAGACACACATGCTCGCATATGCAGGCAGCTAGTCATCCCCACCGTGGTGTTGTCTTTCCCACATTCCCCACGGGGAAGAGGCCAATCTCCAAACTCCCGCCTAGTCTGGCTTTCCAATTGCTCTAATTCCGTCTATTGAACTACCCCGAAATCAGACCGAAATCAGTGTTGCTCCATCCGCGAAAAGCTAATCCATTTCCAGCTTCACTAGTCTAGTTGTGCCAATGCCTCTAACTCGGACTCATCCCCTGTCCGAGAGGGGTCCTCGATACATGGTATTCGGTCGGACTCAATCATCACTACGTTACCACTTTCCTAAAGCTGGATACCGATGACCGCCCGGGGTTGAGTCCTCACTGCAGTAATGTATGGAAAACCCATAGTAGTCGTTGAAATGACAACTTCGACTAAAATAGAATCAGACATTTATCGAGTCTTCGTTGACTTGCTTCTCAAAAACGCACTCCCGATTTCTTTCCCCTTATACTCCCCAAAAGTTTTGTCTTTACGAGAAAACCCGTCCCGTCACCACAATTTAAAGCATGAAGGCTTACAAGCTAGTTGAATGGGGACAGCCTGGACAATATGTTGAGGTTCCTAAACCCGTGCCTGGCCCTCTCGATGTCCTTGTTCGTGTCAAGGCAGTGGGACTATGCCGCTCGGATCTTGATATGATGGAGAGTAAGCCAGGAAGTGATCCTTATGCATCAGTTCTCGAAGCCGGTTATATTCTCGGTCATGAGACGGCTGGCGTGGTAGAAGAGCTTGGAGCCGAAGTCAGTGACCTAAAGAAAGGCGAAGGTGTGGTGGTTCATCACATGCGCCATTGTGGCTTCTGCGAGTTTTGCGAAGCCGGGAGCGAGCAGCACTGCGACTATTATCGACGCGGCGACATAGGAATGACTAGGGGTTGCGGCTTCGACGGTGGTCTGACTGAGTTTCTAGTCGTACCACGCACTGAGCTGGTATCCATAGGGCGAGAGGACCCGATTCTCTACGCTCCGCTGACTGATGCTGGCGTGACCGCCTATGGTGCCTGCAATAACTTCATATCGAATCTTCGCCCTGGAATGACCGCGGCGGTCATAGGTATTGGAGGTCTCGGCGCATACGCTGTCCAGTTCCTCAAGCTTCGGTCACCGGCTCGAGTTATCGCTATCGACAATTCGGAAGCGCGACTCAAGATTGCTCTTGAGCTAGGCGCTGACGAAACTGTCTTGTCGAATGACAATGCGGCCGCAGAGGTGAAAAGGGTTACTGGGGGCAAAGGCGTTGACGGCATTGTCGATCTGGTTGGGAGCGACCAGACGCTCTCACTTGCAGCTAAGATTATCCGACCACTGGGTTTCATATCGGTATCTGGCATGGAGGGTGGGAGTGTAAGCCTGGGATGGAACCGATTCACTACCAGCGCTAGATTTGCGCTTTCGTTGGGCAGCACGCGCAGAGACTTGCGTGAAGTCTGCCAGCTCGCAGCAGAGGGCAAGCTTCGAATCGATGTTGACAGATTCACGTTTGACCAGATTCCTGAGGCGTATGAGAAACTTCGCAAAGGCCAGTTGCACGGCCGGGCTGTGATTGTCATGGAATGACTGATATAAATAACTAGAATTAGTGGATAAATGGCAGTTCAAGATTCCCATGTACACTCACAGATTTCTTCTCACATCACGGGGCTATAATTATTTCACAGACTATCATCACGTCTTTACATTCTTGCGCCCATACTACATTGGCGTGAATTCCATTACACGATATCACGGTGAAAAGTGGCATCGGAAATCACGACGATTTCATTCACTAGGCGCATTTTTAGCCACGATATTTGATGCCGTGACAACATGATTGATGCATTCGCTCATTTATCATTTGGCTATGTTCAACCAGTTCCTTTTCAAAGAGGCTTTCTCATATAACTAAGTTAACCAAATACTCCTTGCGTGTCTTCGTTCTGAGCCCAGATCTTCTTCAGATGCATCCTTGCAATACGCCAACCTTGCGGTGTACGCTTGAAGTTAAATTTGTAATGTCCGCCAAATGCATGATACTCGTGAGGCCTCGATGTATCCATCGTGGCGGCAAACCATAGATAACACCTGCAAGTTGCCTCATCACCGTCGACGTTGATCTCCATGTTCGTCATTGAGTGTTGCAAGCCCTGGAAGCGATCCTCGGCGTCAGATGACCTTTTTGAGATATTCGCAGGACCAACAGTTTCGCTCCATTTTTCAAATCCAAGGACGCCATCTGAAAGGAAACAATTGCCAAAGTCGTCCCATCGGTGGTCGTCGGCCGACATACAGTAACGGTTCAGGAGCGAGTTTATAGCGTCTTTGTCCTCAAGGAGCCTCAGGCGTTTCTCTAGCGACTCGAGTGTCTTTTGAGAATCCATGGCAAATAGGCGATTGAAGTATAACCGTTGTCAAAGTGTTGAGAATGTTGTAGAGCTAATTTTAGCGTCAGAATTGCCTCGTGATACTGGCCGGAAGTCACATTGCCGCTACAATAGCTTATCCCCTATATATAAGCTTCTCATCTCAAGCTATTAGAAATCGGGCGGCCGAATTTCGGACGCAGTAGTTTCGGCAAGATTGCTTCGGCTTCAGAATTCCGGGGTCTTGTGCAAAGTCATTGGAATGCGGGGAAACCGGATCAGGTGAAGCTCCAGGCCCACTGATCGAGCTTCTCCCATGAGAACTTAATGATCATGGCAACTTCGTCTCCATACTTTCATTATTCTGGGGTTGATTAGCAAGGGATTCAAACGAAAACCTGTAGGTTGCCTTTGAGGTTGGGGTGATCGTGTCTCTTGTTCACATCTACCATCGCTTTAAGGTACTATGTGATTTCCTTAGTAATGGGGATAAATTGAACTCATGTACACCGTTGAATTGCACATCTAGTAAATCTGGAAAAATAAGGCATAATTAAAGCTTAAAGATGTTGGGCAAAGAACTTGTATCGAAAAGGTCGACTGGCAGCTGAAGATGGTATCCGTAGAGGGTTGGTTGCCTCCAAGAAGCCTACAATCTCAGTGGGCGTTTTAAGGAGTTCCCAAAAATAGAGTTTAATTTGAGTCTTTATTGAAATGATTTGTGTTGCATGATTGGAGTCTGTGCGGTACAGCAGAAGCACGGATGAGGTCAAAATATTTGCTACAACAGAACGCCGGAATCACTTAATAGGAGTTATGCGAGAATCATTACTTTCATATCTAGTAGCCTTGAATGATTCTCTTTGAATATAGGCATTTGACACAGGCTGAAGTAGAAGCTGTCTGGCAGTGTTTATATGAATGTCACAAGCTACAAGTAGTTCAATCACAGATTCACAATGTTCAACTACGAGGGATTCACCCTCAATCAATCCGTTCTTAGAAAGCCAAGAGTTTCTATGAGTTCAATTTCCTCAGCCAATGTAATAGTTACCATAATAGAACCTTATTGGCCCAAGTGAACATAACTAGCTGTTTTAGGTAGGCTATGTCAGCAAGGTTTCGTTGTCAGTCAGCTCTATGATGGATATCCCATGTATCTGATATTGGATCTACGTAGTGAGGCTGCCTTGAAATTTGTGTTAGCTGAGGTCTAGCAGAGTAAAACGATGCAAGAGGTGATCTAGATATCATAGGTAATGAAGCCGTATGAAGCATGACCTCCCGTGGAATTAGTTGACACAGATGTACCTACCTATCTCCAGTCCGGACGTGCAGATAGTATAGTATTAAAGTAAGGTCAAGACGGAATCACGGTCTGATCCGAAGAACCTAACCAACCGTACGAGGAAAAGCAGGGTAGTGCCCACCACTCCCGACGCCTGGAAAAAAGGCTGACCCGCTTTCCGGCCTCTGGGCATTGACAACTACCAACTGCCAATGATGTATAGATCATTGTGTAATGCTTTCACTGGTGCGACATGGTCGAAGGAATTGCTGGCATTATGCAAATGCATACGCACGGCCTCTCTCCATCCACCATGTAGCGCGCGTTGATTGGCTAGCATGGGAAGCGGGGCAGTTTTAATTAAACCACGCGTGTCTCGACGCGTTAAAGTCGTGTAAATTGGTGTCAGACGCGTCTCCCGTCGACGTCACGCCAGCTCCGAATCGACTGCGGCAATAGCGCAGAGGCCTTTTAGGTGTGCTACTTGAGGTCATGCGAACAAAGTTGGCGGATTGAAGTAATAACTATCGCAACTTGGGTTTTTCCAGCGCCAATGAGACGTGATTGTGCTGCCATGCGCCTGGATGCGCGTGCGATGACTTGCAGTTGAGAGTCAGAGGACCCCGCCAAAATGCCGCGGACGCTGCATCGGAGCGACATGTAGTGGACATGGAGGAGAGTCGGTGATTTAGGATGAGGGGGCTTGGATCATGTCTTTGCCTTCTAGAAAGTGGGATACGATAAGATTAGGACCGCAAGGAGGGGGGGCATCGTGATCAAAATTCGAGCGGCTCGAGCACTATCAGTTGCTGGCAGGTAGTCGAACTAGTAAGGGAGAGACTCGACCAGCAGCATCTCAAGGGGACAAAGTGCTCACCAGAAAGAGTCCCTTCGCCGGGCCTTTTAGTGGGCATCTTTGATTCGTATGCGACGTGAATTAGACAATGGATGGAGTCGAGTCGCCCTCTCGGTCGAGGGATGGACTGAGATGGTCGAAACAATGAAACGAGCCATGACCTCACACCCCAAGGTGAGATAGATTGATCAAGGCAGCCCACACACTCTCTCTCACTTACACCTCGAATACAGATCGCCGTCGTCGAGGGAGACTGACCTCATCTATCGATAGATGACGCCGCAGCCGCCGGTAGCTGATGTCAATCCCTTGGGAGACTCGCGTGGATCGACTCCTAGTGAGGGGCTATCTACGTCAAAGGGTGGGATAGGGCAGCCAAGACTGGGTACTCAGGTACCGTTCGGTAGAGTGATTGATTGTCAGGCACACTGACATGCATTGTTCTCGATGGAGAGAGAATAACTACTAGTAGCTGCCAGGTCGTTGGTGCTGTACTTCCAGAAGTTTGTTGGACAAAAGAAAGCATCAAGTAGCATGGCTCTGTACAGTGCAGCATAAGTACATCAGCCAAAATACCGAGGCCTTGGAAGCAATGGTTGCACCTCAATCACTAACAAAAGGTAGGGGAGGGCATCATAGACTGAGGTCCTACCCATGAGTCAGTCCGCCCTCGCGTAGGGTACGAGGGAGAGACTTGGGGGACAAAGCCCAAAGTTGGGGGAGGGAGGGACAAAGCCGCGATGGAGCAAGGCAGGGACATGGTAGCGCTAGGAAAGACGAGCCGTTCCTCTTTGTTGAGAGGGTTGCCATCCGTTTGTTTTCAGTTGCTACAGTATCCAAAAATTCCCAACCAACAGTGCAGGGCAAAATGGGCAATCTACGTTAGATCCCGACGCTGCGAAAAGGCGCCCTCGTGCTCGTATGATGCGATGTGCGATTTTGCTTTTGGCAGATGGGCCTGAAGAAGATGAGGCTTTGCTGCACGTCACCCGGCCGGCTAGACTCAGACTTGCACCTAGATCTGCCGAAGATGAACGGAAGGGGCGGGGAGTTGTCGTGCATGCATTTGATTCTGCTGAAGATGCAATCGACGAGATGGGAGATTTGGGGCATGGCGATGCATGGATGAGAGGCCGAGAGACAAGGCAGGATCTGTGGCCGGAAGCGCAACGTCCATCCAGCAGCAGACTCACTCTTTTCCTTCTTTTCAGCTCCGGCCATTTCAGACACTCTGACATCCACCGTACCGCCCGATCTAGAGGGGAACAATGGCTTTCCTCGTGGGGCAGCTGTCTCGCCGTTGGCCGAACCCAGATAGTGCCAGTTGTCTCACTCGCATCGATTGCATCGTCTGCTTTAATAAGGTCCTCAAAGAGGAGAATGTCTCTTACAGTGCCCGGATCCAGCCAGTAGGGCTCCTCCGGTACGCTGACCCCACCCACCCGCTAGGTACCGCAAGCGGCCGCGTCGGGCCAGAACTGTCAGAGCCTTCCTCCAGGGTTTTCTAGGGCAGCCTAGGGCAGCCTAGGGCAGGGGCCCCACTGTACCTCCCCCCCTGTCCAGGGCAATCAGGTGGCCCACCGTCTCAGTGGCCCCCCATCCACAGCGGTCCTGCCAGCGTCCCACGGGCTGCTGCCACAGACTCTACTACGAAGGCCCGTCTCCCGGGCGCCCATTATTAGGTCGAGGGTGCCCCCTTGCCCCGTCTACCCTCCTCGCACTTCACTTTGACAACCCACCCTCGCATTCACGCTTCGTCGCCGTTACTTGCAGCAAGAACTCTAGCTTTGGCAATATCTCCCTGGCTTCGCGAATAGCAGACGATAGCTTCGATATTCCGTTTGCTAGCTTGCGCATTACATCCATCCACGTCGCTCTCTCATTGCGCGCGCGGTCTTTACCGTCCGTCGCTCGTCGCAACCCCAGGCACTCACAATCGCACCACGCCCAACCACCGACAATAATAACGACCGACAACAACAACAATAGCAACCGACACTGTTCGTCGCTATTCACCAACCAACAAGACTCGCTACCAATAACAATGCTTCTACCCTCTGCGCTCTCCTGCGACTCGCAGCAGCCGTCGCATCCTCATCTTCAACCTGCTCTCTTCGTCTCACCTCCCGCAAGTCCTCCTACCTTCTCCTCTCAATACGCTTTCGGCAACATCATGGACACTTGCCGCTCGCTACAATCTCTCCTTGCCTCACCGGCGCCGATATACCCAGAGCCGCGCGCGATGCCATCCCGCGCGTCGTTACCTACTCCCCCGTTGGCGCATGCGCCCTCGCCAATGAAGCTGCGTCTACGACAGCGACCTTCAACTACCCCGAGCAAGGACGGCGAAGCCGCTCTGCCTCCGAGACGAAAGATCACAAAGCGCACTTCTCGCCCTACCCCGCGCACACCGACACGAGGGCCCAACAAGCGGCGCCGATCAGCGGACGATGAGATGGGCCGTGAAGATGAAGCTGCTCAAGGCGACATCGCCAGCGATGGAGAGACCGAGTCGCAATTTGTTGCACCGGAAGAGTCGACCGCGCCCTCAACACCCAAGCGCTCGCGCATTGCGCCCGAACAGCTCCCTCTCGGCCTCGCACGGTCAGACTTCCACGAAGTCGACGCCCTCGGTGTCCTTGACCCTGGATCTGCCAGCAAGCCTGGTACCGAAATCGAGGTCGAAGCAGATGGCGAAGAGTGGAGCGCCGAGGATGACCGTGTCTTAGTTGAGCTGGTCCTCGAGAAGCTCAATCTGACCAAGAAGGAGTGGCAGGAGTGCGCACGCAACCTCGGCCGTGACCGCCAAACAGTAAACCGTCGATGGAAGAGCCTCATTGCACATGGCGACGTCGGCTTAAAGTCAAGGAATGGCAGTCGCGCGAAACTCCACTCAACCTGGCGATGATTGCAGCATGTTCTTCACATTACATCACTGGACATTGCTCCCACTTGCACTTCTTGTACACCCTATTATCATTGCAAAACACTTGGCTTTGCAACTTGCAATAAAACTGGAAATCGGAACTGGCATTCAACTTGGATCGGATTTGTATTTGGACTTGGAACAGGCGTTGACGGAAAAAAAGGCCCACGGAACTGGACACGGATAGGCACAGGGACCGGCTCAGGTTAGAGTCGCATTTGATTGATATCCTCGCGCCATATGCGCATCGTTTTGACATTTTGCAAGTATCTAGCTGCTGTATTGGGTTCTATCTCCTTATAGCTGTCGCAGTCAGTATGGGCGACTTGATACTTTACTGGATCTACAATAGACACGTACTGCACATCAATCCTGCATGACTCTCATGAAACCTCGCCATTGTCTATGATCTTCCCAGCATCCCATCCTCCTAGCAACGCACCGCATCACAACACAACCCTTTCAAATTTTTTCCCACTTTAAAGTTCTCACCATTCCTCTTCCCATGCCCACCTTCGCGGACCTGCCCGCCACCCCCTTGCCCATGCCCACCAGCGCGGGCGCGCCAAACCCGCCGGTTGCTAACGAACGCTGCTAACGGGCAATAGCGCAGCGCAGCGGTCCGGGGGCCCGACCGGCGACGAATTTCCAGGGTCCAGTGGGCGGCTCAACGTGGGCCGCAGGGGTCATTACTCGGGTCTGACGCGCGCCAGCGAAAAGTTGGGACGAGAATGGGGTGGTATTGGTGGCGTTTGAGGTTGGTGTTTTGAGATTTGAGGCTGGAGGTTTTTTTGTTGTTGTTTGAGATGGCTGGTTGGTTTGATTGTCATGTTTACTTTGTGGATTGGTGGTGTTGTGAGGAATGGAATGTGTTTATTCGAGTTGCGTGGAGGGTGTTCTCGAAGCACCGAGTTTCTAGCTCAACCATGGTCCTGACCTCGATTTTATTACGCCAAGCCGTGGGCAGAAGATTGGAGTGATTCCAGGATACACCACCAAAAAAAAAAAGCATGGCACGAGTCTGTCGTAAATGTCTTTGTTCTCATGTTGCCCTTTCTATGCCTTTGGTCTACCTGTATACAGTATACTTTGCGAAGCTTTCACTACCCTTTCTTGACCTGCTTCACCTGCTTCACAGAATCACACAACGCATCCTCATGCCAAGCGGATACAGCTGCCAAAGCTCGCGTAAAGTTGCCCCGGATTCGTCCAGGAAGCTCGTCATGAATGCTGTGCTCAAAATGCAAAAGCCGAAAAGAAAAAGCAATAAACAAACATAAACAAACAAGCATGTCTACCATGCCGTCCGTATTAGAGTAGCCTACAACGCCGACCGTTCCGACCGTTGCGCCTTGTTCAATCATTGGGAGGTAGCCACGCCCTCCTAGGGCGGCGTCATCTGCTCCTCCATCATCTTGCGAACCTCCTTCTCGAGGTTCTGTTCGATTTGGGCCGAGTCTTCCTCGACCGCACCTGTCACCTTGTTGGCTAGCTCAATCTTCTTCTGGCAAGCCTTGTAGATCAGCTCCTCAATAGTATCGGACGCAATGAGTCGAATAATCTCAACGTCTCGCTTCTGTCCCAGACGGTGGGCGCGGTTCTCAGCTTGGATATCGTCCTGAGGGTTGTCGGATTGGTCAAAGATGATGACCTTGTTTGCTGCTGTCAAATTGATACCCGTTCCACCCGCACCGGTGGTGAGGAGGAAGACTGGGATATCCGGGTTCTCATTGAATTCGTCAATGAGGGTCTGTCGGTCCGCAACGCAGGTGTTGCCCATCAGGACACGGTGATCAATGTCTTGCTGGGCGAGAATCTCCTGCAGCAACTCAATGACTCGTGAAAACTTGCTAAATACCAGCACACGATCACCGTTCTTCTGGTACTGGGTAATCAGCTCCAGGAGCTTCTTCACCTTGCCACTATCCAGATCTGTTGCAGCCGGGAGGTCAAACTCCCGGAGAAGACCTGGGTAATCTCGGCACCAAAGGTGTAGCTCGAAGTCGGACGAGTTCTTGAGCTCCTGGATAAGGTGTTTGATGTCTGGCTGGTGCAATTCGGATTGATCCAGATTCTGCATCAGAATGGTGCCCATTTTCGCGACCTTCTTGTCATCGAAGTGCCGACGGAAGAGTAGAGGATGCAAAGCTGCCTTGCGAAGCTGCATCCAACAGTTGTTCTGGTCATTCAGTCGGCCACTAGCACGTCCAGCGCGCTTTGAAGGCTCGAGCTTGAAGAGCTCCTCGTACTCTGCGTACGTTTCCTTCTGGGACTCAGTCATCTCGCAGTGGACGACATTACAGATCTTCTGTGGCATATCCGACAAGACTTGGTCTTTACGACGTTGCAGGATAAATGGCTCCAGGATAGTTCGGGCACGTTTGACGCGCTCGGTATACAAGAATGCACCGTTTGAGACATCTCGGATAGTGACCTTCTGTCTGAACAAGAACTGAATTTGTTCCATGTAACCGTTGAACAACTGTGGGTTGATGAAGTTAAGGAGAGACGTCATCTCTAAGAGATTGTTTTGAACCGGAGTACCTATTCATGTTAATTAGCAATCATCTCCATATGAACGAAAAAAAGGAAAGGGGATAGTACCTGTTAAAAGCATCTTCCACGATGCAGGGATTCTGCTAAGATCTTTGTAAATCTTGGTTTCCGGGTTCTTCATCTTGTGACCTTCATCAAAGATGGCGGCATTGAGATCGAAGGACTGCATGGCTTCGATGTCGGCCTCAGAGTTGATTTGAGAGTAAGTAGCAAGGACAACGTGATAGTCTTCTGGGGCCTCCGTAATGTCGTATGCGATGTCAGCTCGCTCAGCTTGGGAGCCTCGATATCCGATAACTGATAGCCCCGGTGCGAATCTCTCGAACTCAGCCAGCCAGTTATTGTAGGTGCTGGGTGGAACGACCACAAGGTTTGGCCAGGGTCGATCGCCTCGTTGATCCTCCTCGTACGTTTCGACAAGATGGCTCATGAGTGATATGACCTGGCAAGTCTTTCCCAAGCCCATCTCGTCAGCAAGGATACAGCCAATGTTGAACTTGTAAAGCAGTGACATCCAGTTCAGCCCAAACAACTGGAAGGGCTTCATCTCGCAGTGTCCATCCATGAACGCAGGCTGCTTGGGGACAGGCGGCCGAATGAACCTGGAGCTGCTCATGCTGGTAGGAGTGGGTGGGAAATCTTCGTCCTCAGAGTTTTCTCGCTTGGTACATTTATCATGACCGAAGACGTCAAGATCCCACTTCTGGACCTGTTCCTTCACAGCCTTGGCATCGGCTTCACATTTAGCAACCACGTTATCGATCGCAGCGACGGCGTTGAGAAAAACTTCGACAGCATCCACAACCGTCTCGCCAATGCTGATCTTGGCGGCTTTCCGAGCACCAGGCTTCGGGATTGTAACTCGCTTAGCCTTCGTCAAGGTCTCGAATGGGCGCTTGGCGATCAAGAGCTCAAGCTGAGCCTCCTTCAAGCCGGTCATGGCGGCCAATGCCTGAACAGTGCTTGTGTTTATGCAAGTCAAGACTCGATTGCCTTCGTCTTCGACTGGAGATGGCGACAGCTCAGCCTGGTATGCGTCCTCCTTGTCATTATCAACGAGGTCGATGACCAAGGGATCGTCACTCGAAGGTAATTCAGGTAGGATCTCTTGAGACGACGGGATACTGGGTTTCCGTAGGCCTTGCACCAAGCGACGGCGGGGCTTCTTAGGCGGGCTTGGTGAGGCGGTCCTGGAACGGGCACGGGAAGTTGATCGACTGGATGCTGCTGCTGAGAGCATAGCTCCCTTGCTAATCAAGCGTCGACCAGCCTTCGGTTTAGTTGCAGGCTGAGGAGCTGCAGCTTGTTTGAGGTACTCATCTTCAAGCCAGACAATGGTATCGTTCAAATCGTTTCGGCACCGCTTGAGAGCTTCTCTGGCCTTGTGTGAGGGTACCTTCTCTCCCAGAACATCATATATCTGACGAAGTTTGTCTCGAATCATTCGTTCATCTTCATCAGGTTTATATGCAAACGCCGAGATCTGTGCCTTAAACGTTGTCGGACGAATGTCTCCACGAGGAGGTGTTAAATCGTCCTCATCATCAGAGATGAGGTTGATTGGCTCGGGGGCTGGTCGCTTCATTGCGGTCGATTGGCGTGGAGGCGGGCGAAATATCGTCCCAGCAGGAGCAAGTCTTGTGCCCAGCGGTGCGGGTTTCCTTGGGGGTGGTTGGAAGGGAGAAGAGGCGGGCACTTCGATTACACTGCTGGCGGGCGAGGAGGAGCGTATAGGATCAAGGGTAGGTTTACTCAGAATCTGAGTTGGTTGTGTCGTTTTGCTAAGGATCTGGGTTGGTTGTGTAGTTTTACCCAAAAGCTGAGTAGGTTGTGTAATATTCGTATCTCGATCGCGAAGGAAGGCTGACGGAGAGCAAGGAATGGTGTCTCCAGCAAGTTCGTCAACATCGTCAAAGTGCCGGGCGATCGAAGGTGTTCTCGGCAGAGAATTCGAGTGCCGTATCGGCAGCGGCGACGAGGGCATTGCCATTGTGAATGAAAGGTGAGAAAGTAGCGGCGTGTCAGTGGGGCGTGACGTTGTATCTTCACCCGAAGCTGAGAGCAAAGTGAGAAAGATATGAACGCATTGAGGGAGGATAAGAGGTAGGGCCTGAGGTTGGAATTGAGGGCTAGCAGAGGGTTGATCTCAGTGCCAAAGCAATGGAACAGGCCGGGGGGGGGGACTAGGAGAGACCGCGGACGGGATGCCGAGAAGGGGTTGGCTGGCGGATTTTTTCGTGACTGGCTCTGAGAACGCGTTTCCGCCACGGGCACCTGCACGATAGATCGATTCACGAGATCACGTGGAAATTAAGCACCGCGTCACCGATGGTAAGATGGGCATCACCTCGAGTGAGGTAGCCTTGAGGAAGTAGATGGCCCCATCGTCCATAATATACCTGTTCAACCCTATTTTTCAACCACTAAGAATTGCCTTCCTCGACTTCTGAGGGCTTTCAGCGACTGCCAATCCTTTGTGTGTGACCATCCCCAAGCATCCCAGATACTCCGCCCACACGTGCAGAGGTGGGCCGTGAGCTTTTCTTTGTCCTAACAAGTCACCTTGTTCAGCGGTACGGGGAGGGAATATCAACGATCCAACACCCCCCATAACTCTATTCATCTACCTCATTCAACCATGGCGACCCGACGCATTGTTGCTACCGAGAAGACTATACTCGATAGAGATGACACAGTTGATGAACGGTCCAACATCGGCCCTGCTGTTCCCAGGTATGTTTGCATCGGTAGAGCCCCCCCCCCCATTCTACTGGGAACATATTGACCTCGGAATAGGGATGTCATTATCAAGCTGCTGGCCTTCACTTTTGCCATGATCGTAGTCCCGATAGGATCCTACTTTCTGACTGTGAACACTATCTTCAAAGGGATGCTTCTCAACCCCTAATCTGTAATACCTGTCGCTAACTTATTCTAGGCAACTCATCGTTTGCGGGTGGATTGGCTGCAATTATGGCTAACGTTGTCCTCATCGCCTACATAGTGGTCGCCATGAAGGAAGACCAATCTGAACAGCTTGAGCTAAAGAAAGCAGAAGGCAAAAAGGATCAATAATTTCATTATGGTATAACAGTAGTATTTTCAGACGAATCATCCATTCACTATCAGCAAGTCGTCATAATGCACAACACTAATACAATATTCGGTGGTATCATGTTAATTGATGTGCCACATTCGGCAGCCTTTTCTGGAATATCTGTCTACAGCCGCGTTTATATGCTATGTAAGGTTTCAAGGGATAGGGAATAATTAAGTAACGTGGTTGCGGCGAACAGATCCAGTATCTGCCATATCCTCCGAGGGTGTCCTCCACTAGACCACACAATGAAACCGCCAACGCCTCGTACAACTCTCGTATGTGTATGTATCATCCAGCCCGAATATCGTAAGTCTCGCATCTTGCAACAAAACTTGAAGCAATCGTCTTCAGCCCAACCAAAAGGCCTGTCTCCTTATCCTCCTTTCCAGGAAGTTCAATCATCATATATAAATTACTTCGATCCACCCAAAGAATCTCTGGAAGCAATCCGGCGTCTCCTGTCACTCGATGGGGATCTCCGCCTCGAAAAGCAGGAAATGGGGTATCGCGAATAGAATATAGTGCCATGACATAAGTGTCGCCCTTGCCGTCACCATCTCGTCACGAATTAAGAGCGTTTGCTGAACCGACGGGCTAGCCAACTCTTGCGCTTTTCGGGCTCCGGTCGTTGCAAATTGGACTGCTGTGCGGGCTGTTGGGTAGATTGACGTCGTAGGAGAGTATGTCTCTTGTTTTGCTGTTCTGGTGGTGCCAAATTTTGTGCCGGAGGAGCCTGTTGCTGAGGTGTACCTTGTGGTACTGGTTTCCGGGCTCCACCAATGCTAGGTGCTAGAATCTGAGGCTGATACGTTTGAGGCTGGCTAAAGCCGATACCGTAATCGTTGATGGGTTCAGAACGCTTAGCCGGTGAAGTACGATCGATTGAACTATTATCGCTGCTCGTGGGATCTGTCTGGTATCCGTTCTGGTCTGAGTTCCCACTACCCGCAGCAGAAGTCACAGTCTCGTATGATCGGTCCTTGTGAGGTAGAGGGTAAATGTTCTGGTCTCGGCCATATGTTGACAACTGCGGCTCTGACTGGAGTCGAGACGTCCGCATCCTGTTCGGTCTCGCTCCATAGCCGTTATTGTAGGCTTGTCCATCAAAGTAACTTTGCCTGGGCTGGCTATAATCAAATTGAGGCTTCTCGGGCCTGGTGGCGAACGATATTGGTCGGTTATTGTAGTAGCTATCATTGGCAAACCGTGGTTGTTGAGCTAGATTGAAGAGTCAGCTATTGCTTATTCAATATGCGACGGGGTATGATCATACGAGTGTAAACACTGTTCCTCTTGCTGTAGCCAGCTACTGAAGCGGTGTCTGTTTCTAGAAAGAATGTTAGCGAGGAGTGGTCCTCGAATCGAAATAGGCGACATTTACCACTTCGATAGAGCGACTTACGGCTGTATTCCCCATCAATTGCCGCTTCAAAGCTTCGGATAGTGTCGAGTGGACGTTCCCATCGGTTCCGTGTTGGGTTTGACTTGTCTGGATCGGCTATAATAACAAGTCAGTCGGGCAAGGCGGCGCGGTTAAGTCAATGGGCGTACCGATAGCATTGCCAAAGGTATCTTTGTGCTGCATCGAGCGCAGTGGCGCAATCGTAGACTGGGTCATCATAGCAGCGACGGCAGCTATCCCTCATGTCAGTTCTTGTTCTGTGTAATCATCGTCATCAGATCAGGTGATGGGGGGATATACATGGTTCTGCTTCGCTAATAGCCAACGTCGGGTCAGCTTTGCTATGTAGACGCTTGGCTTCCTTCTCTGCCGACGACTCATGTAAGTCTTTGCTGCCAGAGCTCCTATGCGACTTCTGGGAGTGAAAGCTAAAGGTCCTTGACTTGGCTGACTGAGACGGCGGACGCTGTTGTTGAGGAGCGGGTGGATAATATGGCTGCTGATACTGCTGCCGCTGCTGCGTATAAGCCTGGTGGGGTGGCGGCGGCAGAGCGTTTTGACGATACTGGTCGGTGGAGGTAGCCATGGTTGCTGCGCTGGGGAGAGAGCTGTCTTATTGAGCTGGAATATCGCGACAGGAGTCGGCCCCTGCTATCGAACCAGGGGTGTCGGCGCGAAAGATGGGGAGTCGTAGATGGTTGTAGGAGTAAATCGACCGATCGCGCGTGGATTGCGAGAGCTTAGAGCAGACGGTGCAAGGCCAAACGGGCGCGGTGAAGCGGCTACTAGCAAGGAAGCGTGTTAGAGCGTTAGAGTTTCCTGGGATGGGATATTTCGCAGTGGAGATTTGAAAGTGATGGTGGAGTTGCTTGGAGGCTTTTTGGAGCTGGAGCCTTTTTTGAGGAAGAGGTTGGGGCTTTGATTGAGGTGTGTGCTACGGGCTGTTTCCGGCGTTGGGCTATCAAAGTGGGGCCTGCACTCGTGGCGAGTGGGCAGCGTGTGGGCAGGCGTGGGCAGGTGCCTGTGGATAAATGGACGGAGGGCACTTGCCGCAGGGAAATCAGGGAAATCAAGGACGGCGGCCTGGTATCAAGCGGGACGCCCGGGCAACGCACCTCTGGACCACTGTAGAATAGTCGATAACCCCTGCAAATGGCCTGTAACGGGCGTGTAGTGGCCTGTACTGAAATCTCACCTTATCGGATCGTGAAACACCCCGCCGCGGGACTTGTTTCTCCAGAGAAGGTGTTGCACGAATGCGGATGTCTCTCTCCCTTTCCGATGTGTTTCTTCGCTGTTAACGTTTCTCGTTTTCTGTTTTCTTTTTCCTTGCTCGGTGGCTTTTCTGGTCTCGGGTTCGAATCGACGGGTACTTTATGTCACGATAGGCTGCTCTTGGCGGTTGTTTCAGTGACTCGCTTGTCGCACCGGCGCCGGGGACTCTTGTTCAGTGGCTGCTGGTTGCAGGGGAGTTCGCCCAATTCCTCGTGGTTCTGGAAATTTGCAGGGCCAAGTGCGTGAGCCGTGGCTGCTGTAATTTGGGTTGCACGCCCACTCGACAGGATTGTCGTTATCTCGAGACGTCGTAGGCGCCTGTGGTTGACGCCGAGTCGGGAGTTCTTGATTGTGGGAGATACAGGTGGTTTTCGATGGCCGCGGTGCGACGGGTATGGTAGGTAATTATTGATTATCGTCGGTGATTGCTGGCCGTACTTGCGCCAATGAATGGCTAGAAGCGAGAGTACTGGGTGGGAATGCAATTGATTGCCTGCGTTTGAATCACTCGACAAGATCACGAGAAACGACTGTGAGTTGCGGGCTAAGAAAACGGAAGATCCTTCAAGTGGGTGCTCGAAAGCAAGTGGGAATGGCTGCTGTCTATATGTGTACTCTATCTGTCCACCACCAGCGACATCTCCCCATTCACACTCGGTGATCGGGGCTCAGACGCCTCCCGCTCCATGCCTGCCATTACGGTACGGTACCTGAGGCATAGGTACTGCATGGTTTAGGACGAATGCGCGTAAAAGCCCCGCGCCAGTTAGCGATCAAGAATCAGTGAGGAGGGAAAAAAACCCTTTCGGTAAGGCCCTAGGGTGCAACCGCTGAAGGAGGTTTAAGACCATCTGATCATGACGCGTCCGCTCCGCTAAGGCACGGCAGCGTTGACGGGCACGACATGCATCTCTGAAGAGGCGAAGGAGTGACAAACACGGAGGTATCCTTCATCCTTCGGGGAACTGGAGGTATGGCGAAACCCTAAACTTCGGGTCCGGTCCATAGGTACGACTGAGAATTCTTCTCTGGCTCTTATCACGCACTACTACAGGACAGTACCGGCCGAACGATGCGCATGTCTCGAATCCACGATAACTCCTCAACTCGACCGCCGTAAGCAGACCAGACACACCATCTGCAGCAGCGGCATGCTCTTCGATGCCACGTCCACGGCCCATGCACCCTGCAGCTGTTGGCCGCCTGTTCTGCGCTGTGCAGTGAAAGTCCGCGAAGCCAGGGGCTAGGACTCGTGGCCAAGCAACCGAGAGCTGGGATTAAGCTGAAAGATGGATGGAGCTTGCAACTCCGAGCAAATCAACGCCCGCCGGGTTTCTAGCCTCAGTCATATTGACGTCTTGATCGATGTTTTCGCCCCTGTTTCTTCGTGTTCGGGTGTGGCTCCCGTACACCCTCTTTGGCTAGTCGTCCACATCCTACCTGCAGCCGCTCAGCCACCTTTGGAACAAAGGTTGGGACCCAAAATTTCTCGATTTCTCGATCTGATTTTTGCCCTGACGTGCCTGACTCTGGGTTACACGTCCGTCGTTGGCGGCCTTCAAAGGCTCTACTGTATTAGTTGTTGTGATGCAGAACGAATTCGAGGGCCTCAATCTGGGCCTGCACTAGGTTTCATATGCCAATGGGTCTCTAAGAAAGCCACCGCATGATTGCAACTTTTCGTAGCATCGTTGATTCTATGTGCCGTTGCCCTGGAAGCTCCCAGTGAGTCTCTGGGGTGGTGTGGTGGTGTGCTTGGTGTGCGTGGTGTCTGCATGCAGCCGACATCGCCAAAACTCACTCACCGCACACAAAGCTTCGTATTATGAGTCGTATTGCCTTTCTCACATCCTCGAGGGTAAGATTCAATTTTTTATTCCAAACGGTGATCAATTGAAGACTACGATACTTGCTTAGAGCTGTTGCTGTGGCAAGAATAAGAAAGCTCCTCCGCAAGTGGACAGCATGGAAGGGATCATCACAAATGACCCCGAAGCTGCCCCAGCGGACTCTAAATTAGGACGCAGTACCGTAGCCCTCAAGGCGTGTATTGTTGGGCAAAACAGGTTGGCAAGCTCGAGTGCATATCGATCTTCGCGCTACCGACGGAACCCTCCACAGTGGACCAACGGGTCTTGATAAGGCCCCCCTGGGAGTCACTGGGGCTGACAATGTCACTCCCCTACGAGGTCTGGATCAAGGGAGAACACATACATCTTGGAGCAGCTGCTGACATACAACGCCAATGGCTTACCCTGCAGGAGCAGCTCAGCACCTTGATTTCGAGACCACCTGTGGAGAGCATCAACCGGGATTGGCTACTCTTCTTTCAAGATCATCCATCGCCGTGTCTTCCGGTGGACTGGTTGTCGCACCTGCGTCGTACATCCCAAGGCGTAGTTGGACGAACAAGGGATAGATGAGGGGACGAATTTCCATCTTAAGATAACCCCAGTCAATAATAGGTTACATTTCTTGGTAAGATTCCCATATTCAAGATTGCTGTAACGCACCATTCTGGTCTGAGCTTCATAACTTTTTGTTTGCGCTCGTCATCAGTTCAGCTTTCATGGTTAGACTGCCCAAGTATCTCTCTCGATTCAGCCGATGCCACTAGACCGGCATGACCCCAATAGGGCACTAGGCTCAGGAACAACTACCAAAATCAGACCAGCCCATGCGGTCTGATGGAAAAGTCATCAATCGCATGTTTCTTGATTAGGCGACAGAGAAGGACGGGCCATCTCACTTTTGTCCACCCTGATCCTGAGTGATTCAAGAAAGACTTATGGGCACAGGAAGGGCGCCATCGCCTGGGGTCAAGTTGCTTTCATGTAATAATAGTGCTGGACCTGTACGAGGTGAGTTCCGAGGCAGGTTAGAGAACAGGTGGGAGCAAACCATCACACCGCTTCAATGTTCCAAGGATTAGTCGTGTCTGTTGGCAAACTATTGAATTATAGCCGTCGACCCTGCTGTTTAGTACTGCGGAGAATCTACGCATTCTCCTCGCCAACTATTCATGCTAAATATATTGAAATATCTTAGCACTAGAGTAGATCTAGTTGCCTCCAATATCATGGATGGCAAGGACCTGGCATCACCGTCATTGAACTGGACAAGACTTCTGATCATCAATACATAGCAAATTCTGACAAGCGATCTAAGCATCATTCTCCCCCTATTCAAGTCTGAACCAGGGGTGGGCTGCTCTTGGCTCGCTTTCACCAAATATCTCCTAATAAATCAACTCCTAGATGGGATTCTTCACACAAGGCTTAACACTTGGTCGCCTCATCCCCTAGAGAAGAACACAAGCTTGAGATAGTAGCACAACATACTAAGAATAATGAATCAACATCTAGGTCAAGGCGAATAAGAAGTTCAGCAGGAGAAGAAGCCGAATAGTCAGTCGCATTACGTCACGAACTAGTGCTGCCGTCCGTTGGTTGGAAACCTCTGGGAAACGGGCTTTATGACGGTTAATGGGTCGGTACTACGTAGTAAGGTAAGAGAGTGTCTACCCAAAGGCTGCGGGGCTGCGGTAGATAACCATACTCTTTCACCAGAGGTATGACAGTCGTCCGAGGGCTCGGTGCTCATTAAGAGTCTTACACAATTACGGTTGCACTGGAAGGGCAAACATTTGGCGGAACACTTTCATGATAAAAAGACAACCTGAATCCCTGCCTTGACGCCTAGACACATGGGAGTTTCAGTTTCATTCAGTAGTCATAGTTCGATTCGACGGACGGCGCCAAGCCAAGAGTCAAACGTCCAAAGATTGATCAAATCATAACCCACTCTCGAGAGCCTCCACGGTCGTGATAAACCCAGATTTCGACCAGTGGACCAACCGTCTAAACCATAATCATGCCGTTGACTTTTGCACTCAGCCCTTTATCGATCGTCCTCCAGGTTGATTTCGAATTCGCCAAAAGTGGTTGGAATACACATCATCACTGGCGTGTCAATGTGTCAGAACGATCGGGGTTGGGATTTGACGTCTTTTGAATTGAATGCCTCAACGCAAGGCAATATTCTTTATCCTTGCCTCGACCAATGCAGCCAAATGGAAACCGCCCTCACTACCAACTCCATCCCGAAACCCTTTTATATCGAAGAGGGGTACAGCATGACACGAACGGAAGCACCGAAAGACTTGGTGGGGAGAGGAGAGGTGAACTTGGCGCGGACAACGCCAGAGTTGCCTGGAAAACAGAGTCAGCGGTGTCCTTTTTGAATATTCCCAGACTGGATTTACCGTGTGGTCGGGTAACCTTGCCCCAGATCACTCGGATCTTAGTTCCCCGGATCTCCTTCTGGCCTCGGTAGACGAAGGCGACCTTCTTGCCAAGGTAGAAGCTGTGACACACCATTAGCACTGGCTCCTTGATGTTCCTGCCTCTGATAACATACTTGGCAGCGTTGGTGTCGTCAACACCCTCGATCTTGATCAGGCTGGTGCCCGAGTGGGTGACGTGACGCGAGCGCTGGTAGCTCAGGTGGCGTCCCCTAAATTTTTATCGTCAGCGAAAATCCTGTTATATCGTGGTCGAGCCGGGGTCTCGCAAAAATTCGAAGTCGCAAAGGATGGATATCTTCGGTGATGTCCAAGCCCCCAAAATCTCGCATCTCTCGCGTCGCAACTCAGGAGGGTGTACTCACTTGACATATACTAGATGGCAGTATTAGCAGAGTTCCGAATCAACCTTCAATTCTTCGTCCAGGCTCGGCTGCGAACGCGGGGGGGGGAAGAGACTCACATCTGTGACCGGCTTCCGAAGGCATCGTGACTGTGTGTGGCTTCCGCCCTCTCAAACAACCAAAGAATAGGTGTGAGAGTCGAGATAACGTCTTACCGAAAAGACCTTACCGTGTTGTTGATCCGCGTCGTTGGGTGTCGTGAAGTCCGGTTGTGAGGTTGAGTGGATGCGATAATGGTGTGCGCTATGCTGGGCCGAAAATTTGTGCCCTTGAATCACGTGTTAGTGTTAGGGTTTTCTGAGTCAGCCACTCAAGCCCCGGCGCATCTTCGACTTGTGCACCGCCACATTTCTAGCCACCCGGAAAAGTCCACTTCCGAAAACGGCTTTAGCCCGGTTGTGAGCCTGCATGGCGGCTTAACTCCGGAGGAATCTACACCTGCCGACGCCCGAACGGAGTTACCCCATCCCACCCACTGCCGTCGGTTGAGAACAAGGTAAACCAGGCTCGCTGCTTAATTGTCCCGAGCTTGAAAGCTCTAGCACCTCCAAGCTGGGATAATGCACGGTCGCATCAATACTTTATCTTGACTGACAAGGTCGATTTGGTTTCATTACGAAAGCTACCGTTTCGATACCCGAACCCTACCGGACTTTCTAAGACTCATCTCGTCTCAGGTCAGCTGTATCTCCGCGGCTTCTGAGATGCAACAAAAGATGTGGCGGGGGGGGGGGTTTTGAGATAGTTCCAGGTCTGTGACGGGATCGCATCATGGCTAGTGAGTGCGGCAGCTAGGCAGGAACTGTGTGGATGTATATACATTGTCCAGGGCACCATTAGGAAATAAATTCCCGCAGAAAAATGCAATCCTAGGCGGTGATCCGCTTACGATAGCTTCAGCAGTTCCTTTCCCGCCCCAATGGCTTCTTCTTCTGCCCGAAACCGGGGGTACCTTGGCCATGTATAGGCCAGGCCGAGCAGTTCGGACATCGAAGTCCGAATGATTTGATAATTCCTTCGCGTCTCGGGATACGAAAGAGACGGCTGGTAATGGTAGAGCCTATCTGATAATGCAGAGTCCCTGTTGAGAGGTCACCTCCGTGAAGGGTTGACCGCCAGGGCGAACCGCCAGTCAAGGGCCACAAGTAGAACACATTGCTGCAGCCAAGCCGTAGTTAGACCATCAACTGCATAATGCAGCTCAGATGAATATCAATTGGAACTTCGGCCGCTCAACTCAATGCTGCATTCGCCTTTGTGCGTCAACTTGCATTTAGATGGGTCATAACGCTATCCTCGACCGTCTTAGAGGAAAGTTCGCTCAACGGGAGTAACTCCGCCCACGGCGACAACGCCGACCTTGATAATCAACCTTCCTGATTCTCCCCAGTGCGACTTTTGTGGATTGAAACTGTTACTAGGGTGGAGGTGAGGGTGTTGTACTTCGTACCGCCGAGAGTGCCAGAGCCGGTGCCGCCGTCTTGCTGTGACCCCCCAAAGACGGGACATGAATGAACATGGTGAATAATCAATGTCCGGTCAATCCGGGCGGCGAGGCGGCGAGAAGAAAGCTTACAACATGTTACAAAGGCAGCACATGGTGCACTTCTCAAGTCATGAGCGCAAATGAAACTGCATTTGGCCTAAGTAACGAAACAAGCCAAGCGACTGCCACCATACGTCAACTTCACGACATTTCCGCCGACAACTTTACCGTATTGATCTAACCAAAGGCACGGGTAAGGTATAGGCAAAAAAGACGAGGCACCCTGCCAGGGAGCAGGTGGAGGAAGAGGGGTTCTCTCGAATCTTTGCGGCTGTTTGGCTTGCCTTGTGTCTCTTAGCTGGGGATTGACAAGTTGGGGGGGGCTTGCAAGTTGGGGGCGTGGGCCATTTCTTCCAGGATCCTTTACTGTATGCAGTGAAGTAAGCTCTCGTCTACCTGCTAGGTACTTCTAGGTCTGCATCATAGCCCCGTCGCTCCCAGTCGCTAGCTCCCCAATTACTGCATGCTCGTCATAAAACCTTCAGGCCTGCTGCCCTCGAGTCTCAACATCACCTCCCTCTTAGACTCTTCTTACCTTTGCCCTCGCCTGACCTGCGCTCTTCACTCGTCGACCCACGTGGCCGATATCAACCCTCGACCCTCCCTTGCTACGATTTCCCTCCTGACATCCTCCCTCAACACTTCCACCATGGATCCAGTCGCTGCGTACGTGCCCACCACCCCCACCAAGCTCTGTGAGCTCGCCGAGCATCGCGAGCACCACCGGCAGTCAAGAAACTGCGCTGCTGCGCGCGATGCTTCGGTCACCTCGGAATCGCCTCGCTAATTGTCGCCATGTTTAGTAGCACCATGGAGCTCAAGCAGAACACGACCATCATCGTGCTCGGTGCTTCTGGCGATCTCGCCAAAAAGAAGACGGTAGGAGCTCTTATCTAGTACTCCCCAACAGCCTTGCGCTGACATTGCGATTGACAGTTTCCCGCCCTTTTTGGACTGGTAAGCTATTAATCTCGCGTAGGTTTCCTGGACTTGGGTGAATATTGATGGCTTTTGTAGTACCGAAACCAATTTCTTCCCAAGGATGTAAAAATCGTTGGATATGCCCGCACGAAGATGGACCATGAGGAATACTTGCGACGGATCAAGTCGTACATGAAGACCCCTACCAAGGAATCCGAGCAGCAACTTGAGGAATTTACCAGCCTCTGCACATATGTGTCCGGCCAGTACGACAAGGACGAAGCCTTCGATGTTCTCAACAAACACCTGGAGGACCTGGAGAAGGGTAGATCTGAGACTCACCGTCTCTTCTACATGGCGCTTCCTCCTAGCGTCTTCACCATTGTCTCTCAGCACTTGAAGAAATGCTGCTACCCCAAAAATGGCGTTGCCCGAGTCATTGTAGGTCAAGTCCACTCTAGCCTTGATGATCCTGATGTTGACAACCTCCATCAGGTGGAAAAACCCTTTGGCAAGGATCTTGCTAGCTCCCGTGAGCTGCAAAAGTCTCTTGAACCCGATTGGAATGAGAAAGAACTGTTCCGAATTGACCACTACCTGGGCAAGGAAATGGTCAAGAACATCTTGATCCTCCGATTTGGTAACTCTTTCCTGGGCGCTACCTGGAACCGACACCACATCGACAACGTCCAGATTACATTCAAGGAGCCATTTGGTACCGAAGGACGAGGTGGATACTTTGATGAGTTTGGAATCATCCGAGACGTCATGCAAAACCATCTCCTCCAGGTCCTAACTCTGCTTGCTATGGAGCGACCCATCTCATTCAACGCCGAAGACATCCGTGACGAGAAGGTCCGTGTCCTCCGAGGTATCCCAGCCATTGAGCCCAAGAACGTTATCATCGGCCAATACGGCAGGTCCCTTGACGGCAGCAAGCCCGCCTACAAGGAAGATGAGACCGTCCCTAAGGATTCCCGATGCCCCACCTTCTGCGCGTTGGTAGCATATATTAAGAACGAGCGATGGGATGGCGTTCCCTTCATCATGAAGGCGGGCAAGGCTCTTAACGAACAGAAGACAGAGATCCGAATCCAATTCAAGGATGTTACCTCGGGCATTTTTAAGGATATCCCCCGGAACGAACTTGTTATGCGCATTCAGCCCAACGAGAGTGTCTATATCAAGATGAACTCAAAGCTACCCGGTCTCAGCATGCAGACCGTTGTCACGGAGCTCGATCTCACTTACCGACGACGATTTTCGGATCTCAAGATCCCAGAGGCCTACGAGTCTCTTATTCTTGATTGTTTGAAGGGTGACCAATCCAACTTTGTGCGTGATGACGAACTCGACGCCAGCTGGAGGATTTTCACTCCCTTGCTTCACTACTTGGATGATAACAAGGAGATCATTCCCATGGAGTACCCCTACGGTATGTAACCTCCCTATCGGCGATTGAACCCTTCTAACCAAACCCTCAGGATCTCGTGGCCCCGCTGTCCTTGACGACTTCACCTCTTCTTACGGATACAAGTTCAGCGATGCCGCTGGTTACCAGTGGCCTACAACTACCGCAACTCCCAACAAGTTGTAAGTTTGTCGTGAAGATTGCACTTGATTGGATAGGCAATCTTGGTATGGTGGAGGAACAGTTTGAATAACAGCCTTCTCCAGTTAATTCCACATCTTCCGGGTGACGATAAAACGATCTATCTCAGACATTGACTTTCGGTTGTTAAGGAGGCAAGGTACAAGCGAGGGATGATCCTGATTGGCAAAATGAGAAAAGGGAAGGGGTTCTGGCGAGATATTGGGCAGTTGATTTTGGTTGGGGTAATTAGATGTGTCTGCCTCCCTGTCTTCTCGACCCTACAAGTCGGACATATAGAGCAAAAGATTCATATTCAATCCAGGAAGAATTGATCCACGTCTCAAATCTAGATATATTTAGCTAACGTGGAGTACCCTTGTTGGCTGTCAGATTTTCTGTTTGGCTGTGGAGTCAACCTCGTCATAGACCAGAGTGGTTGGAGCTTTGAGAGTTTATAGACTTCCCAAACCTTGAGCATGCGACTAAGTGAGGAGATACTAATATCTTCACGCAATGAAAAAGAGCAAATTGCGCGTCTCAGCTGTATGAAATCGAACGTATTCAAACTTCAAAATCTTCCCAGCGGACCGGACCTTTCACCATAACTTGCCTCTGGATCCATCATGGCGATTGATAAGAGATCATGGACGAGATGACGTAAGCCAGCACAAGGTTCCCAGTGGACTGTCGCATTCCTGTATGGTCCGTGCACCCCGCCTCACATGACCCGGCTAGACCCAGCGTTGCAAACAAAGGCAACAGGCTCTAGTACCGGAAAATCGAGAAGGTTTCCCTGCGCATCACGACCACCCTCAATACAACCCTCCTTTCATCAACTTCGCACCATCGCGTCGCCTAGACTCTCATTTACATCCTCTGTATTGGTAGCATACACTACGAGTCGAATACGAACGAAGGACCCCCGTCACCGCACTGTCCCGAATACCAACAGCACATCGCTTCCGCTGCGCCTGGTCGTGCTGTCAACGCGCGAAGCTTCTGAACCAGGCGACAGATCCAGCAAGCGCCTCTCATCGCCGAATACGCCATCTTGCGCTAGGTATCCATGCGCAGTCCTTCTGCGCCATAGTTGTTCGCTTGGTGCAGGCGATCTGGACTGTCATGCAGTGCCGGGTTCTTCAATAAAGAGCTTCGCCTGCCTCTCATGACAAACGAAAGCGGATAATCGACACGACGAGCTACGCCGACGACGTTCTTAAGGGACAGAGCTGCGGTCAGCCCATCTCAAGGAGCGCCCGGGATACGGAGGGGATTGTGGATGCCGGGCGTTGTCAACATGGAGAATGGCGGCCAGAATGGCATGCAGACCAACCACGACAGAGATACCAAGCTCAACGGTGTGAATGGTGCAAAACCCGATGGACAACCGAACAATACGGAAAAGGGCAAGGCCACCGGCGATCATGTTGCTGCCGTGGTTAATGGAGGCCATGACGGCGGAATCGAGCCAAGCGAACCTCCGCATGTAGCGCCCTCGGAACAGCAGCCGATCGAAGGCCCCCGGAGAATGAACGATCTCCCCGACGAAATAATACATATCACACAGGGCTTCGTTCCCTTATCGGCTCTCCTCACGCGCCTAGCTCAGACGACACATAACTCCCTTCAAGAAAAAGTTGTGGAACTGGCAAAGATGCCAATTCCTGCAAATGCTCTCAATGGAAACGCTCCGCACTCGAACAATAGCGCCGACGACCTTTCAAGCGAAAATCTGAGGAAAAAGGCATCGATCTTAAACTTTGCCCAAGAGCAGCATGCCAAATGGGTTAAAGCACTTGTGATCACGGAATGGAGTAGGAAGTCTGAGATGGTCAGCAAACTTATCGACCTAAATAACCACATAACCCAGCAACGAATTCTCTACGATGTCGCATTGGATAATCTAGTTAATGTCAAACGGGGTTTGACATTTGCTCGAACGCCAAGCCCTGATCTGAAGACAGCGCTTCAGGTGCTTTCAACGGGAACAGCACCGTGGATGCCTGACGTAAGTGCCGGTATTCTTTCTGTTTGAGTGATACATTGAATAACTTTGATATAGCTTAACTACATTGAACTTCCTTCATTAACGTCGGATGAGCAAATCAAATGGGTTGACGACGTTAACACCCTCTTATCCTTACGACTCAATTTAGAGGACTACGACAAGATACCATATCACTTCAAAAATTACGAGATCGACTCAGGGCGGGTCACCTTTAAAGTTCCCGGCGAGTTCGAGGTTGATCTCACAATTGCAGATGAGGATTTCGAGAAGCAGTTTTGGTTCATCGACTTCAGATTCGCCTTCACTCCCGCAGCATCCACATTGCCAGATTCCGTCAAACGATTCTTAGAGGGCTACGTAAACGATGCTTTAAGCAAAGATGGACTTTCGGGATGCTACAAGCTATTACACGAGTTTGTCCTGACCCACAAACTCAACGAACTGAAGCGCCAGGCTCTACAGCTTAGCAAAAGCTCTTGGACTGGTACTCTCAAGGTGGAGCCGTTAAATCGAGCTCTAGCAATTCAATATTGGACATCTCGAACTCCTCCTACAGGTCCGAAGAGCTGGGTCTTGGTTGCGGTGAATTCTGGACGAAAGCAGAATGGCCAGGCTGATGCGAAGTCCTCCAGCTTCTTAACGGCGAAGTGGTACCGAGACAACAAGGAGGTAGAGGATGTTGACATTCCACTTGATGTCGAAAATCTTTCAGCTGAGCTCCTCCTCAAGACCGTTGTGGGCCGCCATATCGACTTCATCCTCACCAGTATTCATGACAAGCTTCAGGTGGCGCCTAGGTTCCGCAACCGCCAAGCGCGCATGGATCTGCGTGTTTGTCAACCTGACCCAGCAAATTCCTGCCTAGACGTACAGGTTGGGTACAAAAATACTGTCTCATTGTTGATGGAACCTATGACAGGGCTCTTCGCTATCAAACCTCACTCAAAGTTCACTATTCAGTACGAACACCAACTCAACAACGGCAGGAATCCGGCAGATGATGGTGTATCTTGTCTTGAGAGTATACGATGTGCATTCATGGAGGACGAACTGAACCGCCGTGGAGGCTACACAGGATGGAGCACAAGAAAGTGCCCTCTCAGTAACGACGAATTAAGAGCTGTTGTCAAGACACGCGACGTGACTAGGACGATCTGGCTTCGAAGAGATGGATGGGGGGAAAGCTGGTTTGTGATGGTGCTGCTCAGTTTAAGCGGCGATGAGTGGTGGCTACTTGAGGCGTAAGATTTGCTCCTTACCCCGTATGTTTAACAGTGGACTGACTTGACCTTAGGAAACCTGATACAAACAACCGCAATACCAGGTTTCAGGCCAGATTACCGCTCAACAACGGATACCCACTTCTATCAAATAGTTTCTGGAACAACCTTACGCTCTTCACAACTGGCATGATTGCTCAGTCAGTAGATCTGCGCGAGCTTCACCGTCATCACATCAAGAGCAGGCAGAGTCAAAGTGGAAATTGGTCGCTGCCGCAGCCAGTCCGGCTTCCATCAACAGAAATAGCACTCTCTGGCATCTTCCCAACCTTGGTGTTTGGCAACGCGGAATCCGACTTGACTAAGGGTTCGACTGGACAATCCGCTACAGTCGGCGATCACAGCGAACTTGCATCACTTCTTCGGCCACTCACTCAGTCACTTACTACGATTGCAGTGTCTGCAAAGCAACCGTGGGCAAACGACATCGTCTCGATTAGGTTTAAGGGAGTCCAACCACCGCTACAGTCACCAGGATCTTCAGAGCCTGTACCACCGGATTCTCCCCTAATATGCGTCTCCGATGCAATCATCAAAGTTCGCAAGCCGACGAAATTCGCCTCTTTAAAGGGTATGGTGGATCGGGACGTGTCCTACCATCCCCAGAAGGGCGAGTTCTGCTTGCGCATCCGTCATGGTATTGGAGAGCCAATACTAAGCACTCTAAAATCTCGAGTCAAGGCCGTTGATCGATTTGTTAACTTTTTAGAATCGATGGATAAGGCTAAGGGGACACTCGTTAGTGAGAAGGTAACTCTAAGAAAAGTTACATTCTCCTACAGCGGACCTCGGGATTTAAACGATAACAACATACCACCGCCGCCGCGATGGCGGATAGTTCTGGACCTATCTCAAGACGACATCGACATCAAACTTCAGAAGGATAATCCCCATCTCCGGGTTGTCGATTTGATGAAGACCTTGGTTAACAGCGAAGGTGGCATCGAGGCACTGATGCTTTGGCTGCCTACATCCCTTCCTGCTCTAGCTGTCATTGAGAGGATCGAAACGGCCTGGGCCGATATCCAGGCAATGAGGCAGGGCTACGTCGAATTCTCAATGAAGAGTGTCGACTGGATGAGCATCCGCTATACCATCGCGGGATCAGAGTCCTCGGGCCAACAATCCAAAAGACAGCTCACCCTCGATGTAAAAATCAAGGTCCGGAGAGGGGAGCCATGGTGGAATATCTACCGCGTCTACAGCAGCAACCACCCTCAAGAAGACGAGTTCACCACCGCCTTAAAGCCAATATTGGAAGGCAAGGGCGATGACTGGCACGGCCTCGTCACGAGCGTAGCCGCTAGGCCGAACAACGGCATAGTCAGCTTATTGACAGCAATGGACGACGCTATTCGGGCGTTGGTGGGCACACCTGAAGGGACCTTCGTGACGGATCTAACGACACAGAACTCATCCTCACAGTCGATGCAGTCCTTCACACAGCCCACGACGCAGCAGAGTCAGGGGACTAGGAAGGGTTCTCAGGTAGTGGTGATAGATTAAGAGGACATACAGTACGGGGAATGGCGGGAGCGGCGAAATGGTCAGAGCGGGTTGGTTTTGAAGCCTAATGATACCTCAATAAATCGTTGATTTGATTTCAAATAGCATGCCATTGTATTCGCTTTTAGCCTTGTGACATGCTCTTCACCAACCGTCCTATCATGTCCCTCTGCTTCGTCTCCTCTATGAGAGTCTAATCGCACTAATATACAAGTTCAAGCCAGCCATATTGCGGCTGTCAACCCCCCTTTTCACGCCTCTACTGTGTTTAGTAACTTCCTTTGTTCCACTTAAACCGTCGTACGGGAATCTTCTCCAGCGGAACAACTCCAAACCCTACAAGCTTGAACGCATCTAACCCCGTGGATGAAAGGCCATTCCTTGCCGTGTATGCCGCAATGTCGTACCCAGCACGTAGCGCAGCCATGGCGCCGATTCGCGTGTACGACCCACCGGCAACGGCTAGCTTTCCACCAAAGATGTCTTCGAGCTCCTTGTCAGCCGTGAGCATCCGCTTCTCGTGGCCGACGTAGTGCTGTGGGATACATTCCTTTGCCAGTCTGGCGACGGCGTAGCAGGGTGTGTCGCGGGGTATACCAAGTTGGCGCTCCAGTAGTGTTTTGGCCTGCTGGATAGCTTCTTCTTCTGTTGGGGGCGTCTTGTTGTCGTAGTAGTGGCCGCCCATGAGGACGAACAGCTTAGTTCCAGCAGGCTCCTCAGGGCTGCGCGTCTGGACGTCTGAGTCGAAGAAGACACCCAGGGCGTTCTCGGGGTTGTTCTCTGCGGGCACGGAGCGGGGGATCAAGTAGCCGAAGCCTGGAGGTTTGAGGTTCTCTTGCGGGTACCAGATGTTGACAGTCATGATAGAGACGGAGTGGCTGTCAGCTAAGCTGGCAAGCTTGTCATTTGTGACGCGGGCGAGGTCTTGGCTTGTGAGAGTTGAGATGACCTTGTCGTAGGTATTGGGGGACATTTGTGGCTCCGTTCCTACGATCTGAAGTAGTGTTAGCGTAGCTCTCCAATCGTTCTCGTAAATGAGGGGATCTGACCTTGACTGCTTCCGAGTCCTTGTCATAGGATACGTCCTTGACTCGGGAATTCAGCTTAATGTCTACGTTAGACTGCTCCTTGAGAGCCTGCGCCAAGGCTCGCGGTAGAGTCTCCATGCCTTCTGCGCCGAAATGGAGAAGTGCACCCTTTGGTTTCAAAGCCAGCTTTTGGATCTGTTTATCCTGGCCTAGGGTATCCAGAACCGCTTGCTCTAATAGCGGCATTGGACGTGCTCCGGCCCCGGGATTCGGGATGTACCATCCCCAGTAAATCCTATCCAACACGCTTCGCGCGCTCAGCTTGTCGATGTCTCCTCCGTAGATGCCGTGGACCATGGCTGAGGCAAAGTGGTCTGCTGCGGTCCGACTCATGCTGATATCATGAATCCAGTCTGCGACCGACTGGTCGTCCTTCGGTAGGCTCTTTGTTCTCCAGGCTCGCAAAAGAAGCCCCAGACCTCCCCACATGGCCTCGGTGAAGAGGGGTTCTCTAACCATGTCAAAGAGGCCAATTGCGGGCGGGAGGGGTACTAGATGATCGGGATAGTAGATATAACGTGCCTTATTAGGTGCGGAAACGAAGTTGAGGCCAAGGTCCAGGCACTGAGAGTTAAGAAGGTCATTAGGCTGCGGACAGGATGGAGGTCAGGGATCATACCAGATCGTAGAACACAAGATCGTCATATCGCCAAGTATTACCACTCAGCGAAGTCAGAGACCGCGGGCCACGCTCAAAGCTAACAACACCCTTCTTTCCCTCGATATCCACAGGGTGCTTCTCTGTCCGAATCCATCCGCCAAGCCGATCACTTCCCTCGTACAAGGTAATCTTCGCCGTAGGCGGGAGCTGCTTGGCGAGGTAATATGCCGTCGTCAATCCGGTCAAACCGCCTCCCAGAACCGCAATCCTCGCACTCCTAGCCTCATCGTTGACCTGCGTGGCATACAATCGTCGGCCGTTGAGGTCGCGTGCGAGGGGACTTCGTCGAGTCGCTGTGCTGAGACAGCGCCATTGTGAGCAATTGAGTCGGCGAAGGACGGCAGTGCTTCTCGAGGATGACGCTGTGCTCAAGAGAGCAATGGCGGCGTCTTGTGCGCGCCTTCGACCCATTGCGATAGCTCAATTGGGCATGACTGGGTTGTGAAAGAAGTTCGACGCTGTTGGACGTACGTCGGACTTATGTAATTCATGGAGGTCTGGTGATGGCGGCGGCACGAGCCGGGACCGTCCGTGCACGATCCATGACAAGGGCTTTCTGGGAATGGAAGCCGTCAATTACAGGTTGAATGTAGAGTCATTATTGGTCTAGTAATAAGATCACAGCATTTCATTAATATTGGACACAGTCACACGACAATGAGAGAGTCTGAATATGGTAGGAAGAGCGACGGGATATTTCATTCTTTCCACGTCGCACAACCCGTGATGTACGAGCTCCTTGCCTAACTTCGAGGCATCTAGACATAATTGAAATGGATCCCAACTCAAGTCCCGCCACTCCAAACGCCCTTCCATGCTCTACCACCCCAGCGAAGGACATTATAATTCCGTCCGTAGTAGTACATAACCATCATCACTAATATAGTCACCGGGGATCCCACCCCGCACGCAGTTGACCCCCGATTCTAGCCGGCATTGGTATCTTCCTATTCTTTCCTCCTTCAACCAATGACTTCGGTATCCTGAGCCGCTTGATCTTGTTTCATACCCTCTTCCTCTGGCTTGATGAGCTCCTCAGTTGCCTGTTCGTCCACAAACTTCCTCTCACTAACATGTTCTTCGCCTCCTTCAGCAGTCCAGACCTTATCCTTAAACCCTCCTTGTTGACCCTCCTCATGTGCAAAAGCACAGTGTGGGTTCAGGCAGGGGTTGAACTTGCATTTGGTCCTGACGTGGGTGAACTTGCAGTTTGGTGTCGTGCAGTCCGCCCCATTCCGGCACAGAGGCATCGACGGGTGCTTGAAGGGACAACGTGGGTTCTGGCAGTTGGGGAAGAACTTGCAGTCCTGCTCGCTCTGGTGGGCCAGTCTCGCCGCCGGCGACGGATGTCGACCCACGCACTTTCGGTTCTTGCACGCAGCACCGAAGCTACAGGTGTCGTTAACATCGACCGTAGTTCCCGGTGGTGCTGCAGGTGACTGATGTGCGAATTTGCATTCCCTGTTGGTACATTTGAGGTTGTATTTGCAGACCATATCGTCGGGGTTAGGGGGCTCGCGCTGCTCTCCAGACATGTCGACATCTCCACCCTCGCCAGTTGACTCTGCCTTTGCACTCTCTGACCTGTTGGTGTTGTTCTGCCCTCTTCGGAAGTTATGCTTGTTGGGGTCCTGGACCCTATCGAAAAGCGACTTTCCTCCCCGGCGCTGCTGCCCGAAACCGCCATTGTGACCGGGACCACCAGACATGAGCTGTTGTGATAGTTGGAACATCATCTGATTTTGTTGCTCCAGCATCGCCATGAGCTCCATCTGGTTCGGTTGTCCTCCCTGCATCATCCATGGCTGCGCCTGGGCTCCTCCAGCTGCCATACCGGCGAGTCCTGCTTGGATGTTGGCAGCACGGTTATTGTTGTTTCGAGGAAGTCGACCCTGGCCGGTTCGGGGTCCCGTTGGGGGAGCGCGCCCGTGAGTATTAATTCGCTCGTTGCCAGTTGAACCCCGAACTCGATGAAGAGCGCTATCGCTAGTGCGGTCCATAGCTTTATTCATGTGGCCGAACATCCGCTTCTCCCGTCCACCTCGGGTATTTCCATTTCGCATTGAGCGCGGACCTGTGGGACTGTTGATAAAAAGTCAGTAACGTGAAGGAGCGATTCAAGTTCGCAGAATAATACTTACGCGTTAAGTTCTGTAGTGTCGCCAGCACTCATATCTGTGTCCATTTCTCCAGCTGCGGTCGCGTCTTCAGCCGCCCCGGCCATTGAATCACCACCAGAAACCTGGCCGCCATTGATTTGGGCGTTGAGAATCTCGATTTGGTCGAATAACCACTTGGAGAAGTCGCGCGCCCCAGGGTCGTCAGGTCCGAGATTCAGCAGCTCTCCAGAGAGCTCTGCGGCGATCTGATCTTGTGTCTTGCCGTTGACGAGCATAAGAATAATGTACTCGGCGAGCGCCGAGTCATCTGCGCCGCCAGTTCCCCATCCCACCTCGACAAGCTTGGGCTGGATAGCCGTATTCAAGGCATCCGCCAACGGCGTGTTAAGGCTGACTTCAACAGGCATTTTGGTCGTCGTGATGTTGCGAAAGGTCGTAGGCTTGAGAGGCTGCTTGTGTTGCCACAAGGCTAAGTTGAGTCTTTGCCTTCTGAGACGCGTAGAACCAAGCAATTTCGCGTCGCGTGGAATACGGTGAATGGCAAAGTCGCGCAGTCTCCGGAAGTTATAATTCGGTCTCTCGGGGATTGCGATCTCACAACTTGGCTTGCAATGTGATGGCAGAAGCAAGGGTTGTCGTGTTTTGAGTTGGTCAAGCTTTGCCCTGAGTGACGAAGTCGTCCAAAAGAATGGGTCTACGTGGTCACGTGACCGCTACGCCATTGTACAACGGTTTGTCCCCGCGATTAGAACGAGGACATTCTTCGTCCGAGGGATGCAAGTGATTGTATTCATTGGTTAGGGTATTCTAAAGGCGTGCTATTGTGTACTGAAAGAAACAAGCAATCCCAATATGGAGAAGGTTCTCGCTCACCACCGAATCCACTGGTTGTCCAGCCGCCTCTTCCAGGGACATTCGGAATGAGTGGTTTGGTGAATTAGTCAGCCCCGACATGCAACGCAATCTTAGGTTGAGATTAACCACCTCGAGCAGTTTAGCCTGGCTGTCCACCTATTTGTGGCCGAATGGACCATCTCAGCTTGCTCGATCTCGTGATAATTCATGGTCTCGACTAACGCCGGCAGTCTGGGCTTGACTCAGCCTCAATGTCAGCCCTGTGGATAACCTAATACGCCGTGGCCTATGGTTCGGCATACTCCATGCTGCGATGGCACCGGTACTTCTCTGAAACATCTGCCGTCACCGAAAACCTAAAGGGCCAGCTTCATCATGAAGGTCGTCTGATGTTGTAGACCGGGATAGGGAAGCGGTGGGTGATTAATACATGTGTTCCCACTTGAATCCCTTGCCTCACAGTCTTTTCAACATCCAACAACCCAATAAACAAGCCCATAGTGCATCAGCTCAACGGACTCAATGTTACTTAAGAGGTTGTAGTAGAACGGGTTTTTTTGCTATGGTACAGATTCTTGTCTCTCGCCCACACTTGAGTCACAAAAGTACCCATGCATATGCAGGCGAAGGGATGGGACAACAACGCAGCACGCCGTGCCTTCAAAATCTTCAAGGTTACACGAGGTGGTTGGAAGTTAGGGAGCTTGCCCGCTCGGCGGAACCTCCTCTTCGTCGTCAAGACATCCGATTTAGCTGCAGCCACAGTTGTTCGGGGATTTCGTCCAGCACTCGAATTAGACGTAAGCTTCCACACCTTCGCTCACATTTACTCCTTCCTGGAGCATGTAGAGGTGGGCACGCATCTGATTGGTCCTGGGTCGTCAGGGTCTGGGAGAGACATCTCCAGACAGGTTTGCGTGACGATCACAATGATTCGCCCTGGTACTGTACAGTACATGCAACCTCTGATGCATGTTGCTTGGGGCAGTTGCAGTGAGTAACACTACGAAAAGTAACACACCCGACCGCAAGAAGCAAGACAAGCAGCACGCCAGTAACCCAGCAACCAACCTGACCTCAGCCTGGCCTGATCTCTGGAGCTCGAGTCCAATCCGAATGGATCTGAGTGATGCCTTTGCAGTGCCTTCAATGCACCAGCACCAGCTCATCAGCCATTAAACGCCCGCGGCTTGTCGGCGATTGATTGATTGACCGAAATCGTAGGCTATGAGGCAACGGAGGCTGGAAGTCTCACCTGCAGCTCAGCAGTCAATCAGAGTCAACCACAGTCATTCATTTCTGGTAAATATAGCACCGGGCTGAGACCCACGGCTTCGGGGCTTTTTTGGAGGCTTCTCCATTTACCTGTTGCAACTCAACCGCATCATTCTTGCTGATCTTGCATCCTGCCATTTCGCGCCACGCCCAACCCCTCCCCGGCTTTGGCGAGGTCGTATTGCTTCACAGCTTTATGTTTTCGACGCAGAGCAGACATACTTGCCATCGTTACAACAAGAAAACACGCTATCATTACTTGGATACTGTGCGCTTTGCTATCACAAGATCACGTTTGTAGCCATTCTCTATACTGTACCTCAGCACGTCCGTAACGTGGCGCCTGCTCCCGCTCCCACGAGCTCCCTGTACCACGCCGCCTCTCCAGCACCCGTCCTCTCAATAATCTCTCTATCAGCCAGTCTCCACGTTTTGATCCTCATTCAAGGAGGAGACACCGCGTGGGGCATTCTTTGAGCATCAGGATTCGTCCCGTGGCCCTTGCATGGTACAAGGGACAAACGCGCTTGGGCTGGGGCTGGCAAACGCATTTCACTTACATCACCACGTACATGCAGCCTACCTCTCGGGACGGGAACCAGACACAGCCCCGGCTTTCGTCGCCCCCGGAGTGAAACCTATGAGAGGTACTGCATAGCCTTACGGATCCCTCCAGCTCCAATTAATCTGACTTCCATTATTTATCTCGGCCCGTCGCCACTTCAGGATCCCACCCTCTGTCTCACTCGGATATATCTTCAGTCTTTGGATTCTACTCCCTTCTTCTCTCCCTTGGGATCATTGACAGTCGTCTGTCTTGGGTTAATAGTCGCTCATCATGCTATATAAGGCCCTTCTCACTGTTGCCGCTCTGGCCCTCAGCCCTGTCAACGCTATATGGCCCATCCCCAAGACGATCTCGACCAGCGACTCAGTACTCTTCATCGACCAAACCCTTGAGGTTACCTATAATGGAAAATCTGTATGCTGGAATCCTCCCGGCGAATGTGATGATTGCAATCGGGATACTGAGACTCTATTTGATAAACAGTTGTCATATACCTATGGCTACGAACCGTTAGGTGGCTCTAACTTCAACAGCAAGGACATCGTGCAGGCCGGTGTATCCCGTACCTTCAAGTCCATTTTCAACGACAATTTCGTCCCGTGGAAGCTTCGCGAGCGCAATTCTAATTATGAGCCCAGCCTAGGCGGCACTCGGATCAAGTCCCTCCAAATTACCCAGACCGAGCAAGACGAAAAGAGCACCTTCAAACCACGCGACGGTGAGGTAGATGAATCTTACTCCCTGAGCGTCACCAAAGCCGGCACGGCTTCTATCAAGGCCCAGTCGTCGACGGGCGTCCTCCATGGCCTAGAATCTTTCTCGCAGCTCTTCTTTAAGCACACATCCGGAACTTCTTGGTACACCCCCTATGCGCCTGTTTCCATCGAGGACGAACCCCAATATCCCCACCGCGGTGTCCTGCTCGATGTTGCCCGGAATTGGTTTGAGGTTGAACATATCAAGAGGACCATTGATGCCATGGCCTGGAACAAGCTGAACCGCCTCCATCTACACATCACCGATTCCCAGTCATGGCCGCTCGAGATCCCTGCTCTACCCAAGCTAGCCGAGGAGGGTGCGTATGCGAAGGGTCTTTCGTACTCGCCAAAGGATATCGCCGATCTTTATGAGTACGGTATCCACCGCGGCGTCCAGGTGATCATGGAGATTGATATGCCCGGCCATATTGGTGTGGTTGATCTCGCATACAAGGACTTGATTGTAGCTTACAACGAGAAACCCTACCAATGGTGGTGCAAAGAACCTCCATGCGGTGCGTTCCGCATGAACAGCACCAAGGTATATGATTTCCTCGACACCCTCTTCGAGGACCTCTTGCCCAGAATTGCGCCGTATACTGCATACTTCCACACTGGAGGAGATGAGCTTGCAGCCAACGACTCCATGTTAGACCCTGATATCAAGTCAAACGATACAGAGGTTTTGGGTCCGTTACTTCAAAAGTTCCTCAATTACGCTCATGGCAAGGTTCGAGATGCTGGTTTGACGCCGCTGGTCTGGGAAGAGATGATCACCGAATGGAACATGACCTTGGGCCAAGATGTCATCATTCAATCATGGCTCGGTGGCACCGCTGTCAAGGACCTTGCGGAAGCAGGCCACAAGGTGATTGACAGCGACTATAACTTCTGGGTAAGTCATACTCTGACATGGTAAAATGGACCACGCTGACCTCATTTTCAGTACCTTGACTGTGGTCGAGGCCAGTGGCTGACCTTCGATAACGGCCCGCCATTTGAAACGTTGTATCCTTTCAACGATTGGTGCCAGCCTACCAAGAACTGGCAATTGATCTATTCGCACGACCCCACTGCTGGGCTTTCGAAGACAGCTGCGAAGAATGTACTAGGTGGCGAGGTAGCAGTCTGGGCCGAGACTATTGATGGAGTCGCACTCGACAGCTTAGTCTGGCCGCGTGCCAGTGCAGCAGGCGAGGTGCTATGGTCGGGCCGTCAGGACGCGCATGGCCAGAACCGGAGCCAGTACGACGCAGTGTCTCGGCTCGCAGAGATGCGCGAGCGGATGGTGGCTCGTGGCGTTGGGGCGTCGGTGGTCCAGATGATATTCTGCACACAAGGCAACGTGACGGAATGCGGTTATCAAGTGGTGTAGGACCAAGGTAGTCTTGAGGCTCGTGATGAGCCGGAGGATACATCAGAAATTACGGTAGAAAATGAGGCGTTTCGTTTCCCAGAGGGTTGGCAGTACATATTCTTCCATGGCCGTTTGGATCGGCTGGTTTAATCCAATCCCAAGCTATCACTTATTAGACTATTTCATCCTGCAGCGGGTGTGGTGTATTGTATCCCGTCGCAAGGCCGACTCGGTGAAGCTGAACGGGATCATGCCCCGGGATAGAACGGGATGAGGCCCACTCCGCAGTCAGCAAATCCCGATGCATCGGATCCGACAGGCGGAGGAGGTACCACCGGAGCAGTGGGTTAGGCCGTTGGACCCGTTCCGTGCCTCAGTGACAGAGAACTTTCTTACCCGAATAATTGTTAACGGCCATCCGCGGGTAGCGACGAGACTTATTGCACGATCTGGATGACTTAACATGTGACACAACGACAAAATCCGGGGTAAATGAATACCGGACTAATGACTCTCGTTCAGTTGGTGATTCGCCCGGCATGTGTACTTGGCAAGGTTTCCCCACAAAGCGACGGAGATGGGAGAACGCGGATGGAGATGGAGATGGACGCTATGGCTGCTTCCGGCAACCAGTCCGTGGAGCCCCCTCATTGCTCCATGCTTTCGTTTCTTCCAGCCTTCCTCTTTTGGAGTATTTGGCTGTCTGGGCGTATCAGGTTGGTAGAGTATCTTCACTTTGTTGTCTGAGGCCGAGTCCGCTTGCATCCATCTCATCGAGATGTCGGGGCTTCGAGGACACCCGCATGGGCCTGGAACGCACATGAACATCTCAAGAACACTGCCAAGGCTCCCCGTCTACAACACCATCTCTTCTATAAACAAATACCTGATACGGCGGCCCTACCCCGCCAGTAAACTCTCCCACCCTCCCATCCACACACCATCTCCCCTTGTTCACCTCGGCACAGCGAGTTCATTCCGCCCGCGATCCCTCGCGGCATCTGAAAGTGACGTCCCCTCTCCACAATCTGCTACTCACTCCTACTGGCTGGTATCCAAATTTGGAAACTAGATCGTCGTGTTTGACTGGAACTGGGGCAGCTGGCAGTCCGAGGGCAATAGAGAGTGGGTGCCGTACCGGGTTGGCTGGTTGGCTGGTTGGTTGGTTCGTTGCACCCTCTGACAGTTCATTGTTCTGTACGGAGTCGGGATATATGTACTTGGATATGGTCCGGGCTCTACCTACTTAGGTAGGCGTATTTTGACAGACGCTATTCTTATAACTCGCGAGGCTTTCCGTCTTGTTTCTGGTTATGCTTGCGTTCCTGATCCATCTACACTCTACCACAAGAGAATAGCTGATTCAACAGGTCTCGGACTACTTCTTCCATGAAAGCACACTAGATTATTACTTTGCTCTTTTGCCACAATCTTTGTCGTTGTCTTTGCCTTGTGTATATCTATGGCCATCTAAATCTTTCACAATGGGCCTTGTTGAGACCATTCTCGAGCACCTCTCTTTCAAGTCCACCATCATCTTCCTCCTTGCCGCCTTTGTCGTCTGGCACATCATATCCCGCATCGATGAACACCGACGGATCAGACGTCTAGGCAACTATGGACCCTACATCAAACCCTATTATCCGCTAGGTACGCTCTACCCCTTAATATACTCCGTGCCTCTAACACAGATTGACCCAGGCCTGGACTTGGTCGCCAGGAGCGTCCGCGCCACCATCGACCAGAAGAACCTCGAAAGCTGGCGCGACAACCACTTCAAAGCCGTCAACTCATGGACCTCCGAGACTCGCATCCTTAACATGCGTATAGTCTTCACAGCAGACCCAGAGAACATCAAGGCTCTGCTGGCGACCCAATTCGGCGACTATGGCAAGGGAAAACCCTTCCATGAGGAGTGGCATGACTTCCTAGGCGATAGTATTTTCACTACCGATGGGTCGCAGTGGCATGCTAGTCGACAACTCATCCGGCCGCAGTTCACGAGGGATCGGGTTAGCGATCTGCATTGCTTTGAGTCTCATATCCAGACTCTGTTTCGCGCTATTGCTAATGGGGGGCCGTTGAATGGTGAGGATCAGGTCGTCGACATTCGCAGCGGGAACGGAAAGGTTGTTGATATCAGTAACCTCTTTTTCCGGTATACGCTTGATGTCACTACCGAGTTTTTGCTGGGAACCGACGTCAAGTCCCTCTCGTAAGCAGCCCTCATTCTCTCATTTATAGCAATCTCACCTTGACTCACCCGTTGCACACAGAACCCCGAAGCAAGAATTCGCCGAAGCCTTCAACGAAGTTCAAAGAGTCCAAAACGTAGTCGTCCGATTCTCCAAGCTCCGCCCCTTAGTCCCTAAAGCCTCGTTCTGGGCCGGCCTCAAAGTCGTCAATCAATTCATCAACTTCTACATCGACAAAGCTCTGCGTCTGAGCCCCGAAGAACTAGCCGCCAAGACAAACCATGATAAGGGGTATACCTTCCTCCACGCTCTTGCCGGATTCACTCGTGATCGGAAGGTTCTTCGAGATCAGATCATTGCGATTCTTCTTGCGGGCCGCGATACTACCGCCTCGACGCTGTCTTGGGCACTCTATGAGATGAGCCGCCATCCAGACACAGTCCAGAAACTTCGCGCTGAGATCCTTGAGACGGTTGGTGTTAATCGTACTCCCACGTATGAGGATCTCAAGAACATGCCCTATCTCAAATACATCCTCAATGAGACTCTCCGCTTGTACCCCTCAGTTCCTTTCAACGTACGTCTGGCCCTCAAAGACACAACCCTCCCCCGCGGTGGCGGGCCCGACGGCTCCGAGCCCCTACCCGTCCTCAAAGACACACCCGTCGGCTACTCCACACTCGTCATGCAGCGCCGCCCAGAACTCTACCCGCCTGTCTCTGAGACGTTCGCAGACCCGGGGTTGTTCAGTCCCGACCGGTGGGCGCACTGGCATCCGAAGCCGCACGACTACATTCCGTTCAACTCCGGGCCGCGGATCTGCATTGGGCAGCAGTTTGCGCTCACAGAGATGAGTTACGTGCTCTGTCGTCTGTTTCAGCGGTTCGAGAGAGTAACGAGCTATATGCATGATGTTGACGGGGGACAGCCGATGTTGAAGGCGGATATTGTACTATCGCCGGGTCAGGGCGTGCGGGTAGCGTTCTGGGAACCTAAGGAGTGATTTAGCACATACGGTACGATATGAGAACGATGACATGAACTCTGTTTTCAATATTATTTCGTTAGGTTTCTGTTCCTAAAACTCCCTAAATGCTGAATGCTCCATGCAAGTACCCTTTTCTCATATGTCCGTCAGCTGAGGGATGAGGTATCAAGTTCCCAAGAAACGGTAACGCAAGTAACGTGTCCACTTTAACTCATCACCAACCACACCCTATTTCCTCCCGAAACTATCCCTCACAGCCTTCCCGAACCTCTTGATTGCCTCATTCATGTTCTCTGGGCTTGCCGAGGCATACGTCGCTCGGAAGTACAGACCAGGCGGAGTCTTATCCTTCTCTGTTAGGAACCACGAGCCCCGGGCAACTAGAACGCCACTGTCAATACATGAGTCGAAGATCTCCTTCTCGATATCCAAGATGCTTCGTTTTCCAGCTTGAGGATGTTTTGTGTGGTCGACCGTCATCCACATCTATCCGTGTTAGAAGCCTTTAGGTGGAAGCAAGGGCAGGGGCAAGTGGTGAACTTACAAACATGCCTGCTGCAGGGGGCACCCAGCTAACCAGATCCTGCGGAAGATGGTCCTCGCAAGCAACCAGCAACGCGTTCCTCTTCTTGGTGTACTCTAACCGCAAATTCATCAGCCATCGGAGGTACCCCTCATGCCCCCATGTCTCGTCAAGGAGCTTATACAGGATAACCTGAGAGAATCCACTAGGTCCCTGACTGGCCACCTCAGCGTGACGGACATATCTCTCAATGATCTGTGCCGACGCCGTAATCCAGCCCAATCTTGATCCAGGAACTAGCACCTTGGAAAAGGAGTCCATACGCATTACGCGGCCGTCGACGTCCATACTCAACAGTGAAGGGATGAGGGAAGAGACGAACTCTTCCACGGTCTTGGGGGGTGGTACAGCAGGCTGGTTGCGGCCAGTATAAGGCTGCATTTGAAGGAAATAGTAGGGCTCATCCTCGATAATGAAGAGGTCGTGTTTTTGGGCAACCCGGTAAATCTCTTTTCTTCGCTCCGCCCCTTGCGTTGCTCCTGTTGGGTTCTGTCCCGAGGGCACTGTGTATAGGAGGTGAGGCTTCCGTGCTCCTCGAGCTTTCGCGTCCCAATTGCTCAACAGCTTATCCATATCTTCTGGGATGAGTCCTTGGTCGTCAATCTTTATTCCAAACGCTTTGACTCCTAAAGGCGCAACAGTTTCAAGGGCTGTCGAGAAGCTGAATGACTCCGTTAAGATCGAATCTCCACGATCCTTGTCGCAAAACATCCTCAACGCCTCCTCAAGTGCACCAGTGCTGCCGATAGTTTGGCAGACTTGCCAATCTGCATAGGGGGGTTTATACACGATCTCCGTATGTTCAGTCAGGTAGCGCATCATCTGAGCAGAACCGGTAGCTTGGCCGTAGTTGAGGGCAATGGAGAGATCATAGGTGCCGTCTCGGTCGCGAACATCATATTTACCTATCTTGATGGTCTGGCCGGACTCTGCCACCTCCTTCTCGGAGAAGTAAGGTGCCACAGGAACCTTGAGTTCCATCTCTGCGAATGGAAATGTTTCGCTAGATGGGAGACCGCCACCGAGAGAGATCAGCCCGGGCTTCTTCATGTGTCGAGCAGCTTGCTTAAGAGTGCACGGCTCTCGAACTCTGCTTTCGTAACTCAGATGACCTAGAACATATGTCAACTCTAAACTTTGAATCCTCATAATGAGGTCACACATACTATCCCATCGTTTCGCCTTTGGCTTTCCAGCGGTCTTGGAGGGGCTGTGTAAGCTCCCGGAACTGTCGTATCACCAATTTGGGTCCAACTTACCGAGCCCTTGAACATGTCGCTATCCGATGCTGCAGCAACGCCAGCCACTAGCTTTCCAGCTTTAGCTCTCCTGGCCAGGACTTCATCAATACCTGAAAGTCGCTGCTCCTTATCGAAGCGAGCTGGTCGGGAAGCAGGGACAGCTTCAGCGCTGGATAAGTTATAAGATTTGCTGTGAAACATCCGTCCGGCGGATGCTGTAGAGCCATGGCGGACTGCCGACCTCAGCCGAGCCGCTTTCATGACTGGGTGCATCGTAAAGTGTGTCTCGTTAGTATGATAAAGGGAGAAGCTAGTCGGTACGCGGTGAAAGACAATGAGGAAACTAATTCGGTCGAATTATGAGAGTTTACTAGGGTTCTTGGAGACTCGGCCGAGTGCCTTGTTGAGTCATGTAAAAGAAAGCCCCAGTTGGTTATCTAACAATCAGAGATAGGAAGTTGGAGGACCCTTTGTATGGATCGTGATATATAATCCGGGGCCGATGACAGCCATGCCGGTGCCGGAAGCAGGGGACCCCCGACCGATCTTAGCCGGCGGTGCCCGCACGTCTCCGCCCCGTTGATAGGGCGTAAGGCGTTGGCTAATAGCTACCCTACATCCGGCTGGAAATGGCGGAGTTCTACCCATTCCACGTGAACTTCTCGTCCCTGCGAATTACGTACAAGCATACCATAGGAATTTGGAATTGCTCATGAATTGCTGGACTTGTTATGGGGTCACGATGTCTCGTGGCGCGACCCGTCCCCCCTCCCCTGTTAATCCTTATCATCCTCTTTGATCCCCGCAACGCCCGCAGCTATGACATCGTCACAGATTGCTGTGATTACTCAATAAAAGACAAATGAAATGCTCCTCCTACAGACATTGATCCACCGTAACCGCTTCCGGTAGCGGCCTGTTGATTTGTTCCAGCGAGGATGGATCTGGCGCTGCCTTCACTTGGCTGTTGTTGATGTTGGAAATTGAAGAATCGATGCTTTTGGATAGCCAGCAAAGCGGGTTTCGGCAATGCCCACTGAACTAGCAACTTGGAAGTCAACTTAAAGGCCTTAACAGACTTGTTGTTTTTCCACGTTGTTCGTCCTAGTTCCTCTAACTTGAATCGATGCTAAAGGAAGGAATCTCATCCGGGCAACTCGACATGGAGTTTCTTAAGCTGCAACAGCAACAACCCCATGCCCCGTCTCCAGAGCAATGATACCAAGGACTAGTGAGCATGTTCAGCCATAGATGGCCAAACTTACTACGCTCGCTATCATCGAGAGACACACAGCCCAGGAGACATACACCAACATGATATAGTCGGCACTTGCCCCGTGAATTTGCCCTACGACCGCACCAACAGAAACGCAAATCGCAAAGATGTACGGCTGGCTAAAGTCTCGCGTCTTGCGCCTATAAAGAAACGACGCAGCCGAGCATCCGAAGACAAGACAGGCTGCAAGTGCTAGCCACTGCGACGGATGGATAAGGAAATCGAGGTCAGCTACGTAATGCTGGAACTGGGAGAGATGACTGTTAGCTTCGATGGCATTATAGTTGGTACGGAGACAGACGGCATCAGGTGGGCGAGTCCCTGGCCGTAGTTGGCTCATATACGTTGACATGATCCAAGCACTTGAGCTAGCTGGTAACACCTCAAACATGTCAACGAGTACAGGCTGTATAAAGGCATGACGGTGATGCCCTTTCTCGTTTCTTCGAAAGTGACTGGTCGGTTGGTATTGAACTGACATGAATTCTGAGGCTCGTCAAAAAGAGACCAAGATCTGAGTGTCCTCTGAGCATGGATCTTCTTCTAGAAGGCATGCGCCCGGAAACTAGGAACATAGTGCCATATATATGCCCATGACGGATTGGGTTGCCTCGGTGCTTAGCCAGAGGCTAGGCTGCAAAACGGGCTGCAGAACACGGCATGATTACCCAGGCTATCTTGGCTGGGTTTGATCCCGAAGTACGCGCGTGATTCTTTATCATCATCATGAAGGAGGGAGAGGGTCACCAACGACCGTTCCCGTGGAACCACAATCCACGTCACTGGAACAATGCCTGATTGTTTTAAGTGCGGCTGCCTTGATGCATTCATGCCCGAGGGGCGAAGTTGGGCTCTTCAAGGCTGTCAGGCGAAGTTGAGGCGGGTGGAAAAGCAACTGTTCGGAGCCAACCATCTCCATATCATCTGGGTCGCCGAGTTGGGACGAGGTTCGCATTGGACTCCGCATATAAGGCGGCCACCCCAATGCGGGGACCCTGGTCGATAGCCAACATTCTCAATGGCTTATATCGTTTCGTGCCCAGCGCTACTCTCGGCTTCAGTGGCTTCATCGACGCATTCGACATTTCTCCAGATGCATGCGATTGGACTTGGGTGTCAGCTGCTGCAGAGCAACATTATTCCATTTCACCTACCCAGGCAGTTTCGTTTCCAAGGCAGCCGTGCCTCAGGCGGCTCTGGCAAAGATGCGATCCCTTATATATTACCCTAACCCTGAGGTGGTTGCTACCTGAGTCCACCCAGGCCAACAATATTTCTGTGAGTTGGCTCCCTATGGTAGGAGGCTTGCACTTCGGGTCTCTTCATGTTTCTTTGGACTTAATGAATTTCACTTCTGATCATCAGCCATTCGAACAATGACAACCATGTTCGAGAATTTGAGCCACTGGTCCTGGCAGGCCTTGCGACATGTGGCAGAGATCCTTCCTGCGGGCGCCCTTTACAGTTCTGGCGTAGCTTTGGGTCTGCGCCAGGACCGCAAACTTATTATCGTGTAAGTCGCGCCACGCAGTATGGGTAGCCTGTCAAGGAAGCTTCAGAGCTAACATTGATTGAATAGCGTTATACCTGTTTGGATTATGGCTGCTACAGTCACTGCGGTCGCCCATAGAGAGGCTCTCCAGGCGTAGGAATCCTGTGGCATGACTGGGTTGCGAGTAGTACTGGCTAACCTAACCCTATCTAGAGCCAAATATGAACGTATCACCGTCGTCCTCTCCCTTGTCACCATACTATACACCTTGCAGAGCAGTACACAGAATGCACCGCTTCTGGATCAGATAATAATGTGCCTTCGTCTCTACGTCATGGTAACTTCAGTGGCAGCTGCAACACTGGCCATGGCGTATCCCACGCCTCCAGGTCAGGGCCGCCGCTCATCCGAACCCCTCCCCGTCGAAAAATTGAATCCTCTGGCATTGGAAGCGACGACTGCAACCCATGGAAACCCCTTGGACTTGATGACAGCCTCATATGCGACCCTGGATGCTCTCCATTCTCCGACCAGCCGGAATGCCCTCTCAGATGTTGGCTCCGTTGCCTACGGTAATATGGGGCCTAGCTCAGCGTGCTCCAATTGCTCAAGTGATGGGGCTACAGAGTTGTCTCTTCCTTCCACCGGCCGAGTAAAGTCTACACTGACTCAAAGCGTTGTACGCTGGTCTTCCATAGCGATTCAAACGAGTCGGGAAGATGATGCTTCGACTGAGGCTCAGCCTGATACTCAGTGAATGGCATGGCTCAATGACGAACCTAAATGGCTTCCACTTTCCGTGGACAGTTAGGACCATACATTTGCATTACCAACCTGGAATCTTGGAATCTTGACCAGATGGAATTTGATCCTGAGGAACATCAACCAAAACGGACCTGAACGGATGTCTGCCTTGACCTGCTTTGCAACCACCACCATGGATTGAACAGTGCTTTTCTTTTTTTCTACTTTTCTTTTATTGGTTGTGTCTCATTGTATCCGTTGAGCCCAAGGGAGGTGGCGGGTTCCAGGCATTTGCAGGCGAGAACATCAAGAGCACTTTCGACGCTTCCCACTACCTTCATTCTTGGAAATTTGGACTCGAATACCAATATACACCGCTTTCACCGTCGTGGTTCCATCATTTGCGTACCCTGAAGCCACATTGGGTCGATCCCTTGTGACAGTCTGGATGTGTTCACAGAAAGATGTACAACTCACCCAATCCTATTGATGTTGCCGATTCTTGTTAGGCTCATAATTTGGAGTCTCGCAAAGAAGAGAAACATCCAGAACCGACTACTATAAAAGCTATTGGCAATATTTGGAAGGAAAAATGCCTAACGGTGTTGGTTGGTATGGAGTAGAGAACTGCACTCGGACGATGGTGGTATTCATGAGAGAGGTTATACTCAACAACGCTTCGGGGAACAAGCATGGTTAATTCGGTGGTGCCTTTGTTTTGAATAGTGTATCGTGTTGGAAGTTGATGTCTGAAAGGCAACCATGCTGGGGGATTGGTTCGGACTATATAACTGGACATTCATGGCACTGACGCTGGAATGCATGATAGAAGGAAGAGTGACGGACAAATGGCCCAAAGCCGACGATCATACAGGACGCACTCGGTTGGTATTTTGACTTGTAAATGAGTTGGAACTTGGCGTTAATAGTTGGATTTTTGTGTTTTAGAATATGAGCAGCGGTTGGGACATGCATGCTCAAGTTTGAACAGATAGCAACCCTTTTACGGCCTCTGAGCGATTGACCGCTGGCACTACAACCTGACTCTTCCACGATCACTTTTTAACACGTGCTTGTTTTTGCTTCTTAGATACACGACTTCGTTACATCTCAGTTGCGACCCGTGGCGTGTGCTTGTATCACTGGTAGGCCCATTATATGGACACATCAACTCGGGAATTTTCCAACTGCTAACAAGTTTACCACACATCGGAGATTCTTTTTCCCAACTGTTTATCTTTATATTACTACATATTCTTGAACAAACTTGCTACTAGAGAACTCGAGCCCGTTCAGCTACCAGACTGGATGTTTCACCCTAACAACTGCAACACACTCCTCTAAGGGATAAATCACTTATGAACGGAGCCACATTCTCATGTGATACCTGAAGCTAGCATATGGAGATTTGGAGAGGGGCATTGCACAAAGCATCATTATTTACCTATCAGATTACAAGCGACTGTAATTAACTCAGATGGCATGGCACATGGACTTTGAAGTTGGGTCCTGGATTGTTGTGATTTGGACAAAGATCGCAATGCTCCATGCTAGAGGCAGATTCTCTATTCTAAGCTATAAGAGTTGAGACGAGGTGATCACCACTTTACATATAACTGCTATTCGGATACTAGAACTGAGCGATAAGGTAGTCTCTGAAGAAAATTCGAAAAAGGGATTACTCAGAATTAGTCACAGAACGTCATCATCCCGGGCAAAGGTCCACAGCAGCGGTTTCAGCTGAGGCGGTCAAGACTGAGTCTTGACTTGAGTGTGGAACTTGGAATTGGTTGTATTGAGTGGTTCAGGTACCAAATCAATATGGAAACAGTTGCATCTTCGGTTACTTGCAACGATTAGTAGGTACGGCATCCAACGCAATAACTACATGCATTTATGTGCATCATCCAAGGGTTCGTCTTCTGCTGACTGAAACGGCACCTCGTAATATAACAGAGTTCCATTCCCAGCCTATATTCTAAGACAACAACAGCCTACTACGCTATCGCCATAATGGAGCCATATCCACCAGAGACCAGCGGCCAGAACAAGACATATCGCCAGTCTAAGTATACCAGTCCAACTAGTCCCCCTGGATTCAGTTTGGTCCATCCATGACTCTTCCGTCCATGCCTCTCCCGCCCATGTGTCCCCTGTCCATGTTTCTCCAGTTCATGTTTCTCCCATCGAGGTCCCACTGGCCTCATCTTCATTCGCCCTCATTTGGAAGTCTAGTATATCACTACCGTCTAGGTACCGCGACATTTGACCAGGTTCCCAATCATCTAAATAGTCAACTCTATTTACTCGATCAAGGAGCATCTTCCTCTGAGACTTTGACCTGACTCCCAGGCCTAGGAAAATATCTTCAGAGTCAGGTGTTATGTTTTTGAGCTCTGGATTTCGCAAATATCCATACTGCATCAAATGTGCCAGTGTGATAACCCATACAGCGTTCTCGCTCATCGAGTAATCCGGGGAAAATCCGTTGAGTAGCTTTCGCTCATCTGCAGAAACGAGTCCCAGTAGTGCGAAGATCCGATCTCTTGGCTCGTTGCATTTTGACCTGCGGTGACCCAGGAGCAGATCAACAAGAGGCTGCAAAAACTCCGGATGCTTGTCAGGATGACGACCCAGCGTCAGTGGTAGCGCGGCGAACGAGGTTGCCTTATCACCTGGGAGCACCCCCAAGTGTACGTCCCCGAACTGCTCGACACGTGCGCTTCGACATAGCATATCCTGGAAGTCCATCCAGTGCATATGAGTGTTACTATAGTGTATTCGGACATCTTTGCCAAGTAGAAACTCTTGGATGACCCAGTAACGAGACCAGTAAGGTCGATTCGCTAGGTCGTACATTGAATCCTCCCAGTCGAAGAAGTCGGCCTCAAACGTCTTGACAGGCGAATGATGAGATAACAAAGGCGCATATTCGTCAGGTACAGTTATCAGCCCCAGCCAAACAGACGCACAAGTGGCATCTCTATATATTTGGTCCATATGACGGACTTGAGCGCTGCGTTCATTGTCGTTCTCTTGATCGATGCAGATTGCGTCAACCCAAAGATATTTCCACGTTTCACGGCGTGAGGCAAGGCCCAAATAGTATAGACAAGACCACAAATTGAGCCTGACGCGAAATACACGGCCATCTAACCTGATAGTCTCCGACGGGGCATCGTTACCCCATGTATATGAAACAGCTGTATAGGGAGGTGCGCTGGTTCGCGCGACACGCAACAACCTGAAATCTAGGTGTTCCCGATTGATTGACACCACTTCCAACAGTCGAATGTGTGAAGACCCTATACTCTGGTCGTATCTGTACTTCATCTGGTAGGCACTACTGTTCCTTGTTGAGAAGGCCATCATGGACAATGTCAGACTCTGCGAATACGGCACCAGGCTTTGGTATCATCTTGGGCCAAATGAATTGTCTCATAAAGCATATAAAGAGATAGTCGGGCGTGACAACCAGGACAATCTAGATGCAAGCTGGTATGAAAATGGGAACCACGACCGATGGAGGTGATTTGCTCGCCCTTTTAGGCTTGAGCTCTTGAACCCTTCAGTCCGTTTGGGTACAGAAACAAGGAAGATTCCATTGGGTATATTGTTAGGCTCACTGCAAAGTAAGGCTGCGAACTGGACAGAGGTAGTCTACATCAACGTTTCTCAGAATTGTATACCCATCCTGCCCAATCATGTCTGGACACAAATTACAACAAGGTCCCGGCTGTTGCTGAATATGTACTATAATAACGGTTTCGCTGGTGTGCTAAATGTTGGTTTAGAATTTGGATAGAAATTTTTAGGAATTATTGGTCCCTAATGATGACCTGAAGTCGGCGATTTATGTCACACTTGTGGCACTTCAAGGCAAGGTAGTCTAGGTACGAAGTACCTTAGGTGGAGATCCGCAACTATTTACCATATTATGTAATCTGCCCAGACGGGGCTTCACCACCAATGACAGCATTATCAGGAGCTCAACAGCTCCAACGTTCAATGGCCCCGAGGGATCCAGGATCCTTCTTGACCAAGCGCGTATGGTCATGTTTGAGCCATCACCTAACAAACCAACCAAGTTGAAGGCTTGCACTTCCGCGGCGTGCTAGGGAGCCTGCTGCCGCTATGTATTGGCCCCTGGGGACGCCGCGCATCTATGCAACCAGCAGCAGTAGAGCCCAAGCCTTCAAGCTGGTCGTATCCCACGATGGCTTATCGAGTCCCTCCGAGTCTAGCCTGACGGCTCCTTCTTCTTCTTTTCCGAACACCCATTCTCGAGGCGCAGGTCACGACAATGTCGACATTCAACCGCCGCCGACTCCGGTTACTCCGATTACTCCTATGACACCAGCTGTCCAGTCCGTCGAGCACGACGATTATACTACATTCCGGTCTGTGTCAGATTCAGAAGGAGTCGATGCGAATGGAGTCCCCTTGAAAGATCCAGTGCTAGCCCTACGTGTTTCTCGCTCTGGGAATCTATTCGCTGTCATCACCACAACGTCGATTACAGTTTGGCAAACAAAGGTGGGAGGCGACTGCCAACTAAGGGGGCATTCTTTGTTAACTGTCATAGCCAACTGTGGTCCTTGCCCTAGTCGTACGATCCGAAACCTCTCTACAATCATATGGCAAGAACGTAGACCTCTTGCTGAGACCCGACTCTGCCATTCTCGTTATTCGAACTGACTTGGGCTACCTCATTACATACTCCATCGCCACCGATGCCGATTCGCGTGTATATAAGCCCCATTTTCCAAACTACCATAATATCCAACGGCGGAGGCAGAGCCTTGTTGCCGGTCAAGCAGGCCTGCCACCAGATCAATTCCTATGGGGCCCAGGGGAAGGGTCCGGAGTTCGCGATGTCAGTGTGCGGTTTCGGATGGTCATTAAAGTCGATGCGGGTATTGAAAGCGCCCTGGCGCTTGACGATGAGCTTGTGGTAGCGACACAAAAACCAGCTGCTGTTCAATGCATACGCTGGACGCCAGATAACACCGGGAACCAGACCAGGACGGAGATAATCAGTCGCATGGGATGGATCGAGAAGAAGGCAACCATCATCGAGATGACACATGATCGCCCAATGAACCTTTCCACGTGGATTACGAGCAGCGGACGAGTGTATGCGGTCCAACGCCAAACTCCCCGTGTGGACGGCGACGAGGCAGATGCCAAGCGACTTTTCAATGGACATTGTTTCCATGTGCCGCAGGATTCAAGTCAACGTGCTGTTAAAGCCGTGATCAACGCCCGTTTCTCTCTCATTGCCGTTGGGTGCTGTGACGGTACGGTGCAGGTCTATTCCGTTCGGGATTACTCTGGTAATATACCACATTCGCACACTCACAGGATACCTGTGTCGGTATCAGCATCAGGTCCATTCACCAGTTTGAGTTACTCTCCCGATGGGTACTGCTTATTCGCAGGCTTCGAGAAGGGATGGTCAACATGGAGCATGTTCGGGAAACTGGGGAGCAACAGCTTTGGGGCTGAAGAGGGCATATCGAAAGCCAATGAGGAAGAATGGCTTTCTGGAGTTGGGTCCGCTTCTTGGATGGGTGGAGGCTCCGAAATACTCATGATAGGGCGACAGCACGAAGCGATTTGGTCACTCGAGATGGCCAAGAATGCGGTCACTGGATGTTATAACGAAGCAAACGTCTTCCGAACGGTCCTCCAAACACCCGGAGGAGTAATGGTCTACCGAGGTTATGACCTCCCAGACCTTACCAGTATATCCGCAGAGCCATTCCTCTGGCATACAACAAGGATTCCAGCGACTTACCTCTTAAATCAATGGCCCATTCGGCAAACTGTTATATCTCCAGACGGAAGATATGTTGCCGTGGCTGGCCGACGTGGGCTCGCTCACTACAGCGTCAATAGCGGTCGATGGAAGACTTTCGCAAATGAGGCAATGGAGAATGAGTTTCAAGTAAGGGGAGGCATGTGCTGGCATCAGCATATTCTGGTTGCTGCTATCGAAGGCAACCGATCTTACGAACTTCGCCTTTTCTCCCGCGAGACAGCCCTGGACACGGCACAAGTACTCCATACGCAGAAGATGCCAGCCCCAGTGGTACTAGTGACTACCTCAGGGGAAGATTCACTTCTCGTCTACACGTACGAGAACTTACTATATCACTTTATTTTTACACCATGGTCTGGGGCAGTTCGTCTTGTTCAGGTGGGCCAGATTGCATTTCATGGGATTGTCAGGTCTCCAGCAAGAGTCCGGGGTCTAAGCTGGATCTTACCAGAAACGCAGCTAGCAGATGGTGATCCTTCCCAAGATGTGGCGGTAGCTTCCGTCATCTTCCTTGTTGACGGGAAGCTTGTGTTACTACGACCCTCGTTGAACGATGAGGGCCAGCTGAAGTATGATATGCGAGTCATAGCACAAAACGTGGAGTATCATGCCAGCATGCGAGATCAGCCTGTTCTCAATATCAAGCGACATACTGAGGAGTCGGCACTACGACAATCAGCTCCAGTGCTCCGGAACTCATTATGGGTGTTTGATGGGATGGAGCTGAAGGCCTGGCCTAACATCAACGAGGTATTGGAGGCAGTCTCAGGGGATAGTGCGAAAGAACTTCCCGCCCCTATGTCAGTCCCGGTGGATTTCTATCCACTTTCGGTTCTATTAGAAAAAGGCATCGTCTTAGGAGTAGAGTCGGATCTAGTCCAGCGCCGCGACGTGAACTTTTCCTTCTTTCACTTTGCAATAAGGGTAAGTTGCTTTGCTATTCAGATCTGATACGACGCTAATATTGAGTAGACACACCTGGTACTACCAGACCTACTTCGTTTCTATTTGAGGCAGAGTAGAACTATTGAAGCGGGACACCTATCTCAGCAGTACCAAGACCTCGAGTACTTTGCCCACGGCCTAGAAGTTCTGCTCCATCGCGTCTTGGACGAGGAGGTTGATACGTCGCCGAAACCGGAGGACGCAGTGCTGCCTCGAGTACTGTCTCTATTATCTTCATTCAAGGAATACCTCGACATTGTGTTACAGTGCACCCGCAAAACTGAAGTACGGCAATGGAAGACACTTTTCGCCTACCTGCCACCAGCACAAGAGCTCTTTGAGGAGTCGCTACAACGGGGCTCTCTAAAAACTGCGGGGGGATATCTGATAGTATTACATACTTTAGACGAGTTGGGCTCATCCACGGAACAATCGGTGCGATTATTATCTCGAGCCATGAGGGAGGGTGATTGGGAGCTATGCAAAGAGCTAGCGCGGTTCCTTGCCGCCATGGATGAGACAGGGGAGACACTAAAAGAAGCAATGAGGATGGTGGACGTAGTGCTCAAACAGAAGCCGAGCCACGAATCTATAGGAAGTCGACTACAGATTCCGGCGGGCAGAGTGACGAATGGATCCAGCCAAGCAGCCAGTGGAGATGACGATGGAACCGAATCAGACCGACGATCTGGGAGCGATGGCGGCAGCATCGCCTCGACTATTAGTGGCTTATAAACTCTATGAGTAGTCTATTATTATCTAGGCGTTGATGATGCATGGAGGAGGATAAGAGATCTTGGTTACGGAGAAGAGATGATTCTCATGGAGTTAGGACCGTCCCTATCTGCACTGATTTAGACCACGTATGATCTAGCATACTTTGACGTCAGGTATGCACAATGAAAATTCAAATTTAGGAGCATTCGGTGCTTATGGCTAAATCAATTGTACCATCAAGGCCCTTCGTTAAGACTTAATACGTTGGATTGAGTTACCGTAGTGGTTGGGACATGGAAGCAAAAGCTTTGGAATTGAAAATTAGGAACGGCTGTCCGAGTCACGTTATCTCGTGGACTTGGGAGGCGGCAACCCCACCAACGAAACGACGCTTTTGGTGCGTGGTGCAGTCACAGTGTCCGTCGCAACGCCAAACCACGCCTCTTCCGTCCTCTTCTCCAAATCCTCATCTTGCGACACCCTCATTCTGTTATTATTTGTCTTCTACTGCTGGGGCATGGTCGCTCGTCCTTGAACCACGCCTCTCTACCCCCCCTCGCGCGTCATCGACCATCCACCGATCATCACCACCACGCAACCCCCGCCAACCTGCCGTGATGGACGACTACGTCAGCGAATCGGACAGTGATTACACCAGCTACTGGAGAGACTGGGTGAGTGATGCGTCTTGTTTTGTTGCACATGCCTGGTCGCTCAGAGCCCGATAGCCCTGCGCGGCGGGGTAGGCATGGATGCATTCGGTGATATCAGGGCTAACACGGGCCTTTTTGGGGGGGTAGTTCATCTCGTCGAGGGGCAACGAGTATTTCTGCGAGATCGACGAGGATTACCTGACAGATCGCTTCAATCTCACCGGCCTCAACACTGAAGTTCAGTATTACCAGTATGCCTTGGACCTAGTTACGGATGTGTTCGACCTCGACTGCGATGACGAGATGCGCGAGACGATCGAGAAGTCCGCCCGGCACCTGTACGGCCTCGTCCATGCTCGGTATATCGTCACTACGAGAGGGTTGACCAAGATGGTATGCTTTCCTCCCTCCTCATACCCTGCGACGGAACGCTAACACTCCCCCAGCTGGACAAGTACAAGAAAGCCGAGTTTGGCAAATGCCCCCGTGTCATGTGTCACTCCCACCCCCTTCTCCCTATGGGCCTCTCCGATATCCCGAACCTCAAACCTGTCAAGCTGTACTGCGCGCGCTGTGAGGACATCTACAACCCCAAGTCATCACGCCACGCGGCCATCGACGGCGCCTACTTCGGCACCTCCTTCCACAACATCATCTTCCAAGTCTACCCAGCCCTCATCCCCATGAAGAGCATCGAGCGGTATATCCCCCGCGTGTACGGCTTCAAGGTGCATGCCTCGGCGGCGCTGGTGCGGTGGCAGAACGCGAAGCGGGACGATATGCGACGGCGGCTAAGGAAGTTGGAGATTGACACGGGGTTTAGGGGGGACCAGGTTGAAGAGGAGGACGAGGAGGAAGATGTTGAGTTTGAGGGCATTGACGGCCGGATGGCTGTCGTTGAGGGTCTCTAGGAAACATTCAAAGGCAGTGTGAGTAACCCGTGTGGGTAGCTAATGGTTGGACTCGTCAACTCATGCGGCTGGGGGGGGGACAATTCCAGTGTTCTTTTCTTCTAAGATATACACACGCACGCCTTGGCCTTGGCACGCTGTGCTTCTTCTGTTTGGTCGGTTCTACGGATTGGCGTTGTTGGGAAGACGGGGACTGTCTGGGCCTTACGTACGATATAGGTTTTTGAGCAAGCTCATTTTCAAAGCGGTTTAAAACAGTGGGTGCAAGAAGACTGATAAAAAAAATATATTATGAATAGTGATTTTGTCGTTCACGTTCATTTCAAGTCATATACCCTATGCATCTGCCCCTATTGACAGATGCCAACGCCTCTAATTATCCTTTTTTTTCTTAAGAGCCCTAAGAAATAGCAATACCAGAATACCGCGCAAGGTCCCAGAAAATACCAGTCGCACATAGCTACTAATCCTAAATAGCTCGCTCTTCAACACGGTCTCTCGAGTCCAGTCTCGTAAGCTCAACGCTCTGGAACTGGCGAGGCTCGTGAGACTCTTGGTCGAGATGTGCCACGGGTCTCTGCGTCAAAGCACCCGAAGTTACACGCGGGTGATATGCCGTGTCCGCAGACTCGCCCAGGTCACGAGTGGGACTCCGCTGCAGGTGTGCCTTGTCTCCAGCATAGCCCAATACACCGACGCCGGCCCAGAAAGCTCTGTCTTCACTTCGAGGACCCCAGGCCCAACCTGCGCCCTCCTGGATGGGGAGATGGTAGTAGCGGAAGCTGTAGATGGAGGTGATGACGCCCATAAGGAAGCCGAAGAGAATATCGAAACCGTGGTGGCGGAAGTCAAACCAACGTGAGGATGCGATGAAGACGGCGAGACAGAAGGGCATCAGCACAATGACCAGAAGGTAGATTGGAGGCGCGGCTGCTTGGCGACGCAGGGCCATGTTCTGAGCGTTTTGGCGGGCTGCCATTTTGCTGTTGTAAGGCGACGAGTTAATCGAGCGGTTGTCTATGGCATCCCGAGTTCGGGTCGGCTCATAAGGATCGACCTCGGAGCGCATACGAGACGGGAAGGCGGCGTGAGTAGTGGCACCAGTGGGAGCCGCGGCTGCGAGCACGAAGGGGATGGTGACTGCGAATTTGCTGGCGAGGAACAACGAGGTATAGATGAGTCCAGCAGCAGCGGACGATGAGTGACCGCTGGGGTAGCTTCGGAAGCCGTCGTCGAGCTTGTGCGAGTCCTTCTGCTGGCAGATTTTGGCCGAGTAGAGCTGGCCGTTCATGTTCTCGCCCAGATATCCTCCAATGCGGTAATCTGCAGCATTTTCAAAGTCGGGTTCGCATCGCGAGAGCAGATCAGGGCGAGGTTTGCCGAACATGTTCTTCATACTCTCGGTAAAGAACCATGCTGACACGAGAGCTAGTGCGAGGCCCAGTAAGCCCACGTGGAGCTCCCAAAGCTTGCGTTTCCATATCAGCATCTTGGGGGTGTCCTTGGGCACGGTGGGACCGGGCACGAAGATCAGGGAGACGACGGTGATGATGCAGATCGGGACGACGGCGTTGAGGACGAGGAGCAGCCATGGCGGTACGGTCTCGTGCTCTGTGAATGGGAATCTGCGAGGTTCAAGGGTCAGCGGTGAGCGCTCGGAGGTGAGTTTCAGGAATGCAAACGCACGAGATATCAGGATCAACCAGCGAGAAGGGCCTCTTGTTGGGTTCAATGCGGCCGAGCGCGGCAGCAATACCAGCGACGACGATCAAGGCCAGCCAGTCGAAGGCGTAGGAGAAGAATAGGCGAATCGAGAAGCGACCGTTGCGCAAGCCGTGAGCGAAACCCATACCTGAATCCGCCATCTTTTGGTACGATGACATTGTCTAGGGAAGGAAAAGAAGAAGGCGGGAGAAGGGGTGGGCTAGGGGGTGTTTAATGCTTTTGCTTTAATTTTCGAGCCTCCTCGGAATGCTGGCCCGTTCAAGGTTGACGTATGTGCGTCAGGTACCTGTCGGCTTTGTCTGGCACGTAGGCAGTTTGGTGACATGCGGCGCTTGGGCTGGCGCTGGCGCTGGCGGCAACTGGAACCAGAACTGGGGATCTTCTGTTGAACGGAAGATCGGGGACGGACAACGGACACGGGGACTTAACTATTCCCAAGTTGAGTTGAGTCTAGCTCAGGTAGAGCCAGATGCAGCGCTTATGGCTATTGGATGCTGACACTCCTGCCAAGACACAGGACGGGATAGAAAAAGCACGAGGAAAGATTCATCATCATCTCATTTTCAGACAAAGGAGTGGGCCATTGCGGAGGTCAGCCTGGGTCTTTATTGGGGAATTGGTCGCGTGTGGGGGGTCCAAGGTGGCTTCCAACGTCAGATCTCCAGCGGCTTCAGTGGTGGCTTGGGGGGGGCGCCAGGGGGGGGCTGTTAGAGGCTATCATTGTTCGCTGCCGTGAGCTTGTTCTGATGACAATTCATTCTAACCATCTGTGGACTAGCATTGGGCTTGGCAGTGGAGGCCTGTTTGAGCTTAACTTACCCTGGAGGCACACATTAATGCGTAATGACATCGACGAGGCGATCATGCGGGAGGCTTTTGCTTCTTTTCTTTGTCTGTCACGGTTTCGTCGTGTTCTCTTTCTTCTGCGCTTGTTTGTGCCACCGAGCCATGCTCGTTGGTGTTACAAACCATCGATTTGAAGTTGATCGAGGGTTTCCAGGGGGCCTCGGGGTTAGAGCGGTGCGTCAGCTTGCGTGGCTCGTGAGGCTGTGTTGAGTCAACCCAGCTCCTAGTTCTCGGCAGGCCAGGATGGCCAGTCGCTGTCTTCTTGGCCGCTGCTCCTCATCTCCGCAGATGAATCCAAATGCTTGGCTTCACCCGAATCGGAATATTTTTTACGACGACTGACCGGTGGCTCATTCCCAGCCTCTCCATGGTTCCCGTGTCAAGTGTGTTTTGCCCTTCTAAGCCTTGTTCCCAGCCGACTTATGACGTTGAAATATCTGCGTAATACTATTTATGGAATTAATATCGGCCGAGAATGAAGTGTCCGTGGATGGCTTTTCGGCCGGGATGTAGCTTCTGCGGATGCTGTGTAAGGCGCGTTCCGCCTCCGAGATGACTATCTCAGCCCGGAAACCCGAAACTGCCTGGTCATTGGCGCAAGGACTCTGACATGAAACACTTGTCTTGGAGGTAATGCATCGAAGAACCTCACTTGCCTGAGTGCTAACCTTCCAACATAACCTTAAATCCTACTGACCACCTTAATACCATAAAATCTGACCCAACTTCTATCCTAGCCAAGGAAGTAATGCTATCCCCTTGGCAAGGATGACCAGAATAACACTCGAGGCGAAAGAAATAGCATGGGTGTCTCGAGATGGATTGCTCAACATCAAGGCTCATTATTACAACATGGTTTGCCAGCTTGCATTTCGAAGATATCCGGTAGGGGGCTAGGTGGAGTAGAACTGCTTTAAACAACCCAAGAATTGCTCTTCCCACGACCGTTAATCGAAATGGACCCACCAAGAAGACACGTACGAGATGGCCACCTTAATTATCACATACATCCCAAGCATCATCTATAATCTCACATATAGTACAATGCAACGTCTTAATATACAATGCACTGGCGCCCACTCCCAGCATCAAATGCTTTGTCTCCTTGCCAACACACTCAACCTCGACTATTTTATGCCGACTTATCTCGTCGCTTGCCGTGGTTGCGTGGCCGGGGGACAACGACCCACTTGTTGAAGTTGTTCTTGCGTCGAGTCTTGTAGCCGCTCTTGGTCTATCGAAGTTGTTAGTTAGAGATAAACTATATACCGGCCATCATAACTCAAACTTACAGGAACGCCCCAGGGACTGACGGGGTGGCGGTTACCCTTCGATTTACCTCTACCACCTCCGTGAGGGTGATCGACTATAAGTCCTGTTAGTGAATGCGACGTCATTGGATCAAGTTCAAATACGAACCCTTGTTCATGGCGACACCACGGACAGTCGGTCGAATGTTGAGCCAACGGCTTCGTCCTGCTTTACCGAGTTGTCGGTAGTGGTGGTGGACGTTACTCGCGACACCGATAGTAGCACAAGCATCCTTGCTCACTCGTCGAACTTCACCACTCTGTAGGCGAACCTCCACGTACTTTCCGGTCATGACCCTGGTACCGTCATCCTTGGTCTCTTCGTTCTTGTTGACTACGACGGCCGAGGTTCCTGCACTGCGGCAGAAAACTGCACCTCGTTTGGCAGCAGAGCCGACGCAGAAGACAGTGGTGCCGACAGGAATCATGTGCATAGGCAAGCAATTTCCACGGAATGCTGTCTTCGCGGCGAGAATACCGGGATCGATGATACCACCCATGCTGTCGAGAAGATCCTGAGGAATACCAGAGCGGTAGCTGTGAACTATGTCACCAGCCCTCAGCCCATCCGCAGCAACAATGTAGGTCTTGCGGCCTGTGGCTTTCTCAGTGACGAGGGCGATGTGGGCACTTCGTCCAGGATCGTACTCAATTCGTTCCACCAGATGAGGTCCGGGGCGATTACGGATGAAATCAACCGTTCGTATCCTACGCTTCGCACCACCTCCACGGTGCCTCACCGTGATCCTACCAGACACATTTCGACCACCTTTAGATTGTCCCTTCTTGGGGAAGGTCAACGGGAGGTATGCTCTGCCTTTCCACAGATGATCATTGATCGGCCGCCTCAAATGTCTCACACCAGGAGTTCGAGGCTTGTATGTCCGAATAATGGCAGACTGGCCACCAGTCCTCTCAGGAGTGGCAGTCGTCTCGCTTGAGGGAGAGCTGGCAGCTGTCGTGGAGCTGGAGGTTGAAGTTTTCGCAGTTGAGTAGGTTCGGGGGAGGGAGCGGCTGAGCGAAAGGCGAAGGAGGCTGTTTCGGGCTGCAGCCAAGTGCAGCCGTGGTTGAATCATTGTGGATCTCGGATTAATGAGGAGACTCCCAATTCTTTTATCTGCTTGATCGCATTGAACACCTCGTGGTGAAGTCTACGGTCGGTGGACAGAGAAAAGGAGCGTCACGAGACGGGCACAGTCAGTCCAAGCGGCACCTACTATGCAGCTGGCATTGGCTGAACAAAACTGGCTCAATTGATTAGTTACCTCCTGGAGCAGCTTAGAGATAAGTGTAGCAGCACTCACAGTCGTCAGGGGAGCCGGTGGACGTCGGCGCTCACCTTCAACTGTCGTTGATGTTCCTCGACAGATCCATCATCGAAATTTATTCGGAGCATGATCAATATTCTGCCGACTTGGTGCTTGAGCCACACCGGCGTTGGCTTGCAACGAGAAATGTGGCGCAGCCGAGGGCGCGACGAGCCACATGGCCGGCCTCAGCGCGCTACGGGCCTTGCGAAGGCTGGGCCAATGGAGACGCCGTTGCCCCGCGGTTGTCGTTGTTGACGCCCGACGTTTAGTGGAGCCGACGGGTCTCCTCCCTCGCGCTGGCTGGTTCTGCGCGTCCTGAGTCGTCGGCCGCCAATCCATCCCGTCAACCAGCCGCCCTTCCACGAGAGCAAACTCGACTTAGTCCCAGACCGGCAACCTGAGCTTTTCTTTCATCTTCAATCTTGGAACTACAACAAGCTTCGTCTTCCTCCTCCTCTCTCATAATAACAAACATTGTCTTTGCAGCTACTGCCTACTACAGTCGATCCAATCGGTGCTGCATTGGAAAGCCCTCTTTTTACAGTTGCAGCCCGGCCACTACAACAGCCATTATCCTCCACTATCACACGTCTTCTTTGCTCAGGCTCTTGTCACGTCTCTGCATCTGCTGCATCGAATTCGGCGAATCCTCGACGAGTGACAGGGCGACTAGGTGGGACAGCAAAGCCCAAGTCTGACGTCTAAGCACCAAGTGCCTGGCAACGACGTCGCGAGACAGACACCAAAAAGGTACGTACCTGGCCGCGCCTGGTCCACTCCACGTCCCTCCCCTGCTCCGCTCCTCAAAACACTTCCATCGCCCTCACCACCCGTCCCTCTCCAACATAAACACCTCGCTTGCTCTTCATGGACCACCATTGAGCTCTTTCCTTACGCGCTTCAGCCATTCTGCGTTGCAACTACTTCCATTACGTCGATCTACGAGCCTGTCTAACATCCTTCGCCCAGCCTTTCGAAGACTATCTCTTCAAGCACAACATTCCAATCGCGCGGTCTTCTGTCGGCCCTTCATCTATCTTTGTCCCAGAGGTGCGTGCGGAATTCCTTTTTTGATTCGAATGTCTCAGCAGTTGCCTACCTACTTCTCTCTATCTTCTCGAGCAGTCCTTCAACTTCTCTTTCATGTTCATTCTGGAGACGCGTCGACTAACTCTTCCATCAGACAGGCCTTTGGTAAATATCTGAACTAGTCAGTAACACTAGACTTTCAAGATGCCTCCGGTAGGTCCTCTCTCAACGCGACCTTGGTCTTCGACCGCCTGCTTGGATCTGCTAACACGCGTAGGGTCGACCTGCTCGTGCTCGTGTTGTGTCAAACGAGAACGACGAGAATAGTGGCACGACGCGTATGACTCGAGCCAAGGCTGCTGCCCTCAACGTCGACGAACTAGCAATGCCTTCCAAGGGAGCTCTACAGACTAAGAAATCCGGAGTAAGCACCAATGGTACTGCCGGCACACGAAAACGCGCCGCATTAGGAGATGTAAGCAACGTGGGAAAAGCCGATGGCGTTGAGGGAAAGAAAGGTGCTGCAGGCAAGCCTGGCCTGGTCTCCAAGGCTGCTCAGCCCACTGGCATCCAGAAGAACACATCACGCGCTGCATCCCGGACAGCGCTTGTCAACAAGGAGGTCGTCAAGAAGCGACCCGGCTCAGGGTCTGGAGTTATTGGCGCTCCACCCAAGCGAAAGAACCCTTCCTCTACGACCGCGCTTAAGGAACGTGGAACCTCCGAAGGAAACAGACCAATCGTCAAGAAGCCAAAGACGGAGGACGCAGAGAAGCCTTTGCAAAGCGAGTACAAGTCAGAGGTGATTATCGAGGCTGCCACTACTGTTGTAGAGGAGGAGAAGAAGTTTGTGCCCCAGGCCGAGGCACCCTTCGAATACCCTCCCGATGTCAAGGACTTGGATAGCGAAGACTTGGAAGACCCCCTGATGGTCGCCGAGTATGCCAACGAGATCTTCGATTACCTTCGTGACCTCGAGGTCAAGTCTGTCCCCAACCCTCACTACATGTCACACCAAGACGACCTGGAGTGGAAGACGCGTGCTATTCTGGTTGATTGGCTCATCGAGGTCCATACTCGATTCCATCTTCTGCCTGAGACCCTGTTCCTGGCTGTTAACATCATCGACCGTTTCCTCTCAGAGAAGGTTGTCCAGCTGGACCGTCTCCAACTTGTCGGCATTACTGCCATGTTCATTGCCTCCAAGTATGAAGAGGTGTTGTCACCCCATGTGGAAAACTTCCGACGGATTGCCGATGATGGCTTCAGTGAGGCTGAGATCTTGAGTGCGGAACGATTCGTGCTCAGCACCCTCAACTACGACCTCAGCTATCCCAACCCCATGAACTTCCTGCGTCGTGTCTCCAAGGCCGATAACTACGACATTCAGTCCCGCACTATTGGCAAGTATCTTATGGAGATTAGCCTTCTCGACCACAGATTTATGAACTACCGCCCAAGCATTGTCGCTGCAGGTGCCATGTACCTCGCGCGTTTGATGCTTGATCGCGGTGAATGGGTAAGTGTGCCATCGCTGGCTGCGACGAAGTGGGAAACTAATTGATGTTTTAGGATGCAACCCTGTCGTACTATGCTGGTTACGACGAAGATGAGATTGAGCCTGTTGTCAACCTCATGGTCGACTACCTAGCCCGTCCCGTCATCCACGAAGCCTTCTTCAAGAAGTATGCTAGCAAGAAGTTCTTGAAGGGTATGTTGGGGTTCCTGCATCATCATAACCGTGAACATCTCTAACAGTGGCTATAGCTTCCATCCTCGCACGGCAATGGGCTAAGAGGAACGCCGCCATGTTCGGCATCACCGATCTCGACCAGTCCCTCGACCAAATCTCATAGGCGACGCATTCCGCCTCTGTTATTTCACCGCTGGTGCTTACCACCGATATGAGCTTTGAAAAGTCATGATACCCGATCGGCCGTTGGATTGGATGAACCTACCACGTTATGACCCTAATAGATCAACGACACTCCTTCTTGGTGCACCTTCATGGATTGTCGCCTAACTGCACACGGCGTCTATTGGTTGAAGACTCTTCATGAGGCATTGCCTACACGTCTGGATTAACCTTCTCACTGTCTGATATATGGCAGCTTATGCTTGCGATTGTCTGGTTACTTTGCATTTTCCCAACATGGTATTCGTCTCATACACGGCGCTTGGAGTCTTTCGGAAAGGAAGTAAGGGACTGGTTTGGCTGGTTGGAGTTGGCTGCTCATGCGGCCCCCTCTTGGGCATTGTCGACAGTAATCGGGGGCCTGGGGCTATAGTCTTGGGCTATGGATCGAAGCTGCGCTTCCGATTTGGTGGTCTGGCACAAGACTGTAGATGGTCTCGCTTTGGGATCTTAAAGTGGCACTCTAATACGTCTTTGGCTCTGCTGATGGGAAGGGTCGTGATAGAAAATTGTACATACCAATGGTCGGATTCTGGCAAGAAGCGGGAGCGGGAATGAGAATTGCATTGTTCTTGTTATTGGATGATCTAAATTATGAGTGCAATTTGTGCCTCCATGCCTACTGTGAGGTCGGTGAATTCCTTGTTTACCTTTTTAGGGTCAATCATAACAAGACCATATCGCCCGACCTCCACTATAACCTCGATCCTACTCCGTAGTTGACATTATCGTTGCTCCTGGACACACTGGCGTTTGCACCCGGGCGACTAAGCTTGGACGCCATTCCTCCCGAGTGCGGCATGGTCAAGCCTGTTTTGGGCAATCTAAATGGTGTGGGCCGTATCCACCTCCACCAAGTCCGAGACCTGGCTGAGAGCCACGATTCACCTAATGATGTATCCTTCTCCACTACGCGAAGCACAATCATCGAACAGTTGCAAGCTGAGCCCTGTAAATCGGCAGTTTAAATTACTTCTCCTTGTCTAACAGGATCATAAATTCCAGACGCAAACAGGCGGTGTGGGGGTTTCGTTAATTTTGCAGGCGGGTGTTCAGCGGGAAGGCATTCCAACTTCTGGCTTCTGGGAAATCCTCCCGAGAAATCCTCCCGATACCATCAAATGGCGCCACTACTTCGGCCGCGGCAAAGCCTTTCAAAGGAGAAATTCTCCAGCTACTTTGGGAATCTCAAGCCTCAGCCATATGCTGATCTCAATAACCCTAGAGGTTCGGGAAGGTTAGTAAACTCCGAAACCGATTCCTTATGCCTAATTTTGCTGAACAAGGCGATGCACAAAGCATACGGTCGATTGCTTGGAATCCGTTGGGAACCTTGGTAGCTACTGGATCGTCAGAGAGGGTCTTGAGAGTCTGTAAGTAAGCCTGAGAAACCGTGACTCGATCTCGGAGACTGCATTGGATGGGGATTAACTGCGACAGGGAACCCTGAGAAGCCTCACATCAAGTTTTCAACTGAGCTTAAAGGACACACGGCGTCCATCGAGAAGGTTGCTTTCAACCCTACTAAAGATGCAGAGCTATGTAGTGTGAGTAGCGACGGCGTGGTCAAGTTCTGGGATGTGCGGACCAAGGCGTGCTTCAACGAGGTGAAGGGACTTGGGGATGCGTTCACTTTGGTTTGGGCACCTGACGGACAGTCCCTTCTTGTAGGAAATAAGGTTGGTCCACGATACCGGAAGAGTGCTATAAGTTCTAGAAGCTAACTGATAAACAAGTCGGACAACATCTTTGTCCTTTCGCCAACACAGTCTACACCCATCAGCTCTCATCAGCAGACAACGCAGACGAACCAGATCGCTTTCTGCTGGAGCGGGCAGAAGATCTTTGTGACAACTGCCGAAGGACGTATTCGGATCCTGTCGTACCCTGGTTTCGAGCCTGTTCTACATTTGAACTATGGTGACGGGCCGAGGGAGTTTGAGCTGAATGGACATACTTCGTCTTGCTTGACGGCGGAGCTGCAGCCGACTGGGAGATATCTGGCAACAGGAGGCTCGGATTCAATCATCTCACTTTGGGATACGACAAATTGGATCTGTCAAAGGACCATCCCTAGAATGGTTGGACCTGTCAAGAGCCTAAGTGCGTTCCGATCCGTGATGACTACAAGGGACTAGCTGACGAATTTTCACTAGGTTTCACGTTCGATGGTAGCTACATAGTAGGAGGTAGTGATGAAGGTGAGTTTCCCAAGCCCTCGGTCCCGGATCCTGTTTCCCGCTGACCACAGACATCCTCTAGGAACTGGGTTGGAGGTTTCCCACGCCGAGACTGGGGACCATGTCCACACCTTCAAGACGGCAAACCCGAGCCCGGTGGTGGCGTGGGCGCCGACGAGATATTGTCTAGCGTACAGTGATCAGGGGATCCTGCGGATCGTGGGGGTGGATGCGGATAGGAAATAAACGACGGGAAGGATTCAAAAAGCTTGATTGTCATCTCAACTTCAAGCGGCTGTGACTCAGCCAAGCCGCGGCGCACTGCATGGCGCACCATGTGAGGTACTTTTGAGGTGACAGAATTACCATTTAGGGAAAGGGAGGGGATCCGAGGCTATGGATGGGCAGGATCTGATACTGGAGGTTGTCTAGAGGCAGAAAGGGTGGCGTGGCGTCAGCCGGGAGAAAAGCCAGCCGATCGAGGGGTCTCTGGGTGGTTGGAAGTCGGGGTTGAATGCGATATATACGAGCTGCACGTGTCAGCTCCTCAACGTGGCTATGGCAGAAACCACTGTACAGTGAGGCTTCACTGAGCCGGTGGCTTGAGGCGAGACTGGTATGCCTGCTGGATATGGAAACAGGGCACATGAACTGCTGTGGGTAGTGAGTATCGTAGGTAAGGTAAGGTAAGGCAGGAAGAGCTGATGGTGGATTGCACAGGGCTGATGGCTCGAGCTTGAGGGCATCGTTCATCTCACCTAGTGCTGCTGAGTCTAGAACATTGTTCTTAAAATAGGGCGGAATTGGTTCAACTCTGTCTCACCCCCTAAACCTGCAGCGCGGAATCCTCACTTTTGTTCCTCATCAACCTTGACGTCCTTGCAATCAATCAACTCTTTCATAGATGTCCTCAAGACAGTAGGTTTCGAATGGACTTCTACATTGGGATTGGTGCGCCAAGCGCAACGGATCCCGCGGGGGACGTGCATGAAACACAGCACAACTTTTCTTGATACATGGCACGGGCACGGAAAGCTTGAGAGATCTCCGGTTGGGGTCACGTCCCTTGAATTACCCCAGCATGTTAGGGCTGAGAGGGGGACCCGACGGAAAGGGCGGGCGATGACGAGGACATGCCTGACTAGAAATGCCAATTTTGTTGCCTGACGGTGGTGATGGTGATGGAGATATAGGCGATGGATTGCGTACTCAACTTCGCATAACTTGATCAAACCCGACCATAACGGCTAAGGTCTGGAGAGGCGCCTGAGAGACCCTGGAGTGGTTACGTGGCGCGTGGAGGACTGGTCCCTGTTTGCGTTTCGAGACAAAGAGGCACAGTCAACGAATACAAGCCGACGAGACCGAAAAGACCGACAATACCTCTAACCGTTCCATCATCGTCGAGTCCCGAGCCATTCTCGTAAATGTCCCTGGTGACAATTAATTCGTAGGGCCCTGAAGCCCAACTAACACCCCTTCTTCAGCCGCGTCGTCACCATCTGATCTGCAGCAGTGAGTCTTATCGCCGTCTGCTGCGCCTACCTCTCCCGCTTCCAGCGTCGGCCGCCCGTTGTCTTAGCCTCTTTTTTGACGTCCGAGTGGCCTAGCAATTCGGCCGTGAGAGTGCATGGCGCCACGATGCGACGGGCGACGGTTGTACTGTGCATGCGTTCAGCGGCGTCATTGAGCAGAATCAGACAACTAAGCTTAACTCCAGGGAATCAGTAGATGACTCGAATTGGATGCTGATGATGCTGGTAACCTCGTCACCTCGGGGCCGGGGTTGTCCGAACATCTTCTTCACCACCACCACCAACACAAACTGATCATCAATTCGTAAGGGATCTCTTTACGGGGCTGGTCACTTGTTCCTGCTGGGTCCCGTTATGTTGGGAGATCCCATCTAGAGCCCATTGGATCCAGTATTCAACGACCTGCTGCGGCACGGCACCGTGCTTCGAGTCGCTCATCGTACGGAGAGGGGTCGCGTATAGCACTGCCAGGGGATTATTAATGCTCACAGTGCCCTGAACCACTAGAGCCACTACCGGACCAGCCCAATAAGGCGCCCGAGCTGACGAGGTGGGTGCACCGAAACGGCACCTGTCTGTTGGATTCGGCGCCAGGCAGCCAGAAGTCATCGCGGCGCCCCGGAATCTTTCTAGGCGCTCTCCACTCCACTTCCCACCTGGCAATCCGCAATCTGTAATCCACACGCCCATGGTTCCCGTCGCAGCGCCCTTCGTTTTTCATTTCTGGACCTACACCATCATCGCTCTCCCCGGATCCCATCCCGAGATAGTACTTCAATCCCCCCGGACTGTTTCGCCGTCCATCCTCCTTCCGTCCTCCGGAGGGAACGGACGAAGTTGATAGTTGCGCCCTGCGACCGACAGTAGGCCAAGTCGCTGGAGCCCCTCGAGATATCCGACCGCCAACCTGAAAACCCATCCAAAAAATCCACCATGACAGGCTCGCCGGACCAAGGCACCGGAGGCCAGAAACGGCCTCGCAGTCCCGGCCATGAGGACGATCCCTCTCCCCCTCCTCGAGAACCGGTGCCCGACAATGCGAGCGTCCCCAAGCCCAAGCGATTGGCATGCATGATCTGTCGGAAGCGCAAGCTCAAGTGTGATGGAATGCGACCGAGTTGCAGCACCTGCTCGCGCCTGGGACACTCGTGTGCCTACGATGAGCAACGAAGGAAGAGCGGCCCTAAGCGCGGTTATGTCAAGGCCCTCGAGGAGCGTCTGAGTGAGCACCCACTCCCCTCCCGCCCGACCGTGTCAGTCCATTGACCTGTCCATCTTGTAGAGCAAGTAGAGACCTTGTTGAAGACTCAGGATCCTCTGCCGGCGAGCAATAGCCCGCCAAAGGCGCTGCACCTTCAGATGCCCGCTGCCCACCAACCCCAGCAGAGTGCGCAGTCTAACTTGAATATGACGAACCCCTCGCTGGGTATGGCGGGGGACCGCGATATGGATACCAGGTGGCACTTCAATGGGGATTCGCCGCAAGCCGCCAACCTCGACGACTTTAACTTCAATGCCAATATGAGTATGGGTATGAACAATGTCGGCGGGAATTTCACATGGGAGATGATCGGTCTAGGTCTCGAGGAGCCTTTGCCGCCTCAAGAGACCATTGATGAACTTCATCAGGTATACTTCGAGAAGGTCCATCCATCGATACCGATGATCCATAAGTATCGGTACCTGGCTGCCATGAACTTGTGCGTTTCCCCTCTCCTGTTAATTGTGAGGGAGTATTCCAGTTCTGACGAGACATCGTAGGGCACCAAATCAACGGCCACCTGTCTGTTTGCGATATGCCATGTGGACTATGGCTTGTTCCATTACCGATAAGTACTCAGACTTAAAGGATCTCTTCTATCAGAGAGCGCGTAAGTATGTCGAAGCCGACTACATCAAGGGATACGGAGAGCACATGATATCTGTGGCTCATTGTCAGACACACATCCTTCTATCATCTTATGAGATGAAGATGATGTACTTCCCTAGGGCTTGGGTCAACACCGGCTCTGCCATTCGTCTAGCTCAGATGACTGGCCTTCACCGACTAGATGGCACAGGCCTTGATGTCAAGCAGTGTTTATCACCGCCCAAGGATTGGACGGAGCGAGAAGAACGACGCCGCACTTTTTGGATGGCTTTTTGCGAAGATCGATATGCTAGCATCGGTACTGGCTGGCCGATGACTATTGATGAGCGCGACATAATGACCAACCTTCCGGCGTCGGAAGAGGCCTTCGAGATGAGCCGACCAGAACAGACACAGTCCCTCAACGAATGCACCAGTCCGGCTGGCGCCGGAAAGTTATCGTCTTTCGGGGGCATCGTTCTCATGGCTTGCCTCTTCGGCCGCAACTTGGTTCACCTGCACCGACCCGACGCTGACGACCTCGATCACGACCTGAACGGACCGTTCTGGAAACGCCATCGCCAGATGGACAATATTCTTCTCAACACCTCTCTCTGCCTTCCCGGCCACCTCAAACTCCCGAATGGGCTACAAAATCCCAACATTGTCTTTACGAACATGAGCATTCACACCTCTACCATCTGTCTCCACCAAGCAGCCATCTTCAAGGCTGAAAAGAACAAGCTCCCCGCATCTGTGAGTGCGGAAAGTAAAGTTCGATGCATCACGGCTGCAAATGAGATTGCTAGTATTATGCGAATGATCTCGCATATGGACCTGTCTACTGTAAGCACGACCACTACTTTAAAGCGGTTTTGGGAGATACTAACAATAATTAGGCGAATCCATTCATCTCTTTCTGTCTATATGTCTCTGCACGCGTGTTTGTGCAATACCTTAAGAGCCGGCCGGACGACAGCCAGACAGCAGATTCGTTGCGGTTCCTTCTCTCAGCTATGAATGCGCTCAAGCGACGGAATCCTTTGACGGAGTCCTTCTTGGTTCAGTTGGATGTCGATCTCGAGGCTCTTGCGCTAAGGATCCCCAAACTAAAGTCTGCATTCCCACGCAGCAGTGATAGCGTACGTGATACAAACCCTCAGCCGCCCGTTGCTCCGATAAGCTAACAAAATCTAGCCCGGACCGAATCACAATACTATGAACCTGGGCCCGAAGCCTCCTATTTGCGATAATCCGGAGGGTGTGCAAGGCATCATGGCATATCGCAATGAGTGTCACTTCATGAAGATGGCGGGAGATGATGGCAACGCGGCGACAGCTCCCGACATCGTGGAACCTAGCAGCGAGTCCCAAGGAATGGGAAATTCGGGCGCCGGTGGATTTGCAGGACAGACCTGGTTGTCAGCGGAACAGCAGATACCCATCTTGACACCGAGTTCCGGGGGTACATTCGAGAAGAACGGCTCAGTGAGCGGACCGATGTCTGGCTTTGGAGAGGGAAGTGGGGAGAGCCAGGATACATCTGGATCACCGGATGGAAACCCGTCGAATCGACCAACACCGAACTCGAGCACTGGCGGATCTTCCGAACAACGCGGACACTTGAACCCTGGGCAGATGAACTCAGGACCGAATTCATTCCAAGCGAGCCCCATCTCTCCAAATCAAAATCTGATGAACCCAAGCGGCTTGGATGGAAGTACACAAGGCTTCTTTACAGATCCAAGCGGGTTTACAATGCAAGCTTCTATGACAGACCAACAAAATGCCTTTGCGATGCCGACAGGTTGGGGAGATATCCAGGGTCAGACTGGAGTGAACCCGGTCGGAGAGGGTGTCTTGAGGGCACTGATGAATATGGGTCCAATGGATGCAATGGATCTATCGTCGTGGGATACAGGCAACAACTGAAGTGCTTTTAGGACATATGGGAAGCAAGAGAGTATATGGATGATGATTCTGGGTATGGACTGCCCTGCTTATTATTGGGCAAAGACTGGGGACTTGGCAGGCGTTTTTGAGAGATCCTATATGGATCACTGTATGATATGGGTGAGAAAACTCTCAGTGATGGTGATAATGAACACTCTCAGCAATACCCCTTTGTAGTTGAATGGAAACACCTCTATCCTCTATGACATGTTAATGGCTCCTTCGGCAAGGCCATTGATGGCAGATGTGTCTTTTGCCTGTGATCGGCGCTCTATTATGGCCAGAACACTTTGATGGACAAGGTGGTCTGTGCGCGTTCATGTTGCCGCCCTTCCCCTGCAGCGGAGGTCTTAAACCGACCTCCACCTTACATCACCCTCGTAAAGCAGCAAGACGCCGCAACGCAACTCCCTCCTAAAAGCAGCGAATAAACGCCCCAAAAGCGGAGCAATCTCGATCAAGAAGCCGGAAACCAGAGCTCCACTTTCTCGGTGACTACGGCACTTCAGATGGCGGCCCCTCCCGGAGTGCCTCCCGGAGTCCCGGGTCCATTCACCACCTCCGGCCCAGGCCTGCCGCCACACGGCGCCGCTGCCGTGGCCCATTACCGCGTGGCGCTCGGCATGGGACTGGGCGATTACCAGCAAGCGCTCGATGAATCGTATCGCCAGAGCACACATCCGCTTCCCTCGCAGGAGCCGATGATGCATCCGCCGCCGTCTGCTGTCGCGGGGTCAGCGGCGGGGCAGTTCGGCCTCCTTGCGCCAGCCGTTGTGCCGGACCCGGGACCGCAGGCCGAGACTGTGTTTGCGCCGGATGCGATGCACCAGGCAGTCGAAAGGTCACACGGACAGTTGAGTAGTAGGATTGTGCCGAATCCGCCGGACTTGCAAGAGTGGAGGGAGCGGTTGTTTAATGTGGATGAGATGATTGTGTTGACGCATGAACAGTATGTGGCCAGCACACTCCACCTTCTTGCTAGGGGTTTTCTGACGATTTTTCAGATTCGAGACTTATTTCCCACATGTGGATAATGTCTACTCTCATAGATCTACTCAACGATATAAGCGCAAGCCCTTTGTCTCACACTATTGGGACTGCCGCATGAAGGGTCGACCTCCAGGCACACCCAAGTCCGACGACCCCAACAAGAAGAAGCGCAAGCGCAACGCCCGCGAGCGTGACTTGTGTGATGTGAAGATCAAGATCACCGAGTACTTCCCTGGCGCAGAAATCGAGCTCGATGACGACGCCACGCAACCGGGAATGTTCCCTCCGAACTCGCTGGTGCAGAACGTCGTTGCTGCAGGGCAGCGGCTGTGGACGATTCAGCGGGTGAATGGAAATGGCGGGAATGGAAAGGGCGATGGTGTTGCGGGACCGCATAAGCATACACTTGCGAAGAGCGATGAGATTAAGAGGAATAGTGTGCAGAGGCTATTGGCGAAGCAGGAGAAGGAGACGAAGAAGTCACAGGTAAGCCTTGCATGGTGTGGATTCTAGAGTTTGAGACATGGGACTGATTTTGGTAGAAACCGACGCTGAGGAAAGCAACTGGTGCTGCGTTGGCGACGGTGAAGAAGCACTCGAAGGATACCGCCCTAAAGCTCTACGCCGCTTGTTTCTGGTAAAACACTCTGAAACTACTGACAAGGTCTCGCCAACCACTAACTTTTCATAGCCCCTTCTCCCAAAGAGTCTGGATCGCATTAGAGGCTAAGGGATTGGCATACCAGTACTGCGAGATCGATCCCTACAAGAAACCCACGCCCACTGCACTCCTTGAAGCAAACCCACGAGGTCTTGTGCCGGCCATCAGGCAAGATGATTGGGCGTGCGCGGAGAGTGGGATTATTCTAGAATACGTGAGTCCTAAGCTTCCTTCTGATAGCAAGTGGGCTAATGAAAGGCGTTAAGTTGGAGGACTTGGATCGGGGTGTGCCACTCTATCCTACGGATCCGCGGTTGAGGGCGAATTGTCGGTTGTGGGCTGATCATGTGAGTTATCATCTGTCTATGTTCACAGAAGAGATGCTAAAGTGGTGTAGATCAACGCCCGCATCGTTCCAGCGTTCTACACCCTTCTTCAAAATCCAGATCCCACCCTCCAGAGCGATTTGACCGAGCGTCTCCAAAGCACCATCCAAAGCCTCGTCCAAGCCGCCGATGAACATGTAACCACACCCTCCCAACCTTCAACCTGATATCTAATCTCCCTAGGGCCCATTCTTCCTCGGTGCCACCCTTTGCCTCGTGGACGTCCATTTCGCCCCCTTCGCGCTCCGCCTCTCCCGCGTGCTTAAGTGGCCGAGCCCTACGCCGGGGACGCGGTGGCAGCGGTGGTTGGAGGCGCTGGAGGGCGATGAACATGTAAGGGCGACAACGAGTGGGGATGAATTGTATGTTGAGACGATGGCGGCGTTGAGTAGATATGCTGGGGTCGGGGGATGAGTTGTTTGTATGGCTAGGGGATGCAAGTGTACGACAAAGATGAGGATATGAGGATTCAAGAGATACCCAGACTATGATTACTTCTTTTTCTACGAATTGATGCTACTAGACCCAGCTCAGTATTTTGATCGAGCTGATAGAAGAGTTCCTTAGAGGCATTTTGGCAATATTTACGTCATGTCAGTTGAGTAGTTGAGACAAATGTGCTGTCCCAACTCTTATTGGTACGCTCATGAGCTCCTTGTTTAAGACTTGGGCATGGCTTATCTGTATCTTTCAACCTTATGAGATCGAGTTGTCAGCAGTACCTTCGTTTAGAGACGCGAGAAAACATACGGAAGAGCTCATAGCAATAAATCTTTGGCTGATTAGAACCCCCCTTGTTTTATACCGTAATACGTTGACCTGACGTAGACAAACATCTCGTTTTGAAGGTTGATGTTTCATGGTTGATCTGTGCTTGCACTCTTTCTGAGACTCAGCGAAGGACAACATGCTACTAGGTTCTGGTGCATCATGAGCTCGCCGTGGTACACCACGAGCAGGATCACATGAATAACCCAGCATGTCGGATTGAGCATTGGGTAAACACCAAGCTCTCAGTGCGAATAGTAAAAGTAATATAAGGGGTATCCATTCATTATACAAATTAAGCTCTAAGCGTGCTTCCATATGTTGCTCATATAGCGTGTATGGTCTCGTTATCTCACGCGAAGTCTATCAACCGCCTTCAGGCACTGCAGAAGTTTGTCGACGCAAGCCTCTTTTCCTTCTCCTAAGGTCAGCTAGTTTCTCCTTCACTGTTATTACTTCACCACCTAGGCGAGCCTTTTCTCGACCCTCGCCTAGCTCCTCCAGCGTCTTCGCCTCAAGGTATTTCTGACCGTCGTACTCAACTCGACGTTGTACATCAGGGAGATATGCCCATGAAAAGATAGCGCCAACAGCGGCCACGGAGCCAAATAGAAGGAAAATGAGCCCCTGGCGAGTGTGGCTTTTATACCCGCTATTGATACCGTACACGACGAGAACGGCAACGATGCTGCCCAGTTTTCCAGCGGCGGCTGAAATTCCGTGGCAGGTACATCGATAACAAGTTGGGAATATTTCGGCTGGAATTATGAACGTCAATGTGTTGGCACCTTGCAAAGGTATTAGCGTCGTCTTGGGTATCTGATACCTGGCTGAACTCACCAAAGTTAAACATGAAGTGGCAGATAGCCACAAACACAACCGTAGCAGGCGCTCCTTGCTCTTGATGAACCCCAAAGTACACACATCCTGTGATCACAAAGAAGATAGCGAGCACAAGAAAGGAGGCTGTGAGCCATTGTCGTCGTGGGATGCGGTTCGCAAAGATCACGAAACAGGCACTTCCAGATATCGAAGCGACAGATACCGTTAGCAGGTATTGTTTCGTCTGCTCAATCAATACGTCGTAAATGGTATTGCAGGGATGTATTGCATCCGTTGACCAGATCGGGAGGCCAGTTTCTGCCCAGCCGGGAACAGTGGAATTCCCTCCTGGCAGCGATGATGTCCAACAACTGAGTCTATCGTCGATAGGCGTACTCTTCGCTGTTGCCCACATTCCTGATAGTGTTCCTCTATTATCCAAAGACATTCCATAAAAACTCACGTCCAGAAAAAACCATGTTGCAGCGGTGCCGAGAAGATAACACCAGTTCCCGTCGCGGATGAAGTAGTTATGGAGGTCTTCTCGCGAAAACTGGATTGGCATAGGTTGCGGAGAGGTGGCTGACAAATTCGCGCCACTCGGTGAGTTTGGCTCGTAGGATGTCGTCGTTTGAGCCCCATTAGGAGGATGCATTCGATAAGAAGTCATGGTATGCCCGCTATTCATCGAGTGCATCTGGAACGATGTTGTCGTGTGTCCAGCGCCATTCATCTGGTAGGAATCAGAGGCACCCTGGGGCGCACCGTATATCCGCTGCGTGTTCAGCAGAGCGACAGCGGACTTATTTCGAACTTCAAGACTGTAGATACCGCAGTCGAAAAGGAAGAAACGAAAAATGATGGCGAAGAGGGCGGGCACAGCCCCTGATCCGATAACAATTCGCCAGATTCCATCAACCGCCTTACGGCACTCTTCCGCATGTAAAGTATCGAGACCGCAGCGCATAGCCTGGAGATTATGGCTCTTTTCGAAACCAAGGAGGACGAACAGGCCTACCAGCTGGGCGAGGGCCTGGCCAATGGGCTGCATCAGGAACACGGAGGAGAGCATCCTACCTCTTGACTGGGTACTGGACCATTCTGAAGTGATCACAGCACTAAGAGGATACTCGGCGCCGATGCCTGGTTTGATTCTGTAAGTGGTGGTTTTCAGACTAAACGGTGGGGTTTCACGAACCGATGCCCATCACGAACCGCCACCAGATGAAAAGTCCAAGAAAGGACAGGTCATTGTATCCATGGCTGCTGGTGGCAACACCAATTGTAGAGACAATGACAAGCACAAGCTCAATCCCATAAAGCCGAGTTCGGCCATAGCGATCTGCTAGGTAGCCGAACAACAACTGACCGATGACGGATCCGAGGAGGGTGAAGAAGTTAATGAGCAGACCGGGCCATTCTCTCCCGTCCGGCCAGTAGACGAAGGCGACTGAAGCGAGGATGACGTTTGTGGAAAAAAGGTTGTATCTGCAGTATCAATGGGTGAGTAAATGGACGGCAGAGGAGATTGCCGAGAGGAGATGGAGATGCGTACGAGTCTGTTAGAAAGCCCGAGGCGGCTACACCCCAGATTCGGAGGTTCCAAGAGTTTAGATCAAGCTCATATCGCAATTGATGTCGATCCTGATAACGGTCTAGGGTCAGCCCGAGACAAGGGATCGCATGTGAGTCTCACAGCGGGGGAATCTTTCTTTACCTGGACATCTTGAGATGGCAGAGCAGAGCTATCAGGGCCCAGGAAACCGCGATTCTGCCGCAATGTGTGTCTTGGCAGCGAAGGCATCACTTCGTATTTGCGACGACTCATGCGACGCGTCGCAAGAGCTCTCGCTCGGATGGTCTGAGCTGGCTGGGCTGCAGCGCAAACTCAACACAGTTCCGTCGGGTTTCTCAGTGAAGACGGTGACGATGGGGGCTTGGAGTCGTCGGCAAGAAAAGCCCAACGCGACGCAAGTGATGGACGAGAAGGGTCATGGCCGTACCCGGGTTCGGATTGTAGAGATGGACGTCGGTAGAATCGAGTAGGCAGAATGTCGAGGCGTAGGCATGGTGTGGGATGCCATCGCGGGACAGTGCGTGTGACAGGCACGGGACAGTACGATACGCCAAGTGAAATCCGGTAGCTTGGCCAGAGAGATAAAATGACGGTTGAGCAGGGCTCTTCAGGCGCGTCTGGTCAGGCTAGGACGCTTTGAAGGCTGGAACCAATGGATGGGATGTGGCTGCATGGGTTATATCAGTTGGACCACTTCTTGGTATCTTGGTAGTGAACTGGTGGCTCAAGTGAGGTACGAAGACAGTGCCAATGCTGTTGTACATGAGCACGTGGGTAATGGTACAGGAGAGGAAAGGAGCTTGGGCAGGAAGGTGTGGGGGGGATCTTGTCAGTTAATATTTCAGTGTTTTTTCCCCTCTCCGATTTTAGAGAGATGCCCTGAAAGCTGGAGCTTGGATGCGATGGTCCGTCCTCTTATATCATCTCTATAAGGTATATGTAGTCTATGAGACTTCAGATGGAGCCATGTCTCTCCCATCAGTCTCCGAGTGATCGACCATCCGAGCGTAACCCAGAAAATTGACCCTGAAGACAACTGTCTCCAGCGTCCCCCTGGCACGATGTCGCGCTGACAGAAGGAAAAGAAAATGGCGGACTCTCATTGATTGAGGGATCGTGCCGGGTTGCCCAGACGGTCGGGATCAATGGAAGCCTCTCCGGGACTAGGGTGACCCCACGGCCGGGGGTGCCACCCGTTTTCGACGCCGCCAACGGCCAGCCCATCAGGAGGCGCCCTTGACCCTCGTGCGCGATGCTCCCGTCTTTAGTGGACCACCAATGGTTAACAAGCCTTAGGCCATGTGGCGCCCGCCCTTGGCTCTCCGTTGCTCGCGTCGCTAAGCAGTCCTACACTTCGCGAGAGTTTGCTAGCCAGAGACCCCAGGAAGACTGCCGTCGAGGAGAGAAGCCCGCGTCTCCGACTGGACGCTGCAGCGATGAGATGGGGCTCTGTCGGAGCTAGCCTCGTCCCATTCCATCCCACCAGAAAACTACCCCCTCGGCCATCTCACCCATTGCCAGCGAAGACAAATGGAAGATGCTGCTGGCCCGCTGCTCAAAGGAAGACTTGACGCCAATAGACGCTTGGAGTGCCGTACCAGTAGGGGCGTCTGCGTCTGCGTCCGCTGCGCCCGCGTCTGAGTCTTGAAGGTTTGCTGCATCATCAAAGTGTCTGCGGGTGACGTTTCCGTGCCGTTGTCGTCACGTCTCTCTCTCTCGAGTAAAAAACGCGGAACTGTCGACGAAGAACGAAGACCCCGTCCCAATGAATTTGCTCTTGGCCGCCAGCAACTACTCGCGACTTCTCGTCGTCGTGACCGTGTCATGACATGTCCCCACCTCTCGGTCAGTCTGATCGTCCTCCCAGACTGCCACCATTATGTCCTCTTCGGGCTCATCTTTCACCTCTTCATCTCTTGGCCGCCCGCCACCTTACGGACGTACCTACGCCAGTCCCGTTGACTCGACCTGGACCCCGACCTCGGGAATCTCGACCATCTCTGCCCCGACCACCGAGGGGTCAGCCACCCAGAACTCGGCCCTGGATCTTGGCCCGCCTGGCTTTCAAGCAACAATGTACACCGCTCACTCGTCCCGCTGTTGCTACTTGTCTCTGATGTTGGTCTTGCCAGAATTCTCTTCCAGGACACTCCTGACGAAAGAACCGTATACCTGGGTCCTTGGGAGGTGGTGGGGTCGGAACAACGCCGTGTTCGCTGGCAAGGGAGCTACGAGAATGAATTGCTCGAGCATTACTGTGATTCTCTCCGCTCTCATCGTCCTGGCGCATTGCTAATGCTTCAGTAAAAAAGTACCCTCTGACATTCCCTCGGACATCCATCCGCACACCCTCCATTCACGCCATCGCCCGTACTACGACGCCGCCGATATGGAGCGATATCTGACTTTTCAAGAGCCGCATAGAGTTCGTTACGTTACAGACGAGGGAGTCTGCATTCACGATCAGTATATTAAGATTAGGTACGAGTTCACGACGGTCGAAGGGTCCATCCAGTTTCAAGGAGACTTGCGCAGAAAGGATTTGATCGATTTCTTCGATGTTGACGTCGTCTGGACCAATATCCATGGTCGTACAGATGGCTTCGGCAAGGTCAAGGGTATTGGCGCCATTCAAAGACTCAAGTTGTGGAGAGACCGATACACTACCTTTCATTCATTGAGTGTCTTGGCAAATAAGACGGATGGTCAATATCGCGAATACGAGGTTCATTGGTTCGACGGCGAGCTTCGGGGTCGAGACGATCGCGCAAAGCAACTCCGCCTGGCTGCTGCTGGACGAAGGCATAGAAGTTCTGCAGAGGATCATTCCCGCCGCCGATTCTCTCTTGCTCATCGCATGCGACCTCGGGAGAGGACTGGCGGATCATCGGACCCTAATCCACCGCAACAGGTGCTCGACATTCGATACCTAGCTATCCAATTCACCGACCGTCAAGGTAACAAGATTTCGGGGGCACTGCTCCCTTCCATATGCAAGCCTGTTTTGTGTCAGCTAACACTCATACTAGCCTATCGGCGGTTTTTGGAGACGTGGTTGTATTGCCACAGTTCGGACCGTGAATTCCAAGGCATCCCATTCCCCCCCAACCATTTCGAGCTGCCATCACCGCAAATACTTCCGGGACAATCTTCTGACCTCCCATCGCCAGAGTGGCAGCATCGAAGTCTTGATTCTGTTCCCGAGCCATCGGATGAGGCCGATGCGGCAACGCCTTGAACGGGCACGGCAGCCAGTAACACCACTACTCCAAGGCACATGCTGCAGGTTGCAGGTGGGGTGACAGCCCTGACAGTCTTGGCCAGATAGAGACAGCTCTTGTTAACGGCGCCTGGCGTGTTCCGGAGGGATGTCGGCGCCGTGGGGGCTTGCCGGGGACAAAAGCGGCCGTAGTCGCATCCGTCAGCAATCCACGAGCTATGCAGAGCCATGTCCGTGGTCAGACTGCTCGGACAAACTCACAGGCTCCACCCCACTAGGAGGGTTCTAAGACCCCGCGATATCAGACCATCGCCTTCGTCATCGAACATCCCGCACTAGCTGGTAGCATATAGCTGCCATAGCAGTCACTTCAGACTTTCTTCCGCACCTTGATCAAACAAATTGCATCATTGCGGCTATGAAGGTCATTCTTGCTATCAACGCTGGGTCCAGCTCGGTCAAGATATCGGTCTATACGGCCGACAAGCACACAGCACCCCGCCAGATCGCCGACTGCCAAATCAGTGGCCTCACAGCCCCGCCCGCGCAACTCAACTACGAACGCGCGGGGGAGACGGTGATAAAAGGCAGAGAGGTCGAAAAGAGTGTCAACAACCAAGAGGATGCATTTAATCTGCTTCTCGAGACTCTCGTCGACGATTCCGGCCTGCGAGAGATAAGCTCCAAACAAGATATTGGAATCACATGCCATCGCATTGTCCATGGCGGTGACTACGACCAGTCCCAACTCATCACCCAGGACACCTATCACCACCTCGAACTCCTCAGCGACCTTGCGCCGCTACACAATGGCGCCGCGTTGGGAATTGTCGACACTTGTATCAAGCTGTTGCCCGATGCCATAAACGTCGCCTGCTTTGATTCGCAGTTCCACTCGACCCTACCACCACATATCTATACATACCCCATCAACCCGAAGATTGCAAAGAGTAACCGCCTACGCAAGTACGGCTTTCACGGCATCAGTTATGCCTTCATTACGCGGTCGGTCGCCGGCTTCTTGAAAAAAGATACCAGCAAACTTAACATCATCGCTCTTCATCTTGGCAGCGGTGCAAGTGCATGCGCCATCAGAGATGGCAAGAGCTGGGATACAAGCATGGGCTTGACTCCTTTGGCGGGTCTTCCCGGCGCGACACGCAGCGGCAGCGTCGATCCCAGGTAAGCCTCATCTACTCCATAAGCCTCGCAAAGTCGTCCCGGCAGGCTGGATTTCCAAAGACAACCCCTAGATCACTGACGGGTGGCAAACTGCAGCCTCGTCTTCCACTACGCCAGTGATGTGGGGAAGCTCTCCCCCGCATCGACCAAGAACCTCCACATCTCCGTGGCTGAGGAGATTCTTAATAAGAAGAGCGGATGGAAGGCCATGACAGGTACCACCAACTTTGGTGTTGTGGCCGATTCCGAGGACCCTGCGTGCCGCCTGGCCTTTGATATCTTCGTCGACCGTGTCTGCGGCTTCGTTGGCAGCTACTACGTGTCCCTCGAGGGGAACGTCGATGCCCTCGTCTTTGCCGGCGGCATCGGTGAGAAGAGCGTCAAGCTGCGCAAGGCTGTTGTCGACCGCCTTACATGTCTAGGCTTTGCCATTGATGAGACGCGCAACAACACCAAGGTTACCGAAGCAGTCCAGGAGGTTGGCAAGACCGATGCGAAGCACCGCGTGCTGGTCTGCCAGACGGACGAACAGTACGAGATGGCCAGGGTGTGTGCTGAGAAGGAAGAGCTGTGGTGAGGATGTTGAACCACCTCGGCTTGAGCGAGGTGGGGTGGACTGAACGAAAAAAAACCGAGAGCTTGGGACTAATGTGACCAAGATGATGAACCGGATTTTGCTTTTTAGCGGTGATATACATTACAATATTTCAATAGACATTGAATGATAAAGGAATAGCGTGGTGAAATTTTCAATAATATAAATCATAATGGTCACAATAGTCAATTGACTGAGGGCTCAATATCAAAATGTTAAGATAAAATCAGAAAGTGGTATCAATTGACCGCTCCGAGGAGCCCACCCGTCCAGGTCATGATTTGGACGGAGGAGCGCTTCTCCTCGACTATATACGAAAACAAGTCGCCGCCGTACTGATAACGGCAGCTGCAGCTATGTACTGGCGACAGAACCGCGTAGCGTCCATCGCTGTGGACTACCCAACCATAGTACACGCGAAAACTCGTGAGAATCATCGCCGACTTTTTGAGCACCACGGTGCTGCATGTGAACAGTGAAAGAAAAGTTTGTCAAGCCAAAACCAACCCCAACGCCGTACGTTTTCTCGCATTGGAGTATCCGGTATCCCCAATGGTTTCCAGCCGTTCATATATCTCTAAACCCAGAGCAAAGGCGCCAATCGTGTGCGTGCGACCCTCGAACTCCCCGGATATTCCGACCAAAAGAAAAAAAAAGCAAAGCCGAATGTATACCGTTGGTAAAACGCCGTTCCATTTGGGTTGTCCGTCGTGTATTCGTGTACCCCATAATGAGCCAACCAACCCAATGCTAAAAAAAAATCCCCCCTAGTACAATTGCGGTGAGGTGAAGTGTCTGTTGATGACTTTGGCGTGGATGATGATGGGGAAAAATTAGGTATTATCAACTAATGAGGCATCGAGGTCCAATGACCGATGTAGCGGGAAGGTGATCTTGTGAGCTGAAAATGCTTAAGAAGTGCCCTCTTGGCAAGCGATAGCCATTGCCAAGGCGTCGAGGCCACTGGGGGTCCGACCAGCGACAGGGCGGTTGAGGAGGGGGAGGTTCAGGCCGCGCATGTCCCAAGCTCCACTCGAAGGATTCGGTGAGCGGAGTGGGGGGGTGGGTAGAGGATACTGTTCTGTTTCCCAGTGAGATTTGGAGTCTCGAGCTGAAGCTGAACGACTTGATGCCGAGCTGCGACTGGAGGACGAGTGGCGCCGAGTCTCGGCGAGGGAGGTTTTGTGGGAGCGCTGGCTACTGGAGCGGCTCTTGTCCTTGTAATGGGTCTCGAGATGTTGCTTCATGTTGTCGGCGCGAGTGAACTTCTTTTGGCAACCTGGGTACGTGCACTGAACAGCTTTCTCAGCGGTGTGGATCTTGGAATGGCGCGAGGCGTGGCCTGAGGTGGTGAAGGTCTTTTCGCAGCCGTGACTCTCGCGATATCGGCAAGGGTATCGCTTCCCTGGTCGGTCGTTGGGCATAGGTGAGGCCGCCGTGTTGGACACGTCGTCGTCAAAGGAAGCTGAGCGACTGCTGTCGGCGTACGCTGGGCGCTTCGCAGGTGGCACATCAACCGCGTATTCGTGGGGGATGCCGTAGGCAGATTGTCGCGAGTAGTAGTCGATGCCAGGAGTCATGGGAGATATGGGATCAGTGCTCATATTTGAGTCGTAGGAATCGGACCGCAGCAGCTCAGGAGTATTTGGCGATGAAGAGAGGCTTCCAGGAGTGGGATATGAAAATGCGTGGCCAGTAGATTGAAAGCTATGGGGTCGCCGAGGGGCGAAGCTATCGTCGTTGAGAAGAGAGACCTTTCGGCCTGATGCGTCGCGAGCATGCATGTTGGAAATCGAAGCGACGGGAAGCTGGGTCTAAAGCTGGAGGTATTCGGAAGTTACGGATTTGAGAAGTCGAGGTATTGAGGTGAGCTCTGGAGACGAGGTCACTTGAAGACGGAGAGCTTGTCAAGGGGGGCGGGAGCCGAGTCGAAGCCAGGGCGATGACCGCTATAAAAAAAAAAAATTCCCCGAGGACGTGATGTTGAGGGTCGATGCCTCACTTGTCTCAGTGGGAGGTAATGAGCAGCCCCAAAAAGGATCCAATAGTGGAACGAGCGGAAAGGGGGCAGGCAGGGAATAAAACGTCAGGTCGAGAGGGCCAAGATGAGGGGAAATCGGGAATTAAGAAGGTACAGTGAGATCAAGTATCGTAATCCGAGAAAAGAGGAAGGGATACGGGTACACGAAGTTTATAAAGCCCCTGGAAGCTGGAGAGCAGGAGGGAGGAGGGGACAGTCGGGGGCGGTAAGGTACGTAGTAATATGCAAAGAGGCGATCATTCGGTGTCAGGCGACAGGCTAGAGCACCGGTTTTAAAAACTGTCGGTCTCTTCAGGAGGAGAACAGACGGGGGATGGGACTTGTCAACTTGTGCATCAAACCCCATCGATCGATGGGATCGAAGAATTGAGCAACGCCAGCCAGCACGACGGACGGTAGCGGCCCTGGTTCAAGGTTGCTGGCCTCTGACCCTTGCAATCCTACCAATTCCAAGGGTGCTAAGCCCTTAAGGGTGTGGGCGGAGTGGGGTTGCCCAGGGACAGGCCGACAAGGGGGGCCTGTGGACAGGGATCTGATTCTGGGCCCACCAGGGGCTTTCCCCCCCTTCCTTCGTACCCTGTCCGCTGAGCTTGTCCGCTGAGCTTCAGTGGTCTGGAGTATGGTTCCGAGGGATCCTAGGGGATCCAAGCTCTATCCACTTTCTACCGCGCCCCGCACCTCCTCACAGCTCCGGCTTCGAGCAAACGCGCGCGCAGGCTGGCTGGCTGGCTGGTGTGGCTTGACTCTGTGCTTCTGGTTGCTCGCCTGATTACCGACTGTCCAAAACCAATCCAGCCATCCTACCCAAGGCAGAGATGATGATCGCATCGCGTCGCGTCGCATCGCATTGCATCGCATTGACGGCGCAGGGTGCAGCAATTCCCATCTTTCGTGCTTCCCCTCTTGCGACTTCTCGGTCAGCACCAGAACTGGGGGTGTGCCACTCTCAACAACAGGTTCGGCATATCAACTCAATAACTCCCAAGGGGCGGACTGTGGCGGGCGGTGTCGCGATAGGGACGTCACTGCCCTCGGTCCAGCACTCCGGACCCTTGATTTCAGGCCCATAATCTCGATCCTGAGTCTTTGGCGTCACAATGACGGGACCACGGCAGCCCCAGCACGGGGAGGGCCCTCCGGCATGAAGCACAATCAGGTACCCACGACCCCAAGACCCTTGTACTCCTGACATCAAGCCATAATGACGTCACCCTCATCGCAGCCAAATGTCATCCCAGCTGTCCCTTTTATTTTCGCTCAACAGCGTCCGAAAACGACCCTGGAGCAGCTCTGTGGGCCTCATCCGAAGCTATTTCCATGGCACTGCAAGACTTGCCGTTCGAGTACTTTCGACTTCGACCCCTGAGGATAAGGTAATGTCATGCAGGGCTCTCCTCCCTCCTGAGCCTCAAGAGAAACCCTACATCCGCTTCCGTATGGCATGCTTCTTCGAGCAACTTGGATACGGTGTTCGCTGCGTTTGCACATCCTCCTTGCGGATCTAACGGGAGTCAGTGGTCCAAAGATTTCAGAGGGCTGGAGCATTGGCCCCGCGGAATCGCCTCATCTCATCTCGGCCGACTCCTGTCTGCAACATTTTGCCTCCCTCATCTCAGGCTTCGGCCGACGATTTCGGGCATTTCTGTGAGCGAGGAGAACCGTCATAGTGAACAGGACTAGCACACTAAAGTGCTCGCTTCAACCCAGACCTGGGAAGCGGCGATACAGACCGCGACGACAGCGTCACCTAAAGGTCAGACGTGGGTCTCCACTAACAAAGTGCCCACGACACTAGAGCCACACTCCAAGGGGCCAAAGGCTGAAGGGTCGTGCAAGGGTCCAAGCTGCTCCAACACGACCCTGGCCAATAATCGGCTAGATCGGGGAAGGGTCAAGCGCAGCGGGGGAAGTCCTCGACAGCTTCCGGTAGTGGCTCCGTTCTTCCAACATGCCTCTCTGCACTGAAAGCAAGCGAGTATGCCCACCATGACCACCATGACCCATTCGGAGAAACGCAAAACTTTGTGGAAGTGCTGATAATCACTACCTAACAAGGTGTGACCTACTAACTAACCTCGCCACGCCTACTCCAGGAACAGATGCGATTCTTTCACAAGACCATGGCCCCATGGATGGTTTTGTCTTCTCCGCCTTGATTGTTCGCCTGCCTGAAATTAACTTTGCGCCTACCAGAAGGCAGGACCTAGTGCATCCTCAAGGGTCTTGTGAGGCAATAAGGGTCCCCCTCCTGCACCACCGTTCCCATCCCCCTCATGGTTTTCGGTGGCTTTGCTCCGGCCTGTTCACCAAAGTTGGTCAGCGACCGGGACTCTGCTGACTTCAGGGTTCCGGTAAATATGAAGTAGCTATGACGACGCACCTCATCTGCCAGCGCGCGCTGTGTGCCAAGGCCTGAAGGAACGCGAAACACCAGACAAGGATAGACAGAGCGGCTTCATGCAGCGCTTCCCATGTGCGCGCGCCCCAACATTTCAATGTGCAAGACACCAGATAAGCCACAGACCGGATCGAAGGGCGATATCTCCAAGGGACACCACCTCAGCCTTCGGTGTGGGGATGCAGAGGAAGAAGGTCTGAGAGGCCGCCGTAATAAGTCCCGCGCATGGTCTAACCTCAATGTATTGGTGTTGATAATGCTTCACTGGCTCAATTGTGCCCGGGCGGACCTTGACGTCTATGTAAGATGGGGCAAGGGTTACAGCGGGCGTGGTGCTGAGGGGTCATGATATCCTTCGTCTCACTCTGGTTGTCACCCTCGTCGTCTCCGATCCGATAACGTACACGAACCATAATGCTGCTGAAACTAGCGTCAGAAGAAGATGTCGACTCGACCACCTAGACAGATGCTCATTGCTTGGTTACCAAGTTACATACTTGCTGACTGGCGTGCTCGCACACCCAGTTGTTGGCCGGGTTGGCTGGGTGGATCGTAACGCAATGCTCGACATGTTTCGGCGCAGTTGCAGACACGGACACAGACCGACGTTGCGACGCTCACTGGCGGCGCGAGTGGCCCTGGGGCACGACGCTAAGGTAGAGACAGGAAATTCTACCAGAAAAATTCCTTGGAAGGATACGACAGGCCCGAATAGAGCCCGGTTTCTTGGAAGCTTGGAAGCATTGGATCGCAAAAGGAACAATCGTAGTGCATTGGGTTCCTGGCGGAATCAGCGTCAGTCCTAGAGGGGCATCGACGATCGAGCTATGGATGAGATCGACTGAAAACCACATGCTGGAGATCTGGGCTTTGCTGGGGGATCGACTCTTGGGCGACAGTTGGGTCCTGACTGATTGGGCTGATGGGCCTGAATGGGGGTCCTTGATGGGGCCTGATGGGTGCCGTTCAGCGCTGGCCCCACCGGCTGCCCGTGACCCGCTAAAACTAGGGGCCCGCTGGCCCCCGGACCCGACCCCAACCTGGAAGCGGCCAAGCCCCAGCAGAGTGTGGCTGAAATACAGTATGTACCAAATTCGGGACTCGCAACGTTCTTGATCCACCAACCCTAAACCCACTTCCCTCTTTTTTGCCTCTTTTTGCCACCCTCATCTCGTGCATCTTGAGCACAACCAGAACCCGTCACCCGTCACCCTTCCCTCGGGCCATCGAGCCATCCATTCCATTTATTCATCCAGTCGGCAGGTGCGGGAGGCGCGAACCCCCGTCCGCAAACCCCTTGGCACTGATTGTCAGGCACCAGACGCCCGGAGTGGCTCTCCAGGGCTTTCCCCTCCTCCATCAGGGCCATCGCCAACTCGGACTGGGCTCTCTACTCCACTGGAAGCCATCACCGGACCCTGATAAAATTTGCACCTTTTGCCCTACAGGCTACAGCCGGCGGGCTGCAGACTACGGCAACCTTAGTTGGACCCTCCTCCGTCGCCCAATCCTTATCCCTGACCCTTCTGATCTTGACTCCCAACTCTGTCTTCCAGACCTGTTCCCAGTCCGTCAATCTCCCGTCGCACCTTACACCATATCCCGCTACCTTTTTGTCCGCCTACTGGAACTTTGAAGCACTCTGCCTCGTGGTTGTAACTGTTGTGGTTCAACATGCCATACACGTTCATTTATTTTCCCCTTTCGTCTGGAGCCCTGACCCCGGCTATTCGTCAAAAGACGTCATTCTCGACCCTTTTTCTTTTTCCGCAAAGATAGCTTCTGTTTTGGCCATTCCGCTATTCCTTTTCTGCCCCAGTGTGGCTGAGAATCGACTGGAGGGCAGGCGTACCCCGCTCCTCCCCGGCACAACGTCATGTAATCGGACCCATTGCCTTCCAGGGGCATATCACGGTAGCGTCCTTTTTATTAACCAGCTTTGAACTTGGGCTGAGCTGGGCCTGAAGAAAAAAAAAAGGGGACAAACACGTGGGATAGCATCTCCCCTATCCCACGACTCAATACAAGCGAGAACCGCGAGCATAGGCGGTATGAAACTAACAAGATAGAAACAGTCCTAGAAACTGATGAAATGGTTAGCCAGGTCCCAACTGTCCTTTTTCATCTCGATCAGATGTGTGGTTGGGGAACAAAACCCCTCCTGTTAAGAACAAGAAACAAGAGACAACTAACACCACGGTTTGGCATGAAGCATGAATATGCGCACTTTCTGGCGGTGAAGACGTCGGGGCTTTACTACATGGTATGTCTCTCATCTCAATCCTTCCCAGAACCACTCAGGGGATTCTTCCCCATGCTTTTGGTTCGTGACCATGTTGCTGGGTACTATGTCTGTCGATCAACGGGAGATCGAGATCTAGAAGATGTCAACCCGCGGCAGCCTCGGTCAACCCGTTGATGATCGGGAAAAGAAAATCCATATTTATTGTTCCGTGTTTTACATCAAATTGCGACCTATCAACAACCACCAACGCCAGTTCGCCGGCAGTGAATCCCGTCCTATTTTGTCTCAGCTTTCTTCCTTACATGAAGAGGCTTGCACACTGCTGGTGATATTACCACTCCGCCAAGCCACTGCATCATTGCGCCGCTCTGTTACTTGGGAAGCGCAGGAGGACCCATTTTGGTTGTGCCGGTATCAACTCGCTTCGCCGCCGGCAATTCGGGCATCTTGAAACCATTCGACGATGCTGACCCTCCGACCTGCGAAAACGTGCCCCCCTTGAACCAGCGGTCTTCCTCGGCCTTGCGCTTCTTGTTCAGTTCTGCCTGCTTCTTGGGGTCGACTAGCTCGAGACCCTGCACCGGGGTAAAGGCCAATGAAGACGCGGTGCCTGTTGCTGACCCAACGGTGCTGCCCACCCCGGATGCCCGGAGACCTTTACCGCGCAGATCAATGTTGGAAGCTTGGCCAAAACCACCGATGGATGACGCCGCACCTCCCACCGTGCTGGCTCCTCCCCAACCCTTGTTCTTAGCGCTAAGCTTCGCTCGAGTCCGCTGGTCAACTTGAATTCCCCTGATCCGACCATCGTTGTTCTGCCCGATCATGCCCATTCCCACCGTGGTCTCTCCAGTGCCGTAACCGACCTCCTTCTCCTCCTTGCCAAAGGCCATTCGGTTCTGTGCCTTCCGCAGGTCAGTCATCGCCAAGGCTTCCTTGGCTTTACGGGCTCTCCGTCCACCTCGTTTTCGTGCGGGCTTATCATCCGGTATGGGCAGCGCTCGGCCTCCTTTATTTGGGGGTGGTTCTGTGAGCTTCTCCAAACGCTCCAAGCAAGCTGACTTCAGATCTTCCCCTGTAGACCCGTCTGGGCTGGAGTGAATGCGATCTACTCGTGCTGCCAATACAAGCTTAGCAGAGACGATCCTCATGGCCTGCTTCTTGAGGTCATTGGGAATCCCACGGATCATCTCAGAGTGATACAGAAACCCTTGTTGCCGGATACCGATGTTTGTTGCTAAACCTGCCTGTCTTTTTTTCGAACCCCATGATGGGAGGTTACAGGCTGGTGTCTTTGAAAGACCTGTTAACCCCCCGGCGGCGTTGAGGAGCTGGGCTGCAGTTAGTGATCCGATGAGAGCCGTTAAGTTGGGCGCAAAGATATTCATTCGCGATTGGACGTATTCCGTCAGTGTTTGCTTCGCCTTATTGAGTGCAATGACCATATCGCATGCCTGTCGTACCCGCTGGAGTTCCTCTGGCGTCATCTCATGGCCCTTTGACGTTGTTGCCTCCACCGTTACGATCATGAGTGATGGCCCATCTAGGACTGACTTGAGGCTCAATCCCAAAGGGTTATCCGTAGACGTTTGAAGAGCCTTGATACTCTCCGAGTCCATAGGTCCGTTCCCTAGAATAGAGACGACCTTGGCGTACTCCAGGGGCGTCGTAACGAGGCGTTCCAGCTCGGGAAACCGCGTCGAGTAATGATCCCGGATAAACTTGTGCACCAGCACCACCTCTCCATCGATCATAGTCGACAGACTATTGGACTGGGTCAAGAGGTGATACTCGGGATGATCCTCGATGTTTCCAAGATTCGTCGTCTGCGTCGCATTTTCGGCTCGATAATGGGCAATTTTCTGTAGCGTCCGAACCAACACGTCAGGGCTATCCCTCAAAATTCCAGGTGTAAACGAACCGTCCATCAAGACGTGCAAGACTGGGTGTGTACTAACCTCGAGAACGGGTTCCAGCGTCTGCATCAAGCTAGCCACGCTGCGAACATCCTTCACAGCGCCGAGCTGCATCTTCTCGACCTTTGCCTTCGTGGCCTCCGCGTCCTCCATGTCGCCCAAGTCGTTGTCGGGCTTCTCGTCTTCCTTGTCCGCGTCGCCGTCCACGTCCATGGCGTCGCGGTCGCCGTTCGTCTCCTCAGTGTGGACGAGGCCATCATTTTCGGCATCCTCGGCCTCGTCTCCTGAGCTGCCGAAATCGTTGAGTAGGTCGTCTACGACTGTCGACATGTTGGCAGTTTGTGGAAGTGTGAAAGTTATTTGGATTTGCCTTGGCGCATTGGTAAGTCAGGACGTAACTAAATATTTCGCCAGGCTGCGAGGCTGAAAAGACGCCACAATTAAAGTGGTCCGTGCAACCACAATTTCTTATCGTCGATAAGCCGCTTCGTCCATTTTTTTAAGCCTTGTTTGATGTCGCGTCAACCTAGTCGAGAGCTCCTTCGCCTGTCAGTCGTCATCTATTCACACTCCGTCCCCATCACTCGTTAAACGGCCACACTCTTCCGACGATGGAGTCGTCTAGGGGACCCCCGAAGGTCAAGAACAAGGCCGCCGCGCCAGTTCAGATCAGCGCGGAGCAGCTTCTTCGAGAAGCTGTCGACCGACAGGAGGTCGGGCTCCAAGCTCCGACGCAGCGTTTTGCCGACCTTGAAGAGCTGCACGAGTTTCAGGGCAGGAAACGCAAGGAGTTCGAGGACTATGTCAGGCGGAACCGGGTCAACCTCAATAACTGGATGCGCTATGCGCAGTGGGAGCTGGAGCAGAAGGAGTTCTCACGCGCGCGGTCGATCTTTGAGCGTGCGCTCGACGTGCACCCCAACTCTGTGGTGCTATGGATTCGGTACATTGAGTCGGAGATGAAGTCGAGGAATATCAACCATGCGAGGAACTTGCTTGATCGCGCCGTTGCGCGTCTGCCACGAGTCGACAAGCTGTGGTACAAGTACGTTTATATGGAGGAGATGCTGGGCAATGTTCCTGGGACGCGACAGGTTTTCGATCGATGGATGCAGTGGCGGCCAGACGAAGCTGCGTGGAGCGCTTATATCAAGCTCGAGAAGAGATATGGCGAGTTCGACAGAGCTCGCGACATTTTCAGGACCTTCACCATGGTCCACCCTGAACCACGAAATTGGATCAAATGGGCTAAGTTTGAGGAAGAGTTTGGCACGAGCGACTTGGTTCGCGAGGTGTTCGGGGATGCGGTCGAAGCTTTGGGCGATGACTTCGTGGACGAGAAGCTCTTCATCGCATATGCAAGATTCGAAGCAAAGTTGAAGGAATACGAGCGTGCGCGGGCAATCTACAAGTACGCCCTCGATAGACTACCCCGATCCAGGTCTATGATCTTACACAAAGCCTACACAACATTTGAGAAGCAGTTTGGTGACCAAGACGGCGTTGAGGATGTCGTACTATCCAAGAGGAGGGTTTATTACGAGGAGCAAGTTCGAGAAAACCCCAAGAACTACGATGCTTGGTTCGACTACGCTGGATTGGAGGAATCATCTCGAGACGTCGACCGCATCCGGGACGTATACGAGAGGGCAGTTGCCCAGGTCCCTCCAACTCAGGAGAAGCGACACTGGCGCCGGTACATTTATCTCTGGATATTCTACGCCATATGGGAGGAAATGGAAGGGCAGGATATCCAGCGAACACGGCAGATCTACAACACTTGCCTAGGCTTGATACCTCACAAGAAGTTCACCTTCGCCAAAATATGGATTATGGCAGCGCATTTCGAGATTCGACAAGGTGAACTTACCGCCGCGCGGAAACTTCTCGGTAGAGCCATCGGCATGTGTCCCAAGGACAAGCTTTTCAACGGCTACATCGATCTAGAGCGCAAGCTCTTCGAATTCGTCCGTTGCCGTGTCCTCTATGAGAAGCACGTCGAGTACAACCCGGCCAACTGCCAAACCTGGATCAAATTCGCCGAGTTAGAGCGTGGTCTCGATGATCTGGAACGTACTCGCGCTATCTTTGAACTCGCCGTTCAGCAGCCGCAGCTCGACATGCCGGAACTGCTCTGGAAGGCGTACATTGACTTTGAGGAGGAAGAAGGCGAGTACGAGCGCACGCGGGAGCTGTACGAGCGTCTTCTGGAGAAGACGGACCATGTCAAGGTATGGATCAGCTTCGCACACTTCGAGATCAACATCCCCGAAGACGAAGAGGACGAGGGCGCAGAAGAGCAACCGGTCAGCGAGGAGGCCAAAGCACGCGCTCGCAAGGTCTTCGAGCGCGCCCATAAGTCCATGCGTGACAAGGACCTCAAAGAGGAACGTGTGTCTCTCCTCAATGCCTGGCTATCATTTGAGCGCACGCATGGCTCGGAGGAGGATATTAAGAAGGTGCAGAAGCAGATGCCGCGCAAGACCAAACGGCGCCGCAAGTTGGAGGATGATACGTGGGAGGAGTATGTGGATTATATCTTCCCCGCGGACGATCAGCAAGCGAAGAACTTATCGAATATGCTCGCGATGGCGCAGAAGTGGAAGCAGCAGACGGGTGGAGACTTATCCGGCGCATGAGACGGCATTTTCACGTAATTTGTTCGCTTTAAGCGATTATTTTCAAGCGAATATCACAATGCTTTTCTCCCCTATCCCATCGGTAGCCTTCGCCCAGGTTCTACTACAACTTGGCTTAATCTCCAACCAGGAGGGCACTTCATCATTGCACAGAACATGAACCCTTCTACACCAGCCACACCCACGCTACGCAACAGAACCAACGAAAGTTCAAGCCTCGCTTCTAGAATCACACAAGATGCGTTATCAAATCCACTCTATCCCCGACTCCGGGTCGTGCGGCTGAGGCTTCTGCCAAGTATCTGGGCAGATTGCTTTTCGGGATGATGTCATTGCGCTTTCTGGTGGCATCGAACTCCACTCAGGTGATAGACAACTCATCAAGCCCGCGAACGGTGTGCCCGACAGAGGATGCGCTTACGTATGTTGATACTGTGCCCGTTTCAGCTGTGATGATGTACAAACACGAGAGACGGCGGTTTTGGGGGGAGAGAGAAGATGTGGAAGGAAGGTCATAATAGTCGTGATTCATTCTTCTCTACCATAGCGAGATCCAACCTAAATGAAACCAAATACAAAACCAGTATAAGAAGATTCGTTAAACCCCCTCTTGACTCTTAAGCTACGTAACTCATCCATCCAACCCCGACCCAACCCCGTCACACCAATCACCGGGATCGGATTTCCCCATTGCAGAAGCCGTGTTTTCCGAGCCGTCTATCGATCGTGGGTGTATCTGCGATGGTGGAACGGCCCACGATGGCACTTACACCGCCCAACTCGCCCCAATCTGCTGGTTCCCGCATATCTTCCTTCTGGAACGGTCGTCCCGTCTCCACTTGTTCATCGCATTACCGCTCGGGTGGTTGCCGTCTGCATCAAGCCACAGACAAGCCGGGATTCGCGGAAGCCCTGGGGTGGGCTCCTGTATGTTTCGGCGGTACTGGGGGAGTGAATACCAGTGTCTCAGTATCGGCGATGAGGGTCTGGTTAAATTCATTTATCATTAGCTATCCATCTTAATACACTTGTGAAGTAGTGTAAGGAAGGGAAACGGGAAGAAGATTTAAGAGAGAAAAACAAAGTCTTTGCTCGCTCTATCTTATTCAATGCAGCACTCCACGCAACACACAAAGGCACATCGTTCTGTCAGTTCTTCACCCTCTTTCATAAGTGAGCTTTTTGTCTTGATCCATTCCTTAACGCCAATCGTTTCGTCATAAGTCGTCAAATTGTAATGCAGATGTTGAGACATGTCGTAGAAATGCAGGTCGTAATGAAAACCTGGACACAGGTTCCAAGACTACCAGAGCCAAGGTGCATGTAGCACTCCTCTATGTAATGCTTCTAATACCTGCGTCCTTGGGGAGCGGGTAGTGAAGCACGACCATAGGGGTTGCCATCGTAGTATCGAGGGGCGCCAAACTCATCACCAGAGTCGTAGCCAGCATAACGATCGTCGTCATAGCCATCATAGCCATTCTGCCGAGTTTGGGATGATGGAGCCCAGCTGTCAGATCGCTTTCTTCCTCCTAGTGAACGTCGTTTTTCTAAGCGCCTGGCATGACGACGAGCTTTCTCTTCTTGGAATTCCTTGCACTCTTTCTGCATGTGCTTGGCCTCCTTGAGCTCTGAGATGGCGCCCTTGATACCCATGGCTGCAATGCCGACTGAGGCTGCATCTTGCATGATAGCCTTCTTCTTAAGCTTTTTAGCCTCCTCCGGGCTGAGCCGTCCCTCCCTGACAGCCCTGTGCCGGGCATTCCTCTTCTCCATACTCTGATAGACTTCGTGTGTTGCGTGGATAGTGGCAACGGCCGCAAGGCCGGTTGTAAGAATTTGCTTACCTTTCATTCTCTTAGCCCGCTTCTCGTCCTCGTCAGAATCTCCCAAATCGGTGTCAGATGTATCAGACCGTCCTCCTCTGCCCTTTGACCGGCTACGCGGCTTGCTCCGGTGAGAACGGTCATCTTCGTAGTAGTCCCTGTTGCTCCCCCCTCGTCTGTTGTAGCCGTCGTCATAATCGTCATCGTCTGAGTAATGGCGGCGACGAGAACCCCGCTCGCTGAAATCATCTTGCTCGCGGCGCCGATGAGCATCAGCAGCATCGATTCCAGCGGCACCAGCTCCGGCACCAATACCGAGTTTGGCAAGACTGTTGCGGGCCTTGTCAACCACACTTCGGCTTCGGTGACGACGCCGGTCTGGGGAGGGACTGTACGAATCATCCCTACCCTTGCGGCTCCTGGACCTCGAATGGTCCAGGGCTTTCTTAGCACCAAGGGCACCGAGACCGGCAGTTGCAAGAGCAGCAAGGCCACTACCGCCGCCGCCGCCGCCACCAGACTTAGAACGAGCTCTAGAGCGGGACCTGCTTCGCCCAGTGCTTTTATCTTCCTCGATGTCGTTCCTAGATCCTCGAATCAAACGGTTACCAACCAAACCACCGATAACTGATTCTGCCAGGCCGAGCTTTCCATGTTTGTCATCAGTCGCTGTGTCAACAGCTGCAGCACCAGCCGCAGCAGTGAGGATACGCTTCGTCTTCTCGCCTTTCCATCCTCCAGGTTCCTTGGCGACGCGGAAAGCCTCGGTAGCACCAGCAAGAAGTGACGCCATAGCCGCTTTCTGAATCTTATTGGTACCGCTGCGAGAGCGGGAGCGGGAGCTGGATACACTACCGCCGCGACGGCTTCTGGTGTCAGACCGATCGTCGTGTCCTCCGCCAGTGAGAGACTTAACTACCCCGCCGAGAGAAGTGGCCGCAATAGCCTTTTCGAGGAAGTTCTGATGGCCCTTCTTCTCCCTGGAATCATATTCGTCGTCGGAGTAGTAATCGTCAACATGTCCGTCGCGACCACGGTGAAGAATATACTTGGCTTTTTCATCCTTCTTGGCCTGTTTCTTGCTGTAAAACTCGGCTCCTTGATATGCGGCCAGGGCGCCGACACCAGCGAGGGCGGCCGTGGACAGGGCGTTGCGATGAACATCAGTGCGACCTTCCTTGGCTTCATGACGGTCATAGAGCTCCTTGCCTCCAGCGAGAAGAGCAGCGCCGGCAACGGCGGCAATAATCTTCTCCTGCTTAGACATGCCACTCTTAGACTTGGACTTTCGGTCGTCGTCATCATAGTAAGTGCTGCCGGGGCTCCTCCTGGAACGGCGATCGGAATCGTATCGCGGGTCGTAGCTGCGGCGGTATTCATACTCCTCATCATAGTAGCCTGGTTCTGCCGACCGCGCCCGGCGAATATCGCGGGCGCCGGATGGGGGAGGGAAATCTCGCCGAATCTCCTCAACAGAGAGATCACTATCCTCTCGGTTTCTGGGAACTAACTGGCCACGGTCGGGATAAGCTTTGACATAGGACTCTCGAGTTTCGACATATCGCGGGTCCCGGTCCTCTCGTCGCTCCTCTCGCACGTATCGGCGAGCGTAGTCCCGATCGTACCCGTCGTGGTTTGCCATGGGCAGGTGTAAGTTGTTGTAAGGCGGGGTTGTTGTCGTCGTCGTGTTGTGTCTGGTGTATTGAGCAAGTAACACACAATAAGTGAAAAAATGTATGTAGTGGTACGATGATGGGATTTGAAGGAAGAGAAGGGAAGGATAGTAATAGTAGAGGGAGGGAAAATAGGGTCCTTGGGTGGGCTGAGTGAAAAGATGGAAGGGCAGTGAATGGGCAATTCAGCGCCGGGCATCAACCCAAGACGCACTTTCCTTGCAGCTTCCCTGTAGCGGGGCACGACGTAACTCCGTTATGACGAGGGGAAATCTTTGGAACAGAGCGAACCAGCGAAGCACTGGCCAGCACTTGCCGGCACTGGCCACAACTGGGCACTAAATGATCCTGGCTCCTCCTACCTTTAGGTATCCCCCGCCACTTTCCAGGCTTGCCTTCTCTTAATCTCTGTTCTATGTTGGATCTCTCGGGTTCAGGCTTGTCATGCGGCACAAGCTGCGCCACAGCATCCCCCAGAGCCCCCGTACCAACTGCTTCAATGCCGGCAACCCCGAACAGATGGTACATGAACATGTTAGTGAGTTGGCAGTGCTTCATCGGTTGGGAGGCAATATTATTGGCATCCCGCTGCATTCATCTTTGGGGGGGGGGGGAGGGGGGGGAGGGGCGACCCATTACCTGCACGACACGAGGCGGGCAACAACTGAATGCGAAGCATAGGTTGCCTACAGGAGTAAGTGAGGCTCAATAAGGCTGAAGGAGGTATCCCATCAGGTGCATTTAGGAATTTTACAGTTTCACAGCCAGGTTAGGCCAACTGTATTCCCTTCTAACAGGCAGTCTAGGATACGCACAGTATCCCACATCCACTGTGTTGAGTTGTCATTCAACTCTGGTCCTACTGGCGCCTCCCCTTCTCTCCTCAATCTGCTTCGTCACCTTGCCCAGGCTTCCCATGCGTACCTTCGTTTTTGCTGCATCATCACTGTCCTTTATTCACTCTGAGGTGACGCAAGAGTTTCAGCCTGCAGCTGATCCCCTGTCCGTGACCCTAGCCACACATTCTCATGGTGTGTCTTGGAAGTTCATCACAAGCCTCGTCAGCCACGCCCCGGGCGCAACCCAAGAGGGGTGGTGTGGTGTGCCCAACTATGATGTCATTGCCTCTCTTGCCCAGCGTTGCCTAGTTCAGCCCAACGCCCCCCAAACGCCCAACCACAACGGAGGGTTGCTTCAATGGGAGGCTTGAGAGGATCTTCAGGGTGTTCGAGACGTCCGCTTGTGTCGCCAGTCGGTTGCGCTCCGTTCGGCTCGGGGCGACACAGTTTAACTTGGACCGGCACGGCACTGCTCGACGTCGGGACGGCACTTGAGGCGCAAGCGGAGACCGTTGACGGCGCGCGCCGTCTCCAACCGTAACTTTGTTTTAGTACGGCGCCCCAAACCGCCATACTGGCTAACTTTGACGAGCAGAAGGCTATCTACTCGATTTGAAGGCCATATGCTTATCTTCAGTGCTTCGTAGAATAGTAGAATAAGCTTGAAGCAAAAGTTCATTAAGGTAGTTACCCACATAGGCAGGTGCAGACAGTATGAGGCACGGACAGAATTCTATCGCACAAGTGATCGACGAACTCTTTTCAAGATCGCCGAGGCAACCTCTTAACATAACTCTCAACAGTTCACAACACACTCTCCTGCTCTCACTACATTCCCAACCAAGATGCTTGCCCCAACCGCGTTCCTCATCCTCCTAGCCAGCATTGTTTGGCCCATATTTGCCAATTCTCTCCACGACCGCCAGCAAGTATATGCGTTCGTCCTCCTCACCCTGTACCACCGCTGAAACTTGCTTTGCTGAAAAGAACCCATAGCGAAGATCAAACTGCTACCCGAGGCTTCTCCAATCCTGTCGAGCCTACTGTAACCTTCGTCTCAGATGGGCTATCGAGTACCGACCCTCCAGGTATTATTGTCACCAGGACAAACAGCGATGGGGATACCATCACTACAACTTTCGCGCCCTTAACATCAGAGCCAACGGCTTCAGACGAAGACACGTCATCAACGTACGTATCAGCTTCCAGGCACAACTTTCGAAAACCACTCTAACGCTTCTACCAGTGAGACTATTACCACTAGCGACATAATCATTGTTACAGGAACGCGGTCCGCGACTTCTTCATCACCGAGTACTGAAGGGGCAGCAGAATCAAGCGAAACAGCATCAAGCACTTCTAATCCAGCTGCCATGCCTACAGCATTAGTTGGTCCTGCTGCGGCTGGAATTGTAGCCATGATGGGGCTAGTAGTGCTCTTCTGAGTTGGATTAATCATTAGCGTTTTCGTTCACATAAACAAGAGAATTCTTACCCAACACCCACATTCCACCAATAAACAACCAAACCTTGACTCCCTGCTGATCAAAAGACAAGTGATATTCAAACAAACGCCAACGCCTAAATGATTGAGAGTTGACCTGTCTTTATTATTTTTTGAACTATCGTACAGTTACAGGGCCCCAGAATTTGATGAGGCCGTCTAGCGTCGAGTGTAAAAAATAGCAACCCGTCCTAATGGAACCCCTCAAAATGCAGTCGAAGAAATCATCCATGCCATTGCTCAACTGAATGCATGTGCTTTTGCGTCCATGTATATTTGTTTTTCTTTTCTCACCAGCAAATGATTAGAGACGAAAGGTGTCCTTGAACGACTCCATTGCATCGCCCTTTCCAGTAGCCTTGGGTTGGCCACCGAGAGGGCATGTGAGTCCGAGATTCAAAGACTCGGATAAATGTTGCACGTCTTTCCAACCAGGCGCCAGCCACTTCGTAACGCTTCTCCAAGGTCACCCTGAAACCAATAGATCAGGATTGAGCCGACCTTGTTTTCCATTCTCGCCCTCGGCCTTCCAGCCCCTCAACCTTCCTCCGCCTCGAAAGACTCGCTGCCGATAGGTATATCCCGTTTGTTCACTTCCACGTCACTCCATTTTCCGCCGTGGGTTCCGTGGTAAACACAAAAGCCTCATCGAATACCGAAACCCTTGCCGCATTGTGCCGTTGACAACCAAAAACTCCTGCTGCTCCGATAGTTCTTGACCAATTTAAAGTAGCGAAGCCCTACCCTTGAAAACATCAATGCGTGCACAATCGAGTGCAGGAAACCCTCGAAACCCCATACATCATCGTCGAGATCACAAACCAAGAAATGTGATCGCAAGTGACACAACGCCTTCACTCCTGGCGTTCATATAGCCGAGGTCCAGCTAACCCGTGAGAAATTGCTCGAATTGGATGTGGGAACGTGCAACTTCTCTTTGGCCATCGAAAGTTTAGTTGAAAACTGTCCTTGGCTCTTCCCCCCCTTGTGCTGTCTGTGTTCATCGAACATCAGCGTTCAAAGGTATAGACCGACCACCTGTTCAACCCTCACCGCCGCCTCCATTTCTGGAAGGCTAGCTTACGACTGAGTGGTAGCGTGCTCTTCAGCGTGAACTCCGTTAGTTAAGCCGTTCGTCAATGGGGTATCGACGTAACCATTTGTCAGCCCAGGTGCGGCTACAGCAGCCTCGGGATTTAAGCCTTTGCTGGGGTGACCAGTCAAGCTTAGGTTCTCCACCTCGAGTCCGTCAACTGGTGCAGATCCAGAAGGTGAGAAGTCAGGGACGTCGGCGGAGAGCTGGCTAGCTCCGTTGCCGTTGACGACACCGTTGACGCCCTGTTCCACCTGGATTCCATCCGTATACTGCGGGAAGGAACCATCATTGGGGTTCGTCGAGTAAGCAGGTGCATACCCCATAGGGGGCATTCCGTTGAACTGGTGAGCGAAAGTATAGCTTCGATTCTTATAGGTGAGTTGAGCGGGACCATCATTACGAGCCAGCTCATCTCGGTCCTTCATTGGCAGTACAAATTTCTGCCAGTCCTCTCGGCGACGCAACCGTTCGCAGTCATCCTCACCGACGACGAAGTCAATCTCTGTTGATTCTTCGCAGACAACGCGGATGAGACTCATCTCCTGGGTAAGATCTCGCATGCGCTTGAAAGCAGAGATGAAATGAAGGGGGACGAAACCTTGAGAGTCCATGCGGGCCCGAAGGTACATATCCTTGCAGAGATTCTCAATGGAGAAGTAGTATTCGATCTGGCCCTTCAGCATGGAGATAAGCATGGTGTCCCAGTAGGGAGGTTGCTGGAAGGGGATAGCGGTCATGGGCCCCATGGTGTAGTCGTAGGTAGGAAACTGTGTCTGAACAGCAGGCATGCGTGATGTGCCGTTAGGCAACGACATGCGGTGGAAGCTGGAGGCGCCATTACGACCTCCCCGTCCGCGCTGAGTCGGAGGCATGAACATCTGACCATGACCACCTTGTCGTGGTGGGGGGCTATAAGGGCCTTGTGCTCTTGAAGCTGTAGAGCCTGGACCTCCGAATCCTTGAGGTCCCACCGCCGACGCTGAGTGCTGATGCTGGGACTGAGAGTTGACGGCATGATGACTGCCGCGTCCGCGATAGCCACCTCGACCCCGATCACCTCGACCCTCAGGTCGATCTCGAGCAGCCTGACCGTTCTCCTAAATAATTAATTAGCCATAATTCATAGAAGGCGGGCCAAAGATACAGATCGCGATGCATAGAATATAAAAGTTGTATCTTGGACAGGAATCGTTGCACTTACTAGTGATTGAGAAGCGCTGTCCTTGCCCTTGTCAGAACCAGCCTGGCCTGAAGCCTTCTTTTGCTCACGACCGTTGGCCCCATCCAGCGACGCGCGCTTGGCTGCTGGAGGCAGTGAACTGGCCCGATGTGTGCCATTAGTCTCCCGCGATCGGTCTCCAGGACCATTAGATTTATTTAATGCAGTAGCGGCAGCAGCCTTGTCTGGGATGCCACTAGCAGCTGTCCTGGCACTGCTATCACGGCCAGCGCGGGCACCGCCTCGAGGCTTGGAGCCGCGCATTTGAGGTATCTGAGTCTCAAAGTTGACGGTGGGAACATATTCGTAAGCCACCCACTCCTTCTTCTGACGTGGTTTTGACTGACTACCGTCCTCCTGGCTATTTGTTTCAGATCGGTTGTCCGAAGTCTTGCGCTTCTCTTCCTTGACGGTAGTCTCCTTGATGGCGGTTTCTGGCGTTGGCCATGCCGTTGCATCCTCAACAGGAGGAGGCACACCGGTCTTGCCATCTCGTGCTTCCTTGTCGGCTAATCGGGAGCCGCGGGGTCCATTCCTCTCGGGCCGAGTGGGATCAGTGACCTTTCGCTGAGGTTTGACACCGTTCGTATATGGAACATCTCGGGTTCCTACAAAGGCGGATTCGTCCGTAGACTTGGTTAATGACTTGTTCTCCTCCAACTGTCCAGCAGCAGAGCCATTGACTGCCGCCTCAGAGGCATCGGTGGTGGGCGACTTGCCCTTGGCCAACTGCGCTTCCTTGCGCTGGTGCCAAATGTTAACACTTGGGATGGGCGCCTCAGAAAGTTCAACTTTCGGTTCAGGCTCCGCCTCTGGCTCCTTCTCTGCTTGTTCACCAGCTTGCTTCTCTGAAGGCTTGCCCTTCTTGCCTCTCCGCGCCTTTCGGCTATCCTGATCATCCGTAGACCGCGTTGCAGCGCTCGAAGACCTTGTTGCCTTGTCATTGCGTCGCCAGGGACGATCTAGCTTTCCAGCATCGTCATCGCGCCTTGATTCTGATCGTCTCTCTTGCACAGATTCGGATCTCGCATCACTCTCTGACCCTGGAATGCTGTCGACGTCCTGTTTCTCCGGAATAGCCGGCCTCGGATCGCTGTTATCAGCTGCCTCAGAGGCATCGGGAATGGGCGCCTGGTCAGCGTCGGACGTGGCAGGCTTTGCTGCAGCGACAGGAGCTTGGGAATCCGGGGCCTGTTCGGCCGGGGTGGTGGTATTCGACGGAGCAGCGCTCTGTCCCTTCGCAGCTTGTGCGTAGGAAAATGTCGAGGCCGCCATTTCGGAGGGATTGGAGGATGCTACTGACATGTCAAAGTGAGCCTTGGAGCACAGGCTTACCACGAGACAAATAGTATAGGATTAGCCGAGAGGTGGTTCTTCACCTTGGGCCGACAATAAGTGTTCAACGAGTCTCGAGGTCTAGAAAGGCCCAGAGAGGTATCTCAACCCCCGCCACACGCGGGAGAGGTGCAGTGCACCCAACGCAATGCAGGCGCTATTCGGAAACCCCCAAGTCGTGAGGGCGTAAACGGTTGTTTCTGGCTAATCTGTCGGGTGGCGTAGGCAACGATTTCAAATCTGGTCCGTAGGGCCGAATAGGTCAATCAGGCGTCGTGGCCGTTGGGTAGGGAAGGGAAAGAACTCGAGGGCGACAACGGCGACGAGTTCTTGAGTAAGGGTTTGGGTGACAGGCTCAGACTTGGAGTGCGTAAATAAGAGTTCGGCAACGCAGGACAGTCGTGAGTTGGGGCAAAGGGAGGCTGAGGACGATCAGAGACAGGTGTCGGCGAGACGTCGAGGCAACCAAACGAGAACGGGGGGTTGACGGTTGACGAATCGAGCAGGGGACCACCAGTAGTTCGCCTTGAGGAGGTGAAAGCACAGCCCGGTAGAGGACGAACTGCGAGGAGAAGGAAAAAGACCAGCGACAATTCTTCAGAATTGACTGGAGAGAAATGTGCGAGGAGATCGAGGGCACGACACAGAACCAAAAGGTAAATGAAGGTCGGAGGTTATTTTTGCGTTGTGTGAATAATAAATTTTTTTTTGCTTAGCAACTTTGTTAGGTTCCCCTCTCCGCACCTCATGGCAGAAGGTCCCGAGCAGGAATCCTGGGCGGCGGATGCGGATATTTCTAGGCGATGGCTTTAGCGGCCGGAGGAGGAGGTCCCCAGCGACTACAGCAACCAACTGGCCCGGCAGTGCGCTGAATCGCGCTGGAACGGCGAGCTCAGGGCCTCGGAGCTCTGGGAAAAAGTCTGTCAGTGACCCGTGAGCCTGCGGTTCAGCGCCCTTTGGCCCACCCGGATAGCCGTGATGGACGGCCAGGGCCGTGTGGAGATGCGCGAATATAAATCGGCTCAGCGGCCGGCAGGGTCTTGTGGCATTTGATTACGGATACGTAGAAGCTGATTGACTGAGTGTTGAGCAACAGTTTGATGGCTGGAGGCTGTAATGGTACAGACTAAGCAACAAACATGTTTGTATCCATTGTGTGAAGATGATGCGTACTCCGTACGCTGAATATGCATCACGTGGGACCAGCTGTTGGAGTTCCAGGCTGGCATTCATGGAAATCTTCCTATATTAAGAGTCATAACGGCAGCTGTCAAGGTACCTTAGGACAGCCACCAAGGGGTTCTCATCGGGGGTAAGATGCGGCCCGCAAGCCTTGCCAAGTGGGTGGTAACGAGGACTCGTCGTGGATGATCTGAGAGTGAGCAATAAGTGAACGGAAACGTATCCGGTTTGTCACGTACAGATACCGAAGCGAGGCAACAGTGCAGTTCTTGTACGAGTACACCCTTGTTTACTGGACCCTTGGACGATGGCATTGACAAAGTGTTTGATAGCATGAGGTTACAAGAGTGCTGAACCCCAGGCTAATACAACGCAAATCGGAATTAACACACGAATTATCAAATATCGGCACTTAAAGGGCATTTCTGTGCCCGAGACGGACTGCTAACAGCTGCACCCAATTCCGACCCTCATGCATCTTTATGGAGCTCCGGGCTTCTTTCGTGAGCTCGGAGCCTGTAAATGACGATGAAAGATCCAAGGATTTCTGTTATCTGCCAACCCCGCCAAACCCTGCAGCCGAGGCTCCAGTATTCTTGCGGCATCGCGCCCATTGGACCGCTGAGAGGTTCTTTGGGAGACGATTTCCAGGGTTACGTCGCGTGTATAAGCGGAAAATGCTCGGAGCCTTGCGAGCAGCGGTTGTCCTTAACCTCACCTTCCGACTCTGGCAGTTAGTACCAGTAGTGCATACCATAGGATGACCTATTAATTGGATGTCAACACTTTAGTTTATACCCTTGCTCTACATATGTACATTGTACGAGATTTAGCTTTCTATTACTCTTTTCGTACAATATCCCAATAATCTATTGCAGGACCGAAGGCAAAGTGCCTTTCCCTCAGCGTTCCAATAACTACATTCCATGACCTCTCGTTGATTCTGGTTATACACACTACCATTTTTGGGGTGTGTGGATGCTTTTACAAACAACCGGTCCCGGCTTGAAATACAGAACTTGGTCGGCTACCTCAAATTATGCAAACAGCACGACGAAAGGATTGTTCTATCCCTGCGCCTGATTCGACACACACCATCTTAACCTGTCATCCATGCAGTTGCTTGTCTCGTCCCAAAACTTGCAGCAAAGCGCAAACCAGTTGAGCCCATGGGAAAGTAACTGATGAGGTACCATAATAGGCAAGCAAGTTGGCAAATAGCTGCCAGGAGGGTCAGAATGGTGCTGTGAAGCTATGTTAGGCGTTAGTTAAGGATTCACTTCATTTATAATCTTCACAGACTCACCTTCAAAGAAAAGACAAGAGTTAGAGCGATGGAGCCGAAGTACGCTGCAGTGAAAGGTAGTCTAGGGGTCGACAGGAGGTGGTAGACGTAGTTCATGGGACCCATCACCGCCGCGAAGGAGGCCAAGAACATCAAGGACCCAACCGACCATCTATGCGGATGTTAGTCAACGAAACTGAAACGAAACATGAAACAGCAAGACTTTGCCAGAAGCTAGCCCAGGACAGTGGCACGAGGTAGTCCGGGGTGACTCGAAATGTGGTGGAGGAAGGGAGAAATGCTCCGACTTACAGTATTACAAACTTGCGAGGCCGCATCGATAGGACGGGGAACAAGGTGAAGCAGATGACGAAACATGCAAGTGCCGCGAGGTTGCAAGCCCCAAAAATCATTAATCGATCCCATCTACTAACTGCCAGTCGGGTTAGTGTCTCCTACCCACGAGGCAAGTCATCCGTATCACATGCATGATCTAGAGCAGGGCTGAGATGCAATGCACATGTCCCGCTGCAGGGGTCCCGGACGGCAAAGGATTGATGCTGTCAGGTTGACTCACGAACAAACCAGCCTTCCTCCTCTTCTCGACGGGAAGGCTGTGGTAAGGGGGCTCCTGCGCTCTCCGTCGTTGGGAGGCGCACATATCCATCATCGGAGAAAGGGTTTAGACTTCGAATAGACGATAGAAGACCGCTCTGCTGGGAGGTGTTGACGGTCTCCTCCTCGCGACGACTCCAGCCCAGAGAGTTGATGGAGTCTCGGAAGGCGTTCGATGCCATGGCGGGGACCAGGGGCGGGCTCGGGTGCGACGGGGGATGGAGCGGCAAGCGTAGATCGACGCAGGTTCGTGATCGGGATGGAGGGGTGGGAAGGAAGAGACACGAGAGGTCTGAAGTCGAAATAGCAGCTCCACTCCAGAAATGGTCAGTCGGCGTTCTGATATACGGGAGTTGGCGGGAGAGAGGTTTACCTTATCTAGCTGTTCCTTAGGCGCTTGGCAAATCGACAAACGGGCGCTGGGATAGGCAACGGTGGTAGACGCCTGGGGACTGGGGACTGGGGATTGCGACCGCGCGTTCCGCAGAGAAATCAGGACAAGCGACGTCAGTGTAATGTGGACAGATGGGAAATCTGGCGGACGGGATATGTCGTCGATTGTGGAGGGCGGCACGACGCGCTATGGCAAGGTGGTGTGGATGGGAATCCATACGGACCAGACCATGCCTCGAAGACATGAAGGGGGGCACATGATTGGCGGTTTGCGGGCCGCAGTGTACCGTGTTCAAGCCCGTTTTACCACGGTCTTACAAGCATCCGCCACCGGGAGCTTGCTCACGTCCGACCGGGCAACATTTTGGAGGAGGAAGCCCGAGAGACACGGCTGGCTGTAAATGACGAGGCTCTGGAGGCTTATGGGTAGAATATGGAGACCCCAAGATAAGATAAGCTGGGATGCGTACGCTCTGCCAAAGGGGACCCTGCCTTGTCTATGACCAAGAAATGCATCATCATCATTTGGAGCGTCCTAGTAGGGAAGCCCCGGAAGAGGTGCAGTGATTGAATCCTTGAAGGAGAGAGAAAGGTGGGGGAGGGTCAGAATGGAGGCTATTCGTAGGCAGGCAAGCAGGTAAGGCGACGGAGAGGTGCGAATACAGTATCTCGACGATGCTTTGAAATATCTTACACACAGTAAAGAAAGGCAGAAGCTGTAATATACTGAGATGGTGCCCCCGATGCGGCGCGTGGCCATGGAGGATGGAAAACCCGAAGGTCATAGTAGATACGCATGACCGAGTGCTAGAAGACGATTCCAGCTTCCATCCTGATGAGGCCCCAGAGTCCCAGTAGCAAAGTTGGCCTTGGTGTCTTAAATGTGAAGTCACGTTCAGCCTGGCGCCCACCCCCCCTTTTAGCCCCCTTCACCAGAATGGAGCTGGGAGCTTGCGACCACTACCTCAGTCCGAGACCTCTGGGACTCAAAGGCATGTCAGAAGGATGGTTGAGCCTCGTACAGATGACTTGATATTTTTAGTTACCTGCAGCGAGTATAAAAAGGAAGACCTCGGTACCTCAACCCCCGGCCAAGAGTTGATTGCAAGCGCAAGCAAAGATATCTTGAAAGCATCCACCAAAAGAGCCAAGCTGTCGTCGTCTGAAGTGGCATCACCAGCTTACCTAACCCTCGCAACTCGCCGCCCACCACCATCTTGTATCACTACGCCTCTGGGGTGTGAGTGTGTGTGCGCCTTCGGGGGCTTGTGTGGATTATACGAAGGCACTGGCATTGATTCAAGTCTTGACCGACTTATCACTTACACCATTACCGCTTCTAGCAACCTCCCTTACCTCGGGACCCTCGACACACTCGACTATCATCACTTCTATTGGCTTTAGGCCAAAACATCAGACTGCCGCCAGCTGCAGACCTGAACCCTCACCCGCAGCCATCGCCATATTGGATCATACCTTGCCTACCTGATGCAAACCAGCCAGGCCGAGACTGTTATTAAATTCGCTGAAGACCAGAAACATCAACAACAAACACGGAAGGCTAGCAGTGCCAACAGCTATTCACTGTCTAGCTTCTTCGCGTCTCACATCATCAGCCTTACTGGTGACTCCTCTATAAGACGCCGTCATCCGCCACTGTGCTACGCCGTTGGATGAAGCACTTCTAATACTTTGTTACTACTGCGAATACCGCCACCCTTAGTACCCCGTCGCCCCAGACTGAACCAACTCGACTTGTATTGCCCTGCGCCGTACGAATACGGTCCAGACTCAGACAGCTCTACAGCCAAGTCCTTCGGTCTTTCGCGCAGGAGCCCTCCGACTCGAACCAAGCCTCTGCGACTCGACGTAACCCGTCGCCTTTCTGCTTCGGTTGTGCAGCCCTCCGACCGTCTCCCCGACGCAGCCGGCCGAAAGCGACCATTTCCCTCGTTTTCTTGGGTGAGTGAAATCTTGAGCTCTTTTCATCGTATTCTCGCGCTCCCCTCACTTCTGATCCCCGTCTTTGCGCCTCCAGCTTGTTGGCTCCAGCTGCAGGCTACAAATGCTCCATGCATCTCTGATCTCCTCCCGCCCGCGAGAAACCCGCGCTGACTGGTGGCCACCATTCCAAGAACAGCCAGCACCCTGAACAAGCGCCCCGACACCGCTCAAGACAAGACAGCGCCCTCAGCCACTGTTGCCCCTAAAGTTAGGCCGTGCGTACGGATTAGCGGTTTAGTGGTACCCCCCAAGGCCCAAGCCCCAGGTTCAAAGGCCTGTCTTGCCCACCATTTGGGCCATTTCCACCACAGCTTCCGCCCGCTTCCCTCCGACTCACTCACGATCCCATCACTTGCGACTACGGTCCCCTCACCTCTCGTCCTTGGACGCTGCATTCGCTGTCGCCTCCAGCTGACGCCTTTCCCTCGGCCTTGCGATCCTCTAGATGGCCTGGAAATAGCAACCGCATTCCCTGAACCAATACCGCTGCCTACAACGTGAGTGCTGCCTTCCTCGGAGATTCTCTGACTCCTCCACGCCACTCTGCTTGCTCCAGCCTTGAGCGGGATCAACCTGTCCACTCTCCTGTCTCGGGCGCTATTCCTCTCATCCCCCTCAGAATGTCGCCTACCACTACATGTGCTCTAAGTAACAGCGGCTAACCCAGATGTTTCATTAGAAAGCTACAAATAAACGTTCCCATCATCCCCATCATTAGCTTCCGATGGCTCACAACGGATTCAACCAATTCGGCTCCGCCACAAATGGCGGCAGCATCGATCCCAACGACCTCGCCATGGGGGGAGGATATTCCCCTTCATTCCAAAACAACAATAACTTCAACTCGAACTCGGGCGGCGCCAACGGCTTCTCCAGTGGCTCAGCTCTCTTTGGAGATGACGAGCTACTCGATGGTCTAGGTAGCCCCTCCGATGCCCAGCAAGGCCAGGACTTCTCCGGCATGAACATGGCTTTCTCCCAAGGAGCCTTTTCGCATCGCGGCAGTGCCGGCCTGCAAATGGACCAGTCACATATGAATGGATATTCAAACACTCCAGATGGCGACCCCATTCAAAGCCCATACGCTGCCAGCTTTACCACCCAGTTCCGCCAAATGCCGACCGGCCATTCCCTCGGCACCTCCTTACACTCTCCTTTGTCCTACTCTGGTTCCCCGTTGGCGGACTTGAACGCGGACAGGTCGGATCCAAACTACCTGGGCACTAAGGCAAGGGCGCAAATGTCGCAGCAGATGCAAAGGAAGTCATCTAGCAGTCGAAGCCCGATGACGCCTAAGAGCAATACCATACACGGCCTGACTATTGGATCCCAGGAGTCTCCCGGGTTTGGAGCTCAAACCATCCGAACTACTGGCATGCACGACAAGACGCCATCCGGCCAATGGATCAACACGCCGGGCAGCATCCCCGCTTCATACAACTCGGGATTTTCCTCACCAATGCAGCCTGGAATGGGTCAGATCAATGAAGTGATGATGAAGGGCGGCACCTCAATGCCAGCCAAGCTCGGAGTCCCAACTACTGCCGTCTCGTCACAAGAAATGAAGAGGAAACGTCGCCGCGAGTCGCATAATCTTGTTGAGCGCCGTCGACGAGATAATATCAATGAGAGGATACAGGACCTCAGCAGACTCGTCCCAACCCACCGCTTGGAGGATGAGAAGATCCGCAAGTTGATCCAAAACGGGACCCCGCTGTCTCCTACTCTGACAGGTGTATCCAGCCCGTCTCAGGCAACTTCAGGACTCGCTGGCCCCGGCGCCCGGAGAGCGGCCGGAAACTCAGCCGGTAACATTACCACCGGTCTCCCGCTCGAGGAGAAGGACAAGGGCCCGAACAAGGGCGACATCCTCAACGGTGCAGTCAGTTGGACCCGGGATTTGATGTGGATGCTCCACCTTAAGCTTCAACAGCAAGAGGAGATGATGAATACTATCGCAGAGCTAGGAGGCCACTTCCCCTTTGAGCTGACGGAAGATGAGCGACGTATGCAAACCGAGCTCATGGATGCTATAACTAAGAATGACTCGGGCACTTTCTCTTATTCACGAACGGCTGGATCTGGGCTTCGTGTACCTCACCACACCGACTACCGGGGTGATGCCGTCAACGGCATGGGTGGAAGCGTTGACCCTCTTTCAATCAGCCCAGACGAGAATGGAAGTGGTGCGATCGGCAACGACCTGGGAGATGCTGGCCAATTCTGGAACGACCCCGACGACAATGGAAGTGGCCAGGCGTCACTCAATTTCAAGGAGGAAGATGAGTACGACATGGACCTCACCCAATAGTTTCGGAGATGACTAGATCAATAACTCTATTCATCCTCCGTTATCGGGATTCTGGAATCCCAGGTCGTATGGGGGACAATACCCGGCCGCTTCCTTGCATTCTTGGTTTTGGCGTTCGCATCATTGATTGACATTCTCAACCTGTGCCTTTTTTGCTCAGCATTCCGGGGCACCTTGACTTTGGCGTTGGCATCGGTCTCTCGTGACCAGGGAAGGGGGACTTTGCGTGTTTTCGAGGAGCGAATTCGGGGTGTCAGGGCGTGGGTTCGGTATGCGTATATAGGCTTATATACTGCGGCAGGGGCATTTCTGAACCGATTTCTCTCCTTTTGATTTTAGTCTTCTTTATTAGGTACTTTGCTTCCTTTGCTTCTTACTCTTCTTCTCCTCTCCTTGCAGTTTCGATACCTCTTTGCTCCCGGTTTGGGGACTGATAGCCTATTGTTACGGTCTGTTTTGTTGGTCGATATGCGTGTTGGACTGGCAATGAGCGTTCAATGTACAGTACCTCGGCGCGGGACTCTGGGCATCAGGCATTTGCATTTTATGTAATTATCATAGTCTACTTTTGTTTCTCTTTGAGATACCAGTTGCGAATCATTATACAACTTCATCGCTTGGCTGTTCAGACAAAATACCCTAGACGTTGTGAATCTTCAATAGACTCCTCCTATACTCAATCATATATGCCTTTCCTCGATTAAGATTACATTACCAATGACGAGTACAGAGTAGATACTCGCTCATTGTCGTGAGAAGATTCCACACCTCCTTCCGCTTCATCTCTTCCTGCAATGCAATTCTCTCCAATGCAGACTGCCCATCAAAATACTTACACAGCATCTGCCATGCATCCTTCTTCTTGTCATCCTTGAACCGCCGTGCAATCGCAGACAGGTACCGGCTCTCCTTACCAGTCGCCTTCTTGGCGTCAAGGATGATGTGCGGCGTCAGGCCTGCCAGGTGCGGGGAGTCGTTGATGGAGGGGTGCTTGGTGGCGATGGGCATGACTTTGCGAGCGTGCGCGGTGGCCTTTTCGGCGGCTTCACGATGGGCCTTGCTGGCGATGCGCTCCAGGCGGGCTTTCTCCGCGGCTTGCTCGGTCATGGTGGGGACATGGGAGCCGTCGGTTCCGGAGTGCTCTTCGGATGATTCGGAGGTACGAGGCGGGGCAGCGTTGCCATCTGAGCGGGATTCCTCGTCGGCTGCCTTGAGTTCCTCGGCTTCCATTTCGTAGTCGACTTCGTAGAGGATCTCGGGCCAGGCAACGACGTAGGCGAAAGTGCATAGCTGCGTGACCCAACCTCCCCTCATGAGCCAGGCCAGCATGAGGAGATATGTCGGGCGATGAGCTTTGCTAGGGGAGAACTGCTTGTACGGGCGTGGACTTTGAGAGAGCTCGCCAAGGAAGTTAGGAAGTGGCGGAGCCAAGGGGAATGCTCGCTGCCATTCGAGGCTGTCTTGAGGTAGCTTGGTGAGGTCGCAGTTTGGGGAGGTGATGTAGAAGTCACGGGCATGGAGGGGTGGGATGGCGATGGCGCGGCGCCAGAAGATGAAATGCTGAGCGTATTTGCGGACCTGGCCGAGGGTGAGGATGTTGCTTTGGCCGACTTGATAGAAGCTTGATAACAAAGCAAGCATTAGCGAGGAGGCAGGCAAGGAGCTTCAAGATTGTACGTACGACATGGTTGGCTTTGAGAGCCGCACAAACTCGACCATGGACGCTGTCGTCGGGTCAGGGTCTGCTTGTAGTTCCGATATGATCTTCTTCTCGTCATCCATTAATAGGAGCGCGAAGCTGCGATCAAGAAAGCCAGGCTCCTCGAGGGCGTCTTGGCTCATGAAAGTGTTGGCAGTAGTCAGCCAAAGACCGCGCTGGGCCTTGTCCTCATCTTGAGGCAGGTCATCAACGTAGAATGGGATGGGGATCTGAACGGATGGCGTTAGAGAACCGGCAGCCGTATCTAAGTGAAGAGCCGCGATCTTGTTCTGTGACACTGCCTCGTATACATCATGTATAGCGAGAGCCAGTGATGAACCTTGTAAGATCTCTCGCCAGAGTATACTCATCTTCTTGCCTATAAGAAAAGTTCAGTATGATTGTCTCTGGGAAAAGAGAGGTAACCTACGCTCTTCACGAGCCTTCTCCTTGAGCACTAAGATTCGCTTCGACTCTTTCCAAACGAATTCGCTGTGCTGTTGGCTGTACTTGAAAGCCTTGCTAACCTTCTTGATGATGTTATCGTAGAGTGCATCCACTAGCTCCTTGGTTTCATTCTTCTTGGGATTAAGAACGAAGACTAGATTGAACATGGTCATGGAGCTTCGCTTCTCGTCCTTGTCTTTCTCCTTCTCCTTCTCCTTCTCTTCATCCTCCTCCTTCTTGTCAGACTTCTCCTTCACAGGCTCGGACGGCTTGCCCCCCATAGCAGAAGCATCTGGATCTTGCGGTGCCCACAGGTCTTCCGCGAATTTAGAACCCTTGGAAGACTTGGCGGCCTTCTTGGGCCTCTTCCATTTGCCATTCTCAGGCACATGGATGGGATACGAGATGCAGTAGAGAGGATCCAATGATAGTTGGAAGAGTCTCTTATGATAGGACCGAGCTGGGGTCAAGATACCGGCGAGGTCCCGCGCAGGGAAGCCGGCAACATGCTCCCACGGAACCACCTGAGTACCAGACTCGGTGACGAAATGGTCGTCTGGGTTCCTCTGCTTGGGCAAGGGTCCATCGCTCACATCAGCGTGTCCCTGCTGCGAAAGGCGTTCAAGGAGGATGTCCTCGAGCTCCGGAGCCTGGGAAGAGCCGGAGACGGGCTGGACGTGAGCGGGATAGTGGAAGACGAAGGCTGGGCCATCGCGAGAACGATTGATCACGAGGGCGACGGCGAGGAAGTTGTCGCTATTGACACTCGGTATGGCCATGATTAGGGTCGCATGATACCCAGCGACGGGCGTGGGCGTCGTTTTGTAATCGTCCAATGGTAGATGAGGGTGGAGATTGAAGTCTGGATATGCTATGCTGAGCCTCAGTAGTTCGCCGTGACGATAGCATGCTTCTGGATTGTGGCGCGGGGGAAGATCCGTTCGCCGCCTGTAGGATCAGCAGGCTCAGGGGCCGTTCTAGGGCCATGACGGCGCGGCGCGGGGGGGCAGACGCCGGGGCCCAGCAGAAGCTGGAGGGGGCGATGGCGCCGAAGGGCCACGTCGGCGGGGCACCTGCAGCACCTCTCTGGGTTTTATTAGGTGATAGGCGGGCGCTTTTTCGCTAGGTCAGGGCTTGATAGAATGATTCGCAGCACCAACAATGGAATTCAGGGTCCTTTTGACGCTTGTGGCAAGGAGAGGCTCGTCACCGCTCGTGGGACCATGGACCATGGAACCATGGACCGTGGTCGGGAATTTGATCTTCCTGCCAGTTATAATGAGAGAAACGCCCAACAAAGTTCTCAACAGTTGCAGAGCAGTTTTCACGTGCAATTTACGCTGCTTGTCCATCGATTTCGTACGCGTACTTTTGGCACAGCTGACCCCAGGTCAGGCCTAGATCCTACAATAGCGCCCCTGAGTTTCTAGAGCAGAAACCTGCTAAAAAGTTCCAAGAGCCCAGGGCGAATGAGATAATCTCAGAAAGTGGCCCGTTCTTCTTCGCCTCTTCTTGCTACTTGCTGGCAGACCGTGGCTGAACAACGTCTTTCACATGGTCTCGATCAATCTTTTGACTGGCCCACTCTCTCTCAAATTTGCCCACAAAACAACTTCCTGCAACTCTACACAGTGACGACGACTCTACGACTGGAAGGGCAATAGGTCGTGTGCTTCTGCCAACTTCATTCCTCAAACCGCAGTTGCTATATCTCGCTCTCGTCCTCACATCTCATCCGCCCTTTGTCCTACCAAGCCTCTCGCCCCTTTATTTCACTGACAACGCTCACCGTTCATCCTGAGTCGGTCACGGAAAACTCACTAAAGCCCCTGAGCTCTGGAAATGACGACAATCTGAGAGAGTTCTCTGCCGTCAAATCCGCCTTAACTCTCCCGCGACTACTCTGCTCCTATCACTCTCATCGCCAAAATGTCGGCTCCAGTGTCCAACGGCGAGCATAGCCATGTCCGGTTCATCCCCTTGACCTACGACAACAATGACTCGCAAAACTCGGCGCTCAAACTCATCCTTACTCTATTCCCAGATTGGGCCAGCGAGGACTCCAACGTGGAATTTTTGCGGTTCACCGATGGTATCACCAACACGCTGCTCAAGGCGGTCAATCGCCGACCTGGCCTCACCAAGCAGGACATCGACCGAGAGTCTGTTTTGCTCCGCGCATACGGTCATGGCACCGCCATTCTCATCGACCGAGAGCGAGAGGCTGAGAACCACGAGCTACTCATGAAGCACAAGCTTGCTCCCACGTTGCTGGCTCGATTTAAGAACGGCATGCTGTACCGCTTCATCTCCGGCACCGTTGCTCGCGCTGAGGATCTCCAAGACCCGCCCATTCTCAAGGCCATCGCTCGGCGGCTGGCACAGTGGCATGCTACAGTACCTTGCCTTCCTGACGGTACTTACTTCCCTGAAGAAACAAATGGCCAAAACGGGGTGTCTAAGAAACCCACAAACGGACACCAGCGCAAGATCTCAAATGCTGCTCCGGCAAAACCATCTCCTAATATGTGGACGGTGATGCAGAAATGGATCCTGGCGTTGCCAAAAGAAACAGAAGCTCAGCGTGAGAGGCAATCCCGTCTACAGCAAGAGCTTGACATTATGATCGATGAGCTGAGCCAACGCCCTGGACTTGGCCGGGATGGGGTATGAGTGAAACCGCCCGAACTTTGTAGACACTGGCTAATCCGTGAACGTAGCTGGTCTTTGCTCACTGTGACCTTCTGTGCGCCAATGTCATCATCCACCGTGACGGGATTGGAGAAGCGGAACCTACAGTAAGCTTCATAGACTACGAGTATGCGACACCCTCCCCAGCGGCATTCGATATTGCCAACCACTTTGCGGAGTGGGCTGGATACGATTGTGACTACACGGCGGTCCCAACGCAGTCCCAGCGACGAGCCTTTATTCAAGAGTACGTGAAGTCGTACTTTGCGTTGAGCGGCGAGCAGGTGAACGAGGAGGACGAGGTCCGCAAGCTCATCGACGAGGTGGACGCGTTCCGAGGGGTACCCGGATTCTACTGGGGCATCTGGGCGAGCATCCAGGCTGTGATTTCCCAAATTGACTTCGATTATGCTAATTATGCCGAGTTGCGACTGAGCGAGTATTGGGCATACAAGGGCGAAGTCGACGGGAGCCGAGAGGCGTCAGGGCATGAGTTGCCGCTACGAGAGAAGACATGGTGGAGCACCGAATAATTCCAGCACTAGAAGGTGTCTGATAGAGGCATTTGGCTATGGTAGAAAGAGAGGGGTAGAGGAGGATGACCCCAGTAGGTGGGTGGATTGATATAGCAGAAGAGAGGGCGTTCGGGTTCTCATCTGGCGGTCTTGTATCCTTTCTTTGAGCCGTTTTCTTTTCTCTTTTCTTTTCTTGTTGTTGATGATAAAAAAGCTCAACTGCAGAATGGGAATGGCCAAAAGGGGAACAGCCATTCAACATGAGCTACAGTACAACTTTTATTAGTCGCATTATATACCAAACAATAAATAGCCTTATATTGCTCTTGAAAACTACAGCCTACGACCTCAGCATACAGCCTCCACCTGCTCAGCTCGATGCAGGATTCGACAAAAGCGGGTGTCTCTCTGCATTAGCTGGTCGAGTTCGAGACCGAAGTAGTGAACCAACCAACGGCTCAGCGAGATGTGGCCCCTCATGTCCGGGTGGAGGAAAGAGGGTGACGTGCTCGAGTGTGTCTCAGCAGTGCGACCAGTTCCAGTCAAGGCCTGAATGGTGAGGCGATGTGAGGCGGCTGCTGAGAGAGGAGTCAGACACGGGTGGCAGAAGCGGGGATCAAGGAATGGCCAGTGCGCTAGGCCAAGTTCAAACGGTTTCCTCGACTTGAACAAAGTACTGGACAGTACTGCAACTGCAAAGTTCACGTCACACAGCAACCTGGCAAGTTCTCCCTGCAACATACCCTACGGCAGTGCAAGCTCAGGGCGCAGAATCGGCCAAGAATGGCATCGAGACCGTACGTAGTAGCGCAGTCGCCGTGACACCGGCGGCTTCATGGACACGCGGCCTGCTTCTTGATCCCTGGCCATAGACGACGAGATGCACGGGATGGATGAGGCGCGAGAGCTAAAATGGTGGTGGTAGGCTTCCCAGCTCCACCGGGGAGACCCGAGCGAAGGGGCCATCCATCTCCAGGCTCTAATGTACTGGAACCGTCGTCGTCTGACCAGCTGAGCATGCCTGGACGGTTTACCTACATACAGTGGTAGACTAGAGGTCAGGGTTACAGTGCGGCAAGGCAGCAAGCGGATACGGACATGGGAACTGAGGTGGGCGGCTAACTCTGTACCCTCTCAGGCAGTAGGGTACCTCTCGCAGCAAACATGCAAACCAGGCCGGGGCATCATCCGTCCTCTGCCACCTTCCCGTAGCGAGGGCATACAAGGCCACACAAACCGGTGGGAGGGAGACAGACCACCTTCAGTGCCTGTATCTGAATGTATCTGAATGTATCTGAATAAGTAGGCAATAAGCCGGATACTTCTAGCCCGACTGCCGAAACCTTTGAGGCTTCCACGTGGCTACCGTCGACACTGTATCAACCCACCAGTTCATCCACCTGCGTATAGTGTTGGAAGCGTGGGAGACACTGGTCTAGTTTGTTTCTTCCCGTTGTACCCTGGTCCTGACCACATGCCCTTGCCGTCGGCACTCCAGCACAGCGGTCCCGTCGGATTCTCCAATTCTGCCGCCCGCAGAGGAAGGGCTAAAAGCCAGGGTGACAAGTGACAGGAGGCCGTGGCAGTGAGAGAGAGAGAGAGTGAGTGTGAGAGGGGAGAGAGGAAGAGAGCGAGGAGGGGTGGGGCCTCTGGGTCTTCTATGGCACTTCTGGTTGCTCCTCCCCTCCCTCAAACGGCCCCAAAAAGCAACCCCTCGAGGAAGGAAGTGGAGGGCCCAAACAAGCAAGGGTCTCATCCCAGCACAATGTCGGGCCCATTGATAAAATCCAGACTGCTCACCTCTGTTTCTTCTGCAACCCCCCAAAACGCACCCAAAGGCTGAGGCCATCCTTTTCGGCTTGCGAGGGACTGGCGTAGGAACGACATAGGCTCTTGGCGATAGCGTTTCAACACGACTCCGCCATGCTGACGAATATATGCAACTGTGACATCCCTACGAGCTATGCCATGTCATGAGTCGGGGTGAGTCGAGTCCAATCCTCCGAGCATGTCCGGTCCGGAACCCAGTTCTATCTGTCTCAATCGGTCAACGAGCTGACGTGCGGACGAACTCAGCTACCTTGATGCCTGCCAACAATGGCGAAGACGTCGCTCTCGAGCTCGTCATGTTGCGGCACAAGTTGCGCGTTCTCGAGGATGTCGTTGACCGTCACGGTATGTCTTCTGTCCTTGGCAGGACTCGGGCTTGCGTGCATCAAGATGCGGCTACTAACCAAGCCACTCCTCCGTTCAGGCATTGCAGCCCGCGTCCCTATGCTTTCGGACGTTGAAGAAGCCCGGGTTTTGCAATATCGCTGCGAATGTCTCGAAGCTGCTTGCTTAGAGAGTAGTAAGTAGAATACTATATTTCCTTGTGGACTACCACGAGTCGAGGGGACTGACGGCATAGACGTGGATGTTGCTCATGCTTTGACACACTCGCCTCCGGACCAAGCTCCGCCAGGTTATGTTCCATGGCTTCACAATCATCTCGCCTACTTTGACCCGGTTATTCGGACTTCGCTTCGGAGAGAACCCACCACGGCCCTTGCTCGTCCACAAGCATCCTTCAGGTGTTGGGATAACAGATGCACGCATTACATTTACGGCTTTGCAACCCAATTGGAACATCAGAATCATATTCACTCTTATCTCCCCACGAAGAGATATGCTGGTAAATCAACGGGAATTGCAGATTCCGCACCTCTGTTAGACCATCCGCCGAGTGCACTCGGCGCCTCAACGATGCTAAGCCAAGCCTTTCCTAGTCAACCGTTGCAACCTAGTCTAAACACAAACATGCATCCTCTTCCACTTCCGACGCCGTCTACTCGGAGTGGCTCCAGCACGAGCTTTGGCTTCAGTGTCAACCGCACCAGTTTTGCGTCAACTCTAGCCGACACCGACATCAGCACCCAATTGCCTCCCCTAAATGGAGATAGGGCCGGTCATTCTCGGCTACAATCCATTGGGGAGCTGCATCTTTTTCGAGACGACGTTCCCTGCCTTCGATGCAGATTACTCAAAAAAGAAGTAGGATTTCCTTCTACACTGCGATATCCCAATAGCTTTGAAATGCTTATACATTTGTCAGTGCGACCGAAATCATCCATGCTCAGCCTGCTGTATTCCACCTACATCTGACCAAGAACTGCAATGGAGCTCTTTAGGATGTTACTACGGGTCAATCACCTCATTCATTGATGTACTCCTGTCAGGTAAAATGATCTCTTCTCGGCCTCATGGCATTCGAACACTATTTGGACTGATCACCGCGCAGGGCGATTATCGCCGCGACAAAATAGGAGTCCGATGGTGTCTCCTTCCCCTAGGCGGCTGGACGTCGACTATTATATCAATAAATCATACCCCCAACCAGTACCGGTTGGCGCGATGAGTACAATGAAGGTTGATTTTCCTGACGGCTTTTGGGGCTTTGACGATGCGGAGTATACTCATGGCTCAGGCAGAGGCTCGTATTCATTCTCAAGGCCATCATCCGCCCCCGTCCTTCGCCTCCTTACACTGAGTCGAAACTTCCAACGCACAGCATACAATCTCCTAGATTTGTTAAGCATCACCAACCTACTAGCTTCTAGTCGCGAGGCGGAGCAAAGGGCCTACCCAGTTCTTTTTCAAGCGAAGCACTTGCTCCGTAACCTGGTCTGCTACGATTTACTACACCAGCGGCCTGCCCTCTGCCTAGATACCCCTTCACAATGTCCGGTTCCTCCAGAAGATCCTGTTTGTGCAGAACAGGCTCGAGTTGTGTACCAAAGTATGGAGGACTTCCTGAAGTCCTTCGAATTTTTTGCTTCGAACAGGTTCCACCCAGATCTGAAAAGGTGGCTTTCGGTCTTTATTGCCCTATGCATCTTCAGTGTTATTCGAGCGCTTCTCCTAGACATTTCTCGACTCTCGGATCAAGATATGCCTTTATCTGATTTTCCAGGCACTGCTTCCATGGCAAAACCCCAACAGGCTTCGGACAACATTTTTAAGATACTGGTAGGTCTGTTCGCAATAGCCGGTGAAGGAGTTTTCGATCACATGTCGGAGGAGGAATTGTCCCTGCTAGACACCATCAACGGTGTCATCCGCCACGACGAATGGCCAGCACAGGAGATATCCTCCTGTTGTGACTTTCTGGTGAAACTTGGTGGTGGGCATGGAAAAACCGCGGCCTTTGGGTTCAACGGCTTCATCCGTCCCTGTCAATCAGAGCAGGAGGAAGCGCGTCACTCTTTACCATCTCTGCTTCCGGCTGATAGTCCAGCCACCGAGAAGAGGATTTCCAACACTAACGCTTCTGAGGAGCGATGGCACCACAACCCCGGGCCTTGGAGAGTCGCACCGGAAAGACCAGCATTTGAACATCTTGCCTCCACTTCCACTGGATCGCAGCGAGCTCGAAGGCACACGGTGGGAACCTATGATTCCCAAGTACAGGAACAGAGACGCGAGCCGATACCCCCTGCGAGGTCTAGAACTCAATACCAACGGTCCTCACTACGACGGGTGTATTGTGAGCAATGCAACGAACACCCTGAAGGTTTCCGCGGCGAGCACGAGCTCAAACGACATGCGGATGCAAAGCACTCGGCAATGGTCAAACGATATGTGTGCAGAGAGCCCAAAGGATTGACTACCTCCGCAATTCAACCCGTCATTCCACTAAACAGGTGTAAAGCGTGCCTCGCAAATAAACGCTATGGGGCATACTACAATGCCGCGGCACACCTTCGTCGTGCTCATTTCAGGCCTCATAGAGCCGGCAAAGCAAGTGGCGATTGGCCGTCCATGGCGGACTTGAGAGACTGGATGCGCGAGGTACGGCAATCTATTGATACGGAAGTTTCTGAATACTATTCCTCAAGTGGCGAGGAGGAGATGGAGGAATCCAAACCCTCCGCCCAGATTCTTACTACCCCTATACCTCGCTCCCCAGTCGTCGAAGCCCCCAGGTCCGATAACGTGCCCCTTGGTGCCCATACCTCCTCAACCATCGCAGGCCCGCCCCTTCCCATCGATAGAATCAGCCCTTCGGCTCGGACGATGGAGAATCGGACACGATGCCCCCACCCCGACTGTGGTCGCGTCTTCCGTGATCTCGCTGCCCACATGCTCACCCACCAAGAAGAACGACCAGAGAAGTGCCCCATCACAACATGTGAGTATCACACGAAGGGGTTTGCTCGCAAGTACGATAAGAATCGCCACGCCCTCACGCACTACAAGGGATCTCTGGTATGTCCGTTCTGTCCTGGGGTAGGCACTGCTTTCGAGAAGAGCATGAACAGGGTAGACGTTTTCAAGCGTCACTTAACAACTGTTCATAATGTTGATCAAGCAGCCCCAAATAGCCGCAGGGTTGTTAATACCGGTGGAGGTAGTGAGAGTGCCAAGTGCTGCATCTGTGAGGGCGAGTTTCCCACAGCGGAGGACTTTTATGAGCATTTAGATGATTGTGTGCTGGGTGAAGTTGTCTCTACGGAGGCCAAAGAGACCAATGAGACCAAGACACAGTAACGTCCGCAAAACGGGTTGGAAATCCAGGAAGCCGTACGTGGAGAGCCTCAGTGAATCTAGGGTAAGTGGCGTCCGGGCTATCGGAGAAGACGGATTCAAGCAACTTTTGGTGGGATTTAGAATAAGAAGAGATGCAAGTGGAGTTACAGTGAGCGTTCAAGCGGAGTCCATACACACAGGCATAGGAAAGGAGTCACAAGTATTTATGGGAGGCACTCTGATTTATATATATATATGTCTTTGAATTTCATTCTCCGCTCTCTTCTTGCTTTGCTCGATACCAGCGAGACAGGCGTGTTCCATCTTTGCCTTTGAGAGGCAAAAAGCAAAAGCAGACCATGATCCCTTATCCAGTGGTATCGACCTAGTGATATCTCATGCGATGAACTCCTAATGCGACAAAAGTACAGAAATTTAGAAAAAGATTTAATACAACGCCATCGCCATGCATTACCGCTCTATTATATGCAATTTGTGTGTATGTGTGTGTGTGTGTGTGTAAGTGTGTGTGTGACGTGGTGGGAATGGAGAGAGCTCTAGTCATTGTGCTTCTCGATGGAGTCCTCGGGGGTGCCGGTCCGCTTCTCGTTGATGGAGTCGTCGACCATGAGGCTCTCGTTGCGGTTGCCAGGCATCTTGGGGCTGTTGCGCAGGAAGAACTCGTGGATCTCGGGGGAGAACTCGCCGTCGTCGGGCATGGATTGCTCCGTCTCCTTGGGCCCGCGGCTGGCCTGGACGATCTCCCAGTCGGCGCGCATGTCCTCGATCTTGGTCTTCCAGTCGAGCTCAGGGTCGTAGGTCTTGCCCAGGCCGCGCATGCGCTCCCACAGGCTGAGATGGGTGGGGTTGACAGCGACGCCGTGGTACTCGTGGGCCTTGCCCTGGCGGATGTAGTTCCAGCGGCGCTCCTGCTCCTTGAGGTCCAGGCCGGTGGTGTCGGGCAGCCAGATCCAGGTGAGGAGCATGCCGGCGAGGCCGAACCAGGGGACGACGTAGAACTTGGTCTGGGTGTCGATGTAGTTGTACAGCACGGAGGCGAGGAGCGCGCCAGCCTTGCCGATGCAGGCGGAGAAGCCGTGGGCGCTGGCACGGACCGGGGTGGGGAAGACCTCTCCGGCGACGAGGAAGGTGACGGAGTTGGGGCCGAACTGGTTGAAGAAGGAGGACAGGAAGTACATGGCCTGGAAGGAGTGGATACCGGCGGGGCTGGTGTAGTACTTGTAGTTGAAGGCCGGGATGACGAACATGAGGAAGCACATGAGGAAGCCGACCTGCTGCATCATCTTGCGGCCGTACATCTTGTTGTCGATGAGGAGAGAGGCGAGGTAGTAGCCGCACAGGGAGACGACGATGTTGACCAGGTTCCAAGACCAGGTGGTCAGGAGGGAGTCCGGGTTACTGGAGATGACCTTGATGAACTGGCCCTGGAAGAGCTTGTTGCCGTAGAAGAAGACGTCGTTGCAGAACCAGGTGCCGGCGGTGGCGAAGAGACGGCCGCCGAAGTGGCTGAAGCAGTAGCGGAGGGCGGTGACATCGTAGCCGGTGACGTTGGCGCGCTTCTTGGACTCGGCGAGCTTCTTGGAGGCATTGGGCATCTTCCAGATACGGTAGTAGAGGAGCCAGAGGGTGCCGACGGCGGGGAAGGCGAAGGACAGGCGGAAGGTGTACTGCGCGGCGGAGGCGCTGTAGGGGGGCGATCCCTTGCCCTTGTTGAAGATGACGAGGAGCACGATGAGCACGACCTGGTTGATGAACTGGCCCCAGCCCTGCATCAGGAAGGCCGTGGTGACGCGGCGGCCGCGGTGCAGACGGTCCTCCTTGGTGGAGAGCTTGCCGGCCGTGACGGCGCTCTCGAGGGACGAGGTGGCGGTGATGGGATACTCGCCGCCGACGCCGATGCCGTAGAAGAAGAGCGAGAAGGCGTAGCAGATGACCCAGCCCTGCATGGTGAGGCCCCAGCTGGCCGTGAGCATGAGCAGGCCGAGGAACATGATGAGGGCATCCTGGATGAGACCCCAGCGGCGGCCAATCCAATCACCGATAACCTTTAAAAAAGTCAATTGTTAGCGAGAGGTTCCTGGGGAGTTTGGCAGTGAAAGGCGCCGGCCGAGGCCGAGCCTAGAAGAGTTTGTTTTTAGGGGAGGGAGGGTTTAAGTGGACTTACACCAACAAAGACCTGGCCGACCATAATGCCGATGATTTCCAGATAGGTCACACTGGAGATCCAGTTCTTGCTGCAGCTCGTGGCATCGTCGCCCCAGCAGTCGCCCCAAACGGACGCAAACAGCGGCTCCAGGTTGCCAATGGAAAACAGCACGTAGCCCTCGAGCCCGAGCCCGGCACCGGGGATGACGGCATGGCGGAAGTACCAGCTCAGCGGCGACAGGGGGTCTTCCTTGACCATGCTGCCCGTGGTGCGGAGCTCCTCGGCGGCCGTCTCGCGGTCGACCTTGGACACGAACCTGAGGCGCTGCATCCAGGGCAGGTCGGCCCAGTAGACGCCGTCGGACGTGTACGAGTCCTCCGGACGGGTGACATGGCTGAAGATGCGGCGCTCAGCGTCGGTGCCCGCGGGGAAGTCGTCGGAGTCGTCGCCGGTGGTAGGGCCGTGGGGGATGGGGATCTCGCCGGGGATGGAGACCTCGTGGTGCTGGTGATGGTGAACCATTGTGAGGAGTACTTATGGTTCAGTCGGATTGACGGTGTGAAAAAAAAAAAAAAAAAAATTGAAAAAATTTATGTGTTGCGCTGGGGGGAAATAGCAGCGAAAGTAGGTATATGATGATGTGGGTGTAAGTGTAAGTGTAAGTGGGCGGAGGAGCCAAGACGGCAGAAGTGTGAATCACCAAGACGAGCTCTCAATTGACAGCCACCAAAGCAGCCAGCGAAGCAATTGAGCAACTGAGGGTTTTCAGAATGCGTAGCTAGGGAAGGACTGAAGCTCGCCGTTGCACATCGTCTCCTCCTCGCCCGGAAAGCGTCCGTATTTGAAGCAAACGCTCCCACGGCCACCATCGCCCTCGCAGCGTCACGAAGCTCGCAACCGGTCCGCGAAGCTCTCCTCCCACGCAGCCAATCACCCGCGGCGACACACGAACGTGGGCAAACCCATGGCTGGCAGCTCTTGAAGCGGAGACGCAGAAAGGGTGGTGTCTGTCAGTTCACTGCCAGAGGCGGCACCGAACCGTGGCTGCTAGCCTTGTGTAGCGTCTGCGGTGGAGAGAGGGCGCCCCGGGGGGCCAGCCAGCCTGGACCCAGGAAAAGCCCACTGCCCGCTGTTTTGCTTGGGGCTAAACCCGGGAAGCAGGGGACGTACCCTGGGCAGGCTGGCTCTCTTCGTCGTTTTTGCTGCGGGTGAGCAGAGAGAGCAAGTGAGCGCGTGACCGGATGGAACGGCATCTGAAGGCAAAGGATCATCGCTGGAGCCGCAAACCAGTCACGTCTGCCCATTATCCCTCGTGGTCGGTCCATGATATAAGAGGGCTCGGTGACCCAAAGCAGGAAAGGGGGGCATTTTTTCCTGTCGTTTCCTCTGTTATTTTTTGCGCCTGCGTCGTCGTGTGTCAGTTTGTTCCCCCCCCCTCCCGCCCCAAAATTATATCGCCTTGTTCGTGCCCCGGCTCCGAAAACCCGGCCATTGCCGGCCCCAGCCAGTGGCAGGCTGGGCTTGGCTGCTTGGCCTGCAGCGCCAAGCAGCAGCGAAGACGGCGAAGAAGGAAAAATGCTGCAGGCGGTCGACGTCCTTGGCCGAATTGGGAAAGTGGTCGTGTGATGCCTCTCGAGCACCCTTATTTTTTTCCCTTTGGTTTTTGGTTTTATTTTATTTTTGCGGTGGTGCTGCTGCTGCTGCTGAAGATTTGGGAGCTCTGCTGGAGCTCGCATCGCCCAGCCGGAGAATTAAGCTCGGCCAAGCCAGATTGCTATGGGTTCTGATCTCTTGGGGTTCTTGTCAATGCATGTGGTTTCTTGGCCGTGATCAATGTCCCTATGTCTCGCATCCATCCTGGAGGACCCCCGAACACTAAACCTGACGACGAGCTCATAATCACGAATGCCTCATCTTTGTTGATTAGCCCCATGGTCGGGTGCATCCTGACTCCGCACACGAAGCGAGATACTACAGTACGCACATACATAGTAGATGATCCTTTTTTCTCCACCACCTTACTCAGATTAACCTACTGAGCTAAGGCGGCAATGTTGCATGGACATGATGAGCTCCCATCCATTACCTATCACACGTGCGTGGCCGGATGGCCTGAGATCCATAGACGGCACTCCATCCCATCGCTCAGCAAATCAAACTGCTGGCCGTGATGCCGAAAAGACCGCATTTATACAATGCTCCTCACGATACCCTTCTTGCTCCGAGCGCCTCGAATCTGCCCCGTTCCCCCCTCCCCCCCAACTTCATATCCGTGTCTCGATTCCGCATTGTCTCGTGCTGTACATACTGCTGCACCCCCCGGAAGTGCCGCATCATATGCAATGCACCAGACACCGAGCTCCCAAAAGAGCATTCGGTATTCGTAGCAAGGAGGGGGATCATCGGCATCCATCACTGTCATCATCACACTCACTCGCCTCGGGCACGTAAGTCATGTCATGGTTGGGTGCTATGTTTGTCTTTTCTTCTCTAAGTGCAATCATGGCCTATATGTCCCCGTGCTTTACTAGCCGCGTTGCCGAACTATGCTCTGTTGGTCGGCATTGCCGCTGAGCACAGGATAAGTTATTCGCTTTGTGTACTGCCTGATGGTGATGAGCGTTTTTGACGTCTGGTCTGTCCAAAGGCCCCCTGCAGCGCCAAATCCATCTGGGGCCCTTCCAAGAAGAAGAAAAGAAAAGCAAAACTCCTGTTTCCCTTTGCACAACTACATGTCTCTTACTCGGGCGGAAATTCAGTCTTGACTTTCTCTGTTCGCTTTCCCCCTGGCCCTCTCAATCAATAGAGCTGTAGGTTGCTCCAACCATGCAGCTTCAACTTGTCTCCTCCCCATTCAAACGCCGCGCTGCAATTCAGACAAAGGAAAATAATAGTTGACAAAGAAGAAATCAGAAAAAATAATTTAAAAAATCTCGCATCGACCTGCTTGGGGAGATCTTCATTTCCCAATAGGTCGTGGCGTCGCCTCCTCCTCCTCCTCCTCACCGCCCTCCACCCGGGATGTTAATGGCCGTGGAGTCGCGTCCACGCTATCATCTTCGACTTCGTGTCCCTCCAATTTCATCCCTAGATATGGCGGGGTATGCGCCGAGGGATCAAAGGGCCCACCTCCTAGCATCGTTGCCTCCATCTCCATCTCTTTGGATGGCGTTGTGACGACCTGTGTCACCGCTTCAGGCGTGCTCTCAGAGCCAATAGTGACGCTGTCGTGGCTGTTCGCCCGCATCATCTCGATGCCAAGCTTCGAGCTGGGTAGCACCGGCTTCCCTAGCAACGGCTTGCTGCTGCGCCGGATCTGCTCTCTCCCGGTTCCGAGCTCATCGTCTTCGTCGTCTGCGGACTCCGTGCCCTCTGATGCCCTGCGATCCCCAGCCTCTTTTCTGCTCTTGAGCTTGTCTAGTGTCCGAGCCCCATGCTCCATTTGTCCAGGTGCCGACTGCTGGCTAAGCAGTTGTGGAACTACCTTTCCAGGGACATCCATTCCCGTCACCATTTCGTGGTCAGTCGTGATACCTAGGCCTTCGTCCCATTCATTCGTTGCCTTGCGGCTGATAACGATGGGAACTTCATCCGTGGTGACTGACTCGGAATCGCCAAAGAGAGATGAGCTGATCGAGTCCTCCCGACTTGACATCATGGCCGTCCCCAGTCGCCCCGCGAACACGGACGAGCTCGATGTCGGGCTATCTTCAAGACGCGAATTGGCCTTCCGGAGACCCGACGGGACCGGCCGAGACATGGCCAATGATGCACTTTGTCCGGGCGACTCGGGTCTCCACTGACACAATCCCCGGAGGACCTCGGTCAGTTTGGAGGAGCTGATGGGTTTCTCAATCAAAGAATCAAAGTAATGTGGTGCCTGCAGCTCCTTGAGGTACGCCGTGATCGCCACGATTGGCGTATGCGAGTTGGCATTCTTCGTCTCCCGAATCATGCGTGCCACATCTGCTCCGTTGATTTGCGGCAGCTTAAACTCCAGGAAGATAACATCAAACTTGATCTCACTCATCGAGTAGCGAACTGCTTCAGACCCATTAGGGACTGAGATGGTGCGACAGCGAAGCTTTTCAAGAAGCTTCTCCATCACCATCCGCGAAACTGGGTGATCCTCGCAGATTAGCACATCCAGCGGCCGGAAGGTAGGTCCCCCGTCAAAAGCAATTTGGGATAACCGTCGTGAACTCTGTCTGCGCCGTTGAACCCGAAGGAGAGCGTTGTGCTTCTCACCTTCGTTGTCCGATGACGATGGAGACATGTCAAACACCTGGCTCCGACGGTTTCGATGATGCTGCAAGATATCGGAAGTGACCGGACTACCATCTTGAGATTGAGAGCCAACCGTCAAGGATCTCGACCGGCCCGACGAGTTGCTCGATTGCCGTGGCGTTGATACTGACTTCTGCGGCGACAGGGACAAGGGAGCCGGCGCCCCACGACCCTTGACGGGAGATGCACCCACTGTTGTGGCAGCTTTCTGCAGACTTGGCGGCACCTTTGGTATCTCGAAAACTGATGTCGGCTGTAGTGACCCCGCCGATTGATGGGATAGGCTGGACGAATTGCTTGATGCCTTTCTTCGCCCTTCACCGCCTTGGCCTGCCACGAACGACACGAGCAATGGCGAGGAAGGTTGCGATATTCGACTTGGCGATGCGTTCGCATGACCGAAGCCCGACGGTGACTGTGGCCTGTTCTTGGCATTCGATATGGTTCTTTGAATGGGATTCGTCAACACGGGACTGCCTTCTAGTGACGGTGCTGGTGAAATCATGCCTGCAGCTCCTCCAGGACTAACAGTAGCCTGCTTCGTCTGGGCTGCTAATGCCTCCGCTCGCAACTTTTGGATCACATCCTTGTTGGCTTTCTCCAAAACAGGTAGGTTCTTGAACGAGAACGATCCGAAGTCGTCCATAGCGACTGGTTCGCTCAGCCGCCTGGATTTCAAGTCCCGCACGTGAGGCGGGATATGCAGCGGCATCAGTTTCCGGTTCATCGAATTGACCTGCGACCGAACTCGAGAGAGTGCATCGTGTGGTCGGTCAGGATACTCAGAGGCACCTGTAGATGAGGGTGGGGATATTTGATCTTCCATCTCCTCAGCAAATGACTGTAGAACTGCTCCTCTGGCATCGAAATATTCAGTGTCCTCGGGGTTCTCTGGTTGCGGGACAAATTGGGCCTCGTCCTCAAGCAAAGTATCCCAGTTCACTCCTGCAAACCATGGATGATTCCGAATTTCCTCCCCTCCAGACGTAAAGATTTCCTCCCGGTTTGATCCTAACCGCTGTTGAGGCTTCATACATAGTAATTTGTTGATGAGGTCCTTGGCCTCGTCAGATACGGGCTCACATTCAGTCTCATCTGGCCACTGGATCTTACGTGCCAGAATGTTTTCAAAGACATGCTCGGCCTCCCCGGCATGGAAAGGAGGGATTCCGAAGAGAAACTCAAACAGGATGCAGCCCACTGACCACCAATCGCTAGTCTCGTCCTGCTTATCGCCTTTGATTGTCTCGGGAGCCAGGTAATCTGGTGTACCTACGAACCTGCGATTCGTGTCCTCTGGGTCAAATAGAGCCATCGGCGGAGGCATCATCTGGGCTGGAGGAAGCGAGTTCCTTGCGTGACTATCCATGCTCACCCTTGAATTGAGATGAGGAAGCAAATCTGGAGATCCTTGTGTAATGGCATCCTCATCTAATGGTGATTTGATGCTTGGCTGAGATCCCGCTTCGGAGTCATTGAGAGAGAAGGCTGTGAGCATATGCGCAAGTGTCTCGCTTCCACCACTGTCACTTCGGTGACCGCTGGAGATTCGACGAGGCTCTTGGCTGAGGTTGAAGTAAGACGGCTGGACCATACTGCCGACTTCGGGTGTCATCTGTGGTGTCTGGCTCGGAGAGTGAACATGGCCATGCAGGTCGAGAGATGTAGATCGCGAAGATGCAATAGACGTAGAACGGGCAAACGGTCCCTGCTTGAGAAGATCCGGTGTTCCATCTGAGCTCTCATTGTTCAACGCACGCTTTTGTCTTCCCACCAAACCCATGCGAGAAAGTCCAAAATCAGTCAACTTCAGATGACCCTTCTGGTCAATCAAAAGATTGTCCGGCTTCAGATCTCTATGGATGATACCTCTACTGTGGAGATGCTCGACACCTAAGACAACTTCACCAAGATACTTCTTGACCCATTCTTCAGGGAGGCCGCCGAGGACCTTGATAAGCGAAGCGCAATCGCCCCCATTGAGATACTCCATGACAAGATATAGGTAGTCTTTGCTGGAAAATGTCCAGTAAAGTTTTGCCACGAAATCGCTCTCCCCCTGCCACATCATGATAGCGCGTTCAGCTTTAACGTTGCCAACTTGATTCTTTGCAACCATGTCTGCCTTCTTGAGAACTTTGATAGCGAAATACTCGCCAGTGGACTTCTTCTTCGACAGATAGACACTACCGAATGCACCCTTGCTGATTGGCTTTATGATCTCGAAGTCCTTGATCGACGGTTGAGTAGGTCGAGCCTGAGGAGGAGGCTGATTTCCACCAAGGCGCGGCGAAGGTGGCGGCTTCATCACGAAATCCGAAATGGCCGCAGACGACTGCCTTCTATGATGACGGATTGGCATTGGGGCAGGAGAGCTGAAATCACTTCCCGGCAACATGGGCGATGCCTCAGGAGAGCAAATTCCATCTTGGGAAATGGGATAACCTCGGGGTTTAATTCGCAAAGGAGATGCTGGGGGTTGAGGTCGGGAAGGTGATTCTTGGCGCCGTGGCGAAGACGTCCCAGGGAGTATCAGACTTCGTCGATGGCGTCGCCTGGTGCTAGCAGCACGTCTCAGATCGCCAAATTCGGAAATTGGGGATTCTGTTCGAGGTGCATTTCTAGAGGCAACTGATGAGGATCGCAAGCTTCCTTCGCTATCGAGGATATCGCTCTCCAAATAGACTGAATCCCGCCGAGTATCTCGAGCCGGCCCTAGGTTGCTGAGACCACCGAAATGAGATCGTGGTGTTGGGCATTCCTTTGGACTGCTTGACCTTGTCGATGCAATGAATGAAGTTGGTCGGGAGGAGCGATTACGACCTTCCGAGGAAAGATCCATCTGGCGCAACGCTGCCGCCAAGGCAGAAGGGCTATTTAACGGCTCCGAAACGTTCTCTTCCTCGTGGGGTACGTCAGTTGCCTCTTCGTCCTCTGCCTCTTCCTCCGCTTCTTCATACTGCTCCTGAGAGCTGTCGTGTCCTGTAGAATCACTGAGGTCACCAGCAGCTATACGGGCTGTCTTTCTCAAGGCTTCGTCAATGCAATCTTGTACGAGGACAGCAAGCTCAATCCGAATGCGTTCTGCATACTCTATGATTTTCCGATGGCGAAAGACTGCATCAACCTTGGCCTTAGAAACCTTCTCCGTATCAGAACACAAAAGAGCCAAGCCCTGCTCCTGCTCTAGCGTGTTCGTACTTGGAGACTGCCATTGGAGAACTTGTGAGACCCGTGACTCTGACTGAGGCGATTGCGTGCGAACTTCACCATTATTTTGTTGTGTCGAGGACTCCTTGATGGCAGGTGTACTAATTTCGAGGGCTGTATCACAGAGATCCATCAGGAGTTCAACAATACGCGCCTGGGGTCGGCGAATGGCAAATGAGCGCGCTCTATGATGCCCAAAGCCACCTGACCGCTCTCTAGATCGAGGTAGGGAGCTTCCCGGTGAAGACTGAGTCGACGGAGGCGGTCCGATCGGCAGCCCTTTGTATTCCGCCACGGGGGCGGCTGGCTGGTCGCCCGTCATGGAACGACTCTTCCTAGCTTCTAGAGCATCAAGCACCTTGACAATAGAATGGCGATGTTCTGATAAGTTTTCTTGAGCCATTTGAACATCCATCTCAGCACGATGTTCCTGGAGGCATAGATCGGTGTGCTTCTCGAACCACCAACGCGGGATATGGCGCTCGCATATGCGACAGAGAAGCGGCGGGGGTGGAATATGTTGCTCTAAGTCATCCAGGCCAGATTCAGCAAGACTTGTTAGATAACTAGCAAGCACTTCGGCACCCGACCCAAGTGAGTTGACGATGACGCTGGGTAGATCAATCTTGATCTCGCGAGGAATCCATGGGCGTAGCATCCACATTGTCTATGAAGACCATCAGTATCCTGAATCAGTCGACCAAGCCTTGGATATACTTACATGACTCTCACCACCCGAAACAGTGTCATACACCATGATTCCTTGGGCTTCGAGATCCAGTGTTTGCGGTTCTTGGCTTTCGGTACCGCCATCTTCAATGTTATCGGTGGATATTAATTTGGACAGAGGTCCAAGCTGGATAGTGAAGCGTAGTCGGTGGCTCCTGGAGTCATCCTTTTTCATAAACTCGACCACCTCGGCAAAAACGTTCTTGTTGTCGCTGACTATCAAGTCAGAAATGGGGACCCCGTTGACCTTTTCGAATTGGGTGCCAACAATGTCGGTCCAGGAGGGACTGACCCATTTGATAGTTCCGTCCAGGTTCAGGTCCACGATGACATTGAGGGTCTGTTCGGCCGCTTCGCGGAGTTCCTCCCGCTCGTCTCGAATGTCTTGGCTCAGCGATCTCTCCATAGCGGTAGCGGATTGTGCCCGTAGTGAAGAGACAGCAGGAGGAGCCAGTGAGGCTCCGGCCGGGGACTCCATGGCCGTGAGAGCCGTCGGGCCCGGACCAGCTCGGTTCGGTGGTGGTGATCAGGTAGTATGTCGAGCAATCGGGTGGGCAGTTGGCAACAGAGGTAGAGGTGGGGGGACTCGGGGTCTGGCAAGGGCGCCAGAACTACAAATCCGCGAGAGTTGAAGACATGACTGACGATCGCCGGCGAGAGATGTCTCGAGGTGACGTGAGAGGAATTCGGAGAGCGAGCATCGACGAGGGGGGGGGGGACTCTCTGCAACGGGTCGGTCCGAGGACTCGGAGGAAGTGACGAGAGGGCCAGTCCGGGGCCGATTGGCAGCCGGAGAGAGTCGTTGTTTGTAAGGAACCTGTCGACAGCAGTAAAAAAGCGTAGATTGTCTCGATATGGGTCGGCGGTGATCAGTAAGGGAGGGCAGATGAAGAACGGAAGTTCAAAGTTCAGCCCGGGCGCTTCACGAAAGTCGACGGAGCCGTGCTCGCGTTCCTCTCATGATACAATAAGCGGGGGAAGACGGCGCACCAGCCAATCACCGCACACCATCTCCCTTGGTTTAGTCTGCTGAGCAGCTCCTCCAACGCACCCAAGCACCTAAAAGTACCTGAAGCACACTCTTCAGATTTCACGCTTTGAGTCTCTTTTATTAGAACCATGTCATTCTTCCGTCTTTCATGGTGCTGTGCTAATTAGCACGACGGGCATTATTACGCACGCACTCTGTTTGCTTATCGTCCATTCATCCGCTGCTGGTTCTTGGAACACCAGCGAGACGATGGAAGCTCATCCTCTCCCCTCGCTACTTTTTTTTTGGCCTGTCTCAGCCCCCGAGACGCAGCAGCATCTACGCTAATCCCGAACTCTCCTCTTCCCATGACCATCACCCTACGGGTACGGAGGAACCTCCCTTGTGTGCAACTCAACGCCGGCGTCGCGGAGGCGGGCCGGAAGACGGGGCATAAAAGTGTGTGAATGCTTCCTCGATTTCTTCATTCAAAGTGGTGCCGTATGTCTCTCTCCAACGGTTCTGCTTCGTCCACCTCGCTCGAAACTGGCAGTTGGATGCAATCTAGTCAAGCCATGCATCCGCTCTCTCAACGGTGCCGTGCTCTCCGTGCATATATCACTCACAGACCAAGTCGCATGCATTTCAGGTCGACAGACCGTCGTTTGCGGGGGTCTCTCTGACTCACTGTTTCAATGGAGGAAACATTCTCCATCTGCTCCAGATTAATGCCGCCCAATGTTATGTTTTCCCTCTGCCAGGCCTGATTGTCTGCTCCAAGTCCCGTGAGTGCTGCATTGGTGAGCCCATAAAGTCTTTACCCGTTTAGCCCTGCCCCTGACCTCCCTGATTTCTCTGGGCGCAGAACCTCCGGACTCGCAACCCCACATCCACCAGAAATGCCGATGTTTCCTAAAGACCACCCCAACGTCGTATCGTTGGAGATTGTAGACTCGATTCCGTCACATGCTTTGCTCTTTGGGTCATAGTATCTTCGTTATCCCCGGAATAAACATTATGCATTATTCGGCGAATCGACTCACTGCTCTAGCAACCATCTCCTCTAGCTTACCATCCATCCACGAATCTCACCCACCAACAGGGCATCCATGTTGACTATGTCTTAAAAGTCTCTCACCAGCTGACAAATTCTCCAATCCACCAGAATCTCTCTTCTCCCTTTATTAGTACAGTTTCCATCTACTTTTCACTCAACTCCCATTACTACCACTTTATCCCGAGTCATTTCGTCTCTACTCGATTCATCCGCGGAATATCCGTTTTGGGCTGGAGTCTAAAATGGAATTTGAAATACTGAGAATGCCCGCCAAGCTTATCCATGTCGCTGATCCCCATGAGGCTCAGCGTCGTCCATGTGCAGGGCACTTTTTGGAATTCCCTGATGCTGATAAGCAGGTGCGATGATGTATGGCCTCACACGTGCGGCGTATTTCCAAGATGTGGCATTGTGGCGATGAACCCCCTTCGTACATGATAGAACACCTCATTGGCCATGGACGGTGTTTCATGTCCTAGACATTCCTGAAGTCCATAATCTAGTAGCCGACTGAAGCTCATAATCCTGGTGTCGGCGTCAGCCCTGATCCGCTTACGTATGTTTACAGCACGGTTGGTGAACTTGCTTCAGCTGTGCTGGCACAGCTGGGAACAAACCATCTAGCTTCGCATCATTGGCACCCAAGTGCAACTCGCTTCGAAAGAGCTCCAAAATGGCCGGAGATTTAGGGTTGGGATTGTCCAAGCGGGGAACAAGGCGCAGTCGTCTTCGACAAGTATTAGCAGCATCCCATCCCGGCTCGCCGAGCCAGAGCCAGGCCCTGAATAATGGAGAAGTCGGAGTGACTCGGCTAGCTACGATGCCTGATTCGCCTCAATCAAGATGGGCTCTGGAGATTTGAGTTGCTTGCCCTCTTAAAGGCGGCAAAATTTTCGTCTGTCGAATGATGCATCAGGCTTAAAGGGCGATCTTGGAATGAAGCATCACTGTCGAGTCAGAGGGCAGCCAAGTTTCATCAGTAGCAACAACATAACAAAATCAGCCTTGGGCAATTTCCAACTCTGTAATGAGGCGAGAACGAGTTTCATAGGTAATTTGTAGATGATATATCGTTTTGGGAGTGAGAAAGACGAGTTTTTTCTGCTCTTATTTCCATTTCACTTACAGAGACTCTCTCAAGAGCCCTGTGCATGACGACACCCAAATTGCCGAAGTGTACCTCCAGCAGCACGAGCGTAACCCAAAGGGGGCGTGGAGCTCAGCCATTTTGAGGCTGTGAACTTCCGGTGTGGCCGGCGGTAATTATATAGTTGTCTCCCTTACTTCTATGATCTAGATCTTTGTTGCGAATGTTTCAGTTGAGACGTTAGACCTCGCATCAGCATCATTCAAATTCCGGCGAGAACGTTGCCTGAGGTGTTGAGGTATTCACGCTTACGGAATTACCCCACGTTGCCGACTTCGACCGACCTTTCCATTTGTAGATCTCAACTCCAACAACCCCGCTGGCTCTTGTCTTACTCTTCCGATTCTCCTTTCTTCGCGTGTCTCAACGTCTAAACATTGCTTGTCACCCCGTTTCTCTTGCGACACTCAATCTCGTTTCAGATAAATCAAGCGGCGTGTTTCGGCTTGCCGCATGCTTCATCATAGCACCTGCCGGAGACGACCGACCAGATCATACAGCTTGTAGAGCAGCTCACAGGTGATCTACAGCTCCTAAAGCAAGTCCATCGGTAGGTCTCTTGGATCCATCAGGATCACCTCAGTTGTGTCTAATTGCACGTTCGCATTTCACACACGATCTTTTGAGCTTGTAGCTGATCAGCTCACAAGGCGTTGATCAATTGCTTCTAACCGAGCCGTGTGAGCCAACGCTTGTATCTCCACATCCATCCATCCATCAATTCCGCTATCAATGTCCTCATCATTGTCTCCGGACAGATCAGAGGGGGCGGCAGGGACCGTTTCGTCCGACGGTGAGGAGAGGAACGGCTTCTCATCAATCAACCTAGGCTTTCTAAAGGGGCTCACGGAAAAAAAGACAACTCGAGGTAAGATCAAGGCGAACAAATTCAATTATGCCAACGACTAATACCTAGCATCAGATGGCAACCCACCAAAGAAGCGCGGCCCAAAACCCAACAGCAAGCCAGCACTAACAAGACGTCAAGAGCTAAATCGACAAGCCCAACGGTAAGTTTTCCCCGACCGATCAAGGTCGCATCTAACAACTTGACCAACGTCGTAGAACCCATCGTGAGAGAAAAGAGCTGTATATCAAGGCCTTGGAAGAAGAGGTCCTTAGACTCAAGGAAGTATTCGGCAGTGTCTCCGTGGACAAAGAGAGACTCGCCGAAGAGAACAAGCAGCTTAAGGAAGCACTGGCTCAAAATGGGATTCAAGTCTCCAGTCCCGATCAAAGCGTTGGGTTTTCATCGACCGCTAGCATGTCAGGTAGCAACGCTCCTGGGTCCTCTAGCGCCTTCACACCAGACATAGCTTCACACACCACCGCACCTTCAGTGTCCTCGACGAGCCACCCACCCTCAGCCAACCCCCAGCAGTCGATCAACAGCAACCAGTATGGCGATATGACGCAGCAAGCCTCGAATCAGAGCGGCATGGATTATGAGCAGGCGGGCATTGACTTCGTTTTAACGTACGATAACTCCTCCTCGAAGGCCTACATTTCACCTCCCCCACAGTGATTTTCAAGATCACGTCACGAATACTTTAATACAAAACGGCGCGTGGTAATTCGGGTTGCTAACGGTTGCGATTTTATCGAGGGATTCAATAGTCTCGAAAAACCTTGTATGGCCCACCTACCTTGGTTGGTCAACAGAGCCATCGAGACCGGGTGTGATCCTTGTGGTCATGCTCTTATGGCATCCTGTCCTCCACAACCATTTACAGGGTCGGTGTCGGATGTCCCATTCGGCACCACCAACGTTCCTGGTGACCTCACATCGGCCCAGCAAACTTGGGAGCTCTCCAAGAGCGACCTATCGACGTTGTTGGACCTAAGCAAGAAACTAGACCTTGACGGCGAAATCACGCCTGTCATGGCTTGGGGCATGATAATGGGCCATCCGCGGTTCCAAGAACTACAGACTAGCGACTTCCAGAAAGTTGCTGAGGAACTTGTTCGAAAAGTGAGATGTTACGGGTATGTTTTATGCTATGCCATTCGCTTTTCCTGTGCTGACCGGTTCATAGATTTGGCGCTGTGATGGAGGAGTTCGAAGTGCGCGATGCGCTTGAGAATGTGCTCACCTGGAAACCGGAGATGATGGTTTGTTAGCTGGACGATGGTATGTCTGCGTTGCGGGATCTAGATAGGTGATGGGTTTTGTTTTTAGGGTTAGTGACATGATGATACCAGGAGTCGCGGCTTTCAGTACAGTCTTATGCTATGAAGTAATATTTTTCAGGCAAGAGTCTTGGGCACGAGAGGTAGACGTCACCAAAGTGGGTGAAATGGAAGATTGTGCGGCACATCATAGTTTCAATTTGGTGCTGATTTGCTTCACTATCTCTCACACCTCCTAGGCGCTCGACGATTATACCAAGCTTGGAGGTTGATAAGAGCTCGAATCGAGGATTTCATTGAATGTTGCTTTTGCTTTAGTTCATGGAATTAGGCCCTACTGATAAAGTAGGGTTGGTGAAAGTTTACGTGTTTATGGAAACTGGCGATGATCTCCTCCTTCAGCTTGACCTCAAACTACTTCATACTCGCTAGAACGACGAACAGATGTAGTATCCCAGCGCGTATTGACGTTGACCCTCATTTACGCTCGCTCGTAGAGCGTCATAAGGGTGGCCCTTACAGGGATAGAGACAGCTTGGTGTTCACCCTCCTCCTGGGGTTACCTACCCTACATCAATGAGACAGAAAGGCCCGTTTTGACTTGACAGCTGCGTGCAGCTGTCGCCGCGGGGCTTAGTGCGAAGTGTTTTTTCGGTAGACCAGGCCCCACACCCCACCCCACCACAAATTCGTCGTGGATATCCAAATTCTAGCATCACGGCGATAAAGCGCAACTCCTTGTCCTCCCCCACCCAACGCGCAACATCTTCAAAATGGCGGACTCGCTCGACTACGTCAAGATCTGCGAAAGCTGCCCTCCCGGCGACGGCTGGGGCCCACCCGTGACCACCGAGACCACCCTTAATGGCGTTCCCTATGCGCCCTTCTCCAAGGGCGACAAGTTGGGCCGGATGGCTGACTGGACGCAAGAGGGCAAGGACCGAGATCGTGGTGGAAGGCAACAGTACCAGCGCAACTACCGAGGTAGGTTGATACTACATATGCTGGAATTGATTAAGGAATACTCACATATGTGTCTTAGACCAACAAGTCTACGGTGCTAGCCACGCCATCACCTTCAACGCTCCCCCCGCCGAAGACGAGTCCTCATTCTCCGTCGTTAGCAACGCCCGTGACTCTACCAAGACAAGATACGGCCGTGGTGCTGTATTCACCCGTGGCCGCGGCCAGCGAGGCGGCAGAGGTGATGCTCGTGGCGGACGTGGGCAACTCCAGAGAACCACCCCCGGCGACAACCGACGGGGCGGCTATGGAGGCTACGATCGCGGAGGTCGCCAGAACCAGGGTCGTGGTGGCCGCCGCTTTGGCTGGAAGGATTACGACAAGCCTGCTCGCAACCGTGATGCCAGTATCAACATCAAGGCCGAGTGGAAGCTGCTCGAGGAGATCGACTTTAACCGTCTTGCTAAGCTGAACCTGGACACCGACGAGGGCGAGGATATTGACGACTACGGTTTCCTCTACTACTACGACCGCTCCTACGATAAGAACCCCGTCAAGGGTTCCGAGAAGAAACTCACGGCCATCGACCGTGCAGCCTACAACGTCACTACCTCCTCCGACCCCGTCATCCAGGAGCTCGCCGACAAGGATGAGGGAACCATCTTCGCCACCGACAGCATTCTCTCCATGCTCATGTGCTCGCCTCGTTCCGTCTACCCCTGGGACATTGTCGTCGTGCGACAAGGCAACAAGATCTTCCTTGACAAGCGTGATAATGCCACTCTTGACATGGTGACCGTCAACGAGAACGCGGCCGACGCCCCTCTCGATGCTGCGGACGGTAGTAAGGACACCGTCAACCAACCCGCCGCCCTCGCCGAGGAGGCCACCTACATCAACCACAACTTCGCCAATCAGGTCGTTAACGAGAGCGAATCGTCCAAGGTCCAGATGAACCACGGCAACCCATTCTACAACTCCTCCGAAGACACCGACCCTCCTGCCAGCAAGGCCTACAAGTACCGACGCTTCGATCTCTCAACTAACGATGAGGATCCCGTTTACCTTGTGGTGCGAACCGAGGTTGATGCCGTTCAGAAGAACGCCATCAGCGGTGAGGACCAGCTTATTACCATCAAGGCGCTCAATGAGTTCGACAGCAAGGCTCAGGGCAGCGGTGGTGCTCTTGACTGGAGGAGCAAGTTGGTTACCCAGCGTGGCGCTGTTGTTGCTACCGAGATGAAGAACAACAGCTGCAAGCTTGCCAGGTGGACGGTGCAGAGCATCCTGTCCAAGTCCGACGTGATGAAGCTTGGGTATGTCCCCCCCTGAACCCCAACCCCTATAAAACATTGAAGACTAACCCCCCATCCCAGTTTCGTTTCGCGAGTGAACCCCAAGTCCAACGACAAGCACGTCATCCTTGGCGTCATCGGCTGGAAACCCCGCGACTTCGCCAACCAGATGAACCTCTCGCTGTCCAACGGCTGGGGCATCGTGCGCACCATCGCCGACATGTGTCTCAAGAGCGAGAACGAGGACGCCAAGTTCGTCCTCGTCAAGGACCCCAACAAGTCCATCCTGCGTCTGTACGAGGTCCCCACGGGCAGCTTCGACGAGGACGATGATGAGGAGGAGGATGAGGCGCCGGCTGCGGAGGAGCAGTAAGGGGCGGACGGGATCATGGATAGATTGGGCTTGATATTGGAAGCATGAGGCATGAATGGGTTACAGTGTGCTGGCAGAGAGCCCTGGGAACAGGCCCGCGGGTTCTAATGAGTGACAAAAAGCGGATGGGTCTTTCCAGAACCAAACTGTACATTTTGCGGCGCTTTACAGGCTGGTACGAAAAGAGAACATGATTTTCTACCCTGTTGTTTGAACAAGTACTTGTCCGTTGTGAATTCCTTGTGTATTAGCTGACTTTCTTGACCCTCAAACTTCAGTTGATGCATTTAATCCGGGAGGAGCATGACTTAGGGGTTTAGTATTCTCTCCGCCTGACCTGAGCACTGAAACGGGATGGCATTCATGGAAGTAATTTGTGTTGAATATCTGCGTTACATATCTATACTGCTGTTTACACTGGAATCTCTAGTCCTTCTCTCGTTCTGATGCCTTATACTGCCCCCTTCGACTCATCGTTGCCGGGGTTTGTAATGCTCAGCATGAACATTCAAGAGAGTGCCCCAGAATAGACACCAGCTTTGGTCCTAACGCCCGCCGATCGGTCTTATGGAGTGTCTTAAAGGAGGCATCACACCCTGAGAGACCAACTCCTTCTCCTTCTCACTCAACCACTGATATGTCTCCTTGGCCGTGGATAGGTCTAGGCGGAAAGCAGCAGCATAAGTGGCAGCCATCAAAACCTTGAAAGCCCATTCCTCGTTCGAGTGTCTGATTGAGGCGATCCTGCCGTGAAACCAGGCACGAGAGACCTCACTGTGGAAGCAGTCCTGACGAGGCCAGTGGGGAAACTGCTCTTGGGTTTGGCGGGTCTGTTCGATGAGTTCGTCGCGAATTGCTTCAATTATGGGACATGGGTCGGCAGGGTCGTCTCCAGGACGCGTTACGACTGCACTCGGAGGCCGAGGATGTTCATTTGAGGCAACACTTGAGCGAGGAGCTTCATGACCTGAGCTAGAGCTTTCATTTGAGCTTGGACGCCCATTCTGGAGACCGATCTTTCGAACTTGACAGTTCATTTCGTAGGAAGTTGGGGGACCAACTTGTACACGGGGTTCTTGCACATTGTGTTCTTGAGAGTAATGTTTCGTGACCGTTGAGTATGGCTCAGCCTGGCGTTCTCTCTGTTCCTTATCAACCGTGGGACGATTGCCATAAGGATGATAGCGCAATGTTGCTCGATCAGAAGGAAGTCGGTCATTGGACTCTCGACCGGCAACACCTCGCATTCCGATATTCAAAGGCTGGACTTGGTACCAATGTGGGTCTCGAGTAAGTTCCCGCTGTCGAGTTGGGCTTGGTTGTTGTGGAAGATCGGAATGAGGAATATCTCGGAGAGATTGAGGATATTGGCGAGGGCTTGAAGGTAAAGAGCCGCCAAAAGAACCTGCAGGGCTAGGACGAGGAGGAGAAGTAGGGGGAGCCGAAACGGCAGGAAGGTAGCCAGTACGACGAAGAGATCTCTCGAGAGCTGCGGCAGCGGTAGCAACAGGGGAACTGGAAGGACTGGCTCTATCTTGACCATCTTCAGCTTGGCCAGGGGAGGATCCTTGGGGTGTATAGCTGAACCCTCGACCTCGGCGTCCTCTTCTGCCACCTCTTTGCTTACCTCGCCTAGAGCCTGCAACGCCGACCCTTTTCCCTTTTTGCCCTTTCGTCTTTACATGGGCGTCCCAGCTGACCGATTCGTGATCGAGCACATGTTTAGAGTCTTTTTCGAGTCGTCCTTGTATGCAGCAGGTCTGACAGACAGAGAGCTGGCACTCGATACACTTATGGACTGTTCCTCGGCACCGTTTATCGCAGAGGTCGCACTTTGCCATGGGAATCCCTGATGCTTCCCAACCGGAGTGAACACGAGAAGTAGGGAGGGGAGCCGGCGGAGGTGTAGACGGTGAGTTGTGTTGAGGCCTGGTGGCCTCGGGCCGGGTGTTTGGGCTTGTTGGTGCGTCTTCCTGCATTTTGGGCGAGGTAGATGTATTAATCGAAGCAAAGGTTCTTGGGTTGGCTGCCGAGTTATAAGGCCCGTAACACTCGTGGGTTACTGGGCTCAAAGACTGTTGGATGGAGTCCTCCACGCTTTGGAAGAGCTCGTCTTGGTAAGGCCAACCTTCGACGCCGAGGGTGTATATAAGTGTAGATTCAGTGGCACCCACTATCAACTGAAGAGAAATTATATAAAGGAGCTGTGCCAGAAAAGAACACTGTGGAAAGGGACGGAAGTAGTGTAGAAGAAGGATGTGTTATTTCTGTCACAGGATGAATGCTCAATAAGTGATCTAGAGCTCTGTGCTAGCAGTGGAGGCACGCAACAATCAGTAGAAGTCTCTCGAAAGATATATAGAGAAGTTCATGTGCATAGTGGTTGAAAGATTTGAGGAAGAGGAGCACAACCAAGGCTTATTATAAGAAGAAGATGCAGCAAGGTGCCATGCTACTCCAGACAGAATCACTGCTTTGGACGGTTCGAGCCTGTAAAAGGGGATGACGAGGAGCGGATGATGGCGGTGAAGCCAGGACGCCCTTGAATCAGTGCCATTCATCTTGCCGGAAAGAGTGAGCCGCTGTGAGTTGCTGTGACGGAAGTTGAAAAGAGAGTATTGAAAGAGGGAAGAGTGACAGGATCACGAGAGGAGAAAAGTGCTGAGTTTGTATGTAATTGTCTGTCAGGTTGGGCAGGCGTGACGAGGAACGTGACCGAATCATAAGCTTCCTCAACATGTGAAGCCTTCAGCGATATAGGTGTTTGGATAGAAGCCTTGTGTATCGCAAATAATGATTGTGTTTGTGCTGGATGCTTTAATGGAAGCTAGACGTGATTGCCTCTAGGTGAAACTGTGGGAAAAAAAAAAGTCTGTAGTAGCTACGCTTTACCGCCAGGTTGAGTTTGTTAGTTGAAGTTGTCATTGAGGGACAATGACGACTTTACTAAGGTTGTCTTGTCCGATAATGATACTTCCAGATAGGGGCAATATACTTGTAGTAATTCTCACGATAACCTCATTAGACATCAACTACTCTAAGTGTACCAAAGAAGCACATCGGCAACCACCAGATCCCACTAGCAAAGCTTGGCCAAGGTCGCGCCCTAACAATTAGAGCTTCGTCAGCGCCAAACGAGATCCCTTTCCGAGCACTAGCCAATGGCGGCGCCGGCACTGGAGGTCGTTCGGGGAGCAAGGGCAGCCATGATCACCAGCAGGCCCTGTAGCACTCGGAAGGTCGGCACGTCCTCGCCCTTGGCTTGGGTGTTTGGTCAGGCAATGCAAAGCACTTTTGACTCACCGTCGGGCATGGAGAGGCCCATGGCAGGATGGCTAGGGGTAGGTAGACGGTCAGGGTCGAGGCTTGGCTTGATTACTTGAAAGATTGCTTGCTGGTCTGGGTTCGAGGATATGGTCAACTGCTTCTCTAGCAGCATTCAGTAAAAAACGGGAAACTTGGGTTATGGGGGAATGTGATTCCCACTTCATGATGCATCCGGTAACAAGGTTCAAACTCAAAACCTCAGAGTCGTTTCACCATCGCCGCGAGTCTGTTGTGGCTTTGTCGCATTTCAGTGGCCGTCCATCTGGATCACCGGCACGTCAAGCCCGAGCTGCCCCGCTGTTTGGCTGCTACATACAAGCATCCCAAGCCCGAACCGTGAAATTGGAAGCCCCAGAACCTAAGCTCTGGACCCCTCTGGACCTTTGGCCGGACATAGCCACCCACTGCCAATCCCGCGCCTCAATCCACGTCCTCCTCGTACTGCTGAAGCTCCCCCATCTTTCCCTTTTTCCATCCAACACCATCCCACTCACCGCGGTCTGTCTCTCTTGTCGCGTTCATATCTGGGATCGCAATAGCAATTGCAACAGCGCCAACCAAACCATGTCGAACCAGGACTATTATGGGGGCGGTGGTGGCGGCGGCTACCCTCAGCACCCGCAACCTGTAAGTTCGCCTCCATGCTCGACTGCGACTTGCGCTCCTCCTCGCCATCTTCCACCCTCACACTGCGCAACACCACCCACTAACCGCTTCGTCTCCCCTAGTCCTACGGTCCCCCCCCCGGCCAATATGGTCCGCAAGGTCAATACTACGGCCCTCCTCCGGGCCAGCCCCAGATGCAGTACCAGCAAGGCCCTCCGCCGCAAGGTCACCAGGGCGGCGGCGGCGGTGGAAAGGGCGGCGGCAACTGCTTGACAGCCTGTCTAGCCGCCCTTTGCTGTTGCTGCGTGGCTGAAGAGGCGTGCGAATGCTGGTACGTAAATGGCTACAGGAAAACTCTTGACGTTACCCAGATCTACCCCCGTACATCTTATAGCTAACTTGTAACTTGTGCTTAGTTTCGAGTGCTGTGAATGCTTCTTCTAATGATTTGGAGACGAAGAGAACCGAAGCGATGGGATGTATATCAGGCTGGACACGACGTGACTTAAACCACCACAATACCGATCGATCAAGACGTGGACGTAAAGAACCTTGGAGCATGAAATTGGGACTAGTGGAGGAGTGGTCAGTATAATATCATGGAGGAGGCTCCTACCGACGAGAGTCGTATCATCAGGCTCATTTTTTTTTGTCTATAAACTCATGTTAAGATTCCTGTATTGCTGCTTTGGACATGGACATCACGGAGGGGCCCGTTGCATGGGGAATAGCTTGCTTGCTTGCTTTTTAATAACACCATAGCTACAACTTTTTTCTCCCAACTTGAAATGCCCTGCATCTCCCCATCTTCAAGCCTACGAGTCTAACTGCACGTAGTTGGCAGGGAAGAGCCCCGAATTTCCACGGTAGTGTCCAAACCACCAATCCTCGTCGGGGAACTCCAGGTTCGTAATCTTGGCGTCTTCGGGAAAGCTTAGTTCTGTCGTCGGAAGTTAGCACTTGTCCCACGTCCACTCTTCCCTGGACGTATTGGAGCCTACCGTTGTCTTCTGCAGCCTCATAGTCGTACAGAGCTGTGGCCGTGGGGCCGTCAGCCGCCGCCGCTCCCCCCGGAGGAGCCTGGGCCGGAGTGGGCTCCGCAGCTGCTGGGGCGGGAGGTGGCGCCGGAGCCGGAGCAGACTCCTCATCAGCCCCGTCTTCGACGATCTCAACATAATTGCTGGGGAATAAGCCACTCTCGCCCCTGGAGTTGGTGCCCATCCACCAATCCTCGTCCACCATATCAATGTTGGTCACGAGCTGACCCTCGACCAGATCAATCTCGTTGTCCTCGGCTTTTTCGTAGTCGTACTGGACCACCGCCTTATGGCCCCCTTGGACTTGCTGACCTGCCTGTACCTGCTCGGGCTCAAAGTTCTGCTCTGCAACGGCGCCAGCGGCACGCCGGCCAACATCATCATCGTCCTGCAGGTCTTCCTCCTTCGGGACGTCGATCTGACTAGGAGGAAGTGGTGGAGGTGCTCGTTCCTCCTCAGGGGTCTCGAGGGGAGGCTCTGGGCCGCGGCTGACAGGAACAGCAATGCGAACAGGAGATGGGGATCGCGCAGGTTTGGGAGATGGTTCTCGCTCCGCATGAGTCTGGTAAGCCGTGGGATCCTCTTCCTCTTCCTCTTCCTGAGGAGCGGCTGGTCGGCTGGGGAGACCTGGCAACTGGAAGCCACCAGATGGCCTGGAGTTGTCAGGAACGGGAGGTGGTGGGCTAGGCTCGTCATCATAGATACCTCGAGATGCGGAGGGAGGAGCTGGTGCACCGATGGGGGCGGTATTCTTGAAACGATCTCGCAACGCAGATACACCGCCAGCCGGGGAGGTTGGTGCTTCGTCCTCGACACTCCGGGTGGCTTCGCCAGTGTTTTCCCGACTGACTTCTCCAGGAATAGAACGGCCAGTTGCAGTGGTTTGAACGGGCGCCCAACTCTTTCCACTGTACCCGCTCTTCCATTCACTACCACTCTTCTGGGCTGTAACAGGTGGTGTGGATGTAGACGGGCCGGGACTGGGGACAGCTCCGCCACTCTCTCTCGCCTTCTTCTCAGCCCACAGCTGAGCTGGAGTCTTACCACCTTGGTCGGCGAAGGTACGGCTGGCGGCTCCAACAGGGGCAGCCGTGGGGGGAGCAGGGGATGAACCAAAGCCCACTCCGCCAGGCGTAGGTGCCTTGGTGCCTGTAAAGGTCGATGCTCCTCCGAACTTGTTGGCCACCTTTGGCTTTGGAAGCGACGTCAAACGCTCTGACTGAGTGGGTTGGGAAAAGGCAGCTTTCCTCTCAGCGAGGGGCTTCGGCGGTTCGGGCTCTGAAGACTCCTCCGCAGGCTTCTGTGCCCTGGCTCTGATCGCAGCGATGTCGACCTTGCCAACTGGCTCGTAGGCTCCCTTGACAGGAGCCGGTCTATCGTCCTCGGCCTTCTGAGCTTGTGCACGGATAGCCGCGATGTCGACCTTTCCGATAGGTTGATATCCACCCTTCACCACATGACTGGGTGTATCGTCGTGCTTCGGTAGTGCGTTGTAACTTGTAGGCCCTGAGCTCTGCTTGGTAAGGTCGGCCATGTTCACCTTTGTAGGCTTGTACGCAGAATCAACCTTTTCGAGCTGGGTTCTGGTGACTGGAGGAGCATCGGCACCCCAGCCATCCTGATCGACATTCTCGTCTCGCTTTGATCGGGCAGCGACAAGAGGGTTGACAGCACGGCTCGAGGTAGTCGGAGTGAAGACGGGCTTCGATTTCACCGGCGGTGGTGCAGCAGCACGAGTGTCTCCAGAGCCTCCTGCGGAGTACTTGGCGCCGGAGGCGTCGGCAACTTTTCGCATAATCGCATCTGGCTCGAGGTCGCTGTCGGAACGAGCAGTAATCTGGACGTGGTATCCGTGAAGGATCTTAGAAACTGCATTTAAGTGGCTGGTGAAGTAACCCTTGGTTCGCTCAGGCACACCCCCTCCACACCAAGCAATCAAGACACACTTGGGGAGTCCGCTGTTGGGATCCTTAACCTTGACGAAGGCGAATTGAATGCGACCCTCATTGAAGTCTTCGATCAGGTCAGCAAGTTCGCCATCTGTGATCAAGTTAGCGAGACTGAACAGGGCGGAAACTTGCATCATCTCCCATACCGCCGGTTTCTTGAACTTTAAGGATGCTCTCTTTGGCTCCGCTATCTTGAAACGCATTTAGGAGAGGTGCTTGCACCGAGAATAGAGCCCATTGCGCATAGGTTGGAGAGCTAGAGGACGGGGGAGGTCCGTTGACGACGCCAGCGTAGCTGCTTTTTATGGAAGGGCCGTTTATCGACAAATTCAGGGACGCCATCGTGGTGTGTCGTGGAGGATGACAGGTAAGATGACAAGTTTGGACAACGGCCGATTGGGTGACGTTTACTCTTGGTTGCTGCGGCGAGCAGCTCGACAAAGGGGCTGCAGCGGAGCTTCGGAGACGATAATAATAATGACAGGAAGCGAGTATAGAGGTCAAGAGAGCTGGACAAGGTTTCCAAGCCGCCGGAAGAGCACAGCTTATGGAGGAGTTGCTGTCCGTTGGAAGTTGGCAGTGTGGCTGATGATGTAGCTTCGTACGTCTCCTGCATGTTAGGTGCCTACCTCCGTGCCATCGGGGCGGGGTGAGCTGAACCTTCTTAGTTGCATACGTCAGCTTCGAGGCTGCTAATGCTGCTGACCGTGGTGAATGCATCTATCGGGGCTACCGGTCGCATGGACCGAAGCCAAAATGACGCAAGCGCGACAGAGCCCCTCCGATGCTACTGCCCCGCCAAAATTCGAACATTCTAACTCTCTCACAGGGCAGATCGACGGGTTGCCATCCAACTGTTACTCAGCCTTCTCAGCCTCCTTCACAAACACCGATACCATGTCGACGATAACCGAAGTTACCAGCATCTCTCAGTGGGAGGAGTTGTTGAAGTCGGTTCCTTCTACAACTCTCGTCATCATCTCCTTCCATGCACCATGGGCCGCTCCCTGCGCCCAGATGGCGACAGTCCTGTCGACCCTTGCCTCCGAGTATCCAGCGACCGAACCGCCAACCACAAAGTGGGTGTCTATCAACGCCGAGGACCTTAGCGATATCAGCGAAGCCTACGATGTGACTGCCGTGCCATTCCTGGTTTTATTGAGAAATGGCCAGGTCGTCGAGACTGTTAGTGGCAGCAGCGCCCTGAAGGTCCGAACCGCGATCGAACTTCACGCCCAGAAGTCGGCCTCCGGAGAACCGAGCGACGCCGCTCCCAATGGTTTGGACATCGACAGCGCACCGGCCGAGGAACAGGATCCCGAGAAGAAGAAGGAGGAGTTGTTCAAGCGCCTTGCAGACCTGGTCAAGGCTGCTCCGGTCATGTTGTTCATGAAGGGCACGCCTAGTTCGCCACAATGCGGGTTCTCGCGCCAGATGGTTGGTCTTCTGAGGGAGAATTCTGTCAAGTATGGATTCTTCAACATTTTGGCCGACGATGAAGTCAGGCAGGGTCTCAAGGAATATGCGGAATGGCCGACGTACCCCCAGCTCTGGATTGATGGCGAGCTGGTTGGTGGGTTGGACATTGTAAGTGACCACGATGATGAGGAGAGACGCATTCAACTGACACTCTACAGGTCAAGGAGGAAATGGGCAATAACGCCGAGTTTCTCAAGCCATACAGTGTTAGCGGAACGGCCGATGCAGCGGCCTGAATGCGAGTGTTTACAAAGACTTCCAACGCGCAAATCTAACGATGTGAAGAGTAATAGTGATGGCCGGTTTCAAGGCATTTGGCTGTGCGATACCAATTCAACTCTTCTTGATGCCTTAAGAGCTTGAAAGCCTAGCCAGATCCTACGAGCCGGCAATGACGGAATTGATCATATTAGAGACTCGGGTGGTGAGGCTCATGCTACATTAGTCGCGGGGAGGAGTGGACGTGTTTGGGACCGAATCGGGACAAGGTGGTTGAAGAAGACTTTTGCATGAGATTGCACCAACCAACAGGCGTTGCATCTGCATTTGTCTCTTCGCGGTGGTTCGACTTGTGCGGCCCTGCTGAGATACTGTACATGCAGCTCACCGACTTAAATTGTTCGATGTCGCAAACAATCAAGGTGGCAGGTGAATTCAAGTAGCAAGGATGTACTGTAACGCCATGTGCAAATGCCATTGGCTCCTGCGAGTCTTGCTTGGTGATGCTGAGTCGTGAGACAAAGTGCTAGTCCCAAGAGCTTCTAAATGATTGATGTGGGGTGACGATTTGACAAGCGCTGACAAATTGGGGGATGATCCGGACTGCACTAAGAGCTGCTGATGACGGATGAGTCACAGATGCAGAGCCAGGGGGGGTAAATGTCCGTTCAAGCCGTCGTAACCCATTTCTCCCAATTTGACGATAGCTTAGCTCAGCCACGCACTGCAACATCGAGATTGGTGATGCTTATTAGTCGCGATCCATGGACGTGAGAAGAGCAACCAAAGCCTCAATTGCGAATATCCTCCGCCGGAGACGGCGGGCATAGTTCTTGGCGGGAGATGTCTCGGTAAGTTCAGGCTCGCGCGGGGGAGCAAGTCCGAGTGAAAGAGAAGCCGTTGGCATATTAGTAGGCGGATCGAGCCACCTGAAGCAAGCCTCGATCCAAATAGAAAGTAACCGTAAAGTTAGAGACCAAGTAGTTGGTCCAATATCAAACATCTACAGTGAGTGCCACAGGCAATGTTGCAAGGGTCGCTCCATCAGGCACGGAGAGACTGACGTACCATCTCCGGCAGGGGTGGTCCGTGGGCTGCGAAGAGCCTAGGACCACCCTCTGTTGGCGACAGCCGTGGCCCCGTCTTGTGCATCAACCCCCCACCATCGTAGATATAGGTCACCTCCAAGTCCGGCGTTAATAAGGCTGACGTTTAAGACTAAACTCTTGCAAATCCCATTTTCCTCCCTACGGAATCCCCGATTCTCCTCACCACCAACGATTACCATACGGTGTTCGGCGATTGGTAAGGCCTTTGAAACGCCTTCGCGTCACATCCGTCACCATCATCTCATGCTGAGCGATCCTGTACCTACGCCGAACGTCGTTCCCTTGCATGCCATCGCGCGTCAACCCTGGTCCCGCGCAAGCCGTCTTTGATCGAGACGCCTGTCGCATACCGCATATCGCGGGCTGAGGGATATCTCGAAATAGAGTCTTCGGGTTACGAATGATTGCAGCGCATCCTTAGGGCCTTCTGTACCTACTGAGGTACCAACTGCTTGCGCTGGGTATCAATATTTTCGACGAGAACCAACGAGAGAACTTCTCAGAAGAAAGAGAAGGTTCTCGACATTGCGATCAGGAGTTGATCCATACATACGACCTTGGGGTATTTGGAATATCAGAGGCGAAACCAGACCGCCACGGACTCGGTCAAAGGGTCTTCATCCGGTTGTCTGCACCTGAGGGGCCTCATCTTCCGGCATCTGACCCCACCAGATCCGACTAGAGGTCCTCGTTTTTACATCGAGGCGTCCAGTCCTTGATATATCTTGACGTCGGCTCCCCGGAGCTGGCGTCCATCACCAATCGACACCCTCGTATACCCCTCGTCGACCTAAACTCCGAATCATCTCGTCAGCTGAGACACATCGTCTCGCAGCCCCTTTTCCTATCACAATGACTCCTACACCTCCATCGACCAACTCTTCCACAGGAGCTCGTTCCCCTGAGGAGCAGTTCCGGGTTGTCAGAAAGAGGAATCGTGTCCCGCTTAGCTGCTATCCTTGCAGGACACGAAAGTAAGTGACCCTGAATATGACGCCACTCATGCTCTTGCTAACTTAATTCACAGATTGTAAGAAGAGGAGCACATTAGCCTACTATGACTTTGGCTAACTTTGATTTAGAAAATGTGATAGGAATCACCCTTGCAGTAACTGTACGAAGCGTGAGGGCATGGACACATCATCCTGCTCTTACGCTACGCCAGCTACTCGCAAGAAGAATCAAAGTCAAGGAGAATCAAGTCCTGATGACATGCAGAATCGTATTGACCGTTTAGAAGGCTTAGTTTTATCTTTAATGCACGGGGGCGCCAATGTAGATGCAGCAACCGCGGCCGCTGCCGGAGCAGCATCACAGTCCATCACCGATAGCGGATCATCAGCCAAAGCCGGACAGGAAGACGAAGCCGCCATGGCCGAAGACGATAGCGAAAACGAGGATTCTCTGGCCACATCCCTGGGATTCTTGAAAGTCGACACTGACAAGGGCAAATCCATGTACATTGGCCAGGAGCATTGGCACACCATCTTGGCAGATATTTCCGAGGTTAAAAATTACTTCAACTCACATAAGAAAGAATTGGAAACGAGTTATGAGCGGGTAAGATCATCGAAGCCTATGCAGGCTCGGGAGGGACCGACTCTATTGCTGGGCGCCGTTCCCGCCTCGGAGATCGAGTTGCGGTCTGAGCTGCCGCCAAAGACGGCGGTCCTCACCCTCTGCAGTCGATATTTTAACTCAATGGATAACGCCGTTAATATCATTCACGGACCGACGTTTCAACAACAACTCCGGAATCACTGGCAGGATCCTTCTAAGACGCCAGTCATGTGGTTAGGCTTGCTGTACTCAGTGCTGTGTCTTGCAATGCTGAGCTACCACAAGGTCGGAGATGAACCGCCGGAGTGGAAGGGCCGCGCCCTAGATTTGGCTAATGAGTACCGCTTGAGGACGGTGCAGTGCCTAATCAAGTCAGATTATACCAAACCAGTGGAGTATACTGTTGAGACCATGATCCTATACGTCTTCGGGGAGTACTCGTCCCGATGGGATGCGGATCTTGGTTTGTGGCTGATAGTGTCTTTGATCACGAGAATTGCCTTCCGTATGGGGTACCACCGCGATTCGAAGTGGTTCCCCTCCATTACTCCTTTCCAAGCTGTAAGTTAACCCCGCTATCAGGCATCGCTAAGATGGTGCTCTGAGCGATCTCTCTTGATGATGTCTAACTTCTGTATAGGAGATGAGACGACGCACCTGGGCGCTTGTTCGCATGTCAGATGTTATCTTCTCACATCAAGTCTCGTTGCCTAGCATGATTTACGAGCATGATTGCGACACACAACTACCGAATAATATTTTTGACGATGAGTTTTATCCCAGTATCAAGGCTCTGCCGCCTTCTCGGCCCCAAACGGAGCCGACTCCGATCGCATATATGATCGCAAAGTCGCGACTCTGCAACGAATTGGGGAATATTCTCCAAGCTACCAACCGAGTAGGCAAGCATGTGCCTTATGATGAAATCATTAGATTTGATGCGAAGCTGCGCCAGGTCATGCAGGAACTGCCACCCCATCTGAAGCTGACCTCATTGGAGGGCTCCCATGACCCCGTCACGTTGATCATCGCCAGATTCAACGTTGACATTTTATACCAGAAGATTCTCTGTCTGCTTCACCGGAAATACCTACCGAGGGCGAGGCAGAACTCGAGATATGCGCACTCACGGCGAAGTGCCATCGAAGCGTCATTAAGTGCTCTAGGACATCTTGCGGTTCTGCACAAGGAATCACAGGCCAATGGCAGACTTCGTTCTGTCAGTTGGTACGTGAAGTCCATTGCGACTAAGGATTTCATTTTGCCAGCTATGCTTGTCATACTGGACTTACATTTCGACAACATTGCGGCGCAAACAATGGCCCAGCCGGACAACGAAGGTGCTTTCTTGTGGACACAAGAGCAGCGGTCAAAGATGATTGGCGCTCTAGAGGATGCTAGAGAAATCTGGAAAACTCTTGCGGATACATCCATGGAAGCATTCAAAGCAACAAAGATCATCGAGATCATGTTGGAGAAGATCAGAAACCCGCTACCCGACGGCGAATCTCTGCCCATGTCACAAACAGAAACAATGTCGGACGTGACAGCTGCCATGAATATAGACGCCTCACCGGCCCTCACCCAAGGCCTTGTTTCTCCAGACGCCATGGGCCAGTTCAATGCCGGTATCAATCCGTTCTCGACTCCTAATACTGGCGCATTCATGGGTATGGACTTCGGCATACCCGCTCCAGATGCTCCGGATTTCCAAGCGGATGCGTTCGCGGCTCCTGGTATAGGTTCTCCATTGTCCATGTTTACAAGTATGAGCACTGGCCCTAGCACTGTAGCCGATCTAACTACGAACTTCGATTGGGTAAGCCCACTCAAGAATAACGACCCTTGCTGACACTAGCTAACGATCTGAGTAGAGCGCATTCGAGAATTACACTCAGGTAGCTAACTGGGGAGCTGATCAGAGCTTCCAGATCTACGGCGCTGGGCAAGACCAATCCTCTCCAGAGCAAGATTCACAGAGAAGTGGTAGTCACGGTGGGGGAGGTTTAGGGGGCGGAGGGGGAACCGGGGGAGGAGGAGGGGGAATGAACATGTAGTGAAAATGGATCTTGATCTTGTATAATATGGATGGATCTATGGCTCGTGTTCGACACGTGATCCTGGATAAGCGAAATGGAAAATACTCAACCACTCACTCCTATTAAGTTTGATTCATATTCTAGCTCCATGCCCGCTGTCTATACTTCGTATGTGAAAGACGAGGTCGTTCTAGCGAGCGGCTTACGTCATATCCGTGTCCTGGAATTGACGGTTATAGGTGGGGCGCTCCTCATCTTTTCCAATTGCAAGCAGCCTTTATCGATTGCGACAACTCAACTTTCAACTTCCTATCTCCCACAACCTTATCCTATCACAATTCCGTCCCACGTTGTCGCAAAGCAATACTCAGAGCATGAATAATACAAAGGACACGCCTGCCTTTGTATTCTTTGTCTCCTCTCTTCCTCATGATCCCTTAAGATCCGTCGTCGCGTCACCCAAACCCTGACAAGTGTTACTTCCCATGCTTGCGCCTAGACGCAACCACTCACCATTCCCTTTTCTTCCTGTTATCTTGCTCAATCAGTGTCGCATTGCTGCGACGCAATGAGTGCTACTGATATGGGGGCCGTAGCCGGCTCTGCGCAGGGCCCAATACTCACGCATAATCCACAGACGAACGAAAGAGCCTCAAGTGCCGACATGGACATGGCCGGAGATTCGGATTATGAACCAACCTTGGACGATCCTGTTGTCGCCTTGCCAAATGATACCAGGAACCCCGATGGCACACCCAGCAAGAAGCGCAAATCGCCAGGCCACACGTCTCCGATCGAACCTGATAATACGAAGAAAGTAAAAACACATGAGGATAAACCAGGAGGCTCAAAGGCTGCCCAAGTTTTTGAGACGGATAGGGCGAAGCAACTCCCAGCGGAGATATGGCATCATATCTTCACCTACCTTCCTCCCAAAGATCTGGGTCGTTTGTTGACTATGAACAAACTATTTCACATCTACCTCAGCCCTTCTCCTGTTGCCAGCCCTCCAAGTTGCTCTTCTACCTCGCATTGTATCCTATCCGCCTTAAAGCCTGAGGCCATATGGCAAGCTTCAAGGCGTCTCTGGTGGCCTCGTATGCCCGCCCCCTTGAAGGGCAAGTCAGAATATGATATGTGGCGTCTTGCCTGCTCCCTATCGTGCCAGTTTTGCTCTACCAGGGATGACTTGCTATTGTCCGCAGGAGGAGATCATTGGCATCGTGGTCCAGGCGCCAAGGGCGTCTCGCCTGTTTTCCCATTCTCTGTTGCATGTTGTGGAAACTGCCTCGCTAATAAGAGCACCAAGGTATGTTTCCCCAGCTACCCAAACGCCACCAACTCACCCTCGATATAGGATCTTGACGTGTTATTATCGTCCACGATCCCCTCAGCATTGCTGCCTGCTCTCCCAGTGGTGTTCTTGACTGACCAACTTCATATTATACCGCCTCAACTTATGCAGACTGGAACGATCCCCCCTCAGATCCAAGTGACTAAAGTTTTCTGGCCGGACCATCTTGAGCAGATCAAGTCGGAGTTTGAAGGCGTCAAACTACTAGGGCCCGCTGCCGCCGAGGAATGGCTCAAGGGTCTGGAAATCCGTGGCAAGAAGGCGTTGACTGACGCCTCCCGCTGGGAGAAATGGTACCTATCTGGGGGAGTACATCGAATGAGGACATGGAAAAGCTTAGTTCCACCCCCTCCCGACGAGGATGATGAGGCAGACCAACCTGGAGCGTTATTCACAACCCCAATCTTGGTCCAGCCTTTGGAGAAACGACCTCAAGCGCAAACTTATACCCAGAATCAGCCTCAGGCTGTTGGCAATAACGTAATTCCAGGACTTCCATCGAGAACAGAAACAACCAACCCTCCGCCTCGTCCTCTAGGACAACAGAAGAGAACCAAGGAAGAGGTTGCCGAGCTGAAATCTAAGAGACGGGCAGAGATTGAGCGTCGTGCACTGCTCCTCGACCCTCCCCTTACTGCAGAAGTTCTTGCTCATATTCCTTCTTTCCAGGCAGCCTTACAAATCACTACACCCCTTGATGAGAATGCATGGGATATTTTGAAGCCACGACTTCTCGCGCAGAGACAGGAAGCCGAGTATAGAGTGAGGCAGAGCAAAAGAAGTACTCTTCCTCTTCAGGAAAGACAAGGAACCGCACAAATTGAGTCGGAGACTAGCAGAGAAACAAAAGCCGTCACTGACGAGGAATGGGACGAAGCTCAAGGGGCTTTGCGTGCTCGTATTTCAGGCTACGCGGATGAGATCATTAGCGAAGGTTGGGGTGACGGTGAGAAGGTGACGAGGAAGAACAGCCCGCTGTTCGCTGCTGAGGTTCTCTTATACATTCGTAAGAGGTTCTATGCTGAAGTTGCAAAGGACGCTGCAGCCGCTATAGCCGCTGGCAAGAAACCAGTCGTTGACCCTCCACAAGGCCCATGGACTCAGAAATTGACGTTGGAAAATATGAAATGGGTCTTCCATTTCAAAATCAAGCCGATCACAGACTCTTACCGCAAAGACCTCTTCCTCTGCAATGACTGCGAAGTCGCTTCCAAATTTTACGGGCTTGAGGCGGTCGTCCAGCATTACGCAGCTAAGCATACAACAGCTCTGAGTGTTGGTAGTATCGTCGTCTATTGGAGGACAGAATGGCCAGAGAAGCCTCCTTTCAGTCCGGATCCGCGACTTCCAGAACCTCCGGACTTCGCTCCGCAGCCGAGCTACCAACCCTCCAAGGGGGCTCAGCCTCACCCTGGACCCGCTGAATATCAGTCTGCGGCGCTACCCGTATATCCAAGTCCAGTTTACGGAGCGCCTCCACCCCCCTATGGCTATGGACCGCAGACACCTTTTCCCTATGGGTTGGCACCATATGGAACATATCCTCCTCAACCCTACATCCAAGACGCGCACTATCCGCCATACCCAGCAAGACCGCCTTATGTGCCTTCAACCCACCCGAGCGAGCAACAAGCCGGGTATGCGGACCATATTACACCGACACCTCATGTTTTCAATGGATCATACCCTAATCTCCAGGGTCGTTATGAAAACAACCAACCCGACAGCGCGTTCAAGATTCGGCTTGATACCATGGCTGATGCCGCGAAGGGGACGTGGCTTAAGGTTGTGAACGTAAAATACCTTCCCGCACCCGTCAAGGTTTGCGTTGTCATTCATTACATCGCGAAGAGGTTTCAACAGCAATATAACTCAGCCCCACCGCTGACGATGTTCATCGACGGGTTATCAAATCATCAAGGAATACGACCTATCCGAAACACTAAAGGACTGGCTTGCAAGGCTTGTTCGATTAGCCAAACCGCAAATTCTGAGTCTGGGACCCTTTCGCTTCCACAATTAGCCAACCACTTCAACAATGAACACATTGAAGCCTTAGCATCTCGGGGGCTCCAGCCTATGGATTGGCGCACGGATATGGTGTTGATGCCTGAGCTGTCAATCTTGCAAGGACTAAGGAAGCCTTTGGAGAGTAATAGACCAGCCTATGAAGTGGTTGCTGATACGCTACCATGGGCTTTTGAAGGTCCAGAGCCAGATTCTAGAGCCGAGAGACAATCTTGGCCTTCCAGAGCCAATGATTTCACGCCAAATGAAACGGCCCATGAGATACATGAACGCTACCCAACTACAGGCTCCGACGACTACGAACCGCGACTGAGTGAGGCTGAGATCTCCAGGGCTGACAAAAGGACACCTGGGCCTCCGGCCCCCCCGTACACCCAGCCTGAGCGTCCACGGGAACTAGACGTTCCAAGTCGAGGAACACCACATCATAATCCTCCGTACAACGATGATCGCCCGAATATACCGCATCTCCAACCCGCTAGTGCCGTGTATAGTCAAAGTGAGATGCGTAGTAATGGGCGACAGCGGAGACCTCTTCGGCCAAATCACAGCCATGATCTTCCTCCCTCGGATCGCTACCCAGATTCAGAAATGGAGCTGCTTGGCCCAATATCTGGACGAGCCGAACTAATAGCACCGCCTCTCTCAAACCTAGACGAAAGCTATGCGCGTCCTGGGTCGGCTCCGGGCCAACATAGATCAGTTTTAAGGGGCGATATTGAAGCCGAACGTCGAGATAGCCAAGGTCCTGGGTACTCTGCAAGAGAACATGGTCTTCGTGAGGGTGCGGCTCCTACGAGAAGAGGGGAACCTAATTCTAGAGAATTCGAAAGGGCAGCTGGAGGCGCTATCCCTAAGCCAACAGCTACATCACCTCAGGACGCAGCGTCCGGGCTCCTCGATGCCCTCGAATCCCACCTGGAGCGAGCGCAAGATAATGTCATTTACGTCGATCCATCAGGTCGAGAGCTCCGCAAAACAGCCCACGGCACGTACGTTTACGTTGACGACCCTGTTCCGGAACCACCTCCACACCCAATTCCACCGAGATACGAGTCTTATCCTGAGCGTCTCTATCCAGAACGAAGCCCACCAAGATACGACCCACCATACCGATCCGGAGCCGAACGGCCTCTTCAGCGCGTCTATTATGATGAGCCTCAAGGTGAAGCGTACGAGCTTGTAGAGGTGCGAGACCCGCAAGGGGATTACTACATCAAGCGCCCGATCCGGCGGAATGACAGGAATTACTACCCCGCTGAGCCTCAGCCGGCTCCTAGGGAGGTAGGCGTCTATCCCCCCTATAGACATCTAGACAGGCAGCCACCGACGGCACGAGATCCTGTTTACGCTGTTGACCCTCATACCGCGTCGATGGCACGGAATAGGCCGCCGTCTAGACACGCGTATGAGGAATATGATCCGAAATACCCGGCAGCAGGTGGAGGAGCAGGTCATGGGCCTAGTAGGCATTGAGATACCAGGAGGCATTATCATTCGTCATTTAGCAAGCATGAGCATATTTGGAGTTATGTCTAGCCATTAGGCTGAAGGGGTATTGGGTCATGTAAAATAGAGTACTACAATTCACACCAGAAGACTTCACTGTCTGTTAACACCACACACCCCGTCCTTGAACAAAGAATAAACCATGGAGTAAGCTTTATCCTCAGTGATTGACCGACAATCCCAACCATGCCTTCGATTGTGGTATGAGTCCTATAACGATAGTGACAATTGCCTCTTCTCGATATCCAGAGCACCCCCACCCCCCCGTTTTGCCCCACCTCCTCATCCGCACGATAGATGCCGAAGAGGGCGGGTTCAGGCTCCTGGCCGATATGTTTGATATCACCGTGATGTATTCGCTTGATGGCCGTAGTGCAAATGTCAACCCAAAAGCAGGGAGAGTGCCAGGAGGCATCGTCAGGAAGAAGTAATGCATTATTCTACTATTCACAATTCAATAGACAATACTGGGAGGTAGCGCAAGAAATACATTGTATTCTGAGAATGTTTCAGGACGACGAGCCGAGATGTTGGTCTTACATACAAGCCGCCCCCAAGTCTGAGTGGCAATCCGATGCCGAAGGGGTGGTGTTGTTGGTGTGGTGTACAAATAAACAAAAGTTTACAGCGTAATCGGACGACGCCCGGCGCAGCTCCGTCCCTCAAGAAATTCGATCAATCGTCTGCCCACCCATTGTCATATCCCGGTCTAGCCCATGACGCCCGTTACTGCTGTTTTCCCGCTTGGCCCTGATCATGAGTAGTTGTGTGGTTGAGTATGGATCTGGAGGCATTCTACAGCACCTCGCCGATGATCTTGGCTGCTTCTCTGTATGTCTGGAGCAGTCTCTCGCACTTCTCGCGCTCCTTCTTGACGGTGTCGTCTTCGTATAGTAGCTCCTCAAACAAGGTCTCTTTGTACAGCTCGCTCACTAATCGGTTTTGCACAACGTCCTTGCAGTGGTTGACCAGAAGGTGCATGACGGCCTTGGGGACCTGGTCAGCGATAGACTCGCGGACAATGTTGAAGTAGGAGGAGATGAGTGCTCTGATCAGTTCCGTCTCCATAGCCTCGCGTTCAGTCATGGCTGGTTCATTGGATTCGCCCTGTGAAATCATTAGCAACGCACCTAAAGACAAAGAAGTATCCGGTGCTTCACATACGAGATGCGAAGCCAGACCATAGCTCTTGCCGGCAAAGTCATCATCCTGATCCCGGGCTGTCGCCGGTCGATGAATAACCCTGTCTTCTCGACGAGCAGTCTGAAACTGAGATTCCGAGCCATGGCTCATGTGTCTACCGTTGGTAGTAGGGCTAGTCATAGACCCGCCGATTGTTTGGCCTTCCTTGCCAAAGAAGTAGTTCAGGAAAGAATCCCTGGCACCACCCAGCCCTTGTTGGTTAAACCTGGATGGCGATGCTGATCGGAGGCCATTCAAGGTTGAAGAGTTCATGGCTGCAGCAAGGCTGCCAGCGCCGTTTTCCCTGATCCCGGGTGAAAGGCTACGAGGGGGCTTCGTAATCTTGGTTCTAATGGGCACATCCGCCTTCTCGCCGGGAGGAGTGACTCCATCCTCGCCCTCAGGCCCTTCGCCATTTGCCTCAAGCTCCTGAAGTCGCCGCTTCTCGCGACGCTCACGCTCCTCTTGAACGAGACGCCTTCGCTCACGTTCTTGTTTGGCGCTTACAACGTTGCTCATGGCCGCGGCAGCGCCGAGGAAGTTGGGATGGTTGGTATTAATGTAAGCCCGCTGGATGGAGATGAGTGACTCGACATAGTGGGATGCGGGGCCTAGTCTTTCCCGGAGGAGGTCTGAAACGGTCTCGATAAGCTTGGCTTGCAACCGAGGGAATCTGGATAGCTCAGTTGAGCCGCAAGTGTGGCAGATCTTGATCAGTTCCTCGTACACCAGCTCGACGCAACGTTGGCTGGGAATTTCAAGAAGCTTGATCTGAGGCTTGACGAGGAGGTCAAAGGCCATCTCAGGAACGAAAAGGCTTGGCCTGGGACCGGTAGAGTTTCGGATAGCGGTCCTGATGTCGAGAGCGGAGAGGTTTGAGGTGGGATCGATAGATTCGAGAGAGCTGCCAAAAACGGAGTTGAAGATGTAGTAAATACGGGCACCACCGCAAAGTTCCTTGGTTGAAATTTCGGTGGAGGTACCATCAATAGAGGAGATGAAGGAGTTGGCGAATCGAGTCATTTGTTGAAGAATAAGGGAGCCGCGGTGTTCCTTGCCGCTGAAGTGCATGTCGCCGTAGCTGGCGAGCTCTTGTTGGGTCTGGCCCATGAGGGTGTTGAGACGTGCCTTGATGTCAGGCAATCGCTCTCGAATGTGACCCATCAAAGTGGTGTTGAGGGTCTTTGCCAGGTAGTGAGTGCCGCATCTAATAGAGATGTTTCGATAGGCGGGGTGATGCTTGAAGAAGTCGGCCTCGGCTTGGAGGGCCTCCTCCATGGGCTTGTTGCCCTGGATATCCTGCTGAGAGCGGTTGACCACACCAATGAATCCAAGCTTCAGCGGATAGACGCGACCCGAGAGAATGTCGAGCGCATTTGTGCCATGGTCCATCAAATCAACCTTGGTCAGGACGCCGATAGTTCTCCTACCGAGGGGGTCGACATGCCGGGCAAGCTTGAGAGCTTCCGAATTGACAATATCGACATTGGCAGGGGAAACGGCGAGAATGATACTGTTGGGCTTGGCGATGTACTCGGAGATGAGATTTCGTGTTTGCTTCTCGATGTCGGTAGGTTGGTCGCCGATGGGGACCTAAACAAAAATGTCGTCAGTAGAGCAAGATAAGGTGCGCAAGGGAACGACGAACCTTGGTCAGACCGGGAAGATCAACTAGTGTCAAATTCAGAACATGAGGGGAGTAGATCTTGAGGTTGATGGGTTGTCGGTTAATGCCCTTGTTGCTGCCGGCGACTCGGGCCGTCTCGTTCTCGATCTCTCGCTTGACATCGGAAAAGTCGTTGAATCTACGGTTAGGAATATGATGAAACTCTGCCCACTCAGAGCGTCGGGCGGCAGCGGGTGATCTGTAGGGATCGTCGAGGGGATCGGGGACGCCTTCGTCGTCGGGAACATTGATGAGTTGGAGGATCAGGGGCCGCCTCGTGACGATGCCACTTCCGCGCGGTAGAAAGTCCCGGCCGACAATGTTTTCAAGGACTGAGGATTTCCCAGATGACTGGGAGCCGACGACGACCTGAACGCGTGTGAGCTTGGAGCAGTAGGACCAATTGGAAGAACAGCGAGGCGTACAATCTGGGGCAGATCGAGCGAGTCGCTGCCGATGGTGTTGAAGACCAGATCTTGCAGCTTGTTGACGGTGCTGAGCAGATCCTCGCCGAGGGCAGCCATGGCGACGGCGACGAGCAGAACAGGCAAGAGACGATGATGCAGGAGGCAGACAGTCGAAGGAGACTCTGAAAGCTGGGGTCGTCAAACGTCCGCTGGGCCAGAAACACGGGGGGGGTGTTTTTCGGAGCTGCGCGCGATCAATTTGGACAATTCATGCGTCCTCCAGCGTTTCTGCGGTACAGTCTAAGAGAGACCTGAGGCGCAACCAGAGGCGAGTTCACGTGTATACTTGGCAGTACCCACCGCCCGCTACCCAGAATTACCCAGAATTATGCACATGCCCGTCATCCGGAGGTTTTCGGCTGTACTTCTGGCCTAGTACTGTCGGAAGGGAGGGGCGAAGCCACGTCACTAGCCACAGTCCATGCTGTTATGGGGGCTTGCCACTGTATCGAAGCTAGATGGCTCTTGGTGGCCCGACTTTTACGAGTGACAGGCCTCAGCAGAAGGGGTGTTTGAGAACCAGATAGACGCAGATTTCAAAATCATGAGTTCTTTTGGTGCCCCTGGAGCGCTTCCGCCGACAAGGCCTACGCCGTAAGTATCCAATTAGCAATCGTTGATGCGAGCCTGCTCCGAGCTGACCCTCCATATCTAGGCCGCAGCGTGGGAGTTTCCCTCTTGATCATGACGGTCAGCAACATATTCCCTGCATAAGTCAAAGGACCGGTGAAAGGAATGCGTTGACTAAAAGCTTGTGATAGGCGAGTGTAAAAAGGTTATGACAAGTTATCTGGCCTGCATAAAGAAAGTTCGTGGCGTCAATGAGGACGAATGCCGCGACTTCGCAAAGGCATATCTCGAATGCCGGATGGAGAGGTGAGAAACCCTTTGCGACGCGTTGCAATATGGGAGACGGGAAAGGGCGGGGCTAACTAAATGACTCAGGAACTTAATGGCCAGGGACGAAATGAAAAACCTCGGATTCGTTGAACCTCCCCCTCCTGCAAAGGAGCCTGAGATTCAGAAGGGCGGTGTCAGTCAAGGATGAAATGCAGCAGCAGCGAACAAATGAGAAGCAGACACGACAGAAAGAAATGCCAAACCCCGCCCGACCAGCTTGTCAGTCTTTTTTGACAAGCCTTGTTGTATACCATATAGCATTGCATTGTTGATATAAAATTTGTATGATATCAGAAGTTATAAGAAAGGCTAGATCACTCCTTATGACTCTTTGTTGCTGGTGGTGATGCATGAACGTTGACATCATGGCCCTGGCGACCCGTTGCCTGGCCAACACGACCGGATTTCACCCTTTGTCCAATATACAAAAGTGCACGCTCTCACACCATCGATCAACCCACTCACTACTTTACCAGTCCTACGCGTCGATTATTTTTTAATCCTTCTCTACATTAATCTTTTTATTTCGTCCACGATGCGATCCATGGGCAGGTCCAGCGACAGCAAGACGCGAAAGGTGACGCCGCCGTCGCCAGCGTACATGTCTAATGATCAGTTCGGTATGACATGTGAAGATGTTCACGGAGTTCAAGGACCCATGGCTAACAGAAGCTCTGCCTGCAGCCAACTACCTTGCAGAATTACGCTCAAATCGTATCGCACGACCTGGCGGTGCAAGACCCCAACCATCCGGAGCCCGTCCACCACCCGGCCGTTCCACCACCAGCCGCACAAGCACTGGCCGCTTCAGCCCCGATGCATCCTCACAAACCGAGAGCCTCCCTGGTGTCGAACGCACCCCTTCTCATGTCCCTAGCATTGCTGCTGGCAGCGTTGCCTCCCGTTATTCCAGTGCCAGCGGCCGGAGCCGTGACTATTATCCCACGGGATCTTCGTCATCCGTGCCGTTGAAGCCGTCTGACGTGGTGCCAAGCGCAACATACATCGAAAGAGGACAAAGATGGATGGAGAAGGAGGAGGCGAGCTCGCTGCGTGATGCTATGGAGGAGCTGGACTTGCGGAAACGTCCCAAGGAAGCTCTCAAGGACGCTCCCCATGATATCCCTGATGACGAGACCCGAATCTACGAGGCTGCTCTGGACGAAGCTGCAGAGCTCGTTTGGAAGCATCAGCATGGAGAAAGCCCCCCACGACCAAGCGGACCATATCGCTACCGACCGCATCTTAGAAAGAACAGTTATGCGCATGCTCGCACCGCCAGCGTCAACAGTCGTGGAACCTCTCGTTCAGTCTCTGGAAGCTCTACGGATAGCGATACCAATTCGCGTCGTGATCGTCCTTCCATGGATGAGAGTGAACAATCAAATCCTAGATCTAAGTCTTATGGAAGCATCGGTCGGAAAGGTCCATTCTCGGAGAAACGCCGTACCAGCGTCAAGAGAAATATCAGCGGGGAGATTGATCGTCCCTTTTCAGGGGATCAGATATGGGAAGAGCCCGAGTCATCACCAGCTAAGGGCGTGAGCACTTCTGGTCGAACATCGCCGGAGAAGCTGAGCAACAAGCCTCCAAACCCCTTGAACCGTGTTCACTTTGAGCCGCTTCAAGAGGAGTCTGGCACGCCCAAGCCCATAAACAAGATTGAAATTCATCGCAATCCTCCCACCAGGTCTCGCAACCCCTTATACACGGCCAACCCTGCCACGCCTCCTCGAGCGGATGAGAAGGTGGAGAAGAAGAATGGGATGGAAGTCCGGGCAAATGACATACGCGAGGCAACGAGCATGCGGTTGAAGGATCGCAGCCCCAAGCTTCCCGAGCCTACCGCCGTCAGTGACAGTCCCGGACGGCCGATTGTAAGCTTTGATGCTAATTGGAAAGCCCCGGACGAGTCAACTGATGCCAGCCCAGAACGGTCAACCCCAACCCCAACCCACTCCCGCCCATCCTACCAGCCGAGCACCCTGCCTATGGATATACCTAGTATCGTTGTGGCGGAGGAAAGTGCGCCGATGTCACGGCCGTCGCCAAGTGCGAATGTTCCGTCCATCTCCGTAGCTTCCCCTGACGACAGGGCGAGGGACTTGCCCACGATCAACGTTCCGACTATTGCTGTTGACGAGGCACCGAGCGATGTCAGCATCCCTGTCATTGTAACGCCCGACGACAATCAGCCAGCCACTAACTCCCGCACGAGGGACAACCCCCGTTCAAGGGATTCGCGTCCACTGCCCACCCCTGGAGCGAGAGGCGCACCTAGACAGCTTCCACAACCGCGAGGCCACTGGTCCCCGGCGCCTGGTGCCGCAGGTCGGTTGACAGCTACCTGCCATGAGTGTAGTTTCCCTATAGAAGGCAGATTTGTGGCACTTGCTGGAGGTACTGAACGGTTCCATCCTCAGTGCTTTAGCTGCTTCTCCTGCGGCACAAGCCTCGAAGCGATGGAGATCAGCCCCGAGCCTGACCACCTTCGCAAGAAGCGCATTGATCGAATTAGGCGACGCGCGATGGGAGAGATTCTAGCAGAAGAGCCTGGCATGACCATGGCCGAAGATGGAGACGAGCGTCTGCGATTCTTCTGTCACTTGGATTGGCATGAACTGTACGCCCCGAAATGCAAGCACTGCAAGACCCCGATCCTGGGAGAACACATTGTTGCACTTGGTCAACACTGGCACTACGGCCACTTTTTCTGTGCTGAATGCGGCGACCCCTTCGAGCATGGCATGACGCACATCGAGAAGGATGGATATGCCTGGTGTGTCAAATGCCAGACGAAGCGAACAGAACGTCGGGCTCCCAAGTGCAAGAACTGCAGGATGGCCGTGATTGGACAGTACATCCAGGCTCTGGGAGGTGAATGGCACGAGCACTGCTTCCGGTGTGCCGAGTGTCAGGGAGGCTTTGACGATGGTCAGATCTTCCCCAAGGAGGTGGCAGGAGGCACTATTGTGCTCTGCACCGGTTGTCGGGCGAAGGAACTCAAGGCATGATTTAGTGTTGTATGGTTGTTTGTACGGATAAGCTACGGTGTTTGGGGGGATGGCTGGATAACAAAGGTTGGGCGGATGGTGAAGGCACGGCATGGCGTTTGTATGATTTCAAAGTGGTCTTGAGAATGGCATAGTAAAAGGCTGGGTTGCATCAATGTTAATCGTTAATCGTTACATTCATGTGGCAACCGCATCAGGGTTCGAAGGCAAGTAATGTCGTGATGAATATTGCCGTAAATAATCGGCGGACCTGTCCCTCCTTGTCTGATGTACACAAAAGCCATGATATCGCGGGGCGCAATCCGGCCCTGGATCACTGCCTAACTCCTTGCCGCCTTGCTGCCTCATCCAGAGCGCCTTAACACCCGCCGACTTGTTCCTGGTGGACTTCAAGCGTATCGCCGTCCTGCATCTCGAGCTGTTCAACCTTGAGTTAGCCTTCGTTCTCATCTCGCAAGGTACAGACAGTCGTGCTTGGGAAAACGTACCGCATCGGGGGTATCCGTAGGCTGGACGCGCGTGCCGTCAAAGAGAAACCGGACGGAGTTCAGGGCTTTGCCCTGTCGCTCGCAGAATGCGCCCATGAGCTTCTCAAGCTTAGTGGTGCGCTTGATCTTGAAGAAGACCTCGTTGTTGTTGTCGGTGACCTTGATGTTGAGGTGCTCGGAGTTGGCGGGGGCCTCCTGCCGGTCGGCGGTTGGGCTACCGTTCTCGTTTTCGCCAGACATGTTGATGCGACGAAGATGCTGGTACTGCACGCAGTGGTTTGGTCAGCGGGTGTTGCGGTGAGAGGTAGATGTTCAGTTCACGCTCACCTGTTGCTGGAAGTGGGGGTTTGGCGGGGTGGGGGAACTACGATGTTTAGGGTCGCAGGAAATCCAAAAGGAAGATGCAAGGGTGAAGTTGACGAAGAGAATAAAAAGACGGCAGGAGCGATCAGGGGCGCTTTGCGCGTTTGTGCACAACGTGTGTGGAAGAGGGTGAAGTTGGTGAAGTCAATGGGAGACCAGGCAAAAGACGGATGAGGGTGGAAGGCTCCGGAAGGTGGGGAGCGCTGCATGTCATTGGTTAGGTACGTACCCTGCCCAAAGGTGAAAGAATACCACGTACATCGACTTCATACAGTAGCATGAGGCCCAGAATCTCCTATGAATCTTCAGCACTGAACCGTAACCTCATGAAGTCTCAATAAATTGTACTTTGGCTATCGCCTAGATATACGTTCATAGTTGGTCTAGGGGTCTTGTTTAGGTCTGTCTTCGTGCTTGCTGACGTGGCCGGTAGAAGTTGAGTTGGTAAGTGAGACATGGCGGTGTTTTTCTTTCACCTAGATACAAGAACAATAAGGTATCGGTCGCCGGTGGATCGGAGCCAGGGCGGTCGGCCAGCTGCTTGCAAGCGAGACTTCTAGTGCTCGAGCTGGAATTTACCCCAGCTGTTCATGACATCAGTTACTCCAAAGTTGCCTTCTTCAAAAGATACAGAGTTTCATTGACTTTGGGTTGTCGCTTCGAAAGCTGTATCTTCTAAGACGCCTCTTACTTCCTTCCATAACATCAGATAGCCACAGACCATCCCTAGATCTGGACATCACTCAAATGGTCTGTACTACCACCTCCGTCACTTGTTCAATGTTCAGACTAAAGCTCGGTGCAGGCTCCAAGAAATGATGTAGAGGCAAAGCCCCCCTGCCACCCTAGAGCAGTAAGTCCGAGAGGCCCAAGAAGCCGGTATTGAGCTGATCAATTGTCCGCATTCAGTGCGCCATCCAGGGTAGGTTGCTCAGTTGCACACCTGAACACTGCTTCCAGAACAATCATGGTTGACCAATCGCTAGATTGCCTCACCCGCAACAACTACAACGAAGCCAAATGCCAATCCGTTATCAAGGCACTATACGAATGCTGCGAGGTTTTCTACGAACGCTACGGCGATGAGGCAACTTCTCCAAGCTGCCCAAAGCCCAACCTGCTGCGGCTCAAGATGAAGCAACTAAGAGAAGAGGGAGGGAAGTGATTTGTGACGCTCGTCTTTTGGTGTGTCCGCCGGTTTGGATAACGCTGGCAACTATACGAGGAGCGCCGAATTTCTTCTAGGCGATCCTTGAGCACGCAAGAGGTCCTCATGGGACCTGAACAAGCATTGAATGTCCTGTTCCGAGACTCTAATAGGGATGCCCATGACATTATGTGAAGAAGAAGAGAGAAAAGAAGTGAAAAATTCACGGGCAGTGGGGCCTTTACATGGGAGCCACTGTGCATGGAACTACAAATCGCACTATAACACTGTGACTACGCGCCGTCGCGCCTGAGGTGCCTGCGGCAGCGTCTATGCCAGGTAGGTACGTACCAACGCTAGGAGAGCTCTCAGGCGCGCCAGTGAAGCAGCAATTCTTTGTTTTGCAAGAAGGTTAACTTAGAGCTATCGCAAACCACCACATTTACGCCGACGATTAATGCACCGCAAACCTGATACACGCGCGAAACATCTTAGACTCTAGCTTGGGCATGCATGCGACCCTGAACGAGTGTAAAGCCTCGACCCCAGCGGCCACCCACGCCGAGTAGGGTCAACGATCGAGCGCTCTCGTTCTATCCTTACTCGAATTTCAGTCGGCACGTAGCTTTGTAGCTAGCAAGCGTCCCGAGGAAGACCTTCGGTCATAAAGGAGGCGCACAATATGGAGGGTATCTTGGAGACCGAGATGATGCCTGAATTCGAGCCGGGCCCGGAGGTTGAGGACTTCGCCAACGCTCTGGACGACTGCCTATCTCCCCATCTATCAAAAGGAGAAAGGCGAGACCGAATACTAGAGCTACCGAAAAAGTACTACGACAATGCGTTCCGACGGTTAACACGACTAAAGCCGAGTACCACACGCGATGTCGACGTTGATATGGAGGTGGACGAAGCCGAGACTGGTACTAGCGACAAGGCTTCGTCAGAGAAGATAAAACAACTCGAGAAGGAAGCGCAGACTTGGGATCTGGTACGGCGGCTACTGCCGCTAAGATATCAAGACTCCGATTCGAACACTCCAAGATTGAATAAATCAAAATCCTCCAACCTCTTGGACGACTTCCTCCAATCCGATCCGCTTGCGCAAGAACGCCGTGCAGTCATCCAGTGGTTGCAAAGCAACGCTGCCTCGGGTCCAGATATTGATGAACTTGCACGGGAACTTCAGCAGAATGCCGATAGAGGGGACATCATCGCCCATGGGTGGCTCCATACACGGTCGTCCATCAAGCTCAGGAAAAGTGTCACTGCCTGGCCTCACTTGCTAGATCGCCAGGGACCCAGCGTCGCCAACACTCTTTTCAACTCCGATGGCGCGCCACTTGTCACGCAGTTGGATCCGGATGCTCCTACTCGGCAAGGTCGGAAGTTGGAGCCACAGGACGAATACTTTGAGCGTGCGATCTGGCTGGGCTGCTTTGAGCACTTACGTCGGGGATCTAGCCTGGAGGTGATCAAGGATTGGTGCCAGGAACGAACCGAGATGTGGCGAGCTGTCTCTACTTCAGCCATGCTTCTATCCACTGACGATGGTGAACCCAGCCCAGAATGCAACCCCCCGTCGCTAGCACTCTGGAGGCGCATGTGCTTCGGTTTAGCCCGCCAAGGTGGTTGCGACGACTATGAGCGTGCCGTATACGGAGTACTCTCAGGCGATATTTCCAGCGTTGAGAAGATTGCTCTGACTTGGGACGACTTTCTCTTCGCAAACTACAACGCCCTGCTCCGTACACAATTGGATAATTTTATCCTAGGCCGGTGTCCCCCGGAGGTGGCGTCAAACCTCACACAATCATTCCCATCTTTTGACGCTGTTCAATTTCATGGAGACCCAGCGACCTTGGAGCAACGACTCATTAGCTCTCTCGAATCAAACAAGCAGATTCGCGATGAAGCTAAGGAGCCCAACAAAGCTCTCCAAGCTTCATTGATCTCGGGAGATATCGGCCGGCATCTCTGGGAGCAGGGCTTGGTGTTCTCAGCAGATCCAGCTAGCAAAGATACATCCAAGCTTCTTTATAGGTCAGAGCCCAAGGCTCTTGAGATCAACCCGGAGAAGTTTTTCAAGGCAAGCCAGCATGACGGATTACGCATCGTTGCTCACATTCACCTACTTATCACCTTACTGGATAACTTCCCGGACGGTGGTCCTGCAGTTCTTGAATGGCAACAAGGTCAGGAAAATATTCTGGCAGAGTACACCAACTACTTGCGTCTTGCCAATCTCCAGGAACTAATACCTCTATACTGTTCCATCCTGGAGTCGCCAAGAAGGTACGAGGTACTCAGCTATAATCTGATTCCCGAGACCAGGAAGGCACAGCGTTTACTACAACTGAGGCTCATAAGGAAGGCCGGCATCGACGTATTACAGTTTGTCAGAACGCAGGCATGGCTCATGTATGACAATCTTGGTTCTTCAAGGGACTCGTTCCCAGCCAAGGATTCGTTCAACATTATCGAGGCTGGTCCACCAACATCAAGACTGGGACGGCCTATCAAACCAGACTTTTTCGGTGAGGTGGAAGATTTCGTCGAAGAGAAACATGAGAACCTGATTCGCGCGCTGGAATGGCTATTGATAGTGGACGAATGCTGGCCAATTGTGTTCTCTATGGGCACCAAGGTCTACAAGTTTTTCCTACGTAAGTTACATGACAGACACTACTTAGAGCTTAGAACTAACAGCGAAACAGAGAACTTGCATCTGAACGCCGCACGACGACTAATGCAGAGGGTACCCTTTACTGACGTCGTCGGAGACCTAAGTGAGCAGGAGGAAGCCGAGGGTACTTGGTACGAGGACATTGAGTTCTGGGCTCAACAGCTTGATCGAAGCGAAATTACAGACGTATCCCCACGAAAGGTCATCGCAGATGCGAGAAATTTCCGCGAGCTTGAGTGCCTGGTCAGAGCCCTAGATAACTTGGAAGATATTGGCTCCATGACGGTGCTTTCGCATGAGTACGTCAAAACCCCAGCACTTGAGGGATGGTTAAGACTAACAAGAACAGGGCACCCCCAACGGACCGTAAATTCTGGGGCCAGGCGGGCGATTACATCCAGTTGACAAAGGAGCATATGCAGCCTCTGCTTAAGAACTGGCTGATTCCAAGCATCGAGGGTAAGTTTTCTCACTGTTGTTTTCTTGATGAGAGGAGTTGCTGATCTCATGACAGAAGGGGATGAGACCTTGCGAGACCTGCGACAAGCGTATCTGCCGGAAACAGTTCTCGCTTACGTGAGTGCCTTGCACTTTGCCGGCACCGGTCTCTCGCGAGACAACCTTCTTGAGGCCATGGAGCTAGCGGCAGTCATCGCAGAGCGGGACTCAGACTTGTCGGAAAGCTTCGTAAAGGCTGGGCGAGTGAAGGAGCTGGTCGAGGCATTTGCAGCCTGCAGCAAAGCATTGGCCATTACAACTGGGGAGAAGAGGGCAGCAGGCTCAAGCAGCAAGAAGCTGCGGGAGATGGGATGGTCTCGGGATCTCTGGTCAGTTAAGCCCTGACGCTGAGTGGGGGTTCTTACAGATTACCTGGGCGTTTTAATACACTGCACAACGGGGTATGGATGTAAAATAGGCATTTGAAAATAGGAATTGTCGAGATTAGGGAGACAGCACCAGAAAGGAACATTGCAGTACCACCTGGAGTCGTGGTGTGGTTCGTCTAGTTGTGATATTAGGTGAAACAGACAGAACAAACATGCGTTCATCCCTGTCTATTAACTATCAGCGTAGCACAAGAACCCTTACCGTGATTCTGGTCTCATGATGCAGTACTTGGAAACCTGGAGGATTCAATTCCTAGGTGGGTGGTATATCAAGTGTCAGCGTGGCTCTTATGTGGCTGATAGATCCAACACCCGGGGAACGTACCTGCAGCCTTCCGTCAGCGGGCACGCGGCGGGCAATGTTTAGCGCCCCGCGTTCCCCAACTTCCCACGGAGCTTGCGCCAACTACCACGAACCACTATCACCGTCGTCATCGCAACATTTAACGGCTTCGACCATGGCAAGCTACAACACCGACCTCCAGTCACAAGCGCCGCCCGTTCTCCCTCCTAAGCCTAGCAGTCATGAGACCAGCCGCATAGCTACGCCGACGTCTGCTGCTCCCCCGCAAGATGTCGACCGACGGCTCCCTAGTCAGGTAGCTCCACCACCACCTTCAATACCAGATCCAGGGGACCAGTGGTTGCCGCAAATACTACAGGATAAATCGTGAGCTTCTGTGTCCTTTATACCTGTTGCGATGGAACTGACGGACATGCTGTAGAAAACAAGACCTCGCCGAGATCCTCGCGAACCCAGCCCTCCTCAATGCCATAACCCACTCGCCTTCAACCATTCACCCCTCCCTCTCCGCCTCCCACCAAGCCCTCACCACCGCGCTTACCGAAAACATCGACTTAGCAACACACATCACAGACCTTGAATCGCGCCTCGCGCACCAACGCGCGCAGACCCAGGCGCAGCTCCTCTCCACGCACGCTCAAGAGCGGCAATGGCGCCAGAAACAGTCAGACATGGACCACGCGCTGGCGCCGTTCTCGCCGGCCGCCCTGTACCAGCAGCTCAGCCAGGGTGTTCAGGAGCAGGGCATGGTCTGTCAAGCGATGGAGGAGAGCTTCTTAGAGGGCGAGGAGGGCGCTGGGGAGAGGGAGGTTACGGAGTGGGTGAGACGGTATAGAGAGGCTAAGGTGCAGTTCTATCTGAGGCAGGAGAGGAAGGAGAGGTGGGATGAGGGGCGGGTTGGGGGATGGAGGTGATGGTGATGAGGATTGTATATTATGATTTGCATGTCAATACCCTAGAGGTGGACTCGAATTGGGAGTTAATCATTGGAGTTGGATATTCGACATCAAGCCGGATCTTTTTACAAGTGTGCTATCTACAAGTTTGCAAGATCTTCTTTTCCTTTTCAGTAATCTATATCAGACGCCTTCCATGGCACATGCATCGTAAACGGGTGATCGAACTTGTCCTCACAGCCGGGTCTGTATAACTTGATCAAGTGAACAAAGGATATGGGGGACTTCTATAGTCACAACCAACAGTGACTAAGACGAGTGTAAAACGTATAATAAGAAAGATGACATCGTTCATCAACACAGTCGGGGGGTATCTCGGAAGCCACGCTAATTCACCTCTGAGCTGTCGACATGCAAACCTACCACAACCGCGGTTCTCATAGCGCGCTGAAGGGACTTTTCTTCATGTCCGGGCTGCGCGGGCTCAGGGGGAGGGCGAAGAGGTCATCTTCCGTGTCCCGATCCAGGCGGACCGGCGCCGAGACGGCGACGGCATTCCCTTGTAGGGCAGCATCAAGCGATGTTGGCGCTGTGTTGCCGCGGGCCATTGCGGGGAAGGAGGATACAGCGATGTCAGCGCCTTGTGGGGAGAGGGTTTGGGACTGACTGCCAGCTTGGGTGAAGGTATTGGCTGTTGGAAGTGTTAGTTGAGAATTGATAGGGGTTGAGAAGGGGCCTTACCAGTTGGACTGGGTACCAAATCCGCCGCAGATGTCGCCAACTTCAGCCCCCTCAGCTTATCCCCCAACCGCCCACTAACAGGACTCCTCGCAGCCACCGGACTCGGCGGCACAGGCGGTGGTCTTATGAAGTTATCCACGATCCACTGCTTCTCGGCCATGGCCATCTCCAGTCCCACACTCTCCGCGTTCGTCCTCATCTCAGCCTCCATCTCACGCTCCAGCTCTGAGAGACGCTTCTTGGCCCATATGGTATGCAGCACGCCCCGCGTGCCGGCCTCAGGCGAGAAGCCCTCTGGGAAGATGGCCGGCAGCGGCTTGAGGATTAGGGGCTTGCGGCGGGGGGCCGTGATGGTGATGGTGGCTGGCACGGTGGATTTGGGTGGGAGGAGGAAGTACACGCGGCGATGGGAGGTGGTGTCGGTGTCGGTGACGGGGACGACGGTGGATTTGCCGGGCCAAGAAACTTCCCAGGTGACCGAGGTGGCATCGGCAGCCGTGGAGCTCAGAGGTTCCGGATCGGAGTTGGTGACATCGCTCTTGGTGTTGGTGGTGTTGCTGTCAACGAGGTCCGTCGCCGGATCCGAGTCGGGCCCGGGAGCTACGGCACCGGGGTACCACTCGACCATGAGGATCTTGGTGCCATGGTCGCTGAACTCGAACCGGGCTAGATGGTGAGTATCTGGTTCTGATGTCGTTGCTTCCTCTGGTGCTGTTGTGACGTCTGAGAGGATAGGGGCATCTTCGGCAGGCCGAGAAGACCCCGGAGACGGGTCCATTGTGGGATGTCTGGAATGAGACGCGTGGACTGCAACAGCGCAAGAAACAGCAGGGCGTTGGGCTGAGGTGACGGGGAGGGACCGTGGTCACGTCACGGACATCGGATAGACGTGGATGATTGGATAAGACAGAGTCTTGTTTCTGAAGGTTTGTTCGGAGCTTAACAGTCGAGAGTATTTGATCCTGTTCGGCGCGGGGTGGGGGGTTCCTAGGTCCAGAGAGAGATGCAGGGATATGCGTATACTCCTGGAATCTATTTATAGGTTTAAGGGTCTATCTTAAATAGCTTGTAAATGTCAAAGGTAAGTTAGTGGGGCATTGGACCAGATTCTTGATAACGTAAGCTAACACCTGAATGCCTGTGACTACCCTATAGGCTTTTGGAACCTGGGACCAGGTACGATTTCTGTTTAATGGACGTTGTCATTAAACATTCTACAGTTTCATAAGTATTGGGTTTGTTTCAATCTTCTATAGGACTGGTTTCTCGATACTCGGTAATAATAAATAGTACACAATGTCGGTATCTATAAATACTAAGAGAATTGACTCATACGTTGACACTCTGCCATAATATATGTAGTTGATTAAATACTTCAATTAACTATAAAGACCTATATATTCTATTCAAGTGAGATTTTAGCTGCAGTTTGTTCGAGTGTAATTGGATCAAAGACTAGTCTCTGGAGTGCCAAGTATCGATATATGCATGTTCCCTTAAGTTTCAAAATCTCTTGTGCGGACTCTTGGAATGGATGTATCTCCACGGATAGCTGCAAGTGTGTACGTTCTGAAACAGTGCTGGCCCACGCTCTAATAGCTCTCGATGTCAAATGTACCTCTTGGCCCATATTATTTTCCCTAGTGCTTCTCCGGGTTATTGTAGCTTTGTAGTGAGCAAAGGTATATCGGAACAAGTAGCTATACCCAGGTCCAGTATTCCAAATTTCCATAATGCGTAATTTAGGCATATATTTGGCTGCTCTCCCCGCGGACTCTAAAAGCTGGGTAACAAGCTCCTGGTAGACAGATGGCTGGAGTCTACCAGACCTCAGGCTGAGCAGCTCTAGATTGACCCAACCGGTAGAATCGGATCCTGGCACAAGTTGTGTCCTCCCTCGGTCAATTTGTCGTAGAAACTGCCAAGCATCGACATGCCAAGGTGGGCAGAACTCAGTTAAACGACAACATGATGTCGCCAGAACTCGCACTAGAGGATTGCGGAGTTTCTTAGAGAGTATGGACGTGGGACAAATATTCCATCTTGACCACTGGTTAAAGTAGAAACGCTTTAAGCTTTGAGGGAAAGCTGGTACTAAGAGCTTTTGGAAACCTATAGTGCAGGGTTAGTTAATTATTTTCCAGATTTCCTGCTGATTGGAATCGTCATACCATCGAAGAACGCCATCTCCTGTTCCGCCGTAAGAGCTGTCCATCTTTCGAGACGAAACCACTCCACCGCGATCAGACTTTCTCGGAAGAGTTTGGCAAGGGTTGAAACCGCAAGACTTTTACAGAACAGCCGGCGCATAAGAAAACCCTTTACAATTGGAGCCTTTGCAAGAGTTGGTATGGGATTCTGGCGGCCTCGCTTATTCTTGAATGTCCATGGCCTCACTTCGAGAGGCATTCCATGGAAGCGCTGAATTTCTCCAATGCTGTGGGGAGTTTCTCTGTGACTGCTAGCCTCTAGGCCCAGCGTGGCTTGGTTTTCTCCGGACTTTTGTCTATGATATTCCAGAAGGCTAGGGCGTCTTTGTAAATCCTCCTCACACTGAAACGGATAGTCGTCTCCCATTTCCCAGTCCTGGAAACGGTGTTTCATATCACTGGGCGAATAGGCATGAATCTGCAGTGTCAACCCGCCAGATCCACCCTTCGGGTTCCAAGATGACAGAATATTCAACAAGGTTGTTATAGAGGAAGTGAAGACTCGATTGTTGCTGATTTGGGGTGAGTTAGTGGCCAATGAAGCTGTACATCGTGATGAGTTTGACATACCGAGTGATAGTGGCTCCGTTTTCCGGCTTGCTACCGCTAAGACAGCTATATTTAAAAAGCTGGATACGAAGGCACTAATGCTTAATATGGTTCAGCCTAATCGTATTCCTCCCCTTCACGGCTTTGGCAAACTCAGGTAGGCTGGATGAATTGAGAACAAGTCGTCGAAAGGTAAGTTTTTCGAAGAAGCATTGCCAATCTCGGAATACGCTCGCGAAAGGGGCAATGCTGGTACGCTTTTGGCCTCTACCAATTTCTGCTTCATCGTTGGTAGACTCGGCAGCAATTGTGCTTAGGATCGAATGCCGAATCTCTAGAGGCAACGAATCCCATGAATATTTGGCGGAGGGGATGTCTGTCTCCATACGAGAAGCTAGGTGGGCAGTTTCGAAATCCATTGTCTAGTAATTTCGTGTTACTGAAAGATGCTCATATATGTCTGAAAAGTGCCAGTCTGGGGTGCACAGTGGGAAATTTTGAACGAGAACAAGATTTGTATATTGAGATTTGGTGCATAGTGGAAGATACGGGGATTTAGGCGGACTCCAGCTTGGTCTTATAGTCAAGGCAAACAAAGTTTCCTGGGGGACACGTCAACAAGTTCTGAAATAAGGTTATCGAGTTATTGAGAGCATCGTGCTCTCAAAATAGACTTTGCTATTGAGTTGGGGACAAGGACTACAGCATCTTTGTGAACTTTGTTAGTTAATGAAAGAAGAATCTCTTCATATTTAGACAAAAAGAGCTGGAGAAACCATGGCTCTTCATTTCAAAGTATTCTATCTAACTATACAATTAGTCGACCGCATGCCAAGGTATGGGATCCGATCTTCGGTGTTCACTCCGTGCCTAACAGGAGCCTCTGCCTGCCTTCTATTTCCCTGCCTATGAACATAACTAACCTTGCGACTAGTTCCTTGTATTGATCCTGAATCTTACTGATCCTGGAAATAATAAACTTATTAACACTTAGAGATGATGAATACTGTAAAACAAAGGTGTCCGTAAATCCAGAACCGTATTAAACCTATCTAGATATATCACCGTAGACGAAGCATCATATAACTTCAGACTTAGAACCTATATCGAAAGCGAACCCAATCCTCGCGATCTGTTCGATCCAAAAACTCCTCATTCTCAACCGTATTTGCAGCAAGTTCCTCCTCCGTCATATTGGCCACAAGCCCGTCTCGCCGCTTATTCTCAATATAATAATATAGCCCTAGCACAATCGTCAAAGCTTGAACAAGAACAGCAGACACGACCAAGGACCGTAGTGCAGTTTCGTAGCGAGGCGCCTCGGAAGCAATGAAAAGCTGAGGAGATACAATATTTCCAATGCAGAAGAAGACAAAGACCATGAGCATCGTAGTAGCTCTTTTGGAGGTGCCGGCGACATTCGAAGAGATCAAACTGAGCAACAAGGCATATGCTGCAGGAATACAGAGCAAAAGCCAAACACCGGCGCAGCGCCCCCAAGTCGCGGATTGGGGTAGGACGAAGAGGATAATCGTGCCTGCCAGAGTGGGAGACGCCACGAGGAACATGATAGGAGTTCTGCCGTTTGGATTGAAGCTACTCGAGAGAATCGCAGCAACAGCCATGGCGACAATCTCAACCCCTCCAACGGGGAGCGTAAGCAGTGTGGTAGCCAAGCCGGTGAAGCCCATGTCCTTGATGATAAGAGGGAGGAATGAACCGCCGATGTTGAGGACATTGCCCAGACCGGTCCAAAAAGCAATCATCCAGCATTGAGGATCCTTGAGAGCGTCGAGGGCCTGGGACCATTTGAAGACAGTGGACTTGAGACCGGTTCGGTTGGACCGCAGACGCTCTACGGCGATGGTCTTTTCTCGATGAGAGAGGAACTTGGCATCGGCTGGAGATTCGGGGAGGAAGAAATAAATAATAGCGGACTACTACGTCAGTATGATTATTCTCGAGAGAAGGGGGTTGGGGCGTTACTCACCCATAATACTGTGAAGCCACCGCAGACAAGAAAGACGAATTGCCACTCGGAGACACTGATGGAGTTGATATGGCCAATACCGTAGGACATGAGCCCACCGATGATAGCAGCAAAGCCAACCATCGAGTACCAGATCGCCACTCTCGCTCCTTGTTCTCCAGCCTTGTAGAACATGCCGGTCAACTGCACCCAGCAAGGACCGATACAAGCCTCAAACAAGCCCATAAGGAATCTCAGCACAGCTAGTCCAGCGAAGTTCTTGGCCACAGCGCAGAGCATGACCAAGACACCCCAGATGAGGGTGTTGACAGCGGCGAACTTGCCAATCGGTACCTTGTGCATAAGGTAGTTGGCAGGGAACTCGCCCACGAGGTAGCCGAAGTAGAACAGCGAATTGGCCCAGCTGTACTCTTGGCCGACGAGGTTAAGGTCCTCACGCATCCCGTAGATGGCGGCATAGCTGATGGTGACTTTGTCTAGGTACTGCAGTCCGAAGGAAATTGCGAGCTTGAACGAGTTAGTTAAGTTTGAGCCTGAATATTAACTTGGGAAGGTTTGTTGAACTTACAATAGGGAGAAAGTAAAGATCGATCTTCCATCGAACGCGACGTTCCTCTTCGGATGCGAATTCAACCGACCCATTCTCGATGAGATACTTCAGTCCAATGTCGGCATGACTGTCTATAACCACTCCTTTTTCAGGGGGTGTTCCCCCGCGAGAAGTTTGCTGCTGAACATCGTTTGACTTTTCCATCTCGGAAATACCGTTTCAGGTATGAGTGATAGATAATGATGTTGAAGTTTATGCTGGGTTTGCACTGGAATGGCCTTGAAACTGAAACCCCGAATCCATGGAGGGGAACATGGGCCATTCAAGTACACGGTTGAGCTGCCACATAACGAGTATCGAACGCTTGGTGGCTTTGAAGAAGTATATTCGACAAAGATAAGAATCTCTACGACGATTTGAGGTAAAGCATCTTGGACCGATCTAGCATCAGTTTGGGGAGCATTTTGACCAGGGCATTCACCAACACGAATCGTAAATATCCACTTGGCGGTGTTTAGTAACGGGTTTGGACGGAATCATTCAAACCCGAAATATGGGGGAGATAAGGAAATCAAACCCGAGATGTAGGGTAGATAAGGAAGGCCCAGAGATACCGCCATCGGGTCTCAATGACTCGGGTGTTTAAACCCGGGCAGGTTCCCTGAGATCCGTCTTCCCTATTCCACTCCAGCATCCACTTACTGGCAAAGGGCCAGGTTTGCGAGATGCGAACCACAGTCGCATGCGAAAGGTGAGTTCTAGCCCCAAGACAGGATCTGATAATCCGATGACACGATATCGATAACTGATAGCGAATAGGTGCCGGTAAGATGACCCCTTCTTTCCCGTGGGATGATAGTCCCTGATTATTGCTTAGAAAGGCCAAAGTCAAGTGTAAGCACACTGGGTCTCCGCCGTGCCAACAATGCCTGAGGAGCGGTTCTGTTGGTAGTTGTGTTCTTAGCGGACCGGTCATCAACCAGCGAGTTATCCCATCGTCACGCGGAGTGAAACGCAGACGGCATCTACAAACAGGAGATGGCGTACTACAAGGCTTCCAGAAAGATGGACTGTCCCGTACAGATCCGTCAGGGGACCTGGCTCATTTCTTTGCTCAGATACCGAGGCAGGTCGTGACTAAATCGCTAGCCATATTCCGCACCCAGTTTCCGGAGTATGGCTTCATCCATCCGTCTGACCTTGACTTCCAGCCAGGCCAACTGTCCGACTTCGAGGCACTGAAACTCATGGCTGTTGTTGCGGTCTCGCACCGATACATGAATACAGAGGCGAGCTCATTCGGGCCGGATTGTGCGGCCAGAGTGGTCCATGAAATCCAGTCTCGGATTCATAGCCTACCTTGCCTCCACCTTATCCAAACAGTCCTCATAATGGCTCTACATCAATGGGGAGACGGGGAAGGGTATAGCGCCTGGATGCATGTTGGGATTGCGGTGCGGATGGCTCAAGGGTCCCTCATCTTGAGCTCATCCCCTAACCATTCGGGGCTGAGGAACAACTCAATGGCCGAGTCCCTAACCGAGCCAGAGAACCGCACGGTCTGGACGTGCTTTGTGGTTGATAGACTGTTAAGCTGTGGGAGGCAGCGACCGGCTTTGCTGAAGTTTGAGGACATGGAGATCCACCTCCCGTCGAGTGACGAGGAGTTCGCCCTTGGAATTTCCAGTCCTCATGTGCTTCCGGAATCACCATTAGGCTTCAGTCATAGTTTTAGGATTATTCTCTCTGGACTTGACATCTGGTCTAAAATCCATGGATGGGTTGCAGAGGGAGGACGAAAGCATGCAGGGATGACCGAGCCGGAACATTGCCCTTGGCGGCTGCAATCCCATTGGGCGCAGATGAAATCTAGACTCAGCGACTGGAGAGATAACCAAGAGGCATCACTCAAATACCCAGACACAAAGGTTTCCACTCACGTGCACCTCAGGAGAGGCGAAGTCTTCGCTTACATTAACCTCATATACTACCTAAGGTAAGCCTCCGCACTCCAATGCTGCCTCATGTTAAGATCCTGAGTTTGGCTTGAGTTCCTCTTAACTGACCTGGGTGCTCTAGTGTTGTGTTCCTTTGCCGGGAGTATATCCCATTTCTGCCTTTGGGAGAGTCAGGTCCACGAGGGCCCCTTGACCCACCCCTTCTCAAGGACACTGCCCCTGATGGATTCTGGGAAAACAACGCCACCGAACTATTCAAATCCACTGCATATATGACTGAAATCATGCGGGACCTTCGGCACTCGGATGCCCCGATTCATACCCCCTTCAGCGGTCTATGCGCTTTCACATCAGCGCTTATGAACCTCTACGCGGCCGCCTTTCCGTACATGAATAGAAGTTCCGACCCATCAGTGCCCATGTCGCTGGTCAACGAAAACATGATTGACCTGAAGAAGATTTGTGAACTATGGAAGTTAGGCGAAGACTGGCTAGACGGGGTTGAGTCAGCACGGAACCTGTACAGTCAGGTTCCCGCTGTGAGAGGCAGCCGTCCCATTCGAGGTACAAGAGATGACTACCCTGAACTGGAAAATTCGATCAATTTGGCGGAGTTAAAGGGTATGCCGGCAAGAAAGGCATCCCAGGCATCACCAACCCAAGCACCAGGGAGCAGCGAGGAATCTAGCCTATTTACAACGCAAAGGCCGGATGTGGGCCAACCTCCTAACGACTCGTTCTTCATGCCCGAGGAAGGAGGAGCTATTCATGCTAGTTTCGACCCTGGCAGTATGAGCGATGAGGGCTGGCGCTTGTGGTCTTTTTGGGATGATCCTCTTTTGCTTTCACGATTCAACAACAGCGACATCTAGTGAGAACCCAATCGAATTTATACACTATGAGTTAATGATACAGGGAGAGTTTACTTAGAAAGTAACCGTTTTCTCTGCAGGTTCAGCTCTTCTGAAAGCCTCCAGAGTGGCTCAACTAAACCTTCTTCCTTAAGTCTATCCCATATCTCATACGATTTAGCGTCAAATTGAGCTCGGGACTGCTGCGTGACACCTTTGGGTCCGAAGACGCAGAAGTTGCCCTTTTCTCCAAGAGGCTCCCAGGGGTCTACGCCGTTTGCAAAGCTGATGAACATGGACCTCATCGCATTGCCGATATTCTGCTGTTCCGTTGGCAAGGTGTGCTCCAAGGCTCCCCAAAGGAGTACGTTGTCAAAACTGTGGTGACAAAGCCCGCCCCATTCATTGTCATATGGAGAAGGGACGTTGAAATGGTAGGCGAAGCACTCTGGCATCGCTAACTCAGCAAGGTGATTGGGAATGCGATATAGCCCATCTGTCGTCATGCGCTCGATGGCGTGGAAGGTTTCCCCAACTGACAGATTGGCACTTATACCATACAGACTGGCGACCAGATCTGCCTTTTCGCCCAAGAAGTCTCCCATTTCCTTGAGCAGCTCAGTTGCAGAATAATGCTTCCAAGACTTGTTCCAGATGATACACTCGTGCAGGGCATCTCCAATCATCACCCGGTCCACGAACTCTGGAAGTTTGAAGTTCAGCAATTCAGCCGCCGCGGCCATGTCTGGTAGCAGGATTCCATCATCGCAGAGTGCCATGGTAACGACAGGAATGCCAAATACGGGCACCATGGCTTTTGTGACCGCCTCTTCAGGTGCAATCGCCAAAGCTTCCGCTCTCTCAGCGGGACTTAGCTCAAGCGAGATGCCCAACTCTGTGAGCATCTTTTCAAACACGATCTGGTATTTCTCAGGGGTAAATACCCCGCAGAGGGATAGGAGGCCGGATTGCATGATGGCGCTGGAAAAGAGCTGTTCGCCACGGCTGAGATGGCATGCGACACTCTGGCTACCTGCGCTCTGCCCAAAGATGCATACGCGCTTGGGGTCTCCGCCGAACGAGGAGATGTGTTTCTGGACCCATCGAAGGGCAAGAACTTGGTCCCAGAGACCGTAGTTCCCCGTTCCGGATTCGCCGTGCACGTCAGCATAGGCTTGGAGATCGGTCCCTGCGAGGAAGCCGTACACGCCTAAACGGTAGTTAAGTGTCACTATGATGGTGGGGGTATTGCTGTCCAGCGAAGATGATGTTGCAAGCAAACGGCCATCGTAGACGGGCGAGGAGCCTGTTGAGTAGGTATAAGCGCCACCATGAAAGAAGACCATAACCGGCAATGGTCCCTTTGCAGCATCATGTCTTGGGATGGATATGTTGAGATTGAGGCAGTTGAATTCATCTGTTCTAGGAGTGTTGACCCATGTGCGAAGTGGTGGATCTGGAACGGGATAGAAATCCCGGGGCGGCTGAGGGCAATAGGGTCTATGATTGGAGAGATCAGCAGATGGAAAAGAGTAGTTTGGCTAAGAGTCCTACCCTAGTTTTGTGCCATCCCAGACATTCTTTGGCCAGGGCTCTGGTGCAGGCACGGATCTACGAAAGCGTCCTGGGATTTCGGCGTACTTGATACCAAGATACTGGGTACACTCTCCATCATTGTACGAGATACCAGAAATGGTACCGAGGTCGCGAACTTCAAGTGAGGCAACTGAAGTGGAGGGCACTGTGGTGCTGCGATGGGTTGACATCGTGAAGAAGACCTTGCGCGAATCGGCCTGGCCTGAGTTCCCCTAATGTTTATGCTGTGCCGGTGCTTTTGATCCTTTGCGAGGGGAGCATTAGAGTTATGTTGAAATTTCAATATCACGGAGCACTTATAAGATTGTCTATTAACATGGTCCTCCGAAAACCGAGTCAGTCTGTGTCTTCCCAAGACAGTTGACTTGACCCTTCCTCGCCCCGATCCACTGTTGGGATTAGCTATCGATTGAAGAGATAATTACTATGTTCATTATTGGTGTATTAGGAGGCGCTATCGGGTTTAGATTCGAGCAAACCCGAGAATGGGGCCATTTTGCTAGTCATTCCCGAAACCCGTTGAAGACTGTTTCCGACCCCCTGGATCGCCTCCGGTGTTAGTGAACGTTGTTCGCGCCCTTTAGTCTCACAGTCCGATATCTATTATTCTCTAGATTATTTGAATGTAGCATAACTTCGCTAACTCTATCTCAGGCCTCAACAAAATCATTTTCTCATCCCCCCCTTCTCAATTCCTATTCCTAGACCTCAAGACGAAGCACCATGGCTCCCCCATCAGCGTTACTAGAGCTATCCTCGCCTTCTGAAGATTCGACTTATCCTAAAAAAAGGATAGTAGAATGTAGTACTATCCCAGTCGAAGATGGAATTCAGTCTGGAGATAGACATAATGTGTCACTGGAACCTGGGTTAATGCATCGATCTCTGACGAGCAGGCCCCTTGAAGTTGTATCAGCATCAGGGAGCTACCTCACTCTCTCATCCGGCCGACGGATCCTCGATGGGTGCGCTGGTGCAGCAGTTGCGACCATTGGGCACGGTCACCCGGATGTTCAGAGAGCAATGGCTGAGCAGGCTGGTAAAGTTTCTTACGTGCACACTCTCTCATATACGACTGCAAGCGCCGAAGACCTTGCCAACTTCATGGTAGAACAGGCGAGGCCGTTTGGACTCACGAAAGCCTACCTTATTGGCTCAGGGAGCGAGGCTATGGATTCTGCAATGAAGCTGGCGCGGCAGTACTTCTTCGAGAAGGGAGAAAAGCAGCGTGTGCGGTTTGTGGCGCGCAGACAGGGGTACCACGGAAACACTATCGGTGCAATGAGCGTCAGCCATAACGTTGCAAGAAAGATTCCTTATGAGAACGCCCTACTACTTGATGGGGTGAGCTTCGTGAGTCCCGCATATGGTTACCGGGGACAGAGAGCCGGCGAGGACGGAACGGCATTTGCGCAGAGGCTAGTGAGGGAGCTCGAGGAGGAATTTCAGAGAGTCGGACCGGAGACTGTTATTGCTTTCGTCGCAGAGACGGTCGTTGGTGCGACAGCAGGCTGTGTGACGCCTCCAGCAGGATATTTCGAGGGCGTTCGAAATGTATGTGATAAATACGGTATCCTCCTCATCCTCGATGAAGTCATGGCCGGGTCGGGCAGGACAGGCACGTACTTTGCGTTTGAGCAGGAAAAGGGGAACATTGTCCCCGATATTGTCACGGTTGGGAAGGGCATCGGAGCTGGATATGCTCCCATCGCCGGGATCCTCATTCACTCCAAAGTGGTCGAGGTGTTGCGCCAGGGGAGCGGAAGTTTCAACCACGGACATACGTACCAGGCCCACCCGACGAGTTGCGCGGCGGCCCTGGCAGTCCAGCAGGTTATAAAGCGGGAGAAGCTCGTGGACAGAAGTGCCATGATGGGAAAGCTATTCGAGAAGCTCCTGAAGGGCACGCTGGGAGAGTGCAGGTATGTTGGCGATATCAGGGGTAGAGGTCTCTTCTGGGCTTTGGAGTTTGTGGCAGATCGGGAGACAAAGGCGCCATTCAGCCCGTCTCTGGATTTCGGGATCAAGATCCAGCAGAAGGCCCTGGAATTGGGCTTGGCTGTTTATCCTGGAAAGGGCACGGTAGACGGTTTGGTCGGCGATCACGTCCTTCTCGCGCCACCATTAAACATCCAAGAGGATGATTTAAGGAAAATGGTTCGGTTACTAAAAGAGGCGTATGATCTAGTTGAGTTGATGGTTGATGTATAAGCCTTGCTTTATATATCCTCATGATCCGGTGCCGTAGCCCAACTCCTTCAAATAGATTATTTATCATGCAAGATTAGCAAATGTTCTACTTCTCGTCTACCGTCTCTGAGGTTGCTCTCCCCCTGTTAAACTCCGGCCTGTGCCGATGACAAGGCCATCTTCAATATCCTCATCAGAGTCCCAGCCTTCGTGCTCGTCCTTGGGCACTCTGACAAAAAGCATGTCTAAGCAAAGCGCAGCAATGCCAAGAGCGCTGCCAAAATAGAGAGCGGCTCGGTATCCGTGTACATCGTCATCAGAGTTCTTCGTAATCTCTGTTTCGATAGTTCCCGAGAATCCTAGGCCTAACCCGTTTCCATATAGGTTCAATGTTCCAATAAGACTACATGCTACCCCCTGGTGGCGGCGACTTACGCTATTGCTTGCAATGAGCTGGGCGGCTACGTAGATGAAGTCGGGACAGAGGCAACAGAGCACGATGGAGGGGAACGTCTGAGCCCAGTACGACTGCTGTACAGGCATAGTCGCTACAAGGAGATTTGAGATGATGGTCACGCCAACACCAAAGGCTAAGATCCATTGAGCCTCGAGTCTCGGAAGTAGCCATGCGGCGAGGGCAACGGATAGCGGGCCAACGATCAGGAACGGAGTGTACGCGACCGTCGTTTCGAGTACGGTCCAGCCCCGTAAAAGCTGTAACCATGCAATGGTATACCACTGAGATATTCCAAACGACATGTAGCTAAGGAGGACGACGAAGACGAGAGCGGCGAATGTTGGTGTTTGGAAGATGGATAGGGGCATGATAGGTTCTTTGGCATATTGCTTTTCCCAGACAAGGAATGAGCAGAATAGGATGACGGATGTAATCAGGAGAGCTATCTCGTAAGGAGCGGACCAGCCTGATGATGGTGCTTGGCTGACTTTGATTAGGAGTTGCCCTACAATGGAGTATCAGTTGTGACTCACTTCCATACAAAGTTGAATAGCAGAAGACTGCCTAGGCCTAGGCAAGCTCCGATATAGTCTATCTTCCCCTTCGGATCAAGTGGCTTCTCCTTGGGCATACAGAACTTGAGCCCAACGAGGCTAAGGGTCTCGAGACCAGCGCTTTGTAAGGTAGTAAGCAAGGTGTGCTCCTGCAAGGTATCCTACATCGCAGCACTCACAGTAAGACGAACATGCCCAGCCATTTCCTCGTCAGCTCGGTGAATATGCCGACAAACAAGGAACCAAAGAAGCCTCCCAGGGGTGCTGCGGCTCCGAAACACCCCATGGCCACGTTTCGCCATTTCCCCGGGGGGATCATGATTGTGATGAGGGCTACGGCATTCGGCATCAGAAGACCCCCACCGATGCCGGTGAGAACACGGATAGCGATAAACGCCTTGAAATTATTGCTGAAAGCATTGGCAAGGGACATTAGGGAGAAGATGCCTCCACCAAGGAAGAGAATCTTTTGATGACCGTAGATAGTGCCGACTCGTCCACTGACGAGCACGAATGCCCCCTGTGTTAGGCTAGTTGGAGGTCAGCCATTGGATCTCTCTGATAAAACTATGAGCTGGGGATCAATACGGGTAAGATGCTGCCATCCAATTGGACTTCCCTGGTCCAACTGCTACCCCTAGCTCCTGGCTGAGGGCGAAGCCCCCAGCAACCGTGGAGAATTGCGATATGGACTACAGTTGTCAGCGTGAATGGACTACTCAAAGGGTAGTTCTGAAACATACTTGGATAAAGAATGAGCAGACGATAAGGAATATGATGAGAACACGAGTCGTCCGACTGACAATAGCCGGTTCTACACTGAAGACGTGCCCAGGTGGTCGGTCCAGCTCTCCAGGCGGTGGGGCCGAGTATGGAGTCTCATCAATCTCAGAAGGTAGCTCCGAGAGCTCCAGCGTTGTCGTCTGCGTTGATGTCATAATAACGAATGATTCCGTCTTGGTTTCAGCGAAGTTGGTGAACCTGGTACGCAAAAGGATGCCGGAGTTTCTTTAAAAGGATACAGGGTATAGAAACTACGAGAGACGCCATTGAGTTGACACCGCCAAGCGGGGGTTGATACGTCGGTAAGACGACGTGCAAGAGCAAGGAACAACTTTGTCCTGCAGTATGATCAAGTTACCTTGGTTTAGTGACATCTGATTGGTACGCATCGCATGTCGATCGGCTCACGACCGGGTACGGACTTTCTACGCATACTGGTGTGATCGAATGGCTACCTCAGCTCGCATAAGCTGCTGATGCTATCGTGGTGCCCCAGACGGGCAACTCCGTGCACTCGAACGCGGAGTGCTCATTGTGGTTGTTCCCCCCCTCCGCTGGGATACTGTTGAATGGTGGGCAATCAAATCATAGGGGAGGGTGGGCAAAGATCGGGATTACCAGGTTGGGACGAGGCATGATAGTGATGGTATCGTCATCCACCAAGACGGTCACCTGGGCGCTTGCTGGGCGTTCATTTTGGGCGGCATCCTAATCAAGGATCCACAAGGCAGAGCCAGGGATATATCGGAGTGGTAGACACGGTCAAGGGACGGTGAGCATCGATTCGAGGACGTGGGGGGGACAACGCGATGTGATGGTATCGTCATCCATCCAAACCCAAACGGTCACCTGGATATTTTCCGAGTGCTCATCTGAAGGGAGCAAGGATCAACGGGGTAGAACGGGGTTGAACGGGGTTAGAGCAAGGAGGTTCGGAGAGATAATGCACGGTCAAGGACGGTGAGCAACCCTTCGGTGATACTTTGTTGTAGGAAGATGGAGCCTCGACGTAGGGATCGGAGAATGGAGACGGATGATTCGACTTGATTCGACTTGATTGACTTGATTGACTGCTCGGGAGGGTCGGAGCCGCCTCAGCTCTCTCGCCGGGATTGGCCCGAGTCGGCCGATAGAGGCTCTCGGGCACGAGACTTGCCGAACAAATCAATCAATAAACCGCCCGGATAACTTTACACATCAGCCTCAAGTGAGTAAAGTGAGTACGGCCGGCGACTGCAGCGAAAAAGGAAACAGAGAATACGAATAAAAATAAAACCTGCCCAGCAGCAATACCGTAGCTTCAGAGTCAGGGTAGGATTTTTCGGCAGTTTTCCCCCTACGCGCACGATCGGCGTCGATGAGAGACATTGGCACTCTAGAATCTCGAGCCTGGGCAAATCGCACCGGAGTAGGGCCGGGGTGGCTTCTTTCCGCTCTCACTCCCGCACTTTGCCCGTCTTCTTTGGGTCCAGGTCTGCTCTTTTCTCGCTTCGGGAGGGGGCGTCTCATTAACAATCCAGCAGCACCAACAACACCATTGACACCGTTTACCCTATTACTACTGTTTGACCTGACTGATCTGAACCCCCCAGTTGAGGGTGTATTCATCAAAATAAATTCAATCTTCCCTTGTGTCAGTGTTGTGTTAGTGCAGAGCGTCAGCGAACTCTCATCAATCTGTCTTATCGGACAATCCCTCCCATCGCAACTCCACAACTTCAAATTAGCTCCCTGGTCATGTGAGGCGAATAATTGTCCTCCCGTCCACCTCGAAACGCGATCAGCACGAATAGTTCGAGCACGGAAGCATTGACGGGCCGTGGGCGACATTTGCCCAGCAAAAAGGGCTCTTGTCTCGCAACCAGTCAGCGCAGCATGGCAAAATAAACCATGGCACGTTACGCAGGGGTCTAGTCTTGACTCGTCTACTTCTATTTGTCCGGTCCTCCACGCTAATGGCTCACACCCCCCGGAAGTCCCGTCCCCATATTTCCCCATCTTTGATCTTGATGGTGGCATCACGTTCCGAGCTTGTCTGGTGCTGGACACGTGTGGGCGGCGGCTCCTCGTTCTTGGTTCGGAGCGGCAGGCGAGAGTTTACATCGACACAATAGTACCTCATGGGCCCTTACCTCATGCGTGCCCGTTTTGATAACGCCAGCTCCGCCAGCAAGCACGTTGTAACGATGGCCTCCGTATAAACGATGCAAATGACGGAGATCCCAGCCGACAGGAGATACCCCATATGGACACACGCCCCGGCCCTGCCTGTCCCCCCATGCTCCAAGGTACGTCAGTTTTCTCCATCTGCCTTGCATCCATCGCTTCGATAATCAGGTACCTCACTCCCTCCAGAATATCAAACTCCCCAAGGTAATCATCTAGAGAGTTCTTATCTGGCATGAGGCCGAAAGTGAAAAATTGCCCCACGAACTAAACATGCCCGAATATTTCGCCGTCCAACATGTTCTCGATACTCGAGCATCATCCTATGGCCCTCGGCTATATTCTTCCCCATTCAACCCTTTCGCAAAATAGAAAGATACCTACCCGATGGGCCACGGCCTCGCCCCGGAGCAGCTAAGACGCTCCAGCCCCGGTCGGGCCCAGGGGTCCTGAAAAAGCCACCTACCTACCGTGCGGTGCCTCCCACGGGCCTACTGTGCGGCCTCTCTGTGGGCTTATTCCCAGCAGCAGAGCCCGGCCAAAGCCCTCGAGAGCTGTTACAACTTACCACTACGCTGGGTGCCCGCTATACCGCCGGCCAATTGGGCCGACTCGGGGTGGGCGTTGCTGCACTGTGCTCCTGGGACCGGGGCCTTCCCGGAGTCTCATAGTGGGGAGAGAGAGAGGCTCAGTGCTCTGTCCAGGGGCCTTCTCCCCACTGCAGTGCTAAGCTTCTTCGGGGCCCTGTGGGCGTCCGGGAGGCCCTAGACGGCCTGGTCTCTGGTTGCCTCTCCACAGTTAGGCCGGCCAAACCGCCGCCTGGGACGAACCAGCGCCCACTCCCACGCCATCCCCATGTCCCCATCTCCAGTCTCCAGTCTCCAGTCTCCCACCTGTCACCCATCAGACGGACAATTAGAGACTGCTGCTCGTCTCTCCGTCTTCCGTTGCTCTCGCCGTGCTCTATTGCTGCTTCCTCTTCTCGCCTTCTCCACGTATACTTCTCCTGACTGTAGATACAGTACTGTCCGTGAACCAGGTACGACCCCCATTGCCAGGTTCCCGCTAAAACGCCTAAAACCGACTAACATGCGAAGTCTCTCACACGCCCCTCCCTCTCCCATTCCAGGTTCCATCCATCACATCACACACTCCCCCGTCCTCAACCTGTAACTACCATCCTCCATCCTTTCTCATCTCTCCCTCGTATTGAACCTCCACGTCCGTCCGTTCAATCTAAACCGCTTCGAAAACACCACGACGACCTCACATCCCGCGATATCTTCGACTCGAGTGCCAACGACAACGACAACGACAAAGACAACAGCGACAGTTGGGCGGCGAGCATCGTGAACGTCGCCTCTCCCTTCGCTTGATCGTCTTCCCTTAACCGACTGCGCCGCACGCGCGCGCCATTTTGCCCTTGTTCTCGCCATGTCGAGCCTCTTGTCGTCCAGCGCACTGCAATAGAGACGTCCGGACGCCTGCTGCCCTTTGGGCTGGCCGCCGACCAGGCCTCTCATCTCAAATTTCTCCATCTTGACGATTCATCTTGTGTCCACGCTCTCTAATCATTCGCTTCGTCATGGCTGAGGAACACCAACAACGTCCTCGCCCGATGGCGATGGACCCGCCTCACATTACCGAGTTCGCCTCAGAACGATACTTTGAAAAGCTGAACCAGCTTAGCCACCAGCAGCAGCAACAACAACAACAACAACATCAACAGCCCGCGACCGAGTCACTCGAAGCGTCCGCCGGCCCCTCGCGATTCTTCCTCCCAATCCGAGAGTCGAAGAATGGCGATGTCGACGTCCTTAAACCCTCCACGAAACGCGACAAGGGCCGCTTCTCTTCGATCCGACAAAAGGTCTTCCCTCTTCACACAAAATCCTCCCACACCGAATCCTCCTCATTACCCGCCGTCTATCAATCTCGTTCTTCCGTCGAAGCGACACGCAAAAGGTACCGTAATCCGGTGTAGTTGTATAGAGTTTTCTGGCTAACCTGCCCTTCCAGTATACCGTTTGATGACTTATTTCTTGCATTACCCAATGAGCTGCAGGTTCAAATCATATCCTCTCTACCATTAAACGATATTTTAAACCTCCGCCTCGCTTCGAAATCATGGCACGCTCTCATAACCTTAAACGAGACACCGATTGTACGATACCACCTCGAACACGAAATCCCCGCCTACGCCCGACGGCTATACCCTGTGGCGGATTCCAGCGAACTCACTTTTCACTACCTCTGTGGCCTCTGGCACCGTCTACATGTCGCCGCCAAATTGGCGTTTCTCATGTGCGAATGGATTACGAAGGACATTTTCCTACGACAAACCGAAGCACAACGGCAAGCCTTTGCGCCCCAACACGAACGCATGCGACGTCGCTTAATACCTCTACTATTTACTCTATTCCATTTCTTCGAAACCTACCGAAAGCTTCACCTCCAACACATGGCAGAGAATGGTGGTGTGGGCTTGAAGAGGGAGCCGTACACGATGAACCCAATCGAGGCCAAGATCATGAACATGTATGATGAGCAAACGCTATTGCGGGTCCATGAGGTCTTCCCTCTTGTCATCTCCTCATTCTGCCGACGACTACGGCCACCTACATATGTCGGTCGAGTGGAACGATCACTGCGAGGTTATTTGAGGGAGAAGCCTTCCGACGAGGTCCATGTCGCGATTCTCTGTCTCGGTGGGCTTCGGCAAGTTGAGAGGTTATGGGAGATTAAGGGCTATAACTCCCGGCGTAGTGCTGTCGACAAGTTTTACGAATCATTGACAAAGGACCAGCCACCCTCGGATCCTACTCCAACAAAGTCACGGCGAGGTCTATTTGGTCGTAAGAAGTCATCAGCAGGCAACCCGAAGGAATCAACTGGCGACGGTTTACACAGGGTCAGGAGTCCCACAGGGTCAATCGATGCGACCAACATGGGCTTTGACTCGAACCTAATATTCAACTCCACCATGGCCGCTGGTGCACCGATGTCACCCCTTAGTGCACAGCAAACCCAAGCCATTCTCGACGACCTCCCCATCTTGCAACAAATCTGGGTCACCACCGCTGAGGCCGTGATCCTTGAGCGCAATATCGTTGAGCGACCCCAGGACATCAAGCGGAACCAGGCGGTTATGCTCGATCTCATCCGCGAAGACGGGCTAGACGAAGACGAGTGGTGGTACGGCCGCGGCATGCCCGCTACTGTACGGCCACCGAACGGTGTCCTCGGTGACGATGCCGACTAAGCGGCGTTTTCTTCTCTTCTTTTACTCTTAGACTTTTGTGTCTGTGTCAGGACTACTATTCCCAATTTTCTTCTCTTATTACTACTATTGGGTGCGTCAAAGAAGGATGGGTTATGAGCATTTACACGGCGTTATTGGGGCAGGCGGTTACCATGTATCCCCCTCCCCCCTGGGAAAGGCTCAGGTGGCATATACCGAGTTGTTCGTGTCGGCATATTGGGTTTTTTGGTTTGGATTTATTACCTGTTTTGTGTTTCTTGTACCCTTGGGGTTTGCATGGGAAACGCAGCCCGGACGGAACGGATAGATACCGCGTCACATCCTTGATCTCCTTTGTCGTCAAAACAAACCATGTATCTGGTATGAAGCAACAATCATCGCAATTCAAGCCGCTACATTATCCCGGGTATCTACTCCCGTTGGAAACCGAACCTGCTGACCTTGCCTCTCTGCCGTGAATATTCACCCTGTGTCTGTGCCACGTGTATGTGCACTTGTCCGTGCTCTAGGGATTGTGCTTCTGAGCCCTTCGTGAGATACCGTACCTACGAAATAATGACACCTAACCCCCTTCGAATTCCTGTTCTCCGTTAAACGCCCGAGATCGTTATTCACATGACCGTCCAGTCCGAAAATGCATGCCGGACCACATAGAAACGCCGACATCACCCCTTTAACACCTGTACAATAGTACCTCCCTGGAGAAATAAAACAAAAGGCTGGCACGCCACGCTTATGTCGACCTATATCACATGTCGTCGCATTGCATCACGAAACCCATAATTCCTCAATACAACTCCCGTCGGAGAAATCCCCCCTCACCGACGGCCGATGGCGTGGTAGATGCGTTCCCGCATATTAGGCTCTGCGAGTGCAGCTTCAAGCTGGGTATGATTGCCGAATGCCGCGGCTGCAGCTGCAGCAGCGGCGGTACCTTCTGTGTTTATGGAGTTGTAACCCATGTCAAGGTAGTTCTGATTGCTGTAGCCCTGGAATGCATTTATGTTTGGTGTTGGGGTCTGTTGCTGCTGCGGAGTCTGGCGAGAACTAAAGCTGGGAGTTGACTGACTGCTCGTGTTCTGTTGAAACTGAGCGGGTGAATTTGTGCCTACGCTGCGGTTGAAATTGCTGCTAGAGTTTGCCGATTGCGCGAATTGGTTTGCTAACTGCCTTTGCTGCTGTTGCCTCTGTTGCTGCTGCTGCTGCTGCTGGTAGTATGCCTGCTGTTGAGGGGTCATGTTTGCTGATCGGTTCGGCGTACCGGGCATTTGGTTTCGTTGCCTTGATGACACCGGAGACGGCACAGTTTGGCTAGGTCGCTGAGGTTCTAAGTTTGGGGACCGTTGCTGCTGCTGTGGTTGTTGGCCTTGAGGTTGTTGGTATTGATTAAGATTATTATTTTGTTGTTGCTGCTGCTGTTGCGGAACTCGTTGGTTCATGGCGCCCCTGAAATTGGACATCCTATTAATCTGCGCCGAGGAATCAAAACTGTTTGAAGCCGACGATTGCCGTCCAGTCAAAGCCCCGTTTGTATTCATTTTTGGTGAGGCGGACTTCTCGGCAGTAGAGGATTGGGAGTCTATCTTGCCAAGACCAGGGTTTGGGCCAGCGTCCTTGGAGATGCGACGCCGTTTAGCTTGCGGCACCTGCGAAGCGTCTAGGTTCGGGGTAACAGCCTCGGATTGTTGCATTGTGCCGCCCAGCTCTAAGGATGTGTTTGCTAGTCCTTGGGTACCACTTTGTGGGGGACGGGGAGGAGGCTTCCTCTTTCGTGAAGGACCGCTCGGGGTTCGCACTTCATTTTGGTGTTGTGAGAGTTGGGATTGCTGTGTCGCTTGAGCCGCTGTATTGTTTGCATCAGTAGAAGCCCCAACTTCACCAGTCATGGGATGATCCTGGCTCGAAGCATTTTCTTGTGCTGCATTGGCCGGTGCACGCTGCTCCATTATGGCAGTTGGCTCGGGTTGAGGAACCGCTGGACTGGGTCGAGGAACAGGAACTTTGTATGATAAAGGCGAATCAACGACTGGGGCTTGCTTTTGCGGTACTGATGCATGATTTGAAGAGGCGATCGTCCTGTCCTGGGTTCCGGGTATCAACTTAGAGCGGTTCTTGGAGCCTTTAGGTCGACCTCGCTTCTTCGAGCCTGGCGTGCTGATTGTGCTTGAATTGGGATCTTGTTGCTCTCCTAGCGCTGCCTGAGCAATGATACTGGCCTGGCTCTGCGGTAGATCTGCATCAACCACGAAATCGGGTCCAGTAACGTCTGCAGGAGGCCCTAGTCCTGAAGTACTCGCGTCCGCCGGTGCTGATTGCAACGAATTTGCTGCATCAGGTCCATCTCCAGTAATTGCACCGTCCTTCTTCTTCCCTTTGTCAAGCCTGCGGTTTTTGGTCTTGCTACCTTTTGGCCGTCCCCGAGGACGACCCGTACCTTTTCTAACCAGTACGGAGAGTCCGTTGGCGGTCGAGGATTGCCCTAAGGCACCAATCGCTGGAAGGGCTGGTGTACTTCCAGGGGTTTGTTCAGCACCAGGTAGGCGACTTAGATGAGGGAAGATTTCGGCCACCCATCCTACGAACAACGCACCAGATCCATTTGTTGAAGCACTCTGGGGAAAGATACCATCGGCAGGGGGGAGGGCCCCAGGAATTCCGCCAAAATAAGCCAAAGCTTTGCATATCTGGTCCACCACTAACACAGGGTGAAGACTTCGCAGGAGCGTGAGAAGACGGGCTTGCTCGCGCTTGGTTTCTTCAGGTGACCAGCATGGAGCTCTCGAGATCGGATGCTGAGGAAGTTGACTCTGTTGGGGGGGTGGTGAAGGAGCTGGAGGTGTAGAAGTAGGTGTAGAAGGAGGCGCAGGATCAAGAGTTGGACCAGGTCCTTGTGGATAGCTGGGTGGTGCAGTAGAATACACGACTGGTGGCGTTGCTTGAGATTCGGGGGGCACAGGAGGCGAGTCATATTTTGGAGGATGCCAGGCCAATTCTGAACGTCTCACAGGGCGATATCCGGCCTGGTTGGCAAGCCGTGCTGCCGCTGCGGTCCCCTCACTCGTACGCTTCGCAGCTAGATCCCGCTCTGTCATCTCTGGCCGAGCGAGCTCGATGTGCATAACGCTGAAGTTGCCATTTCTCCCATCTGTTTTGCCCTTCAGTTTACTTGGCACGGGATTCCGTATGCGCCCATCTTGATTTTGGAGAGTAGGTTGCGGGCGGTCTAGCGCCTTTGATACTGCTGTTTGTCCATTTGTTTCACTTGTACCTGTGACATTCCAACAATGAGTGAAAAGTCAAGGAGGGTCTTCATTCGACTGCCATACCTGGAGGTTGACTGCGCGCCGGCGTTGTACTTTCCGCTTTCAGTGCTTGTGTTGATGGTGGTGCTTGAGCGTCTTCTGATATCGAGGTCGAGGTTGTGGCAGGCGCCCCGTCAGTGTTTGCGGGCCGAGCCGTGCCAGATGGAGGACTGGTTGAATCTATCGTAGTGCCTGCTGCTAAATTCATGTTAATTCACAATCCACTATTCAAGTACCCGTCGCCAGAGGGAAAAGGTGAAAAAAAGACGTACGCGCAGTCGAGGCCATGGCGTCAGGAGGAGTCCTGGTCCCAGTGCGCCGACACACCTACATGCCCCCAGGATGAGCAAACTGAGGATTTTACAGTTCGCAGTTGAATGTACCAGAACATGCGCCCCCGGAGTCGTCGTGGTTCAATGGCTTGCTCGTCATGGAGGCCCGATCTTTTGGTGTCGCAGTTGCGTGGAATAGCGAAGTCGTGTTGTTGACGGCGGTGCCTCGTGTTAGTGGGCTGAATAGTGATAAGAATAGCGACTCGCGACCTAGAGTTTTAGTGACAGGGTCCCCCGTGACGGAACATAGCGTCGAAGCTCCTGCCCTCCTCGGTACGAAAATTGCTGCGGACCTTCCTTTTTTCTCAACTGCCGCATTGGGCGGGCAAACCGGGTATAGCAATTATGTCACTATCGAGATGTCGTCTTAAAGGGGCCATAAGCCTCACAGCCCCACTAACCTCCAGCCACTCAAGGTGCTAGGTCCAGGCATGGATCAAGCTACTGCTCAGAGCTGGCTCATCAGCAGGCTATTACACCATTCGGCACCCCAGACTCGAACCTCAAGATCTAGAGATCCAATCGATGAGTGCGTAATCTCGAAGTACGCTGATAGCTCCCGGGGTTAGAGCTGCTGCTTTCAACCTTAACGTCGTTGCTTACTTTCACGACCCTCTCCTAAGGTACATTCCCGATTACGACGATGTCTACCAAATACGCGTTACTATCACTGCCGCTCGGTGTCTTCGACTCTGGGAACAAAGACGATGCGATTTCATCCCTGAAGTCCACCGTATCCCCCGATAATGGCACCATCATTCCCTTCAACATCCCCGACTTCAAGATTGGTACTCTCGATGCCTTAGTCCAACAAGCCGATGAACTGGCCAAGCTGGAAGCGTCATGCGAGGCCGTCGTGGCCAAGGTCGGTGACTCGTTGAAGACAGTCCTCGATGGCGATGAGGATCGCATAGCTCAGTACAAGATGGTCAACGACAGTGAGTAGAGCTGCTGGAGCTATATCGTTATGGCGCTGATGGCCATGGTAGAGCCAACCGACCAGTACCTGAACAGCTTCAGTTGGAACAAGATCCGATATCGAGCGGACAAGTCCCTCGCAGAGCTCATCAGCACTTTGCAAAAGGTGCGGAACTTCACCTGCTTCCCTTGCTTCGAGCTCTCTTTACTGACAACTACTGCCTAGGAGCTTGTGACGGTGGACAATGACGTGAAAACCAAGTTCAGCCAGTACAACTCAGTCAAGTCAAACCTCGCAGCCTTGCAGCGCCGACAGACGTAGGTATCACCGACAATACTCCCTTCCCAGAGACTGACAAGCTTCGATACAGCGGCAACCTATCTACGAAATCCCTTACTCCAATCGTCGACCCCTCTCTCCTCATTCAAGACTCAGAGTACATCGAAACCCACCTTATCGTAGTGCCAGCAAACGCCAAGAGAGATTTCTTGAAGAGCTACGAAACCCTTGCGCCTATGGTAGTTCCCCGATCTTCTATCGAAGTTGCCAAGGACGACGAGTTCGTTCTCTTTGCGGTCGCAACCTTCAAGAAATACAGCACCGAGTTCCTTCAGAAATGCAGAGAACAGAAGTGGACTCCTCGGCAGTATAAGTACGTCGAGGGCGGTCGAGAGGAAGAGCAGCGAGAGCTGGATCGTGTTACCAACGAGGAACGCAAAGTTTGTGGAGAGGCCCTGCGCATGGGACGGACAGGCTGGAGTGAAAGTGTCATGGTCTGGATCCACGTCCTAACGTTGAGGGTCTTTGTTGAGGCGGTTCTCCGTTACGGTTTACCTCTGGATTACGTGACCGCTCTGATCAAGGTATTCTCATCTCTTGCAGGTATAGTATTTATGCTGACGATGACTACAGACGACTACTAAACTTGCCCCCAAGGTCAAGACAGCGCTAGATTCGAATTACTCATACCTGGGAGGAAACGCATTCGGAAGGGACAAGCGAGGAAAGATCACTAAGGACGATGCCGCATTGAGCTCAGAAATGGCAGCGGCCGGGTTGGGAACCGGAGAGGGTCACGAATACACGGCTTACGTCTACTACGAACTCGAGTTTCCCTGATAAAGAGAGGCGAAGAACGAGGGAATGGGGAGCTTTTAGGGAGGAAATCGCATGCATTGACGCCTGTATTCTACCTATCATGCCCGAAAGTCACGACTGAGACCACAATGGCAGTAATATCCATCACATCCACTACACTTGCCCCTTTTAGGCGGACTTCTTCAGGTAGCCCTTCTCGGTGAGCCAGTTGACGATCTGAGCAACGCACTCTTCCACGGTGTTCTCGTGGGTCTTGATGGTGATTTCAGCGTTCTTAGGCTCCTCGTAAGGCGCGGAGATGCCGGTGAACTCCTTGATCTCGCCCGCGCGAGCCTTCTTGTAGAGCCCCTTGGGGTCACGCTGCTCGGCAACCTCGAGGGGCACGTCGACGTAGACCTCAACGAAGGGGATGGGCTCGTCGCCGTCCTGGCCAGACTGCGCGTGCAGCTGGCGGGCGACGTCGCGGTCTGCTCGGTAGGGGGAGATGAAGGAGGTGATGGCGATGGTGGAGGAGTCGGCGAAGAGCTTGGCGACCTGCAAGGGCGGGGTGTTAGTGATCTCGTTTCCCCGTGTGATGCAGAATGCCAATCTCAACGAAATCGTCTACTAACCTCGGAGATTCGGCGGATGTTCTCATTGCGGTCCTTCTCGGAGAACCCAAGGTCCTTGTTCAGACCGAACCGCACATTGTCGCCATCAAGACGGTAGGCGGCCACTCCGAGGTGGAGGAGGTGCTGCTCGAGGGCTGTGGCGACAGTGGACTTGCCCGAGGCCGACAGGCCGGTCAGCCAGATGGTGAGACCGCGCTGGCCGCGGGTTTCATTGCGCTCGCGGCGCGAGAGGGAAGGATGCCAGGTGATGTTGCTGTCAATCGATCAGTCTTCCATTGAATCAATCCTTTTTTTTCTTTTCTTGCGATGGCGGCATTGGAGGAGGGATTCAATCCATGGCGGGGTAGTTTTTTTTTTGTTGGAGGGTGTAAGAGAAACCCAGGACGAGGGGTAGTGCTGAACTCACGTAGCCATTGTGTCGTTGATCTATCGTCTATGCCGCAACGAAGGGAGAAACCGAGAGTGAGACTGTTCTATCTCTTGTGTATATGTAGTTGTTCTGTATATAAAATGTTCCGTCGGGTGGAAGGGATGGCGTCTTCAACGGCCCCTCCCTTACATCAGAGTCTGTCTCAAAGTCTCAAGACTCTCTCCCGACTTGCGCTGCGCTGATTACGACTCCGGAAGTCGGCCCCGCAAAAAAAACACTCAATCTGCCGCTGGACCCTCTATCGACCCTCTAAAACTCACACCAACTCCTCTAGCCGCGTCTAGTCTAATATCGTCTACATATGGCATCATCTGTCAAGACCCATCCATGTGAATGGAACCCGTTGTTGTATGTCTTCGGGGTCTAATTAATTCGGGGCATCATCTATACCGGCATTCGTTAGTATTCGGATAGGCTTTCAAGGAGAGTTGAGAGTTGACTTACCGCTGCAAACTTGGGTGAGATGAAAAGGCCCGTCGCCTCAGCCATGATAATCGGCTCCTCGCCCGGCTCCGTCAACAATTCGATATGGCCCTTCACCCACGCCTTGCGGCCCTCCACCTTGACCGTCTGGGCCCGCAACACCAGGAAGCTTCCCGCAGGCGTCGGTTTCCGGTAGTCGACGTTGAGGTTCGCCGTCACGGCGATATTATGCGGCAACGCTCCAAAGCAGCACCGCGCAAGCCCCTCGTCCAGCATCGTCGCAAGGTATCCCCCGTGCACAATCCCCGGATGTCCGCACAAGTCTTCGCCCACGTACGTCACCGACACGAGCGACTTGCCCTGGCCCTCGAGCCATGCGTACGGGGGCACGACCATCTTGCCGGGGCCGAGCAGGGCGCCGCCTGTCAAGCTGCGGCTGCGGTATGTGCCTGGCATCTTCATGTGCGGTCGCGATTCTATCAGGGCTGGGTTCGCGCGGAGTTCGGCGACGAGAGGGTGGCTGTTGATCGTCTCCTCGGCCATGCGCTCCTCGGCTTCGTTCGGTGTGAAGCGCGTGAGGCTCGCCTCGTCCGAGTGGAAGCCCATGCCGTTGCTGTGCATCGCGTACCATGTCCCCACGGATCCGATCGTGGTGAATGCCACGCCGACGAGACCCATAGACACCGCGCGTCGGATCGTTCCCTGTGCTTGCGACGACGCTGCGCAAGTCCCTTTGTAAGTCAAGATTCAACCAGCGAGTGTTAGTCATGCGCCGACTCACCTTGTGCTGCGTAAGTCCGTACCTGGCCTCCCCGGGCCATGCGCCATGACGCCTGGCCTATCCGTAGGCCGTTGCGACCGATCTGCTGTGCAAACATGATAGTAATTCCCCCTATCTTTCGTCCTGGGACGATATGAAGAGGATCGTGGCAGACCGAGGACGGGCGAAATATTTATCGGAGCTGCCGCGGCAAAGCAAGCTCGCATACATGCATATTTGTGGCAATCCGTCACGGCCGGACCGTTGAGCGCCTCGGAACCTGAGTTTTGGGTTATGCCGTCACAGGGCTGTGCCACAGGCGGTGGCACCCTTTTCCCGTCAGCTGTTCGCCTCCAACAGTTGGGGTTTCATTCCAGGTTTAACAACCCTGGCGGGATCTACCAGATGTAAGTTTAAGCCATGTACCGGTACCTGTTCATCTGCGGGGTCGCTGCCAACCAGGAAACTGCTCGAACGCCTTGTACGCCTGTTACGTAGTGCTTCCTGCTGATACATGGCATGATGTGCTGTTGCCAATAAGTAGCTACGTGCTCGTGATTCTAGCTTCTCTTGCAACATGACCTAGAAATCTCATCACATTCACTCTCGTGACAACATCAATTGCTTCCTAAAGAACACGACTAGACATGGTACAGGCACTGACTCCCTCTCACCTTGACTACATATCTGATATACCGGCTTGCGTAGGCTACTGCTGAGACCGTCGACCTGGGCCCAACTCACCCACCTAAGGAGGATGCCGTTGAGGCCTTTGACAAGATACTTCTTGATATCAAGAAGAATCTAGTTCATCTCCGTCATGATTATGCCAGTACGCGCGGAACGTTTGTCTAACTCCAAAGATCACGGACTAATATCCTAGATAGAACACGAGAAGGAATACTTCGCGGCCGTGGTAAGTTACTAAGAGTCCTCGCCATTGTGCAGTTCCCCGCCCCCTCCGATCCACGCCTAACCAAACACCAAAGGAACATCTGAGCGACCATGAACTCGCCGGCTTCAGCGCCGAGGATCTCAAGGCTGTCCGCCTCGCCGTCTCGGCATACGGCCTCCACCTCTTCGGCAAGGTCCGCATCCCGGCCATGCCAGAGTCGGGACCCGCGTACATTCACTTCCGGGCCTTCATCGCCGGCGGTGGTGAGCCTCCCAAGTTGCACAGCATCCATACCGAGGAGAAGGACGATGAGAGCGGAGGAAAGACATACCGTGCCATTTTCAATGACAGTGATGAGCTGGAGTGGTTTGAGACCTAATTGTTTCCCAAAGTCGGCATGATACCCGTATCTAAATTTATTTTTACCCTGAGCCACTAAATTGACTTGATCGTGCTCGTTTACATGTCCTCGTCCCCTGCGAGAAGCTCCTCGTAGTCGTCCACCGATGCAAACATCGGAAGATCCTTGAGCATCTTGCGCCTTGACTTGCGTTTACTGCTCTCCTTATCCTTGACCTCAATTCCATCCTCGTCCTCGCTGAGCTCAACGCCTCCATCTTCGTCATCCTCGGAGCCTTCAATGTCCACGCTCATATCGTCATCCATATCGCTATCCAGTGATAAGGCTGGCGAATCATCGCCATCCGAAGCCATATCTTCCTCATCCAGGTCGTCAAACCCAAGGTCGGAACCGTCCTCGTCAATATCTGGCTGGGCTGATACCAGAGCCTTCCAGATCTCATCCTCCGCGCCTTCTTCATCCTCGCCCTGTGCATCTGCAGCAGCCTTCTTCTTAGGCTCCTTGCCGTCCTTGGCAACCTGTTGGAAGTATTCGTGAAAGAAGACGTCTTCAGCAGCCACATCCTCGACCTTCTTCTTCCAGAACGAAGCTGAGTTAACCGAAGGCCCGGTAGCTCCAGGACCTCGGCTTCCCAACCAAATGTCCCCGAGATCCTTGGTCGCTCTAAGAGGTTGCATAATAGATACACCCTTGGAGGCGTCCGCGGCCTTGGGGTTTCGGTAGACAAACTTGTCCAAGAATCTGATCAGTGAGTGGCTGTCTAGATCGGGTTTCTGGGCCTTGTCGTTCTTAGTCATTATTGACTCTGCAAAGACTGTGACGGAAGGGTGGAAATGACCCAGGAAAGGAATCTATGCATAATTAGCAATTGATTTTGGCCGCAAAGCAAGGCAACTTACCACCTCCCACAAGCAGCTTCGGTTAGCATTGCTGTACTCAGGGTCCCGCTTCCTGCCGTCGTACGCTGGTCGCTTACTTGCTGGCTCATCATCAAACGCTGACTCCTCAGGCTCTTCTACTAGTGTTGAGAGATCTGGGAAATTCTCTCTGAGATGAGAGATGACATAGAGAAGGCCGCAGACAAATGGCGGTTGATGTAACCCTGAGATCTGAAGCATTCTCTTGGCGAATGCCTTAACCCGCCTGCTGTCAACGTCGTTCTTGAGAGCGCGAAGGAGCAAGTTCAAGTAGAGCGCTTGCTTCGAAGAAGTAATTAGTCGTGGATCCAATAAGGACTCATATAATGTTCGGTAGAACCGGTCGGCTGCCAAATTCCTGGTATATGAGAGGTGTTGAATCAAAAGGAGGGCCTGGATGCCTGTGTTAAAGTTGGCTGAGTGAGCAATCTTGAAGAGGGTATCGAGATGGGTTTCAATGCTATCACAACGTGTCAGCTAGGCCATTAATCCATTGACGTTGATATTTAGTCGCAACTTACAGTGTCTCGTTAGCAGTCATGAAAGGTGCTGCACGGTTGACACCCGTCAGGATGGCAGAAACAAGCTTGTCCGCTGCTTCAGTTTCCTGCTCTGAGACTGAGGGTCCGCTAGGTTTGCCATGGGGCTTCCCATGGGGCTTCCCATGAGGTTTTCCTGGCTTTTTGTTTATCTCCTTAGGAGCCGTAGGGTCGTTTGCGGCAGTGATACCTAAGCTTCCGGCTTTCAAGAGGATAATAAAAAGTTCAAAGTAGATTTTCATCAAAGCTTCAGCAAGGCTAGGCTCTTTACTACTCAAAATGGTCTGGTTGAGTGTGTTGATGGCGTAGTACTTGGATCGATGATCCTGTGAAGGATGCAAAAGAATCTCCTGTTCCACCATACGCACAATGATCGGTTTCATGCCGGGATGTGAGTTCTGTAATTGGAGCAGAAGGTAAGAGGCGCGAGATGAGATCTTGCGATCCCTGTCGCCGAGCTTGTTGACCAACAGTCGAAGCAAATTGGACTCTTGTTCAGGCTTCTCCTTAAGAAGACCGTAGACGAAATCGAGAGCTCTCGTACGCGAGTACTCAATCTCATCAGAACACCACGTCTCAAGCAGCTGGATGATCTTGAAATAGGTATCCTTGAGCCAATCCTCGTAGATCCAAGATATCAAGTGAGCGTTTGTGATCTTGCCTGGGAGCGGTTTACTCGGAGACCACGTAGTTCCTGGGTTGCGCTGCAGTGTTCCTAGCAGGCCAGGCTGGTTATTAAAAGTTCGAAGACGTCGATCAGCGGGCAGCAGAGTGCCAGGCCCCAAAAGATCGACCAGTGCACCAATGGCACCGATTGCTTGCGCTCGGCTCTTCTTTGAAGCAAGGCTCATGAGCGCATCGAAAGCTCTGATGTTGTGGACAGGTGACTCTTGGACAGCTAGAGTAAGCGCAGAGACCTTGTCAGTCAAGGTACCTGATGACATGATTGTCGTCAAGAACTTGTGAGATGATGAAGCAAAGACACTCGACTTGTACTTTGCAGCTTCTGCTTCTAATAGAGTGCTGGCGTGTTGCTTAAGGGCTTCGATAGATCCTTTAACTGAGCCCAGCTCGTCACTATTCGGCACTGGCAACTTTGGCAGCTTGGCTGCATGCCAATCCGCTCTGGGCTCAAAAGCCTACTCTACTGTTAGCTGTCAGAGACTCTTCTAGCCCTCAGATTGGACGCACCTGGTTTCCAACCTTGATGGGGGCCGTATCCTCGTCTTCATCTTGGTCCTCTTCCTCGTCCTCTTCGGCACCCTCATCCTCATCGCTTGCTTCACTAGGTTCCATTTCTGCAAGGCCGAGTTCCTTTGATAGGGCGGCGAGTTCCTCCTTAAGGCTCTTATCCACAGGTTTCTTGGAATCCTTCACGTAGTCTTCATTGTCCGAATCCAGATCTTTGATGAGCTCAAAGTCGCTCTCATCCCCGCCCAAAGCTCTAATTTCCTCCATCAGCGCCTCATTTTCGTCTTTGGTGCTTTTATCAGCAGAAGGGCCTTCAAAATTGCGTTGTCTCTTTTGGTGCTGGTTTCCTGCGGCTGCGGTAGGTGGTTTCTTTCGCTTGTGATCTTTTGAACTCAAGCTCTGGTCAATTTTAGACGTGATCTGGTTCAGCACATTTTCGTCGAAGCCGCGACCATCTTGAGAGCGTCGAGGGCCTTTGCCCTTCTTCTGAGGTTTCGCCATGCTGAATTCGCGAGTGACGCTGAAAATCTCGATGAAATGCTGGTGAGTTTTACAAGCAACTTTTTTGGCGATAAGATATTTTTACTCTGCTTATCGCTGCGCTTGGCGCGTCAAGAGCGCTAATGTGGGGCCACGCCTTGCAGCGACCGCCCCACTCAATTCCATATGGAGCACCTTCAGTCCCAATCTTCTTCAGCTCCTTGAAGGGTCTCAGCAGCGATATTGAGTGTCAGCATGAATCATTTCAATTGAGATTTGGTTGCCCAAACTATCATGCTTGTTCCAAGGTTGAGTCGCCTTGGTGGCCCTCTACCGCAGAGGAACCGGATGTTGGTCCAATTTAGAGCTCTCTCAGTCTCAAGCTTCAACCGAACTGACCTACCTCGATCGACCTTATCAACCACATGGGTGCCGACCGGCGGAATTGCGGCCAACGAGGAAGAGTGTAAGACTAAAAGTCTTTCAAAAACTTATAGAGAGTCTAATTTGGTCCTTAGTTGGCCATGGAAAGCTCATCCGCGCAGGGTTCCTCCGCCAGGTAAATAGAGCTCGTCGACTTTGCGGATAAGTCATACTCACACCTCACCACAGGCTCAATCAGGCATCTTTCAGATGCTACCTCTAGGTCTGAGAGTTCAGGATAAAATTGAGAAGCTAATTGACAAGCACATGCGATCAGTTGGTTCGTAATCACCTGGAAATCTAGATGAACATTGACGCTCACCTGAGTCTTTGATATAGGAGCATCTCGCCTTTCTCTTTCAACCGTCTCCTCAGAAGATTTATGGCGGAAAAGTGGTCGCTTGGAAGCAGTCTCATCCGAGGTACAATTTCAGTCCCTTACGATGAGTCGATTGCTAATATTTGAAAGCTTTTCCGCTTCAAAGATCGCAAGGATGTCCCGCTCATTCTCTCTCCTACGCATGAGGAAGAAATCACGACTCTTGTTGCCGGTACTCTCAAGTCATACAAAGATCTTCCGATCCGTCTTTATCAAATCAGTTCGACTACCCAAATCTCCCAGAGAACGCCTACTAACACAAGATACCAGCACGGAAATACCGAGATGAACGACGCCCTCGCCATGGCTTATTACGAGGTCGAGAATTTCTCATGAAGGATCTGTACACATTCGATCTAACTTCCACTGCCGCCATTGAAACGTACAAGGAGGTTTCTGCAGCCTACAAAGCATTCTTCACGGAGCTAAAGATGCCCTTCCTGGTTGCCGAAGCTAGCTCAGGGGATATGGGAGGCGACTTGAGCCACGAGTACCATCTACCTAGCGCAGTTGGCGAGGACACTGTCGTGAGCTGCAGCAGCTGTGGCTATGCCGCCAACGATGAAGTCGCAGCTGCCCGAACCCCATCTGCTTCAGCCGTCAAGGCGACAGTCTCCCAATTTCGTGTATGGCGTGGGGTCACCAAGGATAGGAAGACCCTCGTCAATGCATGGTATCCAGAGCCCCAAGACTCGTCAACAGAGAGCAGCTTGAACTTACATGCGGTGAAATCTGCCATCCCAGAACTCGACACGAGCATAGAAAATTCTTCAGCATTTTGGAACGACGCATTAAATAGTGGAAAGGCCCATGTTGTTAATGTCATCGACACAAGACTGGCGCCAGCCTTTGACGATTTGCAGAAGGAGCTTCCTTTACTACCCATAGACCTTGGAGCTCACGGGGCTCAGCATTCTTATATTCGAGAAACAGAGGGCGCGGCCCTCAACCTACTGCGCCTTGCGGATGGTGACGGATGCCCTCGATGTGAGGAAGGCACGCTCAAGGTTCACAAAGCCTTGGAGGTTGGGCATACGTTCCATTTGGGGACTCGGTACTCAGTACCTCTCGACACATGCGTGACACTTCCCTTGACTGAAGTCCCTGAGGTTGCTAGCGAGGGTCTCACCCCAGGAAGTCGAGTGCCGGTCCAGATGGGATGCCATGGCGTAGGGGTTTCTCGCATCTTCGGCGCAGTTGCCGAGCTTCTAGCGGATGAGAAAGGTCTAAATTGGCCGCGAGTAATCGCTCCATTTGAAGTCGCTATCATCCCTACGTCGGGTCTGGCACAGGAAGCCTTGGATCTTTATGACACGCTTGTAGGTCATAATAGCTCGGGACCTGGCTTAGACGTCGTTCTTGACGATCGTAAGCAATCCTTTGGGTGGAAGATGAAGGATGCCGACTTAGTTGGTTACCCTGTTGTTATAATCCTGGGTAAAAGTTGGAGAGAAAATGGTACCTGTGAGGTGCAGTGTCGAAGGCTCTCGGTCAAGGAGGATGTCTCTGTGGAGGCGATGCCTGAGTTCGTCTCAGGGTTGTTGGAGAAGCTGTAAAACACGGACTTTGTATTATTTGGCAGAGATTGCCACTGTTGTAAGATACTTGTCAATTATAAAGCGATTTGAATATTCCTCTTTAAAACATGGTGCCAGTGGCGCCTCGATCGTGAAGTTAGAGGTTCGAATCAGCGAAATTGACGGCATCCCCGTTAGTCGCATTCGGCAACCCCCACGTCATAATATTTGCGAAGCGAAACATCACCACCGCATCCCACCTTGCCCAACACAATCAGCGAAACCACAGTCGCAACCATGGCAGGACGGCAAGAACAGAGTAATAAACCCTCACTAATACTCTCCGAGGCATTTACTAACGCTTCAATCAGTCAATCTCGACACCCTCGCCCCCGAACAACTAGCGCAAGTCAAGAAACAGCTCGACGAAGAGCTCGAGCACTTGACCTCGTCCTTCGCCCAACTCCATGGCGCACAGAACAAGTTCAAAGAATGCCTCCGCTGTGTCCAGAGCCGAGCCGCCGCGCCTCCAGGTACGCGCAAAGATCATACGAGACGGAGAATGAGAGAGTAACACTTCGCAGGGTCGAATTCGGTGCTGGTCCCGTTGACCAACTCGCTATATGTTCGCGGAGAGCTTTCAGATACTGAGACAGTGATGGTGGATGTTGGCACCGGTTTCTTGGTAGAGAAGGTATGTGCCATGGTTGTTGAGTACTTAGGGAGACAAACCTGCTAAGCGGTGGACAGAAGCTCAAATCTGCGGAGCAGTTTTATGAAGCCAAGGTTGAGGAGTTGTCGAACAACCTAAAAGACCTCGAGGTGATTGTGCAAAGGAAGCAAACAAATGCCCGGACGATTGAAGAAGGTAATAGTTGATCATTTTATAGGAATAGGGTTACGGCTAACCATTTGTTGAATCAGTTCTAAGACAGAAGATCATGGCTGCTCAAGGGCAAGCCGAACAGCAGCAAGCGTGAAAAGCGAAACAATAAGGTTATGGCAAGCTTTCGGGCCTCGATATAGACTCATCTAGCTAGGAGCTGGAACAGAATGGGCAGGCGAAATGCGGTTTATGGACATAAAACATCTAGATGCCCGCTACTTCAGAGTTATCTTGGAGTCGATATCCTCCAATAGGGCCTGGACCTCTAGTACGGTTCGTAGGAAGCCCCCGAATCTGGCTTCAAGGCTTGGGTCATCCCCGGCCCAGATGTTCTGAAGCCCTTCACCCCAGTCCTTCTTTCGTCCACCTGTGCTAACATAGTTGATGGTCTCGTCCCAGTGAAGTGCATACAACTCGACTCCCCAACTCGTTTCTGGCTCTGCACTAGTCCGACCTCCCTCCCAAACCCTGCTAACGTTGACCTCTATGACATAAGGTGTATCTTTGTACGGGATGGTAGCAGCTGTCGTCATCCGAATTTGGCTAACCTGACTTTCTAAGTCTCCAAGTCTGGCCTTGATCAGAGGGAATTTAAGAAGTTCAGACTCTGCATGCCCTTTGTCAGGAGCTGCCAGGCTTATCTTCTGTGGAAACCCGCTTAGCCAGCTGGGGGGGTCAACCACTTTGTCCCAGGCGTCCACTCTGAAGCCCCAGTCGTACTCCCTAGAGATAGGTTAGTCAGGTGGCTTTTCAACTTCGACTACAAATGACTTGCATGTCAGGTGCAGCAACAGTCCAGTTGAGGCGTCCCCAAGCCTCAGGCACGATCGTTCGAGGTGACGCAAGCTGCGGTCTGCCCGTGTTGGTACGAATCTCTGCTGCTATCTCCTTACCGGGAAGCGCAATCGTGACCTCAGTGCTATAGTGGACGTATGAACTATCTTTGCAAATCCTCAGATCTGAGTCAGTGAGGTATCGAAGTATCTCGTCAGCCAGTCGTATATCTGGGAGTCTGGTCGCAGTCAGAAGGCACAATCGGGACACAGCGATTTGCTTACCTTGTCACAAGATTAGCTCCGCCGCGGATAGAATGCATATTCAGTAAATTGGCAAAAGCCTTCTTGTTGATCTCACTCTGAGAGCCCTTCTTCTTCTGACGCAGGATCAGTTGGCCAAAGGCGATCCGCATCTTCATATGTTTGTTAATAGCCGTCAAGGTCTCAGCAACAGTTCCTAACTCTGCAGCAAGCCGCGGCACATGGCCATCCATCGCCGAAGCATTGCTAACGATTGTGGAGGATTTGAGGAGATAGTGTGGCCGCTTGCCAAGCTCGATCTTGATCATACCCTCGGACTCTGCGTTGGTAGGCTCTTGGAGAAGGAAACGAACTGCAGGATGATCATTGGAGAGGCGGAGATCGTGGATGGCCCAGTTGATAGCCTTAATAGCTTTCTGGAGACGAGAAATAGAGCTGCATCGAATATCAAGGACGTTTGGCTTCTCATTCGTGACATAGACCTGGTAGGTTCTGCGAATATCGTTCAACGCCGCGGGCTCGTCCAAGCCACGAGGCAGCAGGTGCTTTCCAGGGAGAACTAGGGAAGCCTAAAGGTTTCGTCAGAAAGCTCTGTTGCGTAGAAGTACATCCATCCTTGTTCCATACCTGAATTAGCGATGCGTCTGCAGGCGGAGGTCCAAGGTACACTTCGTCCTCAGCTCGTCGAGCTTGTTGCCGACCAGCGTCCATCATGGACTTAGCGGTCTTCATACTCTCGCCCTTGGGAAACTTCCATTTGGCCTTAGATATGCCTTGATCAGAGCCTATGTTTCGATTGCCACCTCGTCCCCTTTGGGGCTGAGGTCGTTGTCTCGAGTGATCCATTAGTAACGACGACTAGAGTGTGTGGGTAGTTGAAGAGTGAAGAAATCAATGACAGATAGAGGAAGCTTGAACCTTGGAGCTAGGGATGATCCTAGAACTTATTTGCGGAAGTGGGATGGGGAAGTCAGCAGGCACTCAAATTTGTGTAGCACTTGCCGTTTGGCTTAAACATGTACGCAGCGGTTGAGGATTGTGATTCATAGTCGAGATAAGAAAATGGAAAGAGCCGGGCAACCTCCCTATATGCAAGATACGCTGGGCAGTTCCTTACTCAGCCCCGAATCTGTCGTTTGATGTAAAAGACGTATATGTTTGCCTCCAGGAGTAGTTTGCTTCTCATTCTGATGCCGGCATCCGATGCCGTCTCTGGCTAGTTGCTGTGTAAGTCGAACCTGAGTATTAGGAGTTGCGCAACCACAAGTTCCATCACAAATAGTTACTGAATCTAAAGAGGGCAGCTCCTTGACAATGAAAATACCTTATCTTTCCCATGAAAATTTATGTTCTTAATATTTCAACTCCTTAATTCCTAACATGACATTGATGATGTATCTGTGCTACTTGCAATCCCCCGTTATACGCATATCCATATCCCTCCTTCTCCGTCGCGTCTCCCACGACGCGTAAATGTACAGCGAAACGCTCCATCTCAACGACATCTCCATGACGCCCAAGCCCCCAGCTCGAAAGGTACCTTCGCCCTTGGGTCGACGCAAGCGACCCCCGCCAGGCGTTTCTCGCGAAGACTCCGACGACGAACTAGGTAGCGAAGACATCCCATGGGAATGGATCTACAACACCCAAGCGACGGAGCGGAACGAGGAGGCTCCTCAGAGTGATCGAAAGAGGAGGAAGGTGACAGGAAACAAGATTGTGGGAGCCAGGATTGGAAATTTCGAGTGTCGAGTTGGGGATATTGTACTGCTGAAGGCAGATGGGTCTAATGAGGCTTGGGTAGCTATCATTTGCGACTTCGTAGAGGATGATGGCGAGGGTGAGAAGGCGGCCAATTTCATGTGGTTCTCTACTGAAAAGGAGATACGGAATCGAGATAGGAAGCGGACAGACTTTCTTTCTGTATGTTCCTTCAACATAAGCGGTTTCTGACTTCAAATTGCTAACCTATTCGCAGAATGAGCTCTATCTCTCTCCATCATGGGATGTCAACCCACTCGCCTCCATCAACGGCAAGGCAAAAGTCACCTCCCTCGAAGTATTTCTCAACAAGTACCCGCAAGGCAAGATCCCTCGCCAATCTTCGGACTATGGCAAGACATTTGTGTGCCGCCGAGGCTGCAACACTCGCACGGCCACCTACACAGATGAATTCATCTGGGAGGAAGTTTACCAGGGAGAAGGCGGCGTTGGCCGTTTGATAGAGTTGGTCGAGGCCGGCACCAAGGCCACACGGCGTCGGAGGAAGGCAAGGAGTCAGTCTCCGGAGGGTGCTGCGTATCACCCTCAGACACCCACCAAGACGGGCAGAGCGGGAGTATCGACACCAACATCGCGGAGAAGTCAAGCGACGCCTGGGTCTCGAGGAAAGAGGTTAGTTGAGATGTGTGCCCTTATGTCCCGATTGCCACTTACCAGACCATAGGAGTACAAGCAAGAGATTGGAGTTCACGCCTTTAGCAACCAGGAAACTATCCCCCAGCTACGTCGAATCATCGCCATTTCAAATAGCCCGCTCCCGCCTTCACGTCTCCTCTGTACCAACCAGTCTACCCTGCCGGGAGGGTGAATTCTCCCTCGTCTACTCTCACCTCGAAGCCGCTATTTCAGACGGTACAGGTAATTGCATCTACATCTCTGGCACCCCTGGAACGGGAAAGACGGCGACAGTTCGGGAGGTCATCGGACGACTTGAAGAGGCTGTCGGGTCAGACGAACTCGATGATTTCATCTTCGTCGAGATCAACGGTATGAAGATCACGGATCCTCATCAGTCGTACACCCTCCTCTGGGAAGCTCTGAAGGGCGAACGGGCTAGTCCAGCTCAAGCCCTGGACCTTCTAGAGCGAGAGTTCAGCAACCCGAGTCCTCGACGTACGCCCTGTGTCGTCCTTATGGACGAGCTGGACCAATTGGTGACAAAAAATCAAGCTGTCATGTATAACTTCTTCAACTGGCCAACTTTACGACATAGTCGGTTGATCGTCCTCGCTGTTGCCAATACCATGGATCTCCCAGAGAGAACGCTCAGTAACAAGATCAGCAGTCGTCTAGGTATCTGACTCATCCTCCTTGACACCCATTTTAGGGCCCTACTAACTAACCACGATAGGCCTTACTCGAATCACATTTCCCGGATACAATCACGAACAACTAATGAAAATCATACAGTCACGTCTGGAGGGAGTCCCCGGAAATATTGTAGACCCGGATGCCATTCAATTCGCTAGTCGTAAAGTTGCGGCTGTCAGCGGAGACGCCAGAAGAGCCCTCGACATCTGTCGCCGAGCTGTCGAGCTCGCAGAGGCCGACGCCCCTGGCGATCCGACCACCCCAAGCAAGCGGGAACGGTTAGCTGAGTCGCAGGGCCCTTCTAGAGGCACCGGGAGAGTTACCATTGCCACTATCAAGAAGGCCATTAACGAGGCCACTACCAATCCTATCCAGCAACACCTCCGGAGCCTTCCCGTCATGTCGAAACTCCTCATGTCAGCACTACTACTGCGAATTCGAAGGACTGGCCTAGCAGAGACAACGTTCGGGGAGACCTTGGATGAAATCCACCGCGCCTGCCTCCGAGCTCCGCCAGCTCTACCTGGCATGGCGCATGTCCTCTCCAGCGGCTTGAAAGGGACTCAGTCCAATGGACAACGCCAGATGTCGAGGCCTGGCCATATCCACACCGCTGCCCTTGACTTATGCGCCGCCGGCCTTATCAACCTCGAGGCACAGCGGGCAGAAAGATCGAGCAAACTGCGGCTGGCCATCGCTGATGATGAAGTGAAGATGGCTCTCCGTGATGACGGGGATCTTAGAGCATTGGGTATTGGTGTATGATATATGTAATAATTAGATCCAGCGGGGATATTTCAGCTCGCATACCATGAGCGATCTGAGAATCACAATCAACCTCGTCGCGCCTAAAATTTCCGTCGTGCTAAGTTTGGTGTCCATTGGAGCGGATGAGTCTCAGCAGTTGCCTTTTCATCCTGCTTCCAAATTTTGACTGCGAGTATGTTAGTGATGCCATCCGATATGCCTGTGATTACAGAATTACTCACTGGTCTTGTCGGCTTCGCCGCAAATGAGTCGCAATCCTGACCGATCAAAGGTCGAGCTCATGATTCCTGCCTCGGCATCGAGAGAACCGGGCTGTGCGGTGGTATCAAGAGACTGGTAGCGGTAGCCGGACTTCCAGTCCCAGAAACTCATAGATCCATTGTCACCTAGGAAAATCAGCTCTTTGTCCCTTTACATCCCAGAAATCTGCATGTATGAACTTACCTCCTGAGAATAACACATTCTGCTCATTGACACTCATAGTGTTGATAATAGCATTGTGTCCGTCAAAGTTCTGCATAAACGCTCCTTCAGGGCACTTCCATTGCTTGATGCTGCCAGTGCTTCCACTAGCAAAGGTGAACTCGGTCGGGTGAGTAGCCAGCGCTCTCACACCCTTCTTGTGATGGGTGAGGACTCCCATCGTCTTGCCTGCCGCAAGATCCCACAGCCTCACAGTCGAGTCGAGTGAGCCGGTGATGACTTGAGGGTCCGCTTCCTGGCACACGAGATCTGATACGGTCTGGGTATGGCCCGACAGGACATGGATGTTGCTGCGCGTACGCATATCCCACACTCTAGCAACACCATCTCGGCCACCAGTCACGAGGACGTCGAGGGTAGGATGGAGAGCAAGGGTATAAACACCGCTCAAGTGGCCGTGGTAATGACGAATAACTTTGTTCGTCTCGAGATCCCAACACTTGACCATCTTGTCTTCGCCGCAAGAGAAAAGGTAGGGGTGTCTTGGGGAAACAGCCAGGCCACGGACGGTACTTATGTGGCCAGTTAATGTCAGCCTCAAGGAACCTGTGGCTAAGTCCCAAATCTTGATTGTGCGGTCGCCTGCGCCGCTCGCAAACCACTTGTTGCCAGGCTCAACGGCCAAGGCGCGCACCCAGCCCAAGTGACCTGAGATGACCCTCATGAGCTTCCACGGGGCATGCCATTCCGGCTTAACCTGCTGCAGCGCTGGCGCTCCCCTCGTCGTCAAGCTCATATTCTGCGGATCACTGCCAGCAGCCTTCGCCTCTGGTGCCGGCGCTTTACTCGACCCAGGACCAGCCTCAAGGAGCTTCTGCGCAGGACGCGCCAATGCACCAGGCTTCGCAGCCTTCCTCCCAGGCTTACCTGTCGGTAGCTTAGCTGCAATACTCGGCGGGAGGGTCTGGACGTCTGAATATTCGGCTCGTATCCGTTGTTTCATGATAGGGTCTTCGGGCGACGCGTCGTCGAGCTTCTGGCGCTTGGAGTGGCGCTCTGGGGTGTGGGCGAAGAGGGATGTCGAGGTGGTGGCATTTTGAGCGACGAGGGTGCTGAGCTGGAGCACATCTTGCGGTTTCTCGGGGTTCTCCATGATGCTGGTGGCGTGGATGGGCTTAGTTGTAGAAGAAAAGTTGAAGGCCGTTTATAAAAGTTTCCAATTGCGACGGGAGTTGAAGGCTGTTCAGCCGCGTGTGGCGGTGGGGTGGTGCGCCACAGTTGCGACGGGCAGAGACTCTCATACGTAACTGAGGTGCCTACCTACATGTTCTGATGCTCACTTTAGAATTAATTTGTTTGTTGAGAACTCAAGTTTACTATCCTCAACTCATCATTTCCATCTTTTTCCGAGGCCTTACACAATGGATACCGATAACGACAAGTTCCCTCTACATACTGCGGCTCGTGAGGGCAGGGGTGAGTACCCCTCTAAGAGTGTACTTCATGTCATCCGAGCTCACCTCTCCAAGTGACGGTTGCCGAGGGTCTATTGAGGGTTAGGTTATCCCGATATAAGGGCACATTTTAGCAAATTCAACTGACTGCCTGCTTAGACCGACCCAAAGCTATCGCAGCGCAAGGACGATGATGGCCGATATCCCATCCACTGGGCAGCGTCGGCCAACAACTTAGACATCGTGCTCCTGTTGGCAAACCAGCGGAGTTTCGACCCAGACGTTCAAGTAAAACACAAACTCATAGGGGGTCGAGAGGAGAAACAGCTAATAGCATACCATAGGATGACATCGGGTGGTCACCTCTCATGATCTCAGCTAGTGTTCCCGACAGCGAACCGGTGCTGAAGCTTCTCATCCAGAAAGGCGCTGATATTAACCTTAAGAGTGAGAACACCACTACCCAAGTTCGCGCGTAGGAGACTAATTATACACCCCTAGACGCTACTGGACAGGTACATATTCTATATATCAAACAAACTACCCTATTCTCAAACCAGCTGACCGCCCTGGTTAGAGCGCCCTTCACTTCGTCGCCTCCAAGAAGAACCTCGACGTAGCTCGCCTCCTACTTGAAAGTAAACCTCCGGCATCAACTCGCGTACGCGACCGCCGGGGCCAGTACCCTATTCACCGCGCCGCTGCCGTAGGCTCCGTGCCAATGGTGCTGCTTCTGCTAAAGAACAGGAGTCCTCTCAACGCCACGGATACTGAGGGCTACACGCCCCTTCACCATGCCATTGCTGAGGGTCACGGTACGAATCATCTCCATGATTTTCCTTGACAAGTTCTAATCTATGGAACAGGAGACACTGCTGTCGCTCTGCTAAAGGAAGGCGCAGACTTCACGTTGAAAACAAACGAAGACGAGCTACCTCTAGATCTCGCTCCAGATAAGGAGGTACGTCGCATACGTTCAAACCGAATAAATTCCACCAGCGCTAAAACTCCATCTAACTCTTCATAACAGGTACGCCAATATGTGATACAAGGTGCCGAGCGGGAGGGTATTGAGCTGTCGGGATGAGGTAGCCAGGCACACAAGCCGAGAAGAAGAGCAAAATGCAAATCCATCTAAGCTAGACCGCTCACTTGACGGTCCGCTCCACAAGCTCGCGATACATGGCCTTGACGTCCTCGACATCCGCCCTGAGTTCATCTACGAGCTCGCTCTTCTCGCCCAACATTTCTAGCGTAGTATGATACCGTGAATTGATAGAGGCCACCTCCTGTTCCAGCTCTGCGACTTTCGTCGCGGCGGCCTTATTTGTTTCTATATCCTTCATCAGGCTGAGAATGTCGTTCCTTGCCTCGTCGCGTTGACCACACACCCGCGCCATCTCTTCCTTTGCTGCCACCTTTTCAGCCTCCAAACGCCGGATGGCAGCACTCATCCGCTCAACCAACTGTACTGACGGTCCGGCTCCAACTGTCGAGACCGATATCATATCCTGGGCCACGTTTCGTGGTGAAGATGGATCGCGGTCGTCGAGAGGGTCGTCTCGCTCCTGTACTGAGGGTGATGGCCCATGAGGTGACTCGCTCGGTGCTTCGAACGGGGAAAAAGGGGTGGGTGGCAACCCGGGGCTTGCGACAGACAGGGCACTCGGTCGAATGGGAGGCTGGCTCGATAGTCGTCGGCCGAAGAACATCCCATCCCCAGGACTGTCCGGTACGCTCCCTGGCGTCGGCACTCTACGCGGTCTGCCTGGGACGGGAAGCCCAATCAAATCGGAGCTGAAGGTTCGAGGAACAGACAGCAAGGGAGAGTCTGGTCGACTCTGGTTTTTGGATGATGCTCCTGCTACATCATCTATCCACTGCCGCCTCTCTGCCTCGGGTGCAAAGTCTCTACTGGCCGAGCGCTGTTTCTCAAGTTCAGCTCGTGCCTGTTCAAGAGCAGTCTCAGTGCTCTTGGAGGATATCCGGAGAGCAGAAAGCTGCTCGCGACACGTCTCGAGTTCCTGCTGGGCGGTTGCAAGCGCAGGTCCGACATCCTGTAGCTCGCCCTCAAGTTTTCTGCAGCGACTAGCCTAGGAGCCTGTGAGTATTATGTCTTGCAAATCTAACATCCTTCGACTTACCGAGTCACGAGCCTTCTTTCGCATTTCAGACTCCCGACGCTGAGCCCCATCCCTCTCCTTCTCAAGGTTAGCTACCTTAGCAAGCAGCGAAGCCTCGATACCTTGCCAGTTGTCGCTAGCTGAGGCATATTGCGACTGTAATGTTTCGATCTGTCGTAACAGTTTCACCTGGGCTTCACCTCCAGACCCGGAAGAAGCTTCTTCGGCGGCCATTCGCATAGCTTCGAGCTTGCTCTCCATCGTGCGTAGTTCATGCTTGAGCTCTGTCTCTACCGTATGACCACGCTCTACTGCACGATCCAGCTTCTCCTTCCATTCTAACGTCTCTAAACGTGCCTTATCAGATAATGAGTCTTTCTCTGTCCGAAGGCTGGCAATGGTGTCTTCAAGCTCCCTTTGCTTTGCTTGCTCGGCGGCTCGGAGCTTACTAAGGGCATCGGTATTTGATATCTCTGCTTGCTCCGCGTTCGTCTTCATCTCCTGTCCGAGACGTCGTATGGTCTCATCCTTTGCGGCATTGTCCTTCTTTAAGGAATCTATCTCCTTTTGAAGATTTGCGCTTGCCTTCCGTGCTTCCTCTTGTAGTCTCTCCTTTTCCTCGCTACTCATGCGGCTCCGCAAGGCCTCGGCCTCAGCTATTGCCTTATCCTTATCCTTCTTGAGTTCATCCACCTGCTTCTCGTTCTCAGTGAGCTGGGCGCGCATCTTTCTAATCGTAGTTCGAAACTTCTGTTCGGAGTTGGATAGTTTCCTACCCTCCTCTAACAGCAGGGCAATCCTCTCATCCTTCTCTGCCAGCTTGCGCTCAGCACTACCCGCAGGGGCGGCAGCCGCAGCCTTTTTTGCAGCATCTGTAGCGGTCTTGGATAGGTACTGCAGCTTGGCTTGTAGCGAGTCTATTCTTTCCACGTATTCCTGAATCTCATCTTCTTGACGAGCCTTGATGTTGCCAAGCTCTTGGGTAATTTGCGAAATCTCAGCCTGACGTTGGGCGGCTGACGCTGGTTCTTGGGCAGGCTGCTCCGTCTCTGGTGACTGAGCGGCGGGTTCTGGCTGTGCATCATCATCCGTGGATTGTTCGTTTAGAGGGGCGTCGTTCGGCGTCGGATCAGTTGTCGGTTGTTCGGAGGTTGGGTGCACATTTGTTTCGCCTTCGTCCTTGGAACTCTCCTGTGTTTCTGGGGTAGCTGGCTTCGCAACATCTACAGTTGTCATTGGCGCTGTTGTCTTGGGAGCATCCCTAATTGTGAGTTCGCTGGCGTCATCGGTGTGCTCCTTGTCTATAGAAGCTCGATCCGTTGAGGTCCGACTGCCTTGATCCGTCGAGCTGCGTGGCGAGGTAACACTCTTGGTGTCTCCTGATGCATGTGACTTCTTAGCAGCTTGAGCATTCTTAGCCGCCATGGCCTTAGCCAGACGGGCTTGTAATCGATCATTCGTTCGGTTGCTTGAGGAAGATCTTGAGGTGACTGTGATAGCATAGCGTCAGCATCGTCAGCTAGGGGTCCCAGCCGAACTCTTATGTCACGCACCAGGGCTGGGCTTCGCGGCAGCAGCAGCTTGTTGCGCAGGCTGCGCAGGCTTGGCGGCTTGGGTTTTGGCTCCCTGTTGCTGAGCTTCCTCTCTCTCGTCGGCAAGGATCGTATCGAGGCGAGATTCCACGCCAGCGACAGCCTGGGAGAGGAAGGATCCCCAGCGCGAACCCTTGCCTGGGGCAGCCATGATCGCTCTCGATGGCTTCGATAGCTCGATTGCTGGTCGATTGTCAGGCTTCGTCGTCGGCAATCATTCGGAAGAGTCGTCAGCCTGGCGAGGAGGCGAAACGAGGTCCGGTAAAGGGAGGAGGGAGGTTCGTGGGGAAATCGACGAGTGAGGCGCGTAAAGGGAAAATTATCTAATCGGGACAGCTGGTTCTAAAGAAATGAAGTGCCCGTCTTACATCCATCATCCATGCAAGGCACGCCACTTGTCAAACACAATGAACGTCATATTTAGTGGAATTCATACATCCAACTCGTATTTATTTGTACTGAATATTCTCTTTTATTTACTTTCTTGTCGACACCCAGAAAACATGCACCTTCCCTTCTTCCCCTTTAGACCCGTACCTTACATCGATCGTTCTAGGCCCAACCTGGCGTGGCCCACTTACAACTTACATAGACTACTAGTAGAGATCACCAAGAGACAGAACTTAAGGTATAGAGAACAATTGACTTCTTTTCAGGTGGCATGGATGCTCAGCATAACCAATACCAGTACCGATACACTCCTACAGAAATATGACTCTCGACTGCTAAAGCCAGACACACAATTGGGGTATAGGTCCTAAGGTATGCGAACACACTACACTCCAACACGTTGAAACCAACAAACAAGAACAGCGATAGACAAAGACACTCCAAATATCATCCTAATGCAACGCGGCTCGTCTTATCATCCAAATATGAAAACTCGCATTTGCTCCTTGGGGTATACATTGTCGTGCGCCCAACTGACTGACGCCCTCCCGTACAAGTAAAGGTGAAAGTAAGGTCGCTCCGAGATATGCTGAAAACCCAATATGCGTCCTGCCCATCCAAATCCAAGGGCTTATTGTATTCCCGCTCTTCCCAATGATAGTGACACGACAGTGTGATGCTCCTGATGGTGAAAACAAGGCACAAGATTCAAACACGCTCCGATCATAGTACATCACAACTGTACATTCGTCATCCATCGCACAAAATTATCCTGCAAGCTTCTTCCACCAGCTGCTGCGAGGTGTCGTATCCATGAACGTCGAGCTTCGCCGGCTCTGATATCGCTCATCACTACCCCCTTCAGAGGCCCCAGCACGCCGGTCTCGATCCCGGTCTCCATCTCGCCTCCGGCGACGTCGTTCACCGTCGGTATCAGCAGGTGTTTCGTCCCCGTACTTGGCTCGTCGCCTAGCTCGTCGGGCTTCGCGGCGAGCTTGCTCATCCTCCGTCTGCCCGACATCTTCAGGAGGTGGCGGTGCATCGGAATGGTCCTTTACCCATGATGAGGTTCCGGAATGCGGCCATTGCTTCTCTTCTCGTCGGCGTGAACTACGGTGACCACCGTACTCATCAGCGGACTGCTCTCCATGTCGCCGGCGCCTCTCTCGACGGCCTTCATCATCACCTGATTCAGCTACCCGAGCGGCCCTTCTAGCATCTCGGCGGCGACGACGCTCAGCTTCATCTTCTGATCCCCCCTCTACTTGACGAGATTTTCGCCGTTCGCGCCTGGCTGCCCGACGTGCCTCCTCTTCCTCCTGTTCGGCGGCGGCAGCAGCGGCGGCAGCAGCGGCGGCAGCCTCTTTCTCCTTGCGAAGCCGACGACGCTCTGCCCTCCGAGCCTCGCGGTCTTCATCAGCGCGGCGTTCCTCCTCTTCACGTTGCCGGGCAGCCCGACGCTCTGCACGGCGAGCCTCTCTATCCTCTTGCCTACGAGCCTCTTCTTCGGCCTCACGTCTTCGATGGCGCTCCCGACGAGTCTCGTCTTTCGTTCGACGTGCCCCTTCCTCAGCTCTCTCAGCGGCTTCACGTTCAGCTCGCCTGGCTCTCCGTGCAGCACGCCTGGCCTCTCGATCGGAGTCGACCATGACCGCATCGTCCTCTACACGTGGTGAGGATCTAACCTCGTCATATGTGCTACGACGTCTCGGGGTCTCTCTTGGTGTATCTCTTGGCATGTCTCTTGGGATCTCTCTTGGTGTCTCGGCGCCCTTAGGGGTCATGAGTCCACCAAACAGCCCGCCTAAGCCCGTTGATCGCTTCACATTTGATGGACGCTTTGGGGTCTCTGAAGGGCCACCGGCATCGACCATTACAATGTCTTCCTCTTGAGGTCTCCTTCGCCTGCGCTCGCGCTTGTCAGGGCTCGTTTCAGCATCGAGCGCCCCAACCATGACAATATCGTCTTCCTCTCTGCGCGACCTGCGTGATCTCCTCTTCTCATTGGTCCTTGGAGGCTCTTCACCTAGAACACGTGCAGCCTTTGAAGTCATCTCAGGGATCTCGGGCATCTCAGGTGGCGGAGACATGATGCCTCGCGCAGTCTCAGAGTGGCGCCGCTTGCTGGTTGAGCTTGACCTCTTCTCGCGAGTTGGCGTAGATCGAGTGATTGGCGGTGTACTGAAGAGTCTGGAAAGTCCAGGTCGCGCTGGCGTCTTATCTGAAGAAGATCCCTTCGAGGACGACTTCTCCTCCTTCTCGCGTTTGCTACGCTTGGATTTGGAGGACTTCTTCTTATCGTCTCGTGGGGTGGCACTCCACTTACCCCAGGACGAGCCATCGCGATTAATTTTTGGCCGTTCCTTTTTGGAACGCTTTGACTCGGAGGGCGGTGTCATAGGAGGATCAGGAACTGGCGGCGGAGGGGCTGGATCCTTGGACCTCCTTTTACTCCTCCTCTTCTTGGTGGACGACTTCAACGACCTCATATCGACGACTTCAATGATCTCGTCTCCGTCTTCGGCAGGGGGAGTTTCTGGTGCCGTTGGGTCACCAGCTTCGGCCTCCTCGTCGATGGCTTTGTCTTCAGCGTCTGCAGCTTCGGCTTCTTCAGGGGTATCTTCTTCCTCTTCCTCCACAGTCATGTCTTTAGCAGAAGCTTCCTCCTCATCTTTTTCTTCAGCATCTGCTTCAGCAGCGTCCTCCTCCTCCTCCGCCTCATCGCCAACGTCTTCATCAGCCTCCGACGGAGGATCTCCGGCCTTCAGAATTTCCTCTACTTCTTCTGGACTAAGTTCTTCTTCCTCTTCCCCTTCCTCTTCCTCAGGCTCAGGTTCTTCAGCTGCAGCCTCTTCAGCTTCCCTCGCAGCTTGCTCTTCAGCTCGGATCGCGGCGTTCTCATTAAGAATGTTAAAGCGTGCCGTGTCCTTCTTGCTAAGCTTGCCCTTCTTGGCTTTCTTGGCCATTAGTACTGCAAGCTCTGCTTCCTCTGCTGCGATTTCGGCAGCTGCTGCCTCTGCTGCCTCACGAGCGGCCTGTTCTTCCGCTTCTTTGGCTGCGGCTTCCTCTTCAGCTTCTCTGGCCGCTTCGTCTTCCTCTTCATCAGCAGCCTCCTCAGCGTCAAGGAAAACCTCGTCGTCAGATTCTTCCTCTTGCTCTGGCTCTTCCTCAGGTTCAGGTTCAGCCCCCGCAGCTTCCCTGGCTGCAGCCTCTTCAGCCCGCTTCTTAGCGTTTTCAGTCAGAAGGTTAAACCTTGCAGTATCCTTTTTGCTAAGTTTACCCTTCTTTGCTTTCTTTGCCGACAACGCTGCAAGCTCCGCTTCCTCTTCCTCTACAATTGCTGCGGCCTCGGCATCTGCTGCCTCCTGTGCAGCCGCTTCCTCTGCAGCCGCCTCAGCTTCAGCAGCTTCTTCGGCAACATGAGCTGCCTCCTCTTCGGCCTCCCAGGCAGCCTGTTCTTCCGCTTCCTTTGCAGCCGCTTCCTCAGCGCGCTGGGCAGCGCTCGCGGATAGAACCTTATACCTCTCAGCGTCCTTTTTGCCTAGCTTTCCTTTGCGAGCCTTTTTGGTCTCAAGAGCTGCAAGTTCTGCTTCCTCCGCTTCGATGGCCGCAGCGGCTTCTGCGTCAGCAGCTTCCTGTGCAGCCGCAGCGTCCTCCTCAACAGCAGCATCATCGACCTCTTCAGCATCTACAGCTTCCTCGTCCTCGGGGGCAACATCTTCTACGACTTCTTCGGTAGCTTGCTCTTCTACATCCTTTGCTGCTGCATCCGCTGCGCGCTGCTCGGCATTTTCGGTCAAAATTTCGAACCTCGCTGTGTCCTTCTTGCCTAGCTTTCCCTTACGAGCCTTTTTCGCTGTAAGTGCTGCGAGCTCTGCCTCCTCTACCTCAATGGCAGCAGCAGCTTCGGCGTCGGCAGCCTCTTTCGCAGCAGCTTCTTCAGCCTCTTTCGCAGCAGCCTCTTCAGCCGCGGCCTCTTCAGCAGCTGCGGCCTCCTCTGCCTCCTTAGCTGCTGCTTCTGCTGCGCGCTGATCGGCGTTTTCGGTTAGGATATTGAACCGTTCTGTATCCTTCTTGCCCAGCTTGCCCTTACGGGCCTTCTTTGCTGTGAGAGCTGCAAGTTCTGCCTCTTCCTCTTCAATGAGCGCAGCGGCTTCGGCGTCAGCAGCCTCCTTTGCAGCCGCTTCTTCAGCCTCTGCCGCCTCTGCAGCCGCTTCGGCGTCCTCTTCAGCAGCAGCCTCGTCCATTGCAGCCTCTTCATCCGCAGCAGGCTCATCGTCCTCTGCTGCTGCTTGATCTTCGGCTTCCTTAGACGCGGCTTCTGCAGCCCTGTTGGCGGCATTTTCACTCAGGAGGTTGAATCTCTCGGTATCCTTTCGACCTAATTTGCCTTTCCTGGACTTTTTAGCTTCCAAAGCGGCCAATTCTTGCTCTTCTTCGGCAATGAGAGCAGCTTCAGCCTCAGCAGCTTCGTCCACGGCAGCTTCATCAGCTTCAACAACCTCCTCTTCAGCAGCTTCTTCATCGTCAGCGGGATCTTCGGCGGTCGCACCCTCAGCGTCCTCAGCAGCTTGCTCCTCGGCTTCCTTGGCTGCTGCTTCCTCAGCTCTTCTGGCGGCATTCTCAGTCAAAACATTGAATCGTTCAGTATCCTTCTTGCCCAGTTTGCCTTTGCGAGCCTTCTTTGCATTCAAGGAGGCTAACTCTTCATCTTCAGCAGCGATGGCGGCAGCCTCGGCTTCAGCAGCCTCTTGTGCTGCTGCCTCTTCTGCGGCAGCTTCTTCTTCTGCGGCAGCTTGTTTTTCGGCTTCCTGGGCAGCCGCTTCAGCTTCTGCGGCAGCTTGCTCTTCGGCCTCTTTGGCAGCTGCTGCTTCAGCCCTTTGCGTTGCATTTTCTGTCAGAAGATTGAATCGTTCTGTGTCCTTCTTACCAAGCTTGCCTTTCCTGGCCTTTTTAGCATTCAAGGCGGCGAGCTCCTCATCTTCGGCGGCGATTGCAGCGGCCTCGGCCTCAGCAGCCTCAATGGCAGCCTGTACTTCAGCTTCCTCGGCAGTCTCTTCACTTTCCTCGGGGGGTGGTTCTTCTTCCGGAGTGGGGTCTTCTTCAGCAACAACATCGTCGGTGGCAGGATCGTCTGCGGGAGCTTGGTCCTCGGCTTCCTTGGCAGCCTGGTCTTCAGCTCTCTTTGCAGCATTTTCGGTCAGAAGATTAAAGCGGTCTGTATCCTTCTTCCCAAGCTTGCCCTTCCTGGCCTTCTTAGCGGAAAGACTGGCCAGCTCCTCCTCCTCAGCAGCAATTGTGGCAGCCTCCTCAGCTTCAGCAGCTTCTCTTGCAGCAGCCTCTTCAGCGTCTGCTGCCTCCTGTGCGGTGGCTTCTTCGGCTGCAGCAGCTTCTTCTGCAGCGGCTGCCTCTTCGGCTTCCTTTGCAGCTTGGGCTTCGGCTCTTTGGGTGGCGTTTTCAGTCAGGAGATTGAAGCGTTCTGAATCCTTCTTCCCCAGCTTTCCTTTCTTGGCTTTCTTAGCTGAAAGAGCAGCTAACTCGGCTTCCTCGGCCGCAATCGCAGCAGCTTCTTCGGCCTCAGCGGCTTCTTTTGCGGCAGCCTCTTCAGCCTCCGCAGCTTCCTTGGCTGCAGCTTCCTCAGCTGCAGCAGCCTCTTCCGCAGCAGCAGCATCAGCAGCCTCCTTGACGGTTTGCTCTTCAGCTCTCTTTGCAGCATTCTCATTTAGAAGGTTAAATTTGTCGGTATCCTTCTTCCCGAGCTTTCCCTTTTTAGCCTTCTTAGCTGAAAGAGCAGCTAACTCTTCCTCCTCGGCAGCGATCTCGGCCGCGCGTGCCGCAGCCTCCTCATCGACAGGAGGCTCTTCAGGAGCAGGTTCATCTTCAGGAACAAGATCTTCTTCGAGGGCAGGCTCTTCTTCGAGGGTAGGTTCCTTCTCGGAAATAGGTTCTTCATCAAGTGTAGGTTCTTCGGCAGCAGCGGCTCTCTTCGCAGCATTTTCGGTCAGAGTATTGAATCTCTCGGTATCCTTTTTACCAAGCTTGCCCTTACGCGCCTTTTTCGCTTCTAAAGCCGCCAGCTCTTGCTCTTCCTCAGCAATTGCGGCAGCTTCTTCGGCTTCTCGAGCGGCAGCCTCTTCATCGATGACAGGTTCTTCCTCAGGTTCGGGTTCTTCAGGAGCGGGCTCTTCTCCAGCCTCGGGTTCAGGTTCGGCCGTAGCCTTAGCAGCTCTTGCTTCCGCGTTTTCGGTTAAGATGTTGAACCGCTCGGTATCCTTCTTGCCAAGCTTCCCTTTTCGCGCTTTCTTGGCGTTCAAGGCAGCTAACTCTTGCTCTTCCTCGGCAATAGCAGCAGCCTCTTCAGCCTCTCGAGCAGCAGTTTCTTCATCAATGGCCGGTTCCTCAGGCGTAGGCTCTTCTTCAGGGATAGGCTCCTCTTCAACCTCGGGTTCTGGTTCGGGTTCAGGCTCAGCGGCAGCTTTTGCGGCTCTTGCCTCCGCATTTTCGGTCAGGATATTGAATCGCTCGGTATCCTTCTTACCAAGCTTGCCCTTCCGAGCTTTTTTGGCGTTTAGGGCAGCCAGTTCCTCCTCTTCTGCGGCGACAATGACAGCCTCTTCCGCTTCTCGGGCAGCGGCTTCTTCATCAATGGTGGGCTCATCAGGGATAAGCTCCTCCTCAGGGATAGGTTCTTTAGGGGCCGGCTCCTCTTCAGGGGTTGGTTCAGCGGCAGCTTTAGCAGCTCTTGCTGCAGCGTTGTCGGTAAGGACATTGAACCGTTCGGTGTCCTTTTTGCCAAGTTTGCCCTTTCGTGCCTTTTTAGCATTCAGGGCAGCCAGTTCCTCGTCTTCAGCAGCGGCGATAGCGGCCTCTTCAGCTTCTCGAGCAGCAGCTTCCTCATCAATGGCAGGTTCCTCCTCAGTAACGGGCTCCTCAGAAATAGGTTCTTCCTCAGGAAGAGGATCCTCAGCAGCAGCAGGTTCCTCAGAGTCCCTTGCGGCTTGTTCGGCTCTGGCCAGCGCATTGTCGGTCAAAAGGTTGAAGCGCTCTGTATCCTTCTTGGTGAGCTTGCCCTTCTTTGCCTTTTTCGCAGAGAGAGCAGCTAGTTCAGCTTCTTCTGCTGCAATCTCGGCGGCTAATTCAACCTCCCGAGCTGCTGCCTCTTCCGCTGCTGCTGCTTCCTGGGCGGCGACTTCTTCAGCGGCAGCAGCAGCTCGTTCCTCGGCCTCCTTGGCAGCCTGCTCATCTGCGGCTTGGGCAGCTTTCTCAGCTCGTGCCAATGCATTTTCTGTTAAGAGGTTGAAACGTTCCGTGTCTTTCTTGGTAAGCTTGCCCTTCTTTGCCTTCTTGGCGGATAGCGTTGCGAGTTCGTCTTCTTCGGCGGCGATTAAGGCGGCTTCAGCAGCTTCTCTTGCAGCAGCCTCCTCGGCTTCAGCAGCTTCTCGAGCCGCAGCAGCTTCGGCGGCAGCGGCTTCCTCGGCGGCCGCAGCTTCTTCGGCTTCCTTGGCAGCTTTCTCGGCTCGTGCCAAAGCCCTTTCGCTAAGAATGTTGAACCTGTCCTGATCTCTCTTTAGGAGCTTGCCCATCCGTTTCGACTTCTTAGCTGATAATGTAGCTAGCTCCTCCTCTTCAGCTTCTGCAGCGTCCTTCGCAGCAGCTTCCTCAGCTTCTCGAGCTGCGGCTTCTTCTGCTGCGGCAGCCTCAGCGGCAGCAGCTTCTTCGGCCTCGGTAATTTCCCTAGCAGCAGCCTCTTCAGCTTCCTTAGCAGCGTTATCTTCCGCTTCGGCAGCAGCTTGAGCCTTTTCTTCCTGCGCAGCTTGTACGGCCCGCATGACAGAGCTTCGTTTGAGGACGGTGTACCGGTCTGTATCTTTCTTGGTCAACTTGCCCTTTTTCGCTTTCTTGGCCTCGAGATCAGCTAATTCGGCTTCCTCAGCTGCAGCCTCTGCCTTTGCAGCCTCACGAGCGGCGGCTGCCTCAGCTTCAGCAGCTTCCTGGGCCGCGGCCTCTGCTGCTGCAGCTTCTTGGGCAGCGGCAGCCTCAGCATCTTGTGCGGCTTGTTCGGCTCGTTTGGCAGCATTGGCGCTGAGTTCGTTATATCGATCAAGGTCCTTCTTGCCGAGTTTTCCCTTCCTAGCCTTCTTGGCGGTTAGAACATCAAGCTCGGCATCTTCAGCGGCAGCCTCTGCCTCAGCAGCTGCCTTTAAAGCATCAGCAGCAGTGAGAATCTCGGTAGGCTCAGCAGCTTCATCCTCAGCTTGGGGAGCATCCGGAACTTCTGGGAGGACTTCTTGAGAAGCTTGTTCAGCTTCGAGGGCGGCTTTCTCGGCTCGTTGGGCGGCGTTCTCTGTGAGCTGTATCCATCGTTCGGAATCCTTTTTCCCTAGCTTTCCCTTTCTGACTTTCTTCGCCTCTAGGGATGCCATCTCCGCCTCTTCAGCCGCAATAACAGCGAGCTCAGCTTCTCTAGCCTCTAATGCCGCAGGATCGCCAGCTTCATCAGCTCCTGGCGCTAAAGCTTCATCTTCACGTGGAGGGGCATCTGGAACTGCACGGGGCACCTCTTCGGCTTCCCGCGCCGCTTGCTCGGCCTCCAGAGCAGCCTGTCGTTGGGCAGCGTTTTCAGTGAGGACATTGAAACGCTCTGTATCCTTCTTGGTAAGCTTTCCCCTTCTCTCCTTCTTTGCTGTTAACTCTGCAAGCTCGGCTTCCTCGAGAGCGACAGCTGCGGCCTCGGCCTCCTTGGCCTCTTGTGCAGCAGCATCTTCAGCTTCACGGGCAGCTTGTTCCGCGGCTTCGCGTGCAGCTTGCTCTTCGGCTTCTTGGGCAGCGGCTTGTTCAGCGGCTAGATCACCCTCCCGTGAAGCCTGTTCTTCAGCTCTCTTAGCAGCGTTGGCGGTAAGAGTTCTGTACCGTTCCATATCGACTTTGGGCAGCTTGCCGCCTCTTTTGGTCTTCTTAGCTTCTAAGAGCGCGAGCTCCTGCTCTTCTTCAGCGATAGCAGCAGCAGCAGCGGCTGCCGCAGCGGCCTCTTCAGCTTCCTTAGCAGCGAGCTCTTCGGCCTCGCGAGCAGCAGCTTCCTCAGCTTCTTTTGCGGCTTGATCTTCGGGTCCTTGGGAAGCCAACTCGGCGTCTCGTGCTGCCTTTTCTTCTGCCCGTTTCGTAGCGTTGGAGGTGAGGATTCTGAACCGTTCCATATCAGACTTTGGTAGCTTGCCACCTCTTCTTGTCTTCTTGGCCTCCAATAATGCGAGTTCCTGCTCTTCTTCGGCGATGACAGCCTCTTCAGCTGCTCGAGCAGCTGCCTCTACCTCCGCAACGGCGGCTTCGGCGGTGGCAGCCTCCTCAGCTTCTTTGGCAGCAAGCGCCTCCGCTTCCGCAGCAGCTTGTGCTTCAGCGTCGCCAGAGCCTTCAGCTTCCGCAGCCGCCTGCTCCTCAGCTCTTCGGGTTGCGTTTTCGACGAGGATATCGTATCGTGCTTGATCCTTCTTAAGGAGCCTGCCGCTCCTTTTGAGCTTCTTTGCCTCGAGTTCCGCGAGCTCCTGTTCTTCAGAGGCAATGATGGCAGCTAATGCAGCCTGCTCAGCTTCACGTGCAGCGGCTTCTTCAGCTTCCTTAGCCGCGAGAACCTCAGCTTCCGCAGCAGCTTGTGCTTCTGCTTCCTTGGCAGCCGCAGCCTCCGCATCCTTAGCCGCCTGCTCCTCAGCTCTTCGGGTTGCGTTTTCGACGAGGATATCGTATCGTGCCTGATCCTTCTTGAGAAGCCTGCCATTCCGTCTAACCTTCTTTGACTCGAGTTCCGCGAGCTCCTGTTCTTCGGCGGCGGCAGCGGCGGCAGCTTCTGCAGCGGCAGCTTCTTCAGCCTCTCGAGCGGCAGCCTCAGCAGCAGCAGCCGCCTCAGCTTCTGCAACAGCTTTTGCATCGGCCTCGTTAGCAGCTTGTGCTTCAGCATCCTGGACGGCTTGCGCTTCGGCGTCTCGAGAAGCTCGGCGTTCAGCCCGCTCGTTAGCGTTAGCTGTCAGGAGATTGAACCGTTCAAGATCCTTCTTGCCCAGCTTTCCTCTTTTTTGTTTCTTGGCTGCAAGGAGGGCAAGTTCTGATTCTTCTGCCGCAGCTTCCGCTTCCTCGGCAGCTATTGCAGCAGCTTCAGCTTCCGCGGCTTCTTGTGCAGCAGCACCGGCAGCAGCAGCCTCAGCGGCGGCAGCTTCGTCAGCTTCTTTGGCGGCAGCCTCCTCGGCTTCGCGGGCAGCTCGAGCCTCAGCTCTCGTAGCGAGGCTTGCTTTGAGCTGATTCAACTTGTCTGTATCTCTCTTAGTCAACTTCCGGTTCTTAGCCTTCTTTGCCTCTAAAGCAGCAACTTCAGCCTCTTCGGCAGCTGCCTCAGCCTCGTCAGCCTCACGGGCAGCTTGCTCTTCAGCTGCTTTCGTGGCCTGCTCTTCTGCCTCGCGGGCAGCTTGTTCTTCGGCTTCTGGGTCTCCAGTTCGATCGTCAGCAAAATCCAAACAAGGGGGCGTTGGCGCTGGAGGGAATAGTTCAGTCAAGGTGTCCTTCAGATTTCTCGACTTCTTCGTTTTGGATGATGAGGTCCAATCCCAGTTGTCTTCGTCGTCGTAAACCTTTCTGTCCTTACTCTCCTCCACGTCGTCAGGTTGGACTGTCTCACCGGTAGCGTCCAGTACTTCAACTGGATCATTCTTTGAATTGCCTTTTCCGGCACTGCCCCAGAAATCGTCTTTGGGCTCTTCAATGCCGTCGGGTTTCCACGAGAACTCGTCTGAAGCTTTCTTCTTCTTACTTACTCCCCAGGAACTGAAGAAGTCGTCATCCCCCGCAGCAGGGGCTGGATCAGGAACAGGTGGAGGGACACTCTTCTTCTTGCTATTTCCCCAGAGGTCCCATTCATCGCCTCCCGACTTTGCCGGCTCTTCGGTCTTTTCTTCATAGGAACCGAAAAGGGAAACCTTCTTCTTCATGCCGCCAAGGCCCCAACCAGAGAGCCAGCCAGAAGACTTCTCCTCTTCGACAGGAGGAGGAGGAGGCGGTGAAGGCGCCTCCATGACTGGGACCTCGTGTGATTGGTAACCATTGATCGCCCCTGACTGCTTCTTTGTAGAGTTATTGAAGCTCCAAAAATCGTCGTCTTCCCTGGGTGATTCCTTTTTCTTGGATTTGGACCCGCCCATGGCACTCCAAAAGTCGTCGTTGTTCTCATCTGGCGCTGGAGGATCCGGGGCCGCGGGGACTGGTTCTGGGTCATCCCATAATGACTTCTTTTTCTTCGTCGTGGTTTTCTTGCTGCTGAATCCCCAGATATCATCGTCCTTCTTATCACCAGACCCCGATTCTGATTCATCTAGGTCCATGATTTTGCCATTCTTCTTATCAGATTTCGTTACAGCTCCCCAGAAGTCGTCTTCCTTCTTCTCGGGCTCGGGGCTTTTGCCTGTTTCCCCAAAGATGCTGTCTTTCTTCTTTTTCGATGACCAACCTCCCCAGAGGTCATCAGGAGGCGCGGCAGGTGAAGGTTCAGGCTTCTCGTTTCCGAAGTCGTCGAGAATATTCTTCTTCTTCTGCCTGTCTTTCTGTGATATTCCCCAAGTATCCCAGATATCCGTCTTCTTCTGGGTTGGAGGTTCAGGTTCCGCGACGGGCTCTCCAAAGATGCCGGCTTTCTTTTTCTTGCCCTTAGTGGAAGAAGCAAACCAGTCGTCCTCGGGGTTAGCAGCTGCCGGGGGGTCAGGGGCCGCGGGGGGTTCACCCCATGCGCTGGTCTTCTTCTTGCCCTTAGCAGAGAACCCCCAAGGGTCTTCTTTCTCGGCTGGTCTGGGTTCTTCCTCAATTTTCTCTTCACTTTCGTCGAACGAGCCGAAAGAGAGGCTGGTCTTGTTTGTTTTCTTGGGTTTGGCACGATTGATGCCCCAAGGATTGTCGTCGACGTTGCTCGTTTCAGCGGGAGCTGCTGTGATATCGTTTCCGCCCCCTGCACCAGACCAGTCCCAGCCAGTCGAGGCTCCTGAATTCCATTTCGTGCCCCATGAACCGACCCCATTCTTTTTTTCTGAACCTAGACCCAGGTCGAGCTTGCCTCCTGAATCATCACCCAATTTGATTTCGTGAAAGGAGTCGGCGCTGAAGTCGTTGGTGGGTATGGTAGGTAGTCCGATGGAGTCATCGTCCTTTTTGCCATTCTTCTTCTTTTTCGAGCTTGCTGTTGCGAAGTTACCCCAGTCGCCGTCGAGGTTATTGCTGCCATTGCCCTTATCTCCATCACCACCATCGCCAGCACCGCCCGCAGAGTCGCCACCCTGATCACCACCACCGTTTCCGTTATTTCCTTCATCGACTGGAGCTGGAGGTGGTGGTGGTGGCGGGGGAGGCGGAGGTAGGCTTTGCTTATTTGCGCCGCCTTTCTTCTTCTTGGCTGCTTCGTAGAACCCCTCCTGAGAACCGAAGTCAATCAAAAGATCATGGTTGGGGCCACTCAGCAAGCCGTCTTTGTTGCGTCGTTCTCGGGGACCATCAGAAGGTGGAGACTTGGGGAAGGCATCAAGCCAAGAGAATGATTGTCGTCGTGCGAAATCGTCAGAGTCGTTGGGGGCCATGACTTGGTTCGTGGCAGAAGCCGTCTCAGACAACTGCGGAAGGCGACGCGACCATCTCGGGGAGCAATTGGGGATCGTTAGCGGTCTCTCAACCGCAGTTCGATTTGAATGTGTTGTCGCGTGATTCTACAGATAAGGATAGGAGGTTAGATTCCAGAAGTTTACAGTTTCAACGGTGCTGATTCAGGGGTGGTGGCGTTGGACTTCCCCTCATACCTGGGCCCGCCGATCGAGGGGCCGTCCGTTCCATTGCGTAGTTGGTGCGTATAGAGTTTAGAGCGGTTCGGCATGGAACATTCCAAGCACACCAACGGCAACGGCACAGGCAGAGACAAGCCAGAAAGTAAAGAAGATTCGTATAGAAACTAAATTGCGTACCTTTCTATCACACCTATTGGCGACCCATATATGGGCGATGAGGCCAAGCTGCAAACGCAGCGAGCGCTCATCCCACCCAGTCCTTGAAAGCCGGGTCGTTGGCCACCCATATTCGCTTCCTGTCCAGCTTTCGGTGGACACCAAAACCTCGGCCGCGGCCATTGTGGAAGATGGAGCTCGTGCGAAGGCGGAGCGACGTCACAAACATGGAAGCTGCGGTAGGGAGGGAGGAAACGGGGGTTGGTGATCGTGTTATGGTGGGCCGACGAGAGAATAGCGTGGAGAGAGTCGGTTATCCAAAGGGTCGTCGTGTAAGTGGGAGAGGCGCGACGGGAGGTAGTGATATGTAGATAATGTCCAGGCGACACAATTGACCGGACGATGGGGTATTTGTCGACGACTGAGTCTGGTCGTCGAAGAAAATGTGTGGATGTTGCGGTTGCGGAAGAAAAAAAAAAGAGGTCGGGAGTAATTATTGTCGATAGCTCGCCAGGGTAACTATCAATCCTCGGGACGACCTATCACAGGCGTCTCTTCGAATTTACCACCCCCCAGAAGTCGTTTCTCGGCCTGCGATGCTCATCCGATGCTGAGCAGTTGCTGGACCGAGCCAGTTTCCTAGAAGATTCTCTGGAAAAATAAGAGATGAAGCTAAAGGGAAACGCTCTGGTCGAGAAAAATGTTTAAGACAGGCGGTGTTGCAGCGGGCCAATGACGCTGGTGTCCCTGTTTGGATCGTCAGGCTGGCGAATGACCAGTGTCAGTGTCGCACCAAAAACCGCAAATGCAGTGAGGCGACTGGCGGGAGCAAATCGAGACGGCGGCAGCGCGGACAGACAGCCCCGTTTACCCATTAAATCCCCAAAAACAACAAGGGAAGCTGGAGGCCCAAGCCTCGTCTTTTGCCTCGCTGTTACACTTGCTTATCTGCCCAAACAGCAGCAGCAACGGCAATCGTCGTCGATTGTTAGTAGATCAGATTCCCCCCTCTTCAAACTGCGATATGCACGCAGGAAAGGGGAAAAAAGGGAAAGGGGGAGAGGCAGCACAGGAACAGGTACTTTACTGGCCACGAGGACAAGGCATATATGTATCGGTAGGTCACTTTCCCCCGTACCTCGTGGAGTATCAGTACTTCGCAGCCATTAATTTCTCAGGTCGTCTTCGTTGTGCATTCGCATTGATACAGTCACAGCGTCCTGCGCGTGTTTGGCCGGGGTTGCGAAGGGAACCATTGGTCGGGACGGGATGCAATGGATCCTGTTTTCCCACCCACCAATGCCACCATCACCACTTCTTTGGGTGTGCACCAACCAAGGCGCAGAGTTGCTGCTACCCGTCATCGTTGGTTGGACTCTGGAGTCTAGATGCTCCATCTTTGATCAACTCACCCGCATGGCCCAACCACCCCAGCTGCAAGGGTCTCTTTGGCCTGGGAACCCAAGCTTTTAATGCTGGGATGCCCCCTCCATCATCGGCAGACCACCACCAGGTTGTTGAGAGTCACAGTCGGACCCTTCGTACGCCATGCCAGCCCATGGATCTTCCAGACTTTACCTACTCAGTCCCTAGCGGTTGTGCGCCTGGTCGTTCGATCTCCATGATAATTATCACGCGGGGGCGCACTATGTAATTAGGCGGTGGCGGCGTCCAGTATCAGCCTGTTTCTCTGAGACAGGTGTGTCTTGTGGCCTTCTCCCTCGGTTAAGGAGGGGTATCATGGGTCATCTTGTGTATCGCTTGTGTATCTCAACCCCTGTCTGTGCCCTTATCCACGGCATGAAAGGGAGGGACTGATCGATTCAAGGGAGAAGCCATCTGGAAGCGAGCAACCACTCATGATCTAATTAACGGGCACACCCGAACGATCCCTACGCCGGCAAAGTCAAAAGTCTGGATCCCGCTTTCATGACTGCCACTCACTCACGCCAACAATTGCATTCTGCCCGCCTCGCGCTTGTCGCTCTAAAACAACGGACCTAAAACCTGTGGAGCGGCTTCGAACGGGTAGGCCCAGTAGCGCACCCGTTCGTTGGCATGGAAAGGTTTGGGCGGATCATGGCATCAATGTGAGGTACCGATACATGGGCTACTGGGCATCAACACCGCCAACCCACAAGTACAGTATCGGTATGACTTCAAAATAGAAGCCCGGCCTGTCGTCCCCCTCCCCCTCTTCCCCTCGCCGGCGTCCCTTCAATGCATCGTCGAGCCGCGAACCCACTTCGCAACGTCTGCGTTATGCAGGCAAGATGCAGACATCGGGAACTAACTGGCCCTGATGGCTCCTCTGGCTCCTCTAAACCCTAACCTTTGGAGGCCTTGCATCATCCTACAGAAACTCTGCCTGAATAGGTATCGTTAACCTCTCACCGCTCCAAGGTGCAACACACCCAAAAAGCCGCAAAATTTTCTGCCGTCGGCTCAGAGACACGTTTTCCTCTGGGGGCAAGTAGCTAGCTGCCAGTCAACCAAGAGAGAAGATCCAATAAAGCTCCGAACGAACTGTCCCGAGTCTAAAGTCGGACCCCAGCCGCTCGCCCGTACTGCGGACCATCGACAAACAACTGCCAAATATGGTCGACCGCCTAAATGGTAACCTTACCCAACCGTGGCGGTCAGACCCGAAGCCAGCTTCTTTCGTCATCGGACAGCGGGTATCCTCGTGGCGACGGAGACGCGCAGCAGGCTTGTCTGATCTGTCATTCCCATCATGGCTCCACGGTTAGGTTGCTATAGCACGGCTGGTTGTTACCTGAATGTTTCTTGCACATTTGCGACAAGGCTAGCCCCCAGCGCAAAGTTCATGCTGCCATTTAGATGAGGCTCCGGGCTTGGTGGTTGTGACTGGCGGAGACGGCACCCTATGAAGTCAGGTACCGACAGAGAGTCTGTACGATGGTACATACTGCAGATTGACTGGCACTCATCGTCGTCCCATCTCATAGGGGCCAAGATGTCCAACATCATGCAGGCCCCCTGCAGCCTCACGCGACTTGAGTTCAGCTCACAGAAGTGAGGGTGACTCGCGCCTAAGGCAGCCCTCACGTACGTCCTTCATACATGTACAGCATCCATCCTGGCATCCCCTTGCAGATTGGATTCGAGATGAGACGATAGGGCGATGCCCGTGGATGGAATATGGATGTCGGTGACGGGCAGCTTATTGAAGTCAGCAGTCCTGTTAGTAAGTCGCCGGTCTGCATCTCCCCCAGCTTTATCTCAAGCCTCCTGCCTTTCCCAAGATGCAGGAGGTTGCAAAATGAGATGGGATGGAAGCTACGGACCCGCCGGGATTCATAAAGAGTCTGCTATATATTATCGTAAGGTAAGGTTCAAGCGATAGACCTGGCATTGAGAGTGAGGCGCCCGTGAGATTCGGCCTCTCCTGCATCGCTGACCGGAACTTCAACGCTCCGCGAGTTTAAATTGCACCGCCCCAATTCCACTATCATGAACGCGTCAGCCACAGACACACGCACCTGCCTCGAGTATGGGCCCCGCGCTTGACGTGGTATTTTTAAACCCGGAGGCTTATATCAGCCACGAATAATCCTCCAATCAGCTAGCTCCATTACATCTCCCCCCAATTTCCAAATCCTCTCACCTTGCTCCTGTCGCCAAAACCCCCATTACCCCGTCACGGAGCCTCTCTTTTCCGCTGACTGAAGCCGCCGTGACGACATGCTGATTCTCTGCCCTACCCTGCCATTGTAGCGACCCAGTTGTCCTCAGCCTTGCGATTGGAATTCCACACTGCAGCTGCGCTCACTACACTTATTGTCAGCGGTCCGTCTGGTTCACGCCCCGCATCATTGGTGGAGTTCGCGATATCAGACTTATGAGACGGAAAGCCGGCACGTCGAGCTGCCTCTTGTTGCGGGCACTATAATCACCATGTCCGCCTCTGGAAGCTTCACCTAGCCAACATCATACCCAATTGCTGTTATCCCCATCGCCGCCATCAGTGCCTTCGAGCCACTATAGTCGGCAGAGGTCTGGAAGTTACGGAGCCACCGGGAACTTTCAAAATATCAGAACACCACAGGGGAGATAGCTATATCTGCCAATAATGAGGAAGCAACACCGTATGTCCCTCGCCGTGCCTATTCCGGCCAACGTCCCGCCGGCGGCTGTCGTTGCCACTATACGCTCCGTCGAACCCTTCGTCCGCCATGTAGGCTTCATGTCCAGCTACAAACAGCTCCCCTTATCACTTGAGCCTTTCACCAGCGACCCTTGGTTCATCGCGCCATACGAAGAAGTCTGGATCTACGATCTAGAACAAACCATTACCCTTATGCCGGGACTCACTCGAATGGCCACCTGTCTCATTTACCTTCAGCGCCTAGGAGACACCATCAGGGGTCGTGCCACCAATACCAGCGCCAACATTATCGTCTGGACCGAGTTCAATGTCCGCGTAAAGCAGAATCCTGCTTCACCTGGTTCGTCCACTACGTCGAGCAGTGCAACTATGACGGATGGGGAGGAGTATGAGCTGGTCGAAGATGCGATCATTGAGGCAAACTCATTGATGATGCCGTTTGTTACACCAGTAACAATTGTTGCACACAAAGACCTACTGAAAAAGATTTTGGAAGAGGCGGCGAAGAGCTATTTCAGTGGTGTTCAGTATTAGGATTTGGTGGTGATGTTGGATATCGCAGCCAGGTTCGGCCGCCCGTGCCACCGAGAGGAGTTAGACAGAAGCGGCCGAACCCAGTACCTGGGTCCCTTGGCGTGCATCCTTGGGGACTGCATGTGAGCCGCATCGAGGAGGATAGCGATTTGAACTGGCGTTGGAACAATGGGAATTTGAGAGATATCCATGGTCGGACTGACTGTAAGAACAATGAAGGGAATAGACTTAATTTATACTTCGCCCTACCTTGTGCCCTGAGTGCTTACTGGTCCCCGCCCCCAACCCGACCATCGTGTAGACCAGCTTGCCCCCGCCCACACATCCTTCCTTCAACGACTGTAAGCCATACAAGACGCCCTGCAACCCAGCGCCACCGCATGTTGAGAAGGTTTGGGCGGCCGACCCCTACCCAGCCTCGGGAGCTTCTCGTGTAAGTCGACGAATCGCCGGGCCAAGTTGTATGTAATCGTCGATATTTGGGTCCCGGATTCACCAGCACCATCACTGCTCGTTGGTCACCGAGTAAGCCAGAGGCGCGCGGACGTCAATCTTTCCGCCGATAGCAACAAGGGTTGAATATCGAGAGTTCTCCGCGGCGAGGACAACGCTGCATCTGGCTGCCACAGATAGTTGCGATACAGAGACATCCCATGCAGTCTCAGGCAAGTTTTAAGGTGTTGTTAGTGAGTCTAAGGGTATCCTTGACGATAGTGGGGGGTGGACTTGTAGTCGAATGCATGACCTGTCTCGAGAGACGAGAGGTACCCGAAGTGCTTCGGCGAGCAAGTGGTGATTACGGTGGCTCCTGGCAGCTTGACATACTGGATGTCGGTGACGTCCATGCAAGTGCTGGCGCCGTAGATGAGCAGAGAGAAGGGATAACCTTGTCCAATGGTCTCATCGGGGAGTCGGTACTCTAGGGCCTGGTAGATATTTTTGTCCTGAATGCGAGCGATGTGTTAGTCTATTGGTTGGAGCACATGGCACAGATGCACAGTTGATACTACACTGGAGTGGTCAAAATATGGCCGCCGAAGACGCCGAGCTCTAAAAGAACCCCAATAAGGACGTAAACAGTCGCGAAATTTGTTGATGACAGGCATATTGCTATTCCATGCGTCTTGCAAGGTGGACGGAAGGTTCAAGAGCACCTACCATACTAGTGAGAGCTCCGACCCCCCTGGGTGACTGCTTCTACATCCAAGATGTCACTCGAAATAGCAAAATGAAGAGCTTCCCTGATGGCGATTTGCTTGGCAAACGATCCTCTTGATAGCCAGAGCGGATTCTTATTCCACATAGTCAGCACACCCTCTTCCACTTTTATTCACAGTTGATGGAGGGGAGCCTCGTGAGCCATTCACCACACCAGTGATCCGAGCCCCTTTCTTGAATGGCTTTGCAACCCCTGAGCCGACTTTCTCAGCAGTTCTAGCATAGTCGGCCTGTAGTGTAAGCTTGCAGCTGAATTGCCTGTCAAATCGATATGTTCGACGTCTGTGGGGATGAGGCGGTGGTGGTGGTTTTGACAATGTTGTAACCGTCTGCTGGGGAGTGTTGGGTAGTCTACGGCGACGACTTGGAGGAAATCTGGTTCGATTATCTAGAGTGCTTCCCCTTAAGCTTCCCATGATTGTTGTTTTACATCGTGCTTGCTTCTGGGGGAAGGGGATGGTGACTCCTACTTGATTTCATCCAGTCTCAGGGACTGAGAGAGTCGAAGAAACGAAAGGTCAATAGCTATGAGAAAAACGTATCATTGATTCAGAGAGCAGGGTAAACAAAAACTTATTGATTGCTCATGAATCTATTAAATGGCTGTCAACCCATCGTCACTGAGGCTCCATACAGGTAGAGTCCCAACTACTTGATCGGGGCAGCACTCGCACTCGCACTCGCACTCGCACTGGTCCGGTCGCACTCATGCACCGCTACCTGATTCGTGTTAAGGTATCAGTCATGGGATGTTGAATTGAAAGATCCTGTTGAAGCCATGCGTTTGAGCGCATGTATGGCCGAACACACAGAGAAGCTTGCGGTCGAACCGTGGCTCACACGCATATTTGGCCCGGAAGCTGATGCAGGATTAAGTCCTTCCTGTCTCGGGGAAGGAAAACCTTCCGAAGAAGTATTCAACACAACAATCAGGCTCAGTTTGGTATCTATACGCAGTGCCGTCTATCCCAAGACCCTCCCAAGAATTCAAACAAACCAGCACACTCCTGTACATCCACAGGTGTTCCCAATTGCCATCATTGGCGCCGAGTCCGCTATACAAAACATAGCCTAAAAATATAAGAATGTCGCTCAGAACAAAAGAAAGTCCCAACCCTTACCCAGCCATTCCGGCGCTCTTTGGGCAGGGGCAGTAAAGAATCGTGAAAAAAGGTGAGTCACATCATGATATCAGAATATACGCGACTAACGGCCTCCAAAGTCGCTGGCGTACCCCATCTCGCCGAAGTTCTGGCTCATGCCACCTTGCCCATAGCCTGTTCCAGGCCCGCTCACATATCCGCCTTCTTCATTCTCGTCAATGTCACTGGCATCAAACGATGAACGTCCACTGAGGTCATCATCCATGCCACCACCCATTTCAGGGCCAGTCCAGCTCATCTGTGCCAAAGCTGGGTATTGAGCAATCAGTGCCTGAGGTAGGACATAGTTTCCACTGGCGTCCATAGGATAGGCAGCATTCGGATCCATGCCCATGGCTCCTGGAGGAAGAGCCATGTTCTGGGCCATACTCTGCTGCATCCGCTGCTCCTGCCATTGGCGCTGTCGTTCCATCATCTCTTCATCTAGCAGCGGCTTGATACAGATCCTACCCGCCTCTGATCGGAAATGGCGACCAAGGGCATCGGCACGTGCGAACCGTCTACCACAGCCCCATTGGCCGCCGACCTTGAGGTCGCCCTTACAAACGAACTTCTTCTCACCCGAGTGCAAACTCTCGTGTCGTTTACGGTCATGCTGGCGAGCAAACGCCTTGCCACAGACCGTACATACGAACGGTCGCTCGTCGGTGTGGGTTCTTAAATGTGAACGTAGATTGTAGGCACGAGTAAACCGCTTAGGGCACAGAGTACACTGGAAGGTAGCCGGGTGCTTCTGAACCCGCTTGGCTGCTCCGCTCTCCTGGCTGTTCTGGTATTCAGGGTCTGCTAGGCGTAGCGCGATCACATTATTCGGCACTGCGGATGTGGATTGCCGTCTTCGCGAAGGAGAAGCCGTCGCTTGCCTATCGAGCGGCGACAAGGATCTGGATGCGTCTGACCGTGACGATAGGTCGGATCCCAGAGAAGGAGACAGACTGTTGGCATTGCCAGGTCGGTTCAACATGCCACCGCCAGGATGGAAGGGGTCCGTAACCGCTCGAGGGCGGGATCTAGGTCGACCTAGGAAATTATTAGTTATTTGCTCATGCTGGAAACTTCTAGACACGTACCTCGGTCTGGTGGTGTCAGCGAATCTTGGTCGAGGTGACCTCTAGGAGCATCAAATGCACCGGGGTGGGCATTGTTCGGCGCGTAAGTTGTATCGACGTTGATTTCCGGAGGCACCATTTGCGACATGTCTGGGCCACCATTGCCTTGCAATGTGGGAAATGCTTCTACAGAACCCTGCATACCTGGATATGGGTCATAGTTGCTCGGGGGAGCGAGGCCGAACTGCTGCTGGGTCATATCGGGCATCTGCTGGGGAATAATCCGAGGGCTGATGGCTGGGCTGTGTGATGGACTCCGACCTTGGTGCCCAGGACTACTGACTTGAGGGTCTGATATGCTAAATGCTCCGATCCCAAGCACCTCCTGATAAAGGCTGCCGTCCGAGGGGCGCTGGAGAGGGGAATGGCCCGCTGGGTGATCGTCAAAGGCATCGGCGCTTGCGAGATTCGGCGACGGGGCAACAGATGAGACGTCTGAGAATTCTGAAGGACTGCGCCTATGGCCCTGAAACTGGGGCTGATTCCAATCACCCATCTGGTTCGGCAGCAGCGCTGCCTCGGGACCTAGAGAAGCATGTCTGGAATGCCCTCCAGGTGGGGAAGAGAACTGATTCTGATTGAAGTTGGGGGACTGGTGCGCAGAGCCCGGCTGGTGGTTGTCGGGCTGGAGGAGATGAGGCGGGGTCGGAGACTGGTGTGTCTGCGGGGAGGTCATGTTGGTGATGTCGCTCGGGTTGAGGGTCGGCTGGTCGAATAAGGGGGCGTTGAATTGATCGCCCTGGCCGCCAGAGGCCGGAAAGAGAGAGAAATCCCCGTCGTTGAAGCTCGGCGACAAGTACGCAGGCTGGGACTGGGCGTTGAAAGACAGCGTGGTGTCGGGGCCGCTGGTAGGCGCCGGCTGGCCAAAGCTATTGCTCGGATCGAAGACGGCGGGGTCGGAGACGTTAGCCTGGGTATTGAAGGCCTGTTGCTGCTGTTGCGTTTGCGAATGCGACTGCTGGTGGTTGATGAAGCCGTTCCCGTTGAAGGAGTCAAAGGAGTTATTCGCGACGTTGAAGGGCTGATTTACGGATTGATCCAAGCCAAGACCAAGACCAATAGATTGCTCGTTAGGTGGGTACGAGCTCGGCGACGGGGAGTGAGATTGGTTTATATGAGGCTGATGATGGCCGGCAGATGGCGACCGGCCGCGTTGAGCTTGTTGATCCATGATGTTGCCGAGTTTAGAATCACGAGGCAGATTCCCAAGTCAGCCTTCAGGCACCGTGGCGATGCCGGGGGCTGTGCTCTGTCAAGCTGATGCAATGGGCGGGGGACGGTCCTATCACAGCAGCGGACGCGTGGAAGCGGTGCGAGTCGCGCTCTGAGGGTGTCGTTTCAGACAGAGAAGACGTCGGGAAGGATCCTTAGAAGCACACTGCTGATCGGGGGACGAAGCGCTGGGAGTGTTGGTGCGATGATGGTGGAGGTGGTGCAGTTGGTACAGTTTGGATCTCTCAGGGCGGAGAGAAACGGGGCCCCGATTTGAGTGGTTGAAGCGGGCGAAAAGCAATCGGTGCGTCAACGAGGCTGTGCAGTGCCAGCAGTAGGAAAGACACGTCGGAGCGCTAGTAGAAGCAAGTGGTGCGAGGGTCCCTAGAGAGCTTTGCGACAGCAAGGGACGGCACCTAAAATTATCACAGAGCGTGATATCGCGAGGATTCTTTGGTGTTGTGTCAAGGCCTAGGTCTGAGGGTGCGGTAGCGATGTCCAGGTAACAATGGTGGCGGTTCGGCGGGGAGGATGGATGCTTTTGGAGTGTTAGTTGTGGGCAGAAGCAGAGTAGGGCGCTACTTGCTTGATGCGGAGAGGCACCCGAAGGCTAAAATGCACCTCAGTAATGTACTCCAATACAATCAATCCATGCGATGATCAAGTGCTGACTCTTGTCTCTGATCTCTGGTCTCTGAATGCCGAACTTCTCAAAAGTCGGTCTGGTCAGCCTCGGCCAGTCTTAGTTATACTTCTTTCCTCGTCCACTTCTTTGAGACTGAAGGCCCAACCGAATCACAATAAGAGCAATAGAACTGGGAGACAACAGGCGCCCTCACCAAACCCAGGCCAGCAGTCGTCAGTCCGTCTGTCCATCAACCAACGTCTGTGTCACTTGTGCTAGCTGGGCATGAGAAGGTCCCGATATGCTTCGGAATGTCCCCTTTGAGATGTGACTTATCTCGTCACTTCAGACACAGTGATTTGAGATTCTAAAGTGGAAATTCGGTCATTCGATGCGAGACGACGCGACGACTTGCCCGACGCACACTGCATGGACTATTACTAGTAATAAGTAACGGTAGGCGCCAAGCCCTACCTGAGGAGATCCCCAAAAGTCCCCTCAGAGTTTGGTACCTTCAAGTCGTACTGGAGTGAGGTGGAGGGCAAGACAGCTATTGGGCAGGGCGGCCGCCGATGTACATACAAGGTAGTGGCGCCTAAGGTAAGGTACTACTACAGTAGTAGGTGATGGGGTCGGTTCTGGACCCAGGTCTAAATTGAAATTGGACGTCTCCTCTTTTGCTCTCTCCCGGTTATTCAAATGGACAATGACACCTCTGCCCTATGGGTACCTTTGCACGGGCTGTGGGGAGGGAAGCAACTGAGCGGCACGAAGACCTCTTTTGGGCTACCGCTGGTTGCGGATCTTGGTTGATATTTGTTCTTGAAGGTTACTAGTTCCGCTTCAATACCATCATCATATAATTATCACGCTTTGAAAGGCGCCGGCGGTGGACAATCAGCACAAGGCGGATAAGGTGCCAGGATGCCTAATACGCCTCATCTCCATGCCTTACTCACTTTCGACCATTGATTGGCGTTCATCCCGTAGGCGTTCCGGTAGGATGAAACCTCATCACCTTTCCGCTCGCCTCAGATACCCTTCTCATCCCCTCATCATCCCCCTCATCGCCCGATATGATACACGTTCATCTTAGGCCCGGAATCTTGTCACCAACAGATGAAAGTCTAATTGCAGAGCTGCCCCACGTGCATCAACTTGGTTTCAACAGTGCCCCACATATTTGGAATTGGGTTGAAGAAAACACCGCACGCCTTCAATCAATGTCTAATCTTTCTACCCGTCATAAAGTGCCAGCTAGAGTCACATAAAATCGTAAACCTACCCTAAAGGAATTGTTTAACTGATGCTCTTGCACAATCTGTAGTTTAAGTATTCTTGAGCCTGGGGTTTAAGAGAGACCTTGATTCCTATACTGTAGATTAAGGAGCCTACAAGGAATTCTTTCACCCTAAAATTCCTACTACAGCACTTGCGGCAGCAAAACGACACTACAGCTGCACCGCCCCATCTCCCGAGTCAAGGCTCTAGAAGGCTGGGGATACGGCCGAAGGGCCTCGCACTGATGACGATTCATCGATACACAGCCCAGCCTTACACGCGGCCCGCGATCCCTTCATCGTCGCCGTTCCCCACAAGCCGAAGAAGCGAGCCTTCTGCGAGCCTGCCTGCTTTACTTCCCCCCCGAGTGGCCATCGCGAGAAGTACGTCGAGTACTCCCATCCACTGACCACAATGACATCAGTTTCAGCTGTGTAGGGCTACTGGGCTCCGGTTCACGGCCTACGGGTGCTCGGCAGGAAGAAGCTTATCTTCTAAAATAGAATGGGGGTTTCATGTTTGCAGTCCCCCAGTCTCCACTGCCAAAAATGGCATCCGCCGAAACGAGGTAAGAAAATGGTGCTCAATGCTCGCTTGATTGCTTCCTGTTCTTCGTTGTACTGTCCAAACATCACGACGTGTTGAATTTACCTTACTACTACTAGTGGTGTTCTCCTTCTGAAGCCTCCGCTCTTCGAAAAGTGGAATTAAATGCATTTCTTGCTTCAAAGCGAGGCCAACTTTGGGGCGAACCATTATGCGCCGAGCTAACATAATATGAGGCGCAGTTCACCCAAGGTTGTATTTGGGATCTGACTCTGCAGCACCAACAATGTTCCATGATGACAAAGTGCATATATCGGCTTTGCACAGCCTTCCATGCCGGCCGAGTCGTCCTGTGCTCGTCACAGATCGTCTTCTAGAAGGGTTCCAAGCCATCTCTAAGCCCACTCTCCAGTAGTACAGGTTGCATCGTAGCATCGGAAGATTTTTCTGGAATCTGATTTCGGATTCCGAAATTCCCTACGCGAAAATGATTAGGAAGTAGCTGTTGTTAATCTAACTGTTCTACAAACAAAACAAATCTAAAAGGTTCATGAGCTGGGATTCTCCCTAAACAAACAACAAAAGAAAATTACAAGCAATTCCAAAAGTCCCATCCTTGGGCACAAAACGCCAATGTCTAGTGGTATCATCCTGTATCACCCCGTCTTATTTCTTACAACCACCAGTTGTGCGATCTATAAAAAGACACTTTTGATATAGCTATGTCGAACAGAACACGACCATGTTGACTTAGATGACCTCAGAGCGCTCGTATCCGGAGGTCTTGAGTGCTGGTCTGGGGACCTCGCGATCCTTGAAGTCGCTAACGAAGGGGTTAGGGTCTTCTTTCTGGTTGAGGTTGCCCAGGGTGTGGTTAACGCCTCGATGGACTGCTTCGTCGGCTCGAATGTAGAGGATGAGGTCCTTCATGGTACGGTTACCTTCCGGCATGTGCCAATACTGGTAAAACTTTGTGAGCCTTGGATTCTTATGACCGCCTGTCAAAGCTGCTCACCTGGACAGCGAGATCCGGGATCTCAAACTTTGGGTCAGTCCACTTGGGAAGATGGCCGTCCTCGATTTCCTTGATGCATCGCGTATAAGTATGGACGGCCTCCTCCTCGAGGTAACCGACAAATCGATGTACAATCTTGGGTGAAACTAGGTAGGATAGGAAAAGCCCGTTGAAGAAGACACCCTGAGCACCGATGATCATCATCTTCATGAACCACCCAGGCTCGCACATCTTCATAAAGGTCAACAGGTGCATTCGCTCGTTGTAGCTTTCTTCGAGGAGAGTCTCAATCCAACCATTGTCTCGCTTCATTCGTCGAAGGCTGTTAAGGTGACGGAGCATTCCTGATCATTGATTAGTACCCTATTACCGCCAGAAACTTCACTCAAGGGGCTAATTACCGCCAACCATGCCTGGTACTCCGGCCACGGATTCCAGAAAGACAAACCGAATAAGCTGCATTATGTTAGCCAAAGCTATCGTGTGGAATGGTTTCGAGGGTAACCGACCCATTGCGCCTCCGTGAGGGGCTTCGATGCCACAACGGAAGTTGTGGGATTCTTCTTATCGACTTGCTGATCACGAGCCATTCCAGTGGCTTTGTCCATCCAGTAACGGGCAAAGCGAACTACCTTCCAGGCTACCCAGTCTGCCGCGCCTCTAGGGGGACGATGAGCTGGTACTACAGCAGCCATCTCTTCCATTGTGTAACCATGGTGAGGCCATGCTGCGGGGGTTTTGTTGATGTGAGGAGTGTCCTTGGCGGGGAAGAAGTCACGAAGTTGGGCCTTTGGGGTAGTAGAGAACGATCGAACTCCGTGATGCTGCCCAGGTGCTGCAGAGCAAAGTCTCAGGCCAGCTGGACATGCGAGAAGGGAGGACGAAGATGAGGAGACGGAACGGACGAAGCCAAGTGCTGCAACTTTACCAAGCTGAGCAGCTTGTCTCGAGGCGTGGTGGCTGTGAACCTGTGTTGAGAGCATTGAGACAACAATGATATGAAGTCTTAAGGAGAATTTATATTGGTAATGGATGTCAAAGATGACTGGAGTTAAATAATGGGGGTAGAAACATGATATCAAGTTCTGCCTGACAACGCCTGAGGACTTATATACCCGGGTTGCTCGGTGAGTGGATACACATTCTCCGTTTAGACGAGCAAGATATGAGCCAAATGCCTGTGCTTGGGTTGGCCGGCAAAAGGCTCGCCGATACGAGCTACGAAGACAGACCGGATTGGCAAGGTGAAGATTCTCCGCGGTGACGGGGAACGCTTCTCTGAGGCTCAACTCCAAATCTAATTCAGGGAGAGGCGCAGAGTGGTTGCAGAGCTGTTGCAGCACAGGGCGATGGGGGCCACGTGAGAAGGTTACGTCGGAAGGAATCGGGAAGCGCTGACGAGAACGATTTGACTAAGCCTGGAAGGGATGAATAGACGACGACTTACAACGGGAATGTTGCTGACACAAGCAGGTTCAGCGAGTCGGAAGCATTAGAGTTTTGCTACAGCGCCTCCAGCGTTCACAAGGCTCGCCGATCCAAGCTCCTTGACTTCATCTTCGGGCTTCACCAATTATTCAGAAGGCGAGAGCTCCCGGGGGTCGGCGACCTGGAGAACCCGCGCAAATCCACTCTGAATCCACGTGCGATTAACATGATTCCAAAGTGAGGAATTAATCAAGATGACTCCATCTTGATCCCTGAATTGAAGGAGGATATTTTTAGGAAGTGTTTGAGTACAAAATATGATATACAGTATGATCTCCTTGATGTTTTTGTTGTGAGAGGTTGCATGTCCCTGTAGTGTAAGTGAGATATCCCTGGATGCTTGTCATTGTCAATACTCATAAACTCATTTTACGCTCTCTTAGGTATTCATGATTGTGTGCCCTGTGGATATTGTGCAGCACCTACATATGCACGGCATACATCACCCCTGGCCCGTCGAACAAACAAGCCAGATGTAATAGTCGTGACTACATGTCTTGACAGAACGGGTTGAAGTGGACTACGAGAAGCGAAGTCGATGCCGCCACGGGCCGTTTCTTGGATCGCAACCCGCCGTTTGCGGGCAGGGCGGCCAAAGCGGCCAAACGCGAAATGGTAGGCTCGCATGTGACAGGAGACTTTGAGATTGGGTCCAATCTATCGATGCCAATAAATGACGGCTCGGGTTTTGGACCCCGAAGCATCAGAAACCAGACATGGGAGGAATAGTTTGACAGTCGATAGCCCTTCAAGCTACCTTACCCAGTTGACTCACTTACCTTGCATGCAAGGCTCGGGTGACGTCAAGCATTATTCAAAGGCGGGACAGCCTGTTTTCCTTGCATTAATGGGTGTGAGTCCTTTGAGTCACGATGGATTCTTATTTCCTGGGCACCAACGGCAGAAGGGAAAAAGGAAGGAAATTAACCGGGCCGCCTTGTTTACTTGCTGCTGCTGGAGGGGTGAATCTGAGACTGTCACTCGCCCACACAAAAAGTGTGCGCCTAAAAAAAAAGTAGGTTTTGGCTTCGGGCCACCCGCACGCGTTTTGCCTCCGCAAGCCTCCCTGCGAGTCTTCGTGCCTGACGAAAACTTATCCCTCTTTCTCCCCTTTCTCCGACCAACCGTGAATTCTTTGACAAGTCTTCTACTCGACGAGGATATACCTTCTCTGGCCGTCAAACTCGCCCGAATATTATCCTCTCTTCCAAATCACCATTCACTCACTCCCGCTCGCCAGACGATCGTCAAAGAACAACGCCTGACATCATGCCTCCTAAACAGTGGGGTAAGTCTTCGCGATTATGCCCCTCGATTATTTGCGCGCAAGCAACGCATGACATCGCCGAGGCCTCACGATGCGAGCTTCTGGCGTTATCGTGAAATGCTTCGATAGTGATATCTACTTTACTCCTTTATATGCTTCGTTTTACTGACCCTTACCTGTGCAGACGAAGAGGATTCCGATTCCACCACCCCGCCATCCTCCCCTCCCCTCAAGGGCGCCGCCCTCGGCCGCCGACAGTTCGACGATGAGGAGGATGACAGCGATGTAAGTCTCGATCCTACACAACATCCTCCGCTTTATTTTCGCTTTGCCGGTCCCTAATACTCCTCTTAGGTCCTGGACTCCTGGGATGCCGCCGAAGACTCCGAGGTAGAGCGCGAGAAGGCAAAGAAGGCTGCCGAGGCTAAAGCCAAGGCTGACGCCGCCGCTGCTGCTGCAAAGAAGCCCAAAGCCCTACGTATCGCCGAGAAACAGACCCAACGCCTGCGAAAGAAGATTGAGGAAGAAGAGGATTCAGATGAAGATGAGACCGAGGCTGAGCGTCGTGAGCGCCTCCTCAAGGCTCAGCAGGAAGCGGACTTGAGGCACGCTGCCGATCTATTTGGCGATGTCGGTATCAGTGCCAGCCGCGCCAAGGCGAAACCCGTCGCCGTCGTTGTCGACTCCAAGGATCCTCATAGCACCGTTGATATCGCCAAGCTGCCCCTTTTCAACCCTTCGACCAAGCTTCAGTTCGACCTACTGCGCACTACTCTTACCCCCATCATCGCCACCAACGTAAAGAAGGCCCACTACAGCCTCTTCCTCCAGGAGTTTGCCAAGGGTCTGGCACGGGATATGCCTAGCGAGCAGATCAAGAAGCTCGCCAGCGGTCTCACTGCCCTCGGCAACGAGAAGATGAGGGAGGAGAAGGCTGCCGAGAAGGGCGGCAAGAAGACTAAGGCTGCCAAGACCAAGACTTCGCTCGTTACCGGCCGCTCGAATGTCGCCGAGATAGACACCTACGAAAACGACGACTTCGGAGAGTGAGTTTGCTTTGAAGTTCATGCTCTTCAATAGATCGCTAACATCCTTTTAGTGATGACTTTATGTGAAGCGGTTTTACGACACGAATAAATGGCATGAGCAACTACCATCTTCTACTTCACGCCGATCCCCCCGTACCCGGACGCACATACAACCCGCTCCTGGCGAGCCTGTATTTCTCCCCTTGTCGGGACAGATGTGACAAATCGGCGTCAGGTTCCATAGCTTCGCCTCAACGTCAGGCCCAATACCAGGGGCCGAAGCGGGGGCATTGGGAGAACTGGTCAGCGTGCAGTGGAAGTTGAGGTAATGGTGAATAGTGGACATGGGAGAATCTGACGGCGCGAATATCCATAGATTGCATACGAGACTCAGCATCATCTACCCGGGGCGTTAAAAGACTTTACTCTTTTTCTCAGAATAGGGGCACATTAGGTCCAAGTAACCCGCTGATTTTTACGAGGAGGATAATGTGGAGGAGAGTAGAGTGCAAGCATAGTAAACAACAATTCGTCTGATCGATTGAGTCTATTACATCCTTTGTGAGCCTGCAATCAAGCCCATATAGTGGGTCGTTGTGTAAGGGTACGCTGCTCGTTGGGACATACCCAAGAAGCAGGGGTATCTAATCACTACCACTGCTTAACCGGTACAAGGTGGTAGTTCGTTCTGTCATTCCATGAAATCAACCGCTAAACTCCCCCAGAGTATATCCCGCTCTGTACGAATCCGACGCCGTAGTATCCTTTTACATATGGTTCCATCCCAACATCGCACTCGTAGATACACAGCGTCTCATATATACAGGCCGCAGACGCGGTGTCCCGACGCAAGAATGAAGAAAGAGTAGAGTAGTGTTGCTAAAAAGCTTCAAACAACGTTGCCCGCCATGCCCATGAACAGCGCATGCACGGCAAGGGATAAGGTCCAGAAGCCGACCTTTTTAAATCGTCGGACGCGGCTCTGCTGGTCCTCGATGTCCTTCGCAAAGGCATCGTATGTCTCGGCTGACATGTCGTTCATGAGACCGCAGTCGAAGATGGACCAGCTGCCGTCGAAGTCGCTTGCTCGCTTGACGATGCGGCAGCTAATGGGTATATAAGTCTTTTTGGCGTTGATGTATGCCACAATGGGCCGGACGAGGGCTTGGTTGACGTATGACATGTGTGTTGTGAAAAGGGGAACGGCGGCCTTGACGTCGTTCATGTGAATACGGAGATCCATGATCAAGTATCGTCGGTCATCTTCGGCCGCATCGGTTTCTGAAGGTGCGTCGTCACCTTGGTTTTGACCAGATGCGTCAGAGAGGTGACCCGAGCTGAGAAGTTCAGGGCCGGGTTCCGTTACGTTTCGAAGGAAGCGATGTCGATTCATAATAACCACTTCTTCCAACTGATCGTAAAAGTCCGCCATAACTTTCGTGATGCCTTCATCCGTATCGGCAGGGAACATGACATCTGCCACGATATCAACGTTTCCTTCATATATCCACCCAAAGGGTCCCTCAACCCCATTATTGAGGTGATCGATCTTCAAGCCATCGATCCGAAGTCTACTGAATTTTTTCCATGCCTTAGGGTCTCCAAAGCCGAGCCCTGACCCTTGCTCGGGAGTAGAAACCACCCCATGAACCTGTCGAGGGTGAATCGTGAATAATGATCCATCGAAAGACCCCGACATGTGGTTCGCGGCTAGGAAATCGTAGAAGAGGTACTGTTTGCGAAGCTGGGGGAGTTCGCAAGAATAGATGCTGACAGAGAATGGTCGGAAGCCGTCAGGTTGATGGACGGTTAGCAGAAGGTCCTCCATCTTGAAAGTCTCGATCTCAAAGTCGCCTGGCTGGTGCTGATGACGGTATGATAAAGGGTCGATTTCCTCATCCGGCCAAACTATTGACGTGCGGTCAAGAACTCCTCGAACGCCTTTAATTTCAACATCCTTCAGGGGTCCTTTGCCATTCCACCAATTCAAGAATGACAAAGTGACGTTTACGGTTGCAAAGTTGACATCAAATTGTGTATAGTTCCCGTCGTCTTCATCCGCAGCAGAGCCATCAGGGTTGGGCTTCCGCCCTGCCGCCGCAACCGCAGCGGCATCTGAAGATCCCTTGCTCACGGATGATACACTCTGTCCAGGCCGGCGGGACACAAACACGTTTCGAAAAGAGATGACACCGTCCCGCCATTTAGGAACAATGGCAGACTCGAAGACAACGGTGACACCAGCAGAGTGCGTTAAGTAATCTCCTACCCATTGAGCCAGGGTTTCTGGAAGAATGTCAGCACGTGTTCCAATAGTCGTGACATGAAGGATCCGCACGTACCTTGCGCAAAAACAGTGTTGATAGAAAAGATGACTAGGGAGAAGAATGTTGTCGTTCCTACCAAAATCCAAACCAGGTGACCCAGCATGAACCATGATACAAAAGCACCCCACTCGTCGGCGTTCCACGGTCTCGTGCTTCTGATTGACATCCATTTGAATCGGACCGTAAGTCTATCCCAAAACCCGTTGGCTGCAGCGAGTAATTCCTCCTTCGTGGGCCGGTGGGGCATCTTCGGTATATGCGGAAGATGCAAGTATTTCGACATTGAAGTCGCGATCGACTCAGGGTCCCCGTCCGAAGCGCCAGGTTTGCCAGACTCTGTAGTCTCTCTTCCGGCCTGGCTACTCGCTCTTGATGCATCATGGGCATTCTTTACGTCCCCCGGTGGTCGTGGCTCTCTAGCCTCCTTCCCGCACGAGCATTTTGACCCCTTTCCATCTGTATTATGAAGCCTGCGCTGCCATAGCCACGGTGAGCTGCGTAGAGTAGTCCCAGTCTTCAGCCCAAGACTCGTGCGATTTGATAAAGCAGTCAGGTTGTAGATAGGGTGGCGAAAGGCAGCTATCCGCAGGTCGACCGCGCTCGTAGCATGGGTACTATTTCTTCCGATCGGTTGGGGTCGAGGCTGGTTGTGAATGGCTCGACAAGGTAGCGACCTCGGGGGCCATTTTGATGGTGGAAAAGCTCGCCATCGTGGGCTTGTCAATGCAAGGATGGGAAAACGTGTGAAAGCTTCGGCATTGGTAATGGAGATTCCGAAGCGGCGCCCGATCAGAAACGAGGGGATGCCCTTAGCCATCGTTCCAGCACATGGTGCCTGCCTACAGGACAGTAATGCACCAAGAGAGTGACTGGACAATGTCCCCGAAAAGACGAGGATTTGAGGTTGGAAAAGTTAAGGCAGGTTAGGAGAGGTTGGAGACTGGGAGCAGGAGTTGGCAATTAGCCTGTCGCATGCGGAAAAGTCACTCCATGACGCGCCGTTACCGTCAGGTAAGCCGGTCCAATGGATAAGCTCTGATAAGCCACCACAAATTTTTGATCGGTGTGCAGAAAGTCCTCCTCGAGCCCCACGGAACGACTCTCATACTCTGTTGCAAGGCCAGGACAATTCTCTGCATTTGCCATCGCAAAAAATCACCCCTGAGGCTATTCTGTCTTTACTCCATCGGATTCTCAAAGCCTACAAATAATCAGTCGCCGCCAAAATGCCTGCTCCAACGGCCTTGAAAAGGGCTGAAGATACCCCGCTTGCGACGGATGTTCCGCTCCCAGTTGAAGGTACAATATTTTAAAAGTCACCGATGCCACAGGTGCTGACATCCTGCCCAGAGAACGATGAAGAATTCTTATTAGACGCCCCCGACTCCTTACCTACCGATGCGAACGCAGTTGTCCCCGTTGAGCAAGGTAGCGATGATATGGCCATCGATGAGGAGGGAAGGCCTCGTTTTGCGCCAGCCCAGGACATTGTAAGATCATCTTGAGTTGCCCTCCGTGTGGTATTAAGTGTCTCTAACACCCTTTCAGGACCCGGTCACCCGGGTCGAGACTCGCAAGGTTCCCATCCCGCCTCACCGAATGACCCCTCTCAAGCAATCATGGCCCTCCATCTACCCACCTCTGGTCGAGCACCTAAAACTACAATGCCGGATGAACATCAAGCGGAAGACTGTCGAACTGAGAACATCAAAGCACACCAACGACTCAGGTGCGCTGCAGAAGGGAGAAGATTTTGTCAAGGCTTTCACACTTGGCTTCGATGTAGATGATGCCATCGCCCTGCTTCGACTCGACGACCTATACATCGAGACCTTTGAGATCAAGGACGTGAGGACGATGCACGGCGATAGCCAAGCCCGTGCAATCGGTCGAATTGCTGGCAAGGACGGAAAGACCAAGTTTGCTATCGAGAATGCCAGTCGGACCCGAATTGTGTTGGCCGACTCTAAGATTCATATTCTAGGAGGTTTCAAGAACATCCACCTCGCCCGAGAGTCGGTTGTTAGCCTGATTCTCGGAAAGCCCCCTGGAAAGGTCTACGGCAACTTGAGGACGGTTGCCGCGAGGATGAAGGATCGTTTCTAGTTAATACTAGCCATAGATTTTGGGTTTGATACGGCGTTTGGGTGGGTAGCATTATGAATCGGATTCACGGGATACTCGAAGGGAGCCGGGCAGGCGGGCATGACATGTCGATAACGATAACACTTGGGTTCAATCAATTGATATTCGTGGATACCCATGTCAACACGCATCCGTCCGGGAATCAAACCAGCGTTAAACGTGAGAGTTTAGAGTGGCTACGAGGCGCATTGGCCAGCTATCATCGACTGACGTCTTGACCGACTGTTGGACAGATGTTGAAGGAAGCGCCGATGGTTGGACAACGACCGTGGTTGCTCCGTGTCCTCATGCAGAAGATGCAGAATCCCGTGGAGGCGGATCCTCCCCTCGCGATCGGAAGAGGCATTGTCCAACCGGAATGAGGCCTCCAGCCGGTACGGTGAAGAGTAGAGACGAGCGCATCGCCGCGTTACGGGAGCGAACGGGAGCGCAGCATCAGATCAGAGGCTGTGGTCTACGTGGACGACGGGTAAGGCGTGCGCGGGTTGGCATCGGCGTTACTGCGTCTGCATTCTGGCGTGAGAGCTCAAACGGCGTCAGAACGCATTGATGAAGCGACGTGAGAGGCTCGAAAGGCTATCGGACGGCTGAAGAAGGCGTCGGGACTGGAGAGTTACTGGGATCCAGGTAGCAAGCACGGTGATGAAGGTGAACCCTATTGGCGAAGTGGGATGATTAGCGGGGTACCTTGGCCGTCGCCTCACACTTCGTAGCTGACAGGGGTATCCTGCTAACTCTCGAGAGCCCAAAGTGCCCTGAGCGTAAGATCATTTTTTTGCTGCCCCCTCCAGGCCGTCGAAGCCCCAAGCAGCCCCTCCATTGTTGACCCACCATCTCGGCGCTGGTGCCCCACCTTGTTGAGTGCAGTCGGGCCTCTAGCAACCAGCCGTTCCATCCAATATCTTTGCGTGTCAACCGTTCGTTCGCTCATCTTCTTATTTCTACTTCTCCTCCCCTCCTCCTCTTCCATCTTAACTTGACTTCTTTCTCCTCCATCCTCCTCGAGACCAGAAGCTTCAGAGTTTTGTCTCGTATTTCCCGCTCACGGTACGCAATCCCCCGCCCTCATCCGCCCGTCTCTTCACTCTTCACCCCTCTGCCCCTCCAGTTGATAGCTCCTCACCATTTTACCCCACCATGGACAGCTCTGTGTCATTGTGATTGTGAAGAGCAACACCACCGCCAGCTGTTTGAGGGATATTCCTACAACCCGTTTTCCACAACAATCGATTCGCTTCTTCCGTTTGTAGCAATCCGAGCTTCTGGTGAAGCGAGCAATCTTTTGCACCTTTTTCCCCTTTTCTTTCCACCAGCCTCTTCTTCTTCTCATCTTCTTCCCTCAGACCAGAATTCGTCGTTACATCTAGTGCACGAACCTCTTGACTGACTTATCAGACCATCGTCCAGAACCACTTATCAATACTTCCATCACACCACCACCCAAGATGGCTATCACCAAGGTCTTCGCCCGCTCCGTGTACGATTCTCGCGGTAACCCCACCGTCGAGGTTGATGTCGTCACTGAGACTGGCCTGCACCGAGCCATTGTCCCGTCCGGCGCCTCTACCGGTTCGTCCCGACCCTCTCCGTCTCTCCTGCCGCGGGCTTGTAATAACCGATCTTCTAGGTCAGCACGAAGCTTGCGAGCTCCGCGATGGCGACAAGACCAAGTGGGGTGGCAAGGGTGTTACCAAGGCTGTTGAGAACGTCAACAGTGTCATTGCTCCCGCTCTGATCGAGAAGAACATCGATGTCAAGGACCAGTCCGCCGTCGATGCCTTCCTTAACGAGCTCGATGGTACCCCCAACAAGACCAAGCTTGGTGCCAACGCCATCCTCGGTGTCTCTCTGGCTGTCGCCAAGGCCGGTGCTGCTGAGAAGGTGAATATCGCTTCTACTTGGACCGAGCTCGATATGCTAACACGGTGCAGGGTGTTCCTCTGTACGCTCACGTCTCTGACCTCGCCGGAACGAAGAAGCCCTATGTCCTCCCCGTTCCCTTCATGAACGTCCTCAACGGCGGGTAAGCTTCCGAGAGTGTGCCTTTTGCCCGAACCAACGAGACTAACCTTGGCAGTTCTCACGCCGGTGGCCGACTTGCCTTCCAGGAGTTCATGATTGTCCCCACGTAAGTACATATCGACCCCGCCTAGCCAATGCATTCACTGACTTCCGGTAGTGAGGCTCCCACCTTCAGCGAGGCTCTCCGCCAGGGTTCTGAGGTCTACCAGGCCCTCAAGGGTCTCGCCAAGAAGCGATATGGCCAGTCCGCTGGCAACGTCGGTGACGAGGGTGGTGTTGCTCCCGATATCCAGACTGCCGTCGAGGCCCTTGACCTCATCACCGATGCCATCGAGCAGGTCGGCTACACCGGCCAGATCAAGATCGCCATGGACGTTGCCTCCAGCGAGTTCTACAAGGTTGAGGAGAAGAAGTACGATCTTGACTTCAAGAACCCCGACAGCGACCCCACCAAGTGGATCACCTACGAGGAGCTTGCTGCTCTCTACGCTGATCTCAGCAAGAAGTACCCCATCGTCTCTATCGAGGACCCCTTCGCTGAGGACGACTGGGAGGCGTGGAGCTACTTCTCCAAGACCCAGGATATCCAGATCGTTGGTGATGACTTGACTGTCACCAACCCTCTCCGAATCAAGAAGGCCATCGAGCTTAAGTCTTGCAATGCCCTCCTCCTCAAGGTCAACCAGATCGGTACTCTCACCGAGTCCATCCAGGCTGCCAAGGACTCCTATGCCGATGGCTGGGGGGTCATGGTCTCTCACCGATCTGGTGAGACTGAGGATGTCACCATTGCCGATATCGCTGTCGGTCTCCGAGCTGGTGAGATCAAGACTGGTGCTCCCGCCCGATCTGAGCGTCTTGCCAAGCTTAACCAGATCCTCCGAATCGAGGAGGAGCTCGGCGACCAGGCTATCTACCCCGGTGCCAACTTCCGCACCTCTGTCACCCTGTAAATTGGCCCAAAAATGGCCTGAGGGTGTGAAATGATTCGATGAAGCCTTTGGTTCCTTTGCGGTCGGATGGTATACCAGGAAGGAGGCAAAATTTGGAAGTAATAGAAAGTAAAAAGTTTGAAATAGGCTTCATCAATAAAAAGCCCTCATGATTTCAAGATCCAAAAAGAAATTATTTTGTCCCATCATGCAGTGTCGTTAGATGTCTAAGCTCTCCTATGTATCACCTGTCTAGGTGGATACCTAGAACTCCGCATCTTTGAGGGTCCGAGATCTGTGCCAGCCACATGTGGCTGTTTCTACAGCAACGCCGCCACATGAAAGAGAATGATAACATCAACATTTCCATACCGTGCACAACTTCATAATATATCCCACTATCACACCAAACAAAACCTAACGCCGATTAGCGACGAGTCTCGACAGTCAGACTTATAAGTCGAGGCCTCACCGCTGACAAGAGCACTAATTCATCATGGCAGCTTCAGAAGATTTGATCGACTTCAACTTGATTGAAGGACAGAAGGAGAACATCCAGTCTCTCCCTGGAGGTCGCTCAGCCAAGAAACTCGCAGAGCTTTACTCCCCTTCTCCTCTTCACAAATTATCGACACCAACACCCTCGGACACAAGAAACGTCAACGACTGCATCCGTGCCGAGTACGAGGCCGAGGTTGAGAACATCTCCGAAGCAGATGACCCTCTCGATGTCTTCGACCGATATGTGCGGTGGACGTTCGACGCATATCCTTCCGCGCAAGCAACCCCACAGTCACAACTTCATACGTTACTTGAGCGCGCAACCAAAGCATTCATCGGGTCTCCGCAATACAAAAACGATCCTAGATACCTAAAGTTGTGGCTGTATTACATTCACTTCTTTTCAGATGCGCCGCGGGAGACATATGTGTTTCTCTCTCAGCAAGGTATCGGCGAGACCTTGGCTCTATACTACGAAGAGTACGCCGCATGGCTAGAGAGCGCCGGGCGATGGGCGCAGGCTGAGGAAGTTTACAAGCTGGGCATCGAGCGCGAGGCTCGACCAGTTCAACGATTGATGCGCAAGTTCAAGGAATTTGAGGAGCGCGTCGCACAACAGCCCGAGGCCATGAATGCGCCCTCATCACCAGCTTTGCCTACTGTTCGACCTGCTCTAGCAGCCAAAGTCGATCCTTTTGGGGCTGCGTCAAGGCCAGCTGATCCACAAGCCTCTCGCCCAACTAGCGGCGGCACTTCAAGATCAACCAAGTCCAAGCTTGCAATCTTCTCGGATACGGATGCTCAGCCATCTGCAATGGCTTCCCGAGGAGCTGGCTCTAAGGGATGGGACACGATTGGGTCTTTAGCGGACAGGAAGAAGGAAAATGTTATCGAGCCGAAGCCGTGGGTGGGAGAGACCCTGAAGGCTGGTGGAAAGAAGCCGGCTGCTGCAAAGATGTCGGTTTTCAGAGATCCGGTAAGTTCTTCTCTCTGATTCCCCTGAACGCCCACATGTTGATGAGCATAGGACTAATGTATGGCTGTACTGGCGTTTTTGTAATTTAGTCTCTCTCTCAAATACAGAACATCGTTGTCGTCCCGTCCAAGCATCAGGTCTCCGTACATCCTCAAACAGGGAAGAAGGAGCGTGTATTCGTTGATCTAGCAGCGATTTATCCCACCCCAGAGGAACAGGGCACTGAGCTCAGCTTTGAGGAAATCATGGCTGCGAATCGAGGCTGGCTTCACCATAGCTGGGAGGAGGAGACCATTGATGAGAGCCTTATTCCTGAGCCGGTCGTGCCAATTGAAGATATCGAAGAGATCAGCGAGGGGTTTGGTGACAAATTGCAAATCCACCAAGATCCGGTTGGTGAGAAGATCGTGATTCATCAGGACCCTGTTGGTGAAAAGATGGTCATTCATCAAGACCCTATCGGTGCTAAAATAACTATTCATAAGGATCCCGTTGGCGAGAAATTCGTCATTCACCAAGACAAGGTGCTATATGACGAGAATGGGGCAGTTATTGAGCCCCCTCGACCTCGAGGCAAAAAGAAGAAGGTTATTGAAGTCAACGAGACGCAAATCAGTAAGTCCCGACATAACAAGTATGAGGTTTCGAAACTAACCACTTCAACAGTCAAGGCAAAGCTAGATTCACCCTCCCGGCCCAAGCTGCGCAAGAAGAACACGTCTGAGCCGACCATGACTATCCATACCAAGGCTGCCACAGATGAAATATACGAAATCTTCAACGCGCCCCTCAAACCTGCCGACGAGGAGGATGAAGAAAGCGCAGACGAGGACGACTACGAGACTGATGACAACTACACAACTGATGCAGAGAGCACGGGGACCACCAGGCAGATCGAGACCAGCGAAGTTGGAGACGATGATGAGACATCCGATGTCAAGAGTGTCAGCGAATGGTCCGATTTCTCAACTCGAAGGCATGTTCCCAACGTCGGTGGAGAAGAGGATGAGGATGAGAATGAAGATGAGGACGACGACGACGAGCCAAATGAGACTCAAGTCTCTGATCTAATTGACACCAGCGTTCCCGAGCCAGAATTGCCGGAGCCTTTGGAAGAGCAATCAGCGCTCCCAGACGAAGACGAGGAGATCGAAACACCGGTCACTGAGGACTTCCAGCCCATAACACGCACTTCTTTTATCCCTATCCCCCCAGAAGACTACGAGCCACCAACTCGGCCATTTAGGGATCCGGCCGAAGTAGCTAATAACCGACTCCCCTTCATGACTCCCATTACGGAAAGGACCGAGGTATCCCTCGATGTCACTCGCGAGTTCAAGACACCTTCCAGAAGGGATGATTCTTCGACACCAGTTGATGATGAGAGCTCGGATCTCGAACCATTAAGCAGTCCTTTGCGCGAGATGGTCAACGAGGCCCGTCCTGCTCCTGTGCCTAAACTGTCTGGCCCGTTGGCCCCCAAGTCGATCGGACCCCTAGGCAAGACAATCCCCTCCAAGCCAGTACTGCCAAAGGGTCCCATTATCAAGGATGCTCAATGCAATCCTGTGGACGAGATAGTACGCTCGGAGATCATATCCAAGATGCAGCCTCCGTTGACTGCATACGCTGGCTTTTACGACCATCGGGAACATAAGTACGAGCGTGGGAGTGAGATCCGCAAGTTCGCCAAGGCCCTCTCCAAAGCAGGAAAGGCCGGACCTGACAAGACCGGGCCTGTTATTACTCCTGTTCTCATCGAGTTTCCGGATACGAACTCTACGTACACCGTGAAGAAGGAACTAGGAGCTGGTGCCTTTGCCCCTGTTTACTTGGTAGAGAACTCCTCGCCTGAAGACGGAGAGAATGATGAGAATGCCGTCGTGGCTATGGGTAAGGGAGCCTTCGCCGTCAATCATCGGAGTGAAATTGAGGCTCTCAAGATGGAAACACCTCCCACGCCTTGGGAGTTTCACATGATGCGAGTAGCTCACACCCGCCTTGGCCCTCATCATCGCGCCTCGGCGTCACTCTCATACGCTCACGAGATGCATCTCTATCAAGATGAAGCATTCCTCTTCCTACCGTACCACCAATACGGGACCCTTCTCGATGTTGTCAACTTCTTCCGCGCTGAGCCATCTGCCGTTATGGACGAGCAATTGGCCATGTTCTTCACTATTGAGTTGATGCGTACCGTCGAGGCCCTCCACGCCAGGAGTGTGCTGCATGGCGACCTCAAGGCCGACAACTGCCTCCTCCGTCTAGACGCTTTGTCCAATGAACAGCCCCTTGCAAGCCAATGGCGAGCTGATGGCACTGGCAATTGGTCTACGCGCGGTGTTGTGCTCATTGACTTTGGCCGGGGCATCGATATGCGGAACTTCGTCCCTGACGTGGAGTTCATCGCCGACTGGAAGACCAGTGCGCAAGACTGCGCCGAGATGCGCGAGGGTCGGCCCTGGACTTGGCAGATCGACTACCATGGCCTAGCGGGTATCATCCACTGCCTCCTCTTCGGCAAGTACATCGAGACCGTCCGCTGCGACCAAGGCGGTCTGGGCAAGACGGGCCGCAAGTACAAGATCCGCGAGAGCCTGAAGCGCTACTGGCAGACGGAGATCTGGGCCGACTGCTTCGAGATCCTGCTCAACCCGGGCTCGTTCCTTGCGAACGAGGACGGCGGCAAGATGCCGTTGCTCAAGTCGATGAAGGGTGTAAGGGAGCGGATGGAGGCGTGGTTGGAGGCGAATTGCGAGAGGGGCGTGGGGCTGAAGTCTTTGGTGTGTAAGTTGGAGAGTTTCGCGAAGAGCAGGAAGTGAAGTGAAATGAGCTGGTGATGAATAATGACGGCGTTGAGATTGGAGTGGTCACCTAGTTGATACAGCGTTGATCAGAGAGCGTTGATAAAGCCTCTGCATGGATTATAAGTTTGACGGTTTTTACGATAAGCGCAGTTTCCTAGTATATGTTTGCAATACCCTCGAAGAAATAGATCTTCACCTCTCAAGGTTATTATAATAATGTTGGTACAATAAGTGCTCAAGATATAATGACGCTCTTAATCGCTCTCGTCATCTGTGTCAACCTTCTTTGTCTTCCTCTTTCCCCTCGTCCCCTTCTTAGCATCCTTTTCCGCCTTTCTGTCCACTTGATCTTGGATCTTACTCCTCTCCGCCGCTCCCTTCTCCTGCAACTCAGCCTCTAACTTCTTGAATTCCTCACTCTCAGGGTCCATCCCAATCAGACTCTCCAAAAGCTTAATCTCATCCGCCCACACCTGCTTATCCTCAACGGGCTTCCCATCGGAGCCTTTCTTGTCGATGGGTGTTTCGAGGACCATTGGCTTGCCTTGGAAGGCAGCGTGGTTCATGATGCTGTGAAAGGCGCGCAAGCCGAGAAACCCGGTTCCAATGTTGGCGTGCAGGTCGCGGTTGGAGGAAAAGGGGGCTTTGCTGTCGTTTACTGCGAAGCTGTTAGAAACCACGGAAGAAGGGATGCAGAAGGGTGGGACTAACAATGGAAGGCTTTTAAGTAATTCTCGCCGACAATTTCATTGAACGAATCGATCGTTTTCTTGAAGGCTTCGGGCGTTCTCAGGTCATAGCCAGCTGCAAAGGCATGGCAGGTGTCGATGCAAACACCAACACGATCTTTCTCTTCCACCAGGGCAATGATATCTCGTAGGTCCTCCCACGTTGACCCCACGACGTTCCCGGTCCCCGCCATATTCTCCAATACCGTGATCACCGTCTTCGTCGCCTTATGCGACTTGTTCAGTTGCGCCGCAATCCTTCCAATCGCGGCAGCCCTAACATCACCGCCGGTGTTTCCAGGATGGAAATTATAGAGCTTGATTCCAAGCTGCTCACATCTCGTGAGATCATCGAGGAAGCTAGTATAAGCTTGGGTTGCTCTTTCTTCATCGGCTTGCGCGAGGTTCACGAGGTATGAGCCGTGGGGAAGCGCATGTTCTCCTGCGCTATAGCTGTGGTCTTTGCAGAGGCTGATGAATTGGTTCTTGGCTTCAGGGTCGATAGGCGGGTTGGTCCATTTTCGCTGAGACTTGAGGAAAAGGGCGAAGGCATTGGCGCCGATCTGGACAGCGTTTGTAACGGAATTATGTACTCCTAAGACCAAATCAGCACAAGATGAAAGAATCATGCACATCTACTTAAAACAAACCTCCAGCAGCGCTAACATGGGCGCCAATGTACATCGCCTTCTTCAGCGATGACACAGCCGTCCTGTCAGCAAGCGGCATACTATCCTCCTCCTTAGGCTTCGTCTTTCGCTTCTTGACGGTCTTGGGCGCTGCAGCAGGCGCTCCGTTCTCAGCTTCGGGGTCTGGCTCCGCCTTACGCTTTGCAGATACCTTAGCGACCTTGGAAACAACGTCCTTAACTTTTGCGATAGCTTTGCCGGTAGCTCCGTTCTTGGCGGGTTTCTTCTCGTCGTGCTGGTCTTCGCTGTAGTTGACTACTTGCTTCTTCCGCGGGGATGCGCGAGGCATTTTCGATGAGGTCAGATTGATTGAGATACTTTCAATTTGAGTAGTGAAGTTTAAGGGGTTTGGTGGAATCAGGTTGTCGAAGTTTGCAAAAGCTACGGGCGATGTGAGACCGTGACGCGATGACGCGAAGGGCGCGAAGGGGGCTTAGGGGAAGCCTCGCGCAGTCATGTGACTGGGGTTAAGATGATTACTCTTCCAGTTTTCAGGCCACTGCACTAGGGTACGTTTTTTTAAACTGATATAATGCTGTATTTGAAGTTATAAATACATTGTAAGAATCATCTCATGTACCAGAGGACTCGCCCTTGCGTAGATGTACATCCCTATTTTGCTCTCCATACCCGACCAAATCCAGTGCCAACCCCATCCCAAATATCCTATGATTGTCCTTCCGAACACGATCCGATATGAAATGCTACTTTTGAAATGCAAGGTTCCTCCTGAAGAATTAAGCAATGATTTGCATTTCAGACGTGCGACCAACTGAGAACTGGTCCTTATAAGCTTCCCAGAGTCGCTCCACCTCCTGAACGTACAGTTCATGAAACCTATCGATATCTTCCTGCGCAGGCTGTGAGCCATGCGCCATGTTGACCTTGATCGGCTTCCCGACCACAACGTTAACGGGTCTTCTGTATGGCATCAGGCCGACGTCGTAGTTGAGTACTCCCCGGCCATGCAGCGCAGGCACCGTGAACTTAAAGACCTTGAGGAAGAACATCTGGATTTTGTGAACCAGGGGGTGCGTCTTTGGGCTCAGCTGATCGTAGAGGTCGTTCTCTCCAAAGCCAATAACTGGAACGAGATCAGCTCCCGTGCGGAGCGCCATCTTCACGAAACCCTTCCGCCCCTTGAGAATGAGTCGAAGGCTTCCGGGTTGCGCCTCAAGGGACTCCCTAGCGCCTCCGACGACGATTGTAACAGCGCGGCCTTGCCCCTCACCATCGCTGCCGCCCTTTGTCAAGATATTCCAGATGGATTCTTTCGATACAGATTGAAGGCCCATGGCCAAGATCCAGTCTCGGTTAAAGGGGAGACGGAAGTTGGAGTCGAGAGTCAAGAGAGTATTCGTGATGCCGGGGAACTTCTCTGAAAATCCTAGAGCATTTGTGGCAAAGGCGGCCCAGGCGCCGTGGGAGATGATCCCATGCGGGTGGTAGCCAAAGATATACTTCCGGTTTGGATCCAGTTCATAAGTCTTGTGAAGTCTTGCGGGGAAGTAACCGGCAAAGAGTTTCCATAACCGCAAGCTCCGCATATATTCAGACCGATAATTGAGCTTGCCACTCGTTGCTGCCGTCGACATGGTAAGGTGGATGAGATATGGCACCAGGATTGGCCATGTCAAAGGATTGGCGCAAATTAGCCAGAAGCAGGAAATAAAGAGACCAATGGACATGCAGTGGAACAAAACTGCGGCTGTTTGTAACCGTCGAGTCATTGGAACGCGCACAGGAGCGAAACGGATGCCCCCAGCCCTCCTGACCTGTTGCTCACGAGACTGAATCTCGGCGAGGGTGGGGAGCTTAGGATATGCCAATTCGCCTTCTTTGGCTGTGTCGTCGGTACCGTTTCCATTCTCTTCCTTTCTGACGATTCCGTTCTCGGCAACTACAGCGGCATATGACTTGGGCGCACCATTGGAGGTTTTGGAAGTCGAATCTATCGTTTTGCCATTGCTCGTCAGTGCGTCCTCCTCAGTGTTTGCGTCTGGAGCTCTGGTTTTGTCATGATCCTAAGCATAGAGCATCAGTACGGTTCTCGACATCGGCGATAGAGGACATGAACATACAAGGCCAGTATCAATATCGTCAAGGGTAGTATCCGATAGCTCGGGCTCGATTGATTGCTCGACCACAGGCGTGGGGACAGTCGTCACCTTCCCGTTCGACTCGGTAGGTTGCGATTCTGACGTGGTGTCAACATGCTTTCGATTTATTTTTCGTGCAATTCCAGTCATTGCGGGCGGGATCTTTCCCTTGAAGCTGCCTGGAGACTTTCGCGGTGTCGTTGCAGCATCCTGACGCGAATTCTCCCTATCGCAGCCAAGCAGCTTGTCCGGGTTCCCCGCCATTGTGTTTCGGATATTACGATTTAGGATGAGCAGCTGGAGGAAGAAACTCACCATCTACAGCAGCTGCCAAAATTGTAGGTTCAGCCTCAGAACTCGCCATGTTGGCTTGCGCGCCAGCTCCTCCCGTGCTTGCTGTCCGTTTCAAACTCAAAAGCTGAGTGGGCTGCGACCGCGATGGCAAGTGTTACGTCGTTCGATACGCACAGCCACTTCAGAAAAGAATGGTAGAAATCACTACTCAACAAAAGAAGTAAAGCATTTAAGTCAGAAGCATGTGATAGGGGCAACAGACACCAATAATAAGATAGCAGATCCGATAGAGGAAGGTTGAGTGGTTTCAAAGTCTCCGGCCCAGATCCCAGGAGAGCCGAGAGCAGACGTCGACACAATGACGTCGCAGCGCTGACCTTTGACACGTGAAGTCATCTGAGGCTCAAGCTACTGTACAGTACGTACTGGTTTCGTGTTGCGGCATGGTCCGTGCTAAATCTCCGACCTCGGTACCGCATGGAAAGCGCTGAGCTCTCAATTAACAATGTGCAAGGACTGCGATTGCACAACTTCCCGATCTAGTTTTTGAAGTGCGTTCAAATTCGGATGAATGGTGATGTTTCCGTTGCGTCACGAGAGGCCATGCATGGATATTGAAACAAGGTTTTTGTCTGAAACCACACTGATAGATATTTCACTGTACCTCTCATCGGATGCTGCCATGAGGCATACTCTCTGGGTAACTAAAGAAAAGAAACTGTATAGTACAGCAATATGACAACGATCATGAACATCCTATCGCCGTCTTTTTAAGTGGAGGTCCCTACCATCCACTGCCAGTCCCAGATCCGAAACGCCTCCTACAGTACCATGCCAAACTCATAGAAGTCAAGAACAAAGGTGTCGTCTCAGTATACTTGTAATAGAAAAAGGGTCTGTCACGCCTTGGCAGTCGCTTCGCGATTCTCATTTTGTTGTTTCAACGTAGCAACCTCATGACCCAGAGATGCTACCTTCTCTGACAACGACTTGACTTTCTCCTCCAGCGTCTGAATGTAAGCCCAGACGCTCGGATCGCTTTGCGCAAACATATTTCCGCTCTCACCAGCCGCCTGAGCTCCACTGCTGCTGCGTGCATGGGAAAAAGCCGTGGAGTTGGGTGCTGCGAAGCCAGGGTGCGACAGGCCCGGAAGCTTAGGCCGAGGCTGTCCGCTATGCGGTGACTGCAGCTCGGACTGTCGTCGGCCAAATTGCTGCTGCTGAAGCTGCTGCGATAGACTGGGCGACCGCTGTCGTGTGATATTGGTCGAGTCGTGACCTTGGACCCCAGGGCTTAACGGCTTAGGAGACTCTGTCATGCCTGTTTGGGAATACATGCCTGTATTGGCCCCGCTCGCGGGCATGGATGAGATACTCGTGTTTTGCGTGTGGCTACTAGCCAGGCTGTTCTGGACACTAGGCGAAGCATTCGAGCTCGCTTGACTCTGGTTTACATTTGGAGGATACAATCCACCGGTGCTCGCTCGCGGACCTGCAGGAGGATAGGTTCGAGAATGAGCAGCATAAGCCTCGCCTTGGGCTCCCGCGACGTGTTGAGCGTTGATACTAGGCAGACTCTGACGCCGCAGCTCATCGTCCTCTCCATTGTCGTAAGTGAGTCCTGACATAGTCGAGTCATCAGGGTCCATTATGCCGTCCACCTCATCGCCATCAGCGAAACTACCCATGCTCGATCGTCGTCCTGCACATCCTCCAGCACCTTTACTGTGGCGAGCTAACGCATCGCCCCGAGCAAACTTGCGATCGCATTTGGGACACACGTGCGGTTTCTCGCCAGTGTGTAGCTTCCCGTGTCGCTTCAGGTCATGAAGACGGCGAAAGCGCATTTGACATTCAGTACAGACGTACGGCTTCTCTTGACTGTGCGTCAACAGATGGCTCTTAAGATTATGGTGGCGGGTGAACTCGGTATTGCAATACGGGCATCTGTGTTTCTTGGCACCCGACGATGTTGGCGAAGTTTGGCCAGGCATCGGAAAACTCATGCCTCTGGCAGGCGTCTCTGATAGAGTTCCAGTCGATTGAAGGGATCCCGGGTACGACAGCGATCCGGGTTGAGGCCGCTCCTCTTGGCCGACGACTTGCTGCGAAGACGTGGGGTGGTCACCCTTGGCGTCAACGTCCATTGGAGTCGGGCTCTCCGTGACCGTGACTCCGGCTGCGCTGTTGGTGCTCTGAGGGCTCGTCTCGCCGTGCTCGATATTGTTTTGCGCGATGGACACGGGGTTCGGTGCTTTCGCAGGCTCCATGGTGGCCGTCGGAGCCGGCTGCGGCGCATCAGTAGGTCGACTCATGACTTGGGTGGCTCCCGACATCAGGGCGGCAAGAGCCTTGTGGCCAGGGTTCTCGCTGATGGCGGGGGGTTGTTGGTTTCGCTCCTCTTCTTCGCGTCGCCGGCGCTCGTCCTCAAGAGCAGCCGCACCCGTCAAAGGCACGGGGGAGCCTCTACCCGCAAGAGCCAGGCGAGCAGCCTTGGTGGGGGAGCCCAGAGAAACTAAGTTATGCGACTGGGCGGCAAGAGAACGTGGTGATGAGGGCGACGATGAGCGAGGTCGCTTGAGCAGTCTCACAGCTTCGTCTGAAGGGATGACGGCAGGAGGGGTGGGCGCTCGGCGAGTCGCGGGCGGGGCTTCGGTCGCAAAGGCGGCAGTTTCTGAGGCCATAGGCGCAGGTTAAACAGCTGGAATTGATATGTTAAACGCGAGAGAAAATGCAGCATGCAGTTGATCTCGAGAGATATCGCCTTGGGTCAACGACACATGTCGAGGCGGCTTTCGATGTGTGGCTGGAGAACGTGGCGAGAGCTGGATGTTTTTTCTCCAGGGAGCGGGTGACCGGCCGAGGAGCAATGGAGAGTAGCCCAAATTAATTGAAGAAGTTCGAATTGCGTGCAGTGAATCGCTTGAGGGAGCCGGAAATCAGTTGCTGTTGTCGTGGTGGTGAAATATCGTGATGGCGACGGTGATGCTGTGCCAAAGCCTGGTCGTTGAAGTGAGGCGAAGGTGGGAGATGGGAGAGTGTCAGTGTGTTCGATGGCTGCCGGGCTGGGCTTGCTGGGCACTTGAGAGTTTGAGGGTTTGGCTTCAGGTGAGAAAAGCCGGGGGGAAGGGGAACGTCAGCGGGAGGAGGCGGCGGCGGCGGCTGGATTGGTGACTAAAAAGCCAGGGCAGTACGAAGTAGGTAAGTCCGGGTACAGCACGACCCGTAAGACGTGAAGTTAGGCGTGAAAGGACAGGCAATGGTGGTATTGATACCAAATAGGGTTGGTCAGTTCTCCTTTCGGACAGCAGCCAACTTATGGCACTTCATCCAGCAGTAGCCGACACGGTTCTGCTACCAGGCAAGGGCCTGAAGATGCTTGACCAGGGACAAGAGACGGGAACAATGGAAGGCAGCAAATGCTGCTAGGGGGAGAGGTGGCGGTACGGAGCCGTGACGCGATGCTGTCCGGCTTATTTTTGTCCAGCACCCCGATGGACGATTGACGATGGAACGAAGGAATCTGAGGACCCAGCACAGCCCACGCCTGGACGCTGCAGGTACCGGCTAGCCAAGTATGGGAGACCCACGGAACGTGAGAGTTATGTCACTGACAGTGTGGCTGGAAAGTTGTCGGAGGCGAGGCTCATCAATCTCAGGCCCCGTCGAAAAGGTTGCAGTTGAAACAGGGAACAAGTGAAAGTATAGAAAGTTTGAGGGAAAATGCTGACCCAAGCTGACAGAGGGCAACACAGATCGGGCGCGCCAACAGGAAGGAGATTCCAGAAGAAGGCGACAATGGTAGCTGGACCAAAGAAGAAAAAAAGAGGCTGACAGAGGGCAACCGACAAGCGACCATCGTCAAAACTGCTTTCTCAGCACCTCATGGGCTACTGGGCAGGGCACAAGCACAGCTGAACGACCCAAATCGAGCCAAGCCAAAACCAAGTCGCCGCAGGTGAGAGTGAGAGTGGCGGTGCAACGGCAGGCTGTGTGTGTGGTCAGGAGCACTGTGGGGCGTTCTCCCTTGCCACAAATGCCCCGTGCCTCAAAGACGGTACCTCTACTCCGAAGGTCCTCCAGTACATACCAGCCCATCTTTCTTCCTTTAAGCCGCGTCCCTGTCCTTCATACCTTAATCAACGTTGTTGTTGTTTTTGGGGCCCCGTTCTCCTCACGGCCCGGGCAGCTAGTAAGGGACCTTATTGTCCGTATCCTTATTTTGTTCCGCAGGCCTCGTGTTCTCGCCGATGTTGGGGCAGCCATCCCGGGCTCCTGTGCGTGCACCAATATGCGCCACGTTCAGGTAGGTCCGTCATCAGCCGGGTCCAGCCACGGAAGCGACGGCAGATCTGAGTACCGGGTACTTGTGCACGCGAGACGGTGCGCGCATGTGTGGCGTTGCCTTTTTCGCTTGTGCATTCCTTTACAGAGACTGAATCAAAATATCCAGTATTGTTCGGTTTGATGCCAATAGCCTCGACGCCGTCGTCCACTTCAAGTTCCTTATCGAAAATAGTGGGCACACGAGCCACGAATGGATGATACCGTAGGGAGGTATCATGCGCCTCAACGTTTGACCGAGCTAGAGGTGGCTTTAGCTCAGGTTGGGCGGCGTCGAAACAGGGAAGCAGAGAGTAAGCTGCCAAGCTGAAGTGGCCCGGGCTCCCCCTCCAAGCCTCAATCCGGAGGGTACAACGGCTGAAAGTGAACGTTGATTGTGGTGTATGATTGCTGTCTACTTTCCAGCCAGCCAGCCAGCCAGCCAGCGGAAGGTTATGATGATGGACGAACTTGGTTGACCAATTGGGAGCTGCAGGCGGACAGCCAAAATCCCCCCATTTGGACCATGAGAGGCGAAGAGGGAGATGGGGAGTCTGTGGGCCGGCAGGGCGATGAGATCACAGTAGTGATAACGTCGATAACGTCACTTTATCATCGGAAGCGAACTATCGATTGGTCCGATGAAGATCTTGCTGTTTGAAGGTAAACTGTACTCGTGTTGAGAGTATTATTGTCCCCAGCCTCGGTATTGGCATTCCCGTCCTGTCGAGCCTGATGGGAATAATGGGCGATGATGCTCTTGTCCAGGCTTTAACCATCTGAGCCAATTATCGCCGGGGGAACGGCCTCACCCGCCGAACCTGTGGCTGTCTTCAACTTTTCTCCCCTGTCAAGCCTCACTCTTAATTACAAGCGCCTAGCAGCCCAGTTTCAGGGTCACGCACTGCGCAATAGCCTCTTGCATGGCTTTCCTCCCAGGCCTATTCTACCAACCGAGCTGAAAGAAACAATGGCTCTTCCTGATTCGGTTACGGGCTCGCTTTTCACGATGTGTCGGGATGCCGCGGAAGCCACAGCTGAGCCACGGCTTTCTTTGCCTTGATTCCTTGTGGTCGTCTCGCGTGTTGATTGGTTCACTCAGCTGTCAGTGTCGATCATGTCATTAACCACGTCCGCTCTCAAGTCTTGGATTTCACCGCGCATTTATGGACTCTTTGGTGATCTTCATTTCGATAGACCTCGGGATTAAATTCTCAGCTAACCTTAGGTAATTTCTATGAAAAGCGGTCTCTTCTTTCGATTTTAATAATGTCAGTGGAGGTGCAAACCATCGGTATGGTCTGAATCTGGCTTATGACTTGCACCGGCAACAGAAATTCCCAGAGGAACGCTCCGGGGGTTTTTTTTTAACTTACTGTTCGACCAATCGGCCTTTCCTACATTCAAAAGCCTTGAAGAACTAGTCATCATGTCTCTTGTTCCAATCGTGTCAATATCCCCGGGGTTAGTGCCACATCGATGTCTTGCCTAATAAGCGCCTGCACTGGTCTGGACCGACGCTGAAGCCCCCAAACAACCCAGCACCATGTCGCATCGGCTTTGCTTTCCGTGAGAGGATTGGTACCACCAACGAGTTAATCAATATCTCTGTAATCTGTAATTCCAAATATTTTCCGTAATGATTCGCGCCAAGGGGTTTGTCAGGCTTGGGTCTCGCAAACTCCGTTCTTCGATTGAATATTGGCAGGGGGGGGAGTCCACCGTCGTGATGTGACCATTGGCGATGTTCCTTCTACCGTTGAGCCACTGCCAGATGAACACCCAGGAATGCGCATATACCATGGTCATGGTCATGGAATTCATTCGTCAAAGTTTCTATACGTTGTAAGAGCTAAGCGAGGACACTTTTGACCTAGAAGGGACCGATAAGAGGTCACCCGTTATGCTAGGCGCATCTACATTCCAATTTTGCCGAACTATCTGTAACCATATCAGGATCTCATTCAGTTGCTAGACCTTGAATCTCAACCTCAGGAGAAACTCTATGAGGCAAGACGGAACTGTTTGTAGATGTGGGCGATGGGATCCCCCCAATTCCTGGTTGAAGTGGAATTCCAATAGGCTGCTACATGGTCCTCGATCAGCGCCATTACTGGTGCTGAGGCCAGGTCCAATAACAGGCATGGTATCTCGACGACTGAGGACTGATTAAACCTACCGGCCGAGTCTACCATTCTAGAGACCTAGCGCCATGTGCTCAATTCTCTTACGGGATCCAAAAATTTATGCCCGATTTTAGTTATGGACGTGGAGTGAAGTTTTGGTGTAGGGTAGGTACAAGCCCATGTAGCACCACTTATCCGACCGGTGAGCTCGAACGCTCGCGAGGTATCATATCAGTATGTGATAGCTGACCTCTATCTCCAGGATGATATGTGAGGGGTCTATGTAGTTGGGGTAGGTGACAGTGCACTTTCGTTGTTGTCTTGAATACATCAATGTTTCTTGGACCCTATGCTAACCAATATCACTGCCTACACACTTGGGCGAAGCAGAAAAATCGAGCTATTCCCAATGATTCATTAAGGAAATCCAACAAGGCATACTCAAGGCTGGTTTTAGGATGGTGACTGTTTTCTCCTGCCCGAGACTCAGCGTGTAAGAATAATATATGCGGTATCAAGGCCTTGCCGTACTGTCAGATAGTGACAAATGAAGCAATTAGCACCGATAACCTCCAACCACACAGCTGGAAGAAACACAGCTCACCTTGGCCGACATGTACTCCTCCTCTCTACCAGAATGCGTCCTCTAAACCCAAACAAGCTACAACATAGCATACGAGTATACACTCATCTTTTGATATCTGTAATGCTCAAGGGAAAAGCTATGATTCGGAACTCCAAAGAGATACTTAGTGATGCGACCAACACAATAGAGACTCACTTAATGATCACATCCTAAATCTCGCAAACTGAATGCTCGATTACATATATCATACGGAAGCCATCGCCGTAGTTGCCAGTATACGTCGAAATGAGCCGAGGACGAGAGGTCAAATTCCCAAAGCTCTCCAATAATGGGCGTACGCCAACTCAAGACGAGCAGGGGATGAATCTAGCACGTCCAAAGTCAACTACCCTTAACCACCAGGAACCATATTATTCCAACACTGGTCTGATGCTACATCAACTTCTCCCATATACACACGTGCTACATGCCACACTCACGCACCTTCAACTGTACCTTGACGAGGTGGTTATCTTAAAACACCACACTACCGGCACTGGTCTAGATGAATGGCCTGGGAGAGATGGAACCACCGCTGGACTTCATACAGGGTTCAGTCGAGCATGAGAGATAGGGATGGTAAGAGGGGTTGCGTCAGTTGGTCAGCACATCTGCGATAGATTGGCTCACTTCCCATCCCAGATCCCAGCGAGAACACTGGACCCAATACCGTAAGTCTGATGCTGTATGCAAACCAGGAGGTGTTCCAACTCGCGTTTCAACCAGCAACTACGTAAGACGCGGTAAGCTTGTACTGAAGTTCGTTGGCTCATTTGCCGCCTGCTAGGGCCGTGGATAGATATCCGAATCAGCTCGATCAACATTACTATTCGGAAGTATTTTTCAAGGGAGGAATGAGACGACAAGTCTATAACACACGACAGTTACAAGATGGGGCGAGACTCGTGGAAGGAACACGTCGGGATTTGGGCAGCTATTCGGCACTTATTTTGATACTACCGTGGGTTGACTGTCGTGTACGTGGAGCAGAGAAGTTACCATCTTTACCCAAGATTGGAGCCCTTGGAACTTGACTAATTCGAAACGGAGCATACGAAGATCTCATACCTGGCAGATAGAAGAGAGGGGAACAAAAACAGGGGCGGAAGAAACTTGGGGTATATATGCGAGAGTCGAAGGATGTCACTCTCGCACAATGACGCAAAACTTTAAGAGACGTGAACCTTGAGACCGGTATAACGGGAGACTGGCATATGAAGATGTACGAAGCTTACGTGTGAAAAGCGGCTGAGGACAAGCTCGTAATTTCCTTTGTTCGAAGCTACTACAATAAAATTGTGCAGGAAACGTGGCGAATGGCGCGGATCCCGCCAGGCCCAGATACCGAGAACCTGGCGTAGACATGGCGTCCTGAATGCGAGATGAGGTTCTTGGAAGAGGAGATGAGATCTGGACGGCAAGACGAGAAAGATGGAGGCTTGTAAACTGCAAGGGTTCGTGTCTAGGAGGTGCTTCGTCATCTAGATAGAAGAGCAAGATACCTGAAGGTAGTGCGCATTACCTTCGGCTGATATGGACGGCCATCATTGCCGTGATTTAAGGGTTGATACCAAGTCGGATGCTGCGAAACAAGCAAATACCCGGCTGAGGCGTCATCTGAGAGCAGTCTCGGATCACATCCAAAACCGCCGAGGATGGTTAATGTTAGGTTTTGCATCCCTTGCGAGCATATGAACCGCGGCAAAACGGCCATGATCTGGTTTCTGGAACATTTGTCAACCCCGCTGCAGTACATGGCATAACAGGCAAACGGCATCAAAAGTGAAAAGCGATGAGTCGACAACCTTGTCGGCGAAATTAGGTGCTGACGCGGGTCGTGCAGGCTTTGGTGGAAGTCAAGGTCAAGGGAGGAGAAACACCAAGCTTTACAAGGGGCAAATACAAAATTCTGGGGCCTCCCCGGGTAGAAAAGGAGGCAGCGAGACAGGCGAGGTTGAAGTAGTGGGGAAGCAATTACGACTTCTTTCGCTTTATGTCTTGGGAGACAGGGCAAGCCCAGGTAGAGCCAAGGGTGGCGATGATGATGAAACCAGCATGGAGGTGCGTGGACGTGGAGTTGATGCTCTGGTGCTGGCAAGGGGGGTTGGGCCTATTCCGAGAAAATTCTCCTCTGTGCTACGGTATGACGATGGAAATCCGGAGGAATGTGCGTGTATCCAAGACAAGTGCTTGTAATACGTAAATGGCGAAATGGCACAATGACACTCTGCATCAGATGATGTTTGGGTATATTTGTTTTGTGCAGGGAGAGTGAAGGGTCACTGGTATGTATTTTGGGAACGCGCTTGCATGTACGAGCGGGATCTGAGACTTGGTGCCGATTTCCGTTGGCGGTGGAAGCGGCCACCTGCAGCCATTCGGGAACGATGGACTTTGTATTGAAAGAGTCCTATCACGAGTCGTGAAAGGCATAAAGAAGAAAGCAGTGCATGAGGATGTACATACTGCACGCTTCGCATTGGACACTGGTTACTTTGGTGATATCCATGGTAGCACATAGTGGTAGTGCTATGTAGTAGCCCGGATCCGAAAGAAAGTGGGATACGCGGTAATGGGATTTAGAATTACATTGAAAGTGGGGAGAGAGTGTCACGGAACGGCTGTGGTCTCCTGATGGAAGCTTGGGGTGCCGTCATATCGAGATACCGGTATTAGGGTAATTTCTCAGATAACCAACCAAAAGATGGCAAATTATATTGCGGCAAAGATTGAAGAAAGATGGTGACGGGCCCTCCGCCTGGTGCTCTCCAGCTTGGTGATGAGTGACGGGTGATGAGCGGTTCGGCTGCCCCCTAATTTATGGCGGTGCAGGGTCCTCTCAAGGAGTGTACTATATAGGGTTTAGTGCCAGGTACCCGATGCCTGCTGCAGAGCCAATTGGACACGAGATTGCAAGGGAGCCCTGTCATGGAAGACCGATTGTTTCCACAGGGGGAGTTCCTGTTCCTGAATCGTTCTCGACTGTGTTGTAGTAGAACATCAACAAGGTGAAGGCGAGAAGGGAAGGGGACTGGCCTGATCGCTAGCCCACGTCCCCGTAGGCCTGGTCGACAGGCAACGGTCACGAACGCCTCCATATGGGCGTCGTGGGTTACCGCTACTGGTTATCTGACAGCGTCCATTTGATGCCAATTTGGTGCTGGAAGAACGGGTCCAGGTCTCTCCATGAAGCCGCGCCTCGTCACCTCGAGAACTCACCGGCTCCAACCCCCTGGAGGCGCAGAGCCAAGAGTGCCTACACGAGGACTAACGTGCTCGGCGGCGCGGAGCCAGCGGTCCTCAACTGAGAGACGGAACTCCTGTCGATCCAGGGCGTTCTCCTGTCTGTGTTTATGCTCAGCCTGCTCATCGCAATGCGTTGCATGACCACTCGTTGATGATCCCTTCAGAGCATCCATGCACTAAGGCTAACACGTAACGAACGAGGACGGAGGACCGTCATGAAAGAGGAGAAGAGCGTCGATCGCATTTCCGGGGGTCTCGAAGAAGTCGGGCGCATTGTCCGCATAATGAGCAACAAGCGCGAAAGATGAAGCACTGGACGCATATGCCGCTCTGAGTAGCGAGTACAGCCAAGCTACAGATCCGCTCTAGGGGCTAGGGACAAACGGACGCGGCTGAGGAATGTACCCTTCAAGTCACCGAGCCCATGGCGTGTTTTGAGTCGTTGGTTCAGGAACTTCAGGTGGGAAGTGGTTCATCCATCAAACATCAAACAGCCCGCCTAGAGCACACGAAGAGCTAGGACGCGCTTGGGCCGTGGCGGAGGCTGGGCGCGTGCGATAGGTGCGCGATCACGGTGTGCGAATTTGACATTGGACCACTCAACCGCCAGTCAACTGGCTAAATCCCACTGGGACAAACCCACCTAACCCACTGACGACAGCTAATTTCCCAAGGAGGGTCGCGCGACGGTCGTTGCGTTGGGTGGTCGGGAGCCCTGTGCCTGGGGGCCCTTGTTGCTGCTGGAGCTGCTGGAGTCAATCTGCACTAACACGGCAAGGTGCCTGGAAAAGGGTCCCCTGCCCCTGCCCATGCCCCTGCCCCTGTCCGCCTTCTCGCTCTCCTCCTCTCACCACCAAACCCACTCAAGACGCTGGCTGGTCTCCCCTTTCGTTTCGTCTCCGCCCTTCAGGCGTCTCCTTTGCTTCTCATTGCGTTGCTTCCTTGCCAACAGAGAGTCTTTCTGCTCTCTACCACGCTCCTTCACTTTTGGTCCATCGCGCCACCACATTCGCTTACACGCAGTCGTTCGTTACAACTTGGGAAGAGGACTCACATTCCAATCATTTTCTCACTCTGAAAAGGTCAGTAAGAAGAGCCAGCCGAGTAATATGAAGAGAAGGGACAAGGATGAAGAGAAGGAATCTCCTTGAAACCGCCAATTAATATCGACAAACGAAGTCAGCACCTAAAGTCAGCCGTGGGATAGAAGGAGAAGAAGAAGAAGAAGGACTACTACTATCTCGAGGTCGCGTCGGTGGTGTTTACCTTTCTAAGGACGAAGGCAAAGAGATGACTAGGGCAGCTGGGATAATAGGATCGCAATAACGAACGGCTGAAAGCTAACCTCACGTCTTCTGGGCAGATACTGTAACTGGATAACCGACAGAATTATATCATACACATACGGAAAAGGACGATGAAGAACCTCATCAAGTATACCCTCGCCGCGACTCTGGTCGCCGGCACCACTGCTCAGCCTCAGCATCACCAGCATGCGCAATTCCACAATCGACGACAAGCTGGCTCCAAGGTCGAGAAGCGCGAGCCCGATGTTGTGACCGCCTATGTCGTTGCCGCTACCGAGACCGTTTACCAGCTCGGAGACAAGATTATCGACGGCGAGAAAGCCAAGCAGGGCCTGAATGGTGGAAACCTCGTCATTGTTGGCGAATCCAACCCGACCTATGTCCCGCCTCCCCCCCCTCCGACCACCAGCGAGTCTGTCGTGAGCTCCGCAAGCCTGGGCGCACAATTCTACGAGTCCAAGACCTCGACGTCTGCTCCCCCGCCGCCGCCCCCGACCACTTCTACTACCTCGACGACTCCTACCCCCACTCCCGAGCCCGAGACTTCCTCGTCCTCGATCGCTCCTCCTCCGGCTTCTTCGAGCGCGGCAGTCGAGATCCAGGCTAACAAGGGCGCTTCCGGGTCGTCCTCCAGCTTCTCCAGCAAGGGACAGGGCGTCACTAGCAAATTCCCCAGCGGCAAGGTCAAGTGCAGCGATTTCCCGTCCAGCTACGGCGCTGTCGCCCTTGATTGGCTTGATATGGGCGGCTGGTCCGGTCTGCAGTTCGTTCCTGGTTACTCCTCGGACTCTACCAGCATTAGCGATATCGTCACCGGTATTGCCGGTGAGACCTGCTCTGAGGGCTGCATGTGCTCGTACGCCTGCCCCGCCGGCTACCAGAAGACTCAATGGCCCTCAGCTCAGGGCGCTACCAAGCAGTCCATTGGTGGTCTCTACTGCAACAGCGATGGTTATCTCGAGCTTACCCGTCCCGAGTACTCGACCCTCTGCGAAGCTGGCGCTGGCGGTGTCAGCATCCAGAACGACCTCGACGAGGTTGTTGCCACTTGCCGAACTGACTACCCCGGAACTGAGAGCATGGTCATCCCCGCGATTGCCAACCCCGGAGGTAGCGTCGATATCTGCAATCCCGACCAGGAGAACTACTACATCTGGGACAACTCCGGCACCTCTGCGCAATACTACGTCAATAAGAAGGGCTACGGCGAAGAGGAGGCCTGTGTATGGAACAGCTCCAAGGACCCTAAGGGCGCCGGTAACTGGTCGCCTGTCATTCTCGGCGTTGGTCGGGCCAGCGATGGTATCACCTACATCTCCATCTTCCAGAATCTGCCTACTAGCAACGCCAAGCTGGACTTCAACATTGAGATTAAGGGCGATGTCAGCTCTGAGTGCTCGTATATTGATGGTCAATGGTCCTCAGGGTCCGACTCTGGTTGCACCGTAAGTACATCTATGCTGACCCGAGGAACCAATACTTACATTTGTTTGATAGACCGGCATGAAGTCTGGTGGCAGCGCCATCATCCGATACTTCTAAGTCAGCCACGAGGATTGAAATCTTGGATATCATGTTTTTGGATCTTCTTGTTGATATTCTGGGCGGCAGAGTTTCGGACCCTCGATCGTAGGTCGCAGGCAGCAAGGGCGAGCTGGGGCCGACCTCGACCTGGACCGAAGCTTGGCGAGGGAGGTTCCTTTAGCCCTGGGCCAGATTTTGCGTTGTAGATGAAGGGGTGGATTTATGTGTGGAAGGAGAAGGAGATTTGGGGTTATTAACTGCTATCGCGTTGTACCAAACTTGATTTTCATTTGTCGTTTAATCCAGTTACATGTATCGGTTTCTTTTTACTTTGCAGCAACGGATCTGAATGCAGCAATGCATAGGGCCTGTGGCGTTCCGAGGAGAGGCGGTGCGGGTTCTCTGTCGGTCCTATTGATAAAGATAGCTTGGGCCCGACACCTCAAGCTTGCCTGTAATGTTTGTGTCCTAGTTTTACCTGATTTTACTATTGCAATCTGATCAGTATCAATTAACGATTCGCCGTCGATTTCGGATGTCGTTCGGACAAGGTTCGACAAGGTTCATGCACAATCCCGGGGGACGGACCAGCCGTTCCGGGCTATCGGCCGGCCGGACTCCACTGGTCCTCCGATGTTTGGTCCTCAGATCTCATTCGAAGGATGACCGCGGTTTTGGCAAATCGGGAGTCAGGATCTCGCGTCGCACGGCAGGGTTTGCGGGGGAGGCCAATGGCGGATGCCAATTGATACGCCGCCGACAGCTGTCTCTTGCATGCCGTGAGAGGGGAAACCGCACTGACTCGCCGCAGCAGCAGGCCCTCGGTGGCCCTCTTCACGGGATGATGGAGGGAATGATAGGAGGGAAATGGGTATTGTGAGGGGACGTTTCGTAAGACGTGTAGTCAATGATACCCTTGCGGCCGCTTGTTTGGTTTTATCTCCGCTCACGATAAGTTGCCACTTGTTGGGGTCGAGCTAAGGAACAAAGTTCAATCCTACACCACTCGACAACACCAACCACGCACCCTCTCGAGCGCTTATCCATCGGCAAGTATCTTTATTAATACAGGCTGGCCCCCATCTTCTTGTTTCTGCACCCTCGGCTTAGCTCTGCATGCTCACGAGGCTGGTGGCGCATCCTGCCTGGCAACCACTGAAACCCTTCGCCATCATCGTCATCGAGTGCCCACCTCAACCCCACCACCAGCAACCTAACGCTGGACTTAAGTCCAGCGCAACGTCGAGCCTTCAATCCAATCTGACCGCACCACCCAGTGGAAGCCAGGGAAGCGGAACTGCTAAGGACGGAAAGCTTGGGGCTTGCGTATCTGATTAGCCATGTCGCTGAACCGGGTCGCCAGTCTCGAGACGCTGACCGTGCCTCCCGGTCATCACCACCATGCGCGCGATCGCAGGGCCAGCGATGCCAGCTTGCGGGTGAGGAAGCTGAGCTTTAATCCGCTGCCGCATGACTGGGATGCCATGTCGCACCGGACGGATGATCAGCATGCGGAGACTGTTGGTGCCTTTGAGGTGCCGCCGTGGAAGCGAAAGCGTGAGTATCTATCTTTCTCTCTCTAAGCCTGGTGGCGATACGATATAATGGCCCTTCTTCTGTTCACTAACCTTCACCACAGTCCAGATTGGAGCTGCGGTTACCTTCTGCCTCTTCTCCGCCGGCATCGTCTTTGGCTATGCCGCCCTTAAACCCGTCCTCAAGCTCGAGGGCGCGTACACAGATCAATGCGACGGCAGCGACATGCCCCAGGACACCTGCGTCGAGATCCGCCTGAACCTCATGTTCACTGTCGCCGCTGTCGGAACCAATGTTGCGGCGCTGCCCGTGGGCGCTATTCTTGACAACTTTGGCCCCCGGGTTTGCGGCGTTATTGGGAGCATCTTCCTCGCCCTGGGCGCGTTGTTTATGGCCAATTGGCAGAACTTGCCGTTCGACGGCCTTCTTCCTGGCTATTTCTTCCTCGCGCTTGGCGGGCCGTTCACCTTCATCTCGTCATTTCAGCTGTCGAATGCGTTCCCGCAGCGTTCTGGCTTGATTCTTGCGCTGCTTACAGGTGCTTTTGACGCATCTAGTGCGCTCTTCCTCGTGTACCGGATCATCTTCAACGCCAGCCACGGCTCGTTCAACCTCCAGAAGTTCTTCACTGCCTTTCTCATAGTTCCAGCTGTCATTCTCCTGCTTCAGCTGGGGCTGATGCCTAAGCAGTCGTATAAGACCGTTGGGGAGCTGATGAACCAGGCCGAGGAAGCGGACGCTGCAAATGCTGTACGGGGTAGTTCTCAGAGCTCAGAAGAGGATGAAGTCGATGATCAAGTTGATGAGCATACTGCCCTGCTAAGAGAGGAGCGCCGGGAGCGTCGGCAAGAACGACAAAGGCGCGAAGGTCTCTTATCGGATATCGAGTCGCTCCTAGGATCTGCCAAGGGAGACGAGCAGGTGCAAGCCAAGGAGAGGAAGCATGTTGCGTCTGGAGTATGGGGTGTCATGCATGATAAGACCGTACTGGAGCAAGTCAAATCACCTTGGTTCATCCTCATCTGCGTCTTCACTATTGTGCAGATGACGCGCATCAACTTCTTCGTCGCCACGATCCGACCTCAGTACGAGGCAATTTTCCACGATCGAGAGAAAGCCATTGAGATCAACACCTTCTTCGATGTTGCGTTACCAGTCGGCGGCCTCGTGTCTATTCCCTTCATCGGCACCGCTCTCGACTACATCAGCACCTTTCTCGTCCTCGCAATTCTCGTCTCGACGGGTACTCTCATCGGTCTCCTTGGAGTCCTGCCCTACACATGGGCTGCATATGCTAACGTCATTCTCTTTGTCCTCTACCGACCCTTTTATTATACTGCTGTCTCGGATTATAGCGCCAAGGTTTTTGGCTTCCGAACCTTTGGCACCGTGTACGGCCTCATCATCTGCCTTTCGGGACTCTTTAACTTCTCACAGTCAGGCCTGGACATTTTGTTCCATGAGACTTTTAACAATAACCCTGTACCTGTCGATCTTATTCTCTTGTCTTTGGGCGTTGTGGTTGGTACCGCACTTGTTGGCTATGTGGGTGTGCAGCTCAAACGAATTCGACGGAAAGAGCAAGAACGAGATTCGTTGTATGAATCCTTTAGGAACTAGATATCATCTCATGTCACTTCGTCATTTGAGGAACTTTGCTCGGAATATTGGATGATTTTATGGTACTCAAATATATCTGAAACGAGAATAGAATGTCATATATACAACTTGGATGTCTCACATACCAATGTCACAACAGTAGCTTATTCGTTAATGGTAGGGGTCTTGAAGCTGGTGCCGCCACAGTACTGACCCCAACCATCGAGCTGTTCCGAAGCCCACTACTAATCTTGCTGAAACCCTTGTCATCATCCTCGGCCTTGCAGTAAAATGTGTTGTCCGATGAGCTCATGGAGCCAGTCTTACTAAACGAGGGAGGGTACTCGATCTGGAACACAGGCTTGTTCTTGGCGTTGTACGGCTGGAAGTTGGAGCAGAAGGGGTCGGCCCCTTCGGAGGCGTCGCTACTTCCGCGGCAGGACTCGAGGACAGCAAAGTCCAAGATTGAAACCAGGGAGTTGGCAATTTCGGGTGCGTTCTTCTGACCGACGAGGAGAGGCTGGCCCTCCTGGGTCTTCTTGGAGTGCGCATAGGTAGCAAGCTTGGTGAGGTACGTAGTATAGTCGGAAGACTTGAGGTTGAAGCCACTTGGGTCGTCATCGTCTTGCTTCCAGGCATCCACGTTGTCCGGGTCAACACCATCGCAGCCGACCTCGATTGCAGCATCCAGACGCGCCTTCATCAGATCAAGTACGCGGGAGTCCCGGATGTCGAGGTACCACTCTCCATCCTCCCCGACGTAGGGGAAGGCTAGAGACTTGCCAATGACTTCCTTAGGGAACTGGTCCTTGTCTGCGTCCCAGTTTTGGACGGCACCAGCATTGAAGTAGCAAATTATAATCTTGCCAGCTTTCTAAATGTGAGTTAGTAACCACGTCTATTTTTGCCATGGTGCATGTCTACCTTGAGCATAGGGATCATATTGGGATAGTCCTGGGCATGAGAGAGGTCGATATCCCAGACAACAGCTTCCTTGGGGATGAAATCATCGACGCTGTCGTGCTTGATCGGCTTATGGATACAAATTTCCCATTGAACGCCCGCCTTGAAGTTCGACAAGGATTTGGTTACAACATTGGGGCTTGACGTAGGCTTGGCAGAAGTTGTCGACCCAACAGTGACCGTTTTAGTAGAGACAACTGTCTTAGTTGAGGCATGGCAGCTAGCTTGCCTGGCGTTGACATTCGCACTCAGTGCAAGAGCCGCCAATATAATGCGAGTAAGAGTCGCCATGGCTGTAGGTGTTGTGTAGATGCCGAAGCTGGATATAAAAGCCCTTCAGACTTACACTTGATCGTCGTGTCCTGGACTGTAACAGGATCAATCAAAGAGAAGAGAAGAGTTGTTGATGCCTGACCAACTTGAAAGAAGTGAAGGGGAAGAGACGGATCTGGTAAAGGAATAAGGGAATGTCAAGAGGAATGAAAAAAACAACATAGTCACTTTCGGAGAAGACTAGGCCGATCGGGCAAGCCTGGCTCCGACGCCAAAAGATGCGGTCCGAAGTTATTATATTAAATTGTCAGTATAAATGTGGAAGTAAGAGTGGTTACGTCGTAATAATCCTGTCAGCCCCCTGGCTAATTGCTCCATATGGTTACGTGATGCTGTGCCGCAGGACATGATTATTTATTCGGCGTTTTGATCTAACATGGACGAGCGGAGAATGCCGTGTTCTCGTTCGAATAGCCCTGCAATAGGCTCGCGATGTGACTTTCTTGGTCCAGAGTGTGCATGGGCGATATAGAGGTGAACCGCTCGATTTAAACATCAGGCGAGATTGTGAGCTCCTGTGTCGTTGCCTGCAGTCTTCAGCTCCATGGAACGAGTGGAGAATGCGCCCACCAGGCCCACGCAACCTGTATCGGGAATAGACTGAGAGGTGGGCTGAGCTGCTTTTGAACCTCAAACGTTCGGATCCTTGGCCTTCTACCTAACCTGAAGTGCGCCATGGAAGGACTTTGTCATCGACCCGCATTGGAAATGGCCAGGACTAGCACTTGGATCAGCCCTATGACTGCTTCTTCTCCTTTATGACAAATTTCTCTTCGTAGCATCGAGGAAGGTCATCGAGCATATGGAGTCTTCGTAGAGCAGCTGATTAAACAGGCTGGGTTTGAGATTTTGGACCAGGGTAATGGGTCCGAATGTCGATGTGATCAGTATTCCATGGCTATGCCGACTCCAGACTCCCGTTGTCTCCTGAGCTCGTTGTCTCTCTCATCATTCCTCTCCTTGATTCTCTCTTCGACATCGTCTCTGATGGCGCCGAGATCGGGAGGTATGACCTGCATCTGCACGCTGGGCGCTGCGGCAACGAAGCGTAGTTGCTCCGTTATGTGCTGGACAATATCCTGTAACTTTTTCTGGGGATTGCGATTCTGTCGCGGTTCACCCAAGATCTGCTCCAGGGTTGGGAAGAGCGTATCTTGCCTGAAGTGATCCCGCCACGGGGCATGCTCAGGGAGGATTGGGTTGATCTTGTCTTGACAATTAATGGCGATACTGGTCTCATAGGTCCAGGCCCGGGCCACGTTCCTCGGGGTGTATCCGCCGCCGCCGAAGAGGATCATTGGGATGCCGAACTTTTTGCAGAACTCAACACAAGCTCCGTGCCCCTGGATTTGAAGATTGAAGCGTCCGAGACGATCACCTGCTAGAGAATCGGCGCCACACTGGAGAGCGATTGCACTAGGCCTGAACTTCTCCACAATCTTGCCAATGACGGTATTGAAAAGGTCATCATACTGTTGGTCGGTGATCCCATCGTTGAGGGGAATATTGAAGGCATGATGTGCGCCAGGGTTATGTTCGCTTTTAGGGCCGTTGTCATCGAGGGCACCAGTGCCGGGAAAGAAGTTGAGCGGATCCCACTTATGAAAGGAGACAGTTAGGACGCGGTCGGTGCTGAAGAAAGCTTCCTCAACACCGTCTCCATGATGGACATCGATGTCAATGTATAAGACTCGAGGGTAATAACGGAGAAGCTGGAGAATAGCGAGGACAATGTCGTTGATGTAGCAGAACCCGGAGGCTTCAGATCGTTTGGCATGGTGTAGTCCACCTCCCCAAGAGACGGCTATGTCGGATTGTTGGTGACAAATCTTCCGAGCAGCATCTAAGGATCCACCAGCCGAAAGGGAACAGTAGTCAAAGAGTCCGTCAAACAAAGGGCAGTCTGAACCCCCGAGGTTGTGTTTTAAGTCCTCGTCGCTATTAAGATCCCGGGGAACGGGTTCAGGAATGACGGTCCCAAGAAAATCGAGGTAATCGGTCGCATGGAAATCGGCCAACTCCTCGTACGTCGCGGCTCTGGCGATGTAGTTGTCCATGGCGAAGTTCATGCCATAAGAGGAGATGAGACTCTTGGATAGGGTCAAACGCCACGGCTTCATAGGATGAGTCATTCCAAAGTGGTGTCTTTCTATGTCTGGGTTGCAGTGGAAGGACACATTGTAGCCCTTGGGTCTGGTGATGCCTGATTCCTCCGCGAGTCGCTTGCACTTGTTGTAAAATTTCGCATTGTCCAAATCACTGGCCTGGCCAAGAGGGATGTCATACTCCTCGACAATAGAATCTTCGCGGACACTGTCAACTATGTGAGGCAGGTAGTTCGGTTTCGGTACGCGAAACTGAAATGGAGTTTTCGCCGAGGGAGACTGTATGTTCACCATATCGGGTGAAGGTTGGTATCGCCAGGATGGAGACGCCGTGGATACCGATGGTGAAGTGAGATCCGGGTGCGATAAGAAAGGATAGCTGCGAGGGCGGATTAAGGGGCGCTGAAAGAGCTAGAGGAGTATACAAAGAGGACTTGTCTGTACAAGGTATCGGATCGTGCGATATGTGATGTGAGTGCGAATATGATTGAAGTTGAAAAGTTGATGAATCAGGTAAGATGCATCGAGAATTGAAGATGGAGAAGATGCCGTGGATGGTGCTACGCAGGCATGGCCTAGCGTTGGTGGTGGCGCCAGGTAGCGCCGGTGTACTGTAGTACGATAATCTGCCTGTGAGCGACCTAGAGGGTACCTGCAGCAACCCACCTCTTAGTAACGCCTCCATGCGAACCTTGTTGAATTGTCAGCGAACTAGAGGCTCTCGGGCTTAGTGTGGCAAGGGGAAAAATTGGGCGGGCAAAATTTACAGTGGCCGAGGTCCCTGATAGACAGGCACTTAAGGCACCCCAACTTCAACAAGGCTGAAATACTAGAACGTCCCTCCTTCGACTCCAAACCCTCCACTCCAACACACATCGCAGCGGTCCAATCCAGCCTATTCCCCCATCTCCACCATCGCGACTGCACGAGAAAGCACTGCCTCCTCTCTCGGAACAGCTTCGCACAGAGCAGGAGCCAGTGATATCGAGGTGAGCCGAGTCATTCATCGAGTTTGCGCTCTCTAGATCGAAGTCGCCGTCGTCGTGCGTTGCTCGTGACAACCACTCCCTCCCCCTGTCTAGGCACTTGCGAGACTGGGACCACTTCTTCCCTCCCCGCTTGTCTTGCTTGGCCAACCACCAGACGCCTTGTCTTGTCTGTTTCTTACCCTTCTCAACGCCTCTCTGCGCTTTTTTCTCATCCATTTATCCGTTTGGCCCATGGGCTTGCTAGTAGCGACGTCATAGCATCTTTGGCTCTTGTTGCGGGGCACTCCCATCGTTAACAACATGCCTAGAGACGATCTATCCATCGACTTTGTTAGGAGGATGCCTCAAGCCGAGCCGATCGACCCTGGCTTGATCCTTGACGACTGGATCAATGGCGTTCAGAACCTCCCCGAGGAGATCCGGTTCATCCAGGAGGAGATGGCCGACAAGGATCGTCAGACAGCCGAGTGCCTCCGCATGATTGATGATCGTGATGGCAAGATACAAAAATGGATAAAGACGAACGGTAGCCATGAGCCTAATCCTAAGGAGGAGCTCTTGCGCTCCCAGGTTCGCCAGAACTATAACCGAGTCGACCAACTATCGAGGGAAAAGATTGCGCTTCAAAAGAAGCTGGAGATCGTAACGGACAAACATGTACGCGCCATGGATGTTCAGCTTAGACAGCTATTCGACCGTGCCGAGCCTGGTTTCACCGACCCTGACGAAGTCCCCTCGTTGCTCCGACCCAGCGCCGCCAACCAACCCGCCCCGTCCAAGCGCTCCCTCAACGCGGCCACTGCGATGGCGCCGAACGGCCCGCCGGCCACGCCTCTTAACCCCGTTCACAGCTCCTCCAACCCAACCCTAGCTCGTCTACCCAACCATCCGAACATCCGACATGCCCAAGCGCAGCAGCATGCCTCGTCAGCACCCGCTACTCCTGCCGCCAGTATCATTCTCAACCGACAACGGGAGAGCTCGGCAGGTCCAGCAACGAAACGAGGCCCTCGGGCAAACTCAGGGTTAGGAAATGTCCCGGTAACATCAAGTGGTCTAGCAAGACATTCGTCGTTGGGGCCTGGCACTCCAAAGGGAACTTCCGCAAATGTAGTCGGTTCTGTTGCTAGAGCTGGTAGTGCAGGTCCAAGATCGACTTCCATCAAGTCGGTAACAACAGGAGGCCGTAGAGGCACACCAACCTCAGTCGCCAGGAAGAAGACCATAAATAAATCATCACTCTCCCGCGTCAAGAAGGCTTCGAATAGGAATTCCCCTGCCCCAACAGCGGATAGTGAGCTGTCTGATGCCGAGAGTGTGAGTGGAGACGAAGATCATGATATGGATGGACGGTCGAGGGGAACACCGGTTGCAGATGGGAAAGACGTCGACGAGGACGATATCCTTGGGGATGCCGAAGAAGACGACGACGAGGGCGGTGACGACAAGAAGTATTGCCTGTGCCATAACGTTAGCTACGGTGATATGGTGGCTTGCGACAACGACAACTGTCCATACGAGTGGTTTCATTGGTCCTGTGTCGGCCTGAAGAGTGAGCCTAATGGGACATGGTATTGTCCAGTCTGCACGGAGAATTTCAAAAAGAAGAGCAAATAAAATGCATGGCCCAGGGTTTGCTGGAAAAGGGGAACTGGTTTAACCGGGAATGTTTGGCTAACAAAAAACTCGTGTTAGGGTTCTAGGTAGGCTAGGATAGGAGACTGCAGTCTCTGGCGTTATCAGGCATAGGAATATACCCAGTGTTGTTTTACCACTCTGAATAGATAAAAGTCTACCGTTTTGATACTCCCGAGAAAGCATGTTCAAGGAGCGACCACTGTTCATTCGTTCGTGTATTCAATAGCTTCACAACTACGAAGTCCCCAGAATACACTGGACCACCCCGCGTCTCACACCGTCTGTCTCCTCTCTCAACTCACTCACGACGGCGCCTTTGCTCTTAGATTTCTCAATAAAATCATCCAAGGACCCGCCGACGCCAAAGTAAAGCCTCTTAGCGGCGATGAATGCGCTCGCCTCGCTGTTCTGAGTTGCCTTCTCGCGTTCTAGTATTGAGAAAATAGTCTCAGTGAAAGCTTGTAGAGCGAAGGGGGAGTAGATGGTTTCAGCTCCCAAAAGAATGGTATCGGTTTGGGACTCTCTAGAAGGAAGGGTGTAAAGTAGGTCCACGAATTCATGGGACCACGCCCCTGAAACAAATGAGAGCGATATATCCGATTCGCTTAGGTATCTCTGGAAGGCTTCAAGTACCTCTGGGCCTAGCTCGACTTCGCCTTCGATGGAAAAGGCTTCATGGAGAGCTGAGCTTTGTTGTTGCTGGCTCAGGGCCCATGACAAGATGAAGTTGGGTAAGGTGACGAGCTGGAGGACGGAGGGATTGTAGTCCGCTAGAACCAGTGAAAGCGGTCGTCTATCGGCGCCCATGGCCATGGCCCATTGAAAGAGAGCAATGGACGGCAATCCTGTACCGCAACCTAGCTGTGGACTCGGTTAGGGCCGTGGATGAATGCGACTTCAACTCATCCTCACTTACCTCAATAACCCTCATTGAACTCCGAGACAGGGGAGATATCGATTTACCAGCGGCTAGCACTTTGACAAGGTCCACGCTACTCTCCCAACTCTTGAAGCCTCCCTCATACACACCCGTCTTGACATCATGATTTCCCAGTCCCTCTGAGACTTGCCCATCGCCCTCTTCCTCGGCCATTAACTGCACCCTAACATCCCAAAGCTCTCTCCGCGGGAGCTGAAGAGTAGTTCCGTCATCGAGTGTCACGTCTAGTGTGCTGTACGCAATCTTGGAGGGGAGTTGGGAGAGCAGGCTTGAGAGCTCATGGTGAGTTGGTGGCAATTGGGGTTTTCCTGGGACGGGAAAGGCATTTGTTGCCGGGGCTGCAGGTGGTTTGGCGACAGGGGCAGTGTGCTCACCGCCTGGTATGTCGATGTCGTCGCCTGCGAATCCGAATGAAAATGCCATGATGTTGGTGTTGTCTTGTTCTCATTGATCTTGGGTGATTGATTAAAAGTTGCGAGTTTGGACACTGTGCAGTGGGGCCGAAATCCTCGGCGTCAGAAGCCTGGGAATTGTAGATTTCTGTCCCGTCATCCACCAGAGCTAGACCACATTGCCATCTCAGCCCCTCCGCCTTCATGTTATAGGGGTTTCCAAGCAGTCTATCTGGTGGAAAGGAACCTAACTCATCATGCGTCCATCAATTGCGAGGCTGGCTTTGGCCGCAACTCGCCCAGGTCTGAGGCCTGCTCCCATGGCTTTGCTTCCCCCCATGTCGTTGTATCGACGACTCCTTCGTGCCCACCGCAAGCATCTGCCCGCTGAGATGAGGCTACTCGGAGACGAATACATCAAGGCTGAGTTCAGGGCCCATCGGAAGGTTGACAATCCGGCGCATCTGGTATTCTAGCCTCCAGGCCCTCACGCGACGGGTATTCATTACTAATGCATGGTACCAGATTGGCTTCTTGACGGAATGGCAGCTGTACGCCCAGAAAATCGAAGGCGATTCTTGGATTGGTGAGAAGATTGATGAAGGAAAGCTCCAGAAGATGAGCGGTAACTCCAATTCACCGAGGCCCTTTGTTCGACATGGTGCTGACAAACAATAGATGAGCAAATAGCCCAATTGTACGAGTTGATGCAGGCGATTCAAAAGAGTAGAGAGGAAGGAGAGTCTGAATCATAGACAATAGCATGTATCATATGTAGAACATTGTAAATTCTAGACCTCTAAAAATCTTCGTCATAACCTCTGTTCCAATCAATCACCTTCCCTCCAAAGCTTCGGCAATCCACGTTGCCTGAATTGCGCTGACCTTCTTCGCATAGTTCTTATTGGTATACACATGTTCTAGAAACATTATGGCCTCTTTCTTCTGCCCGTGCAACACACTAGATGGGTGGATGGCGACGACGTGCTTCCCATAGACGGTGACGAAACTCGCGTCTGGTGCTAACATGGCAGTTTTCAGGGCAAACCCGCGGAGGAAACATTTGAGCAATATCTCCGCCCTCTCAGAATCCAGTGGGATGAAGGGTTGGGGATCCGGCGGCGGGGGCTCAGATAGGAGCTTCTCTTTCATACACATGCCTCGAAGCTGTCTCCGAATGTTGAGAGCCTGCCTCATATTGCGGATGTTGATCTTCTTCTGCTTACACCAGTTCACTCTGTCGGCGTTTTCGGCAGTATACTGCTGCATGGTGGTGAGATAGGTAATGATATCTCCTTCGCGACGCTGAAGCTCCTTTCTTGATGTCTCTATCTCTTCCTGGCCTTCTTCTGACTGCACCTGGAGGAAGATGTCGTCTCCAGATGTGAGACAGGATATGATATCGATGGCTTCAAGGACACAATCAAATTCTGGTTTTGAGGCAGCAAGAAGAACAGCTCCTAAAGGGGCTGATATGGGAAAACGAGCCATCTTCTCACCCCTGGCTGTAATGGAACCGTCGTCATCGAGCGCCCCGAGGAAATGAAGGTGAACGAGCGCTTTTTCGATGGCTTCTGCTTCAGGGGGGTCCATCAAGGGGAAGGCAAGGACATCTTGAATTCCACGAGCCTTCATCGTCAGAACGGCACCGAGCACATCGTTACGAAGGATCTCGGGCAAATCTGAATCTTGTAGGGATCCAAATGCTTCTTCTGTGTAGAGTCTGAAACATTTGCCTGGTCCTTCACGACCAGCTCGACCAGTCCGTTGCACCGCTGAGGACTTGGATATGGGTTTTGCGAGAAGCGACTCCATCCCTAAACGTGCCCGGTATTGCTTCACCTTGGCTTTGCCGCAGTCTACCACATACCTGACACCTGGGACTGTGACTGAGGTCTCAGCAATATTAGTTGCAAGTACAACCTTCCGAGTAAAGGAAGCCTTGACTGGTAGGAAAGCTTGCCGCTGGGCATCTATAGACAACTGTCCATATAAGGGGAAAACCTTAACTTTAGGGACGTTGGACGCAAGAGTTTCTGCATACTCCTCAATCAACTTCTGTGCTGACTCGATCTCCTCTTGGCCCGTCAAAAATGCAAGAATATCTCCCGGAAGCTGCTCCTGGAGATGGATCTTGAAAATCGTCTTGAGTAATGCGTCTTGAAGATCTGACACAGGGCGTGGCTCATGGTAGAGCTCAACGGGGTACTGGCGACCCTTGATCCGAAGCACTTGAATAGAACTTGAGTCCTTGATATCCGGTCTAAGGTCCTTGAAGAAGTCCTGGATAACTTCTACATCGGCTGTTGCAGACATGATGACCACTTTCAGCGGGACCCCCCCCCGACTAGCCTTGTCTCCAGCCAGGATCTGCTTCAAGAAGCCGACTAATAGATCAACGTCTAGACTTCGCTCGTGGATTTCGTCGACTATAACTGCACTGTAGCTCCGCAGATTTGGATCTCGTAAAAGCTCCTGCAGCAGCATTCCTTCAGTCAAGAACTTGATCCTTGTTCCCTTTGGGACGACATGATCAAACCGAACAGAGTAACCGACTAGCCCGTCGGGTTGTCCTTTCCCCAGTGGTGTGCCGGCTTCCTGAGATACTCGATGGGCTAAGGTCGTTGCTGCGACTCGTCTGGGCTGTGTGATAGCGATCATCCCTCCAATAGAGACCTCATCCTCGTTTTCAGGAACCTTGACTTTTTGCCGCCTGCACCAAGACTCTTGATATAAGAACTGGGGAACCTGAGTACTCTTTCCCGAACCAGTCTCACCGACGAGAAGAAGGACGTCGCTGTCCGGTTTGCGCACGGCTTTCTGAATCTCACTGCGATAGTGCCAGATGGGAAGTTCTTTGCGCGTCTTGAGTAGTCCACGATCCTCTCTATTCCTGGCCTTGCCCGTGTCCCGAGGCTGAAAAGGCTTCCCGGTCTTCGCGACAGCTTCTTTTGGCTTCAATTCAGGTGCGGGAGGAGACAGCAGCCGGGGTGTAGGGTCCGTTGCAGGCGAGATCTTCTTGGTTGCTTTGGCTGAAGGCGCAGTGAGATATCCTTCAAGAGATATAGCCTTTCCTCCAATCGTCATAGCATTAGGATCTACTCGAGTCTTTCTCCTTTTGGCTGGCCGTGCTGCATCATTTTTGGTGGCCATGTTGATGGTTATGCCTTTGTCTTAAGAAGTTGTTCTCAGTTTCTAGCTTCATGGTGGGTAAAAAATGGTGGGTAAAAAATGGTAGGCTGCCATCAAGTCAACTTTTTTTTCTGGGGTTGGTACGGTGCGTCTCATTCGTAAGCTCACACTGTACACCGATCCCTACCTTAAGGTAGGACTTATGAACTTAGCTGTACGACCAGATATTAGGAATCGAGAACTATCTTACAAATTGATTCACTTGAGCAAAGAGGCACATTCTTGTTAGGATGCAAGCATGCCCTTGTTTGCAGTGTCGTGGGTTGTATCTTTGGACTACTTATAGTGAACATAAAGTTACATGTACGGCTTCAAAAACCAGAGAGCAGTTCCCACAAGTTTGATCCAGCTATTCATTTGATTGTACAGCCATGTGATGTGCTTAAGGTACCCAAACGTGCTGAAATTTCCATTGAATGCTCGCTGTTCTGGCCATCGCTTCCCAAAACGAAATAAATCAGATGTGCCTCCTATAAGTGGAACTATCAATACCTCTCAAAGCCTCATTGTCAACTCGGAGCTGTTTCTCGACTTCTCAACCTGAACGCACCCTCCATATCTCTGCCCAGCTTCAAGCGTTTGACTACAATCTGGAATATTCTAATGTTCAACGATTCATATCGCCAGGCATATAAAGCTAAGGGTATCGAGAGGGACCCTATGGTTTGGAGGATCCATTCAGAATGCATTAACCGTGCTGCTCCGGAGTCTATTTGACATCTGTGCAATTATTTGATACGGGCCAGCCGTTCCCGGTTCATTCTCGTGGCATCATCAACCGCATCGCTCTGTTAGGAAGACCTGGGTCAGTAATCATCAACAACTGCGCAAGGGTGGTGGAATAATGTACCTTGTTCATAATCCTGTCGATCTGCTTGTTCTGTGTGTCCACTTCCTTGCCAATGGCCTTGCCAACCATGTTCATCATAGACACTTGACCTTCAAGTTCTGTCAGACCACCGTCGATCTGGTCCTCGAGTTCGTCGGCATCTTCCTCGTCTTCGAGATTATACTTTCCGTAATCCTTCTTACGAGTCTGTTGCCGTGGCAGCGCATTCCCGTTGATGTCCCTGAAGTTGGCCTCCATGCGCTGGTTAGCAGCATATCCCTCTTTCCGAGTAGCTTCTCGTTGCTCTCGCTCGCTTCGATGACGGTTCATGATCTCTTCATCAGCCCTCTCCTGGCGCTGCTTCGACGTGAAAGGGTTTCCGACATGAACAGCGAACATGCTCCGGTTGAGCGTCTTCAGTTCAGCAGCCCTGTCCTGTGCGACCTTGTTCTGGTTGGCAGCAAGGTCGAGATGCTTCTCCGTATTGTGCAATCGTTCACCCTGAGCGCCAAGACGGGCAAGTGTGGCGCGGCCGACCTCATTAGCCTGCCTGGCCATCTGAACGGAGCGTGAAACTGAAGAAGCGCTCTCCTGCTGGAGTTGTCGCTTCTCGGCAAGGATAGCTTGGTATTCAGCTTCCTCCTGCTCCTCGGCGGTCAACTCCCGCTCCTCACCATAGCCGCCATATGAGCCTCCGGCCGTACCCAAACCCGATTGTCCATAATCGCCGGGTGTAGAAGTTGCTTGCTGCTTCTGAGCCTGTCGCTGTTGAGCATCGGAGAAGAGGGCATCTCGATTGTCATCGGCCTCGTCGGGCCGCCCAAGGCCGCCATAGCCACCGGGACCTCTGGACCCAACCGCTGGGCTATTGTAGCGATTCTGACCTGCGGCGTTGTCATATCGGTTGGCACCGTAGCCACCACCTGATCCGTATTTATCGGCGCCATACCCGCTAGGAGGAGGAGGGGCGTTGTAGCCGCCGCCGTTGGGGCCTGGTGAGGAAGAGCCGTATGTGCTTCCAGGGGCGCCAGGACCTCCAGGACCTCCGGGACCGCCAGGTCGAGGACCATTGCTAAGGCCAACACGAGCCTGTTGGTAGGGCGTCATGTTGGCATATTTCGCATCGTCGGCGTACGGGTCGTTGCCGCCCTGTTGGGCATAGGGATTGTCGGAGGAGGAAGACTGAGAGGACTTCTTACGGCTGAACAGGGCGCGGCGGTTGCCATCGTCGCCTTCATCGCCCTTCTTTCCAAAGCCGAACTTCTTCATAACTGCAATTGTTGGTCGGAGGCAGACAATAGTAGCGTTGGGAATGCAAACGAGAGAAGGGGGGAGATGAGAGAGGGAATGCTTTTGGACTTTGGGCTTTCTCAAGTAGTGTGTCGGGTACTTCGTACCTGAAGGTGGTCGTAGGGGACAGTGTGAGCGCGGTCAAACACACACAGTATTTATTATACTTTTAATGAAGTTGCTCACAGTGTGCTTTGTCCGACTTGGACAGAGCTACCTCAGTCTGCAGCTGAGACTTAGGCCTGGATCCTGGCTGCCTGGGCCTGGATGTACTTGTTGCTGACTCGGCTGTGGTAAGAGAAGCTATCGACGGCTGGGTGGCTCAGCGCAGCGATGCGTCAGATGGCGGTGGCGGCTCTTTGGGCGTCACGTCTACGTGTAGGTTTATTTCTATAGGTTTTGCCTATGTCTGCTAGTAATACTGAAATGTTGAAGCTCTTTGCACTTACTACGCGCAAGAGGGCAGACAGCAGAAATATTGGATACCATCTCCTGTTCGGGCTTTGAGAACGTTTCAATGGGATGTTACCAGCGGTGGAGCCCCGCTGAGATTCAGGGACCCCGGACACACCTGCAGTGAGGGGCTGGCGCTTCGGGAGTGGGACTACTGAGCCCGACGCCTGAGACCTTCCAGAGCCCCTCCAGGGTCCACCGAAGTACAGGCAGCTGGAGAACCAGGGTGGTTCACATTTCGGTTGAGAGGTGAGAGGCTTCCATCTGGCGATTCAGCTTCTCACCAAGACGTCATGATTGGTCCCTCGCCGATGCGTCACTCCTGACTTTGAGCCTTCACCTACCGTATATTACTCATATCATAGTACCTTCTTCAATGACGATCCAATTCTCGATTTTTCACTGAGCCTGTACCTTCAACGCTGCTTTAAACCACTACAGCTTCCAATCATTATGTCTGCTCTTCTCTGAGCTCTTTGGCTGTGCCACCGTGTCGCATGTCCTCACTATATGAGGCCTCGCGATACGACTATCACAATACCATCAAACTCCTGCTCATGTCAATATCTAGACAATCTTCAAAATGATACTCCGAATACACCAGTCTTGCTCCCTAACTCGCAAAACTTCTCTCCACGTAAGACTTACGGTCCAGCGGCGTGCTTCAATATACTCGATATCCTGAGCGGCAAGTTCTTCGCCAAACTTTACCGGCGCAGCGCCAACCCGATACACTTGCACCGACTGATACAGGAATATGGCGTCGGTGTTTACATACGATCCTGACCCGCCAAGGGTCTCTTCCCCTTGGCTTCGTCCTGAAGACCAGGCCAAAATCGAAGGGAGAGGGACTTCGGCTCCCGGCTCAGCACCGGTTCAGTCTGACCTCCTGTCTGAATACGGTGTCACTAGATTACAGGCCGAACCCCAGGATGGCCCAACTGAATACAAGCTCCATCTGCTCTTGAGACCGCGGCGAGTATTCAAGACCATGAGTACTGCGAGCCATGTATCAGGATCTATGGTGGGTCGTCACAAGGAGAATCGATCTTCGAAGCCCCAGGCCCCCTCCCCAGCGGCCTCGAGCCAACCGCGCCAGGAACGACTTCAGCATCTTACTACACAGCTCCTATGGCGACTCCAGCAGTCATCCCCTTACCATGCTTCGAGCTCTAAAGAGGTATCCATTCCAAGATTGCCCGACGATGCTGTCGATCTCACGGCTTCTGTCAAACTTGAGACGCTGGTCCCGGGTCTTGAGGAGTCTAAAGGAGCTCTATACGAAATTGGCGTTTCGGATGATGGAACTCTAATTGGACTGACTAAAGACGAGATGGATGAAAGCATCTCAACCCTGAGAGTGATGGCTGCGATCCTTGGCTGCACAGTTGAAATTCTCCGCATGGTTGTTGTCGGGGATTGCGAGTGGGCTGAGTCAGTAGAGTTGGTTGATAACTCAGTCATTATGCCAACCCAAGTCATACGGAGCGGGAAGTTGTGGGTTGCAGAAGCACTTGTCATGCCTAACCTCGGCTTTGTGAATAACACAGAGGAGGACTCGTCGACAGCAGGTGCTAAGGCGGGACAGACTCCTGCGGAAACTACTGCAATCCCGAGCCGTGGAAGTTCGAAAACACCACAATTGAGAGTTACTTTCACGGGTCCTACGACTTCTGGAAAATCCAGCCTTCTGGGAACCCTTTCGACCGGAACCCTCGACAATGGCCGTGGGAAGAGCCGTCTTAGCTTGCTCAAGCATCGCCATGAAGTTGTCTCTGGAGTCACCAGTTCGATAGCACAAGAACTCATTGGATACAAGGACCATGCTATTTTGAACTATTCTCATGGCAACATAGAATCATGGATCGATATCCACGATTGTTCGGATCATGGACGCCTAGTGTTCGTATCTGACTCGGCAGGCCACCCTAGGTATCGTCGTACCGTTCTGCGTGGGCTGATGAGTTGGGCGCCGCATTGGATTATTCTCTGCATTGCCGCGGATGATGCTGAGACAACGTCCAACAACCACGGAGCAACAGCCTCCGCGCAAGACGTTTTGGGAGTCGCTGCAGCGGGAGTGGACCTTGTCAAAGCCCATTTGACCCTGTCACTGAAACTGGATGCGCCGATGGCTATTGTAATAACGAAACTCGACCTAGCGTCAGGGACTGGTCTGCGCAGAACTCTCAATAAGGTCTTGAGCGCCATCAAAGCTGTTGGTCGAACGCCAAAGATACTGCAGCCTGATCAGACGCAACATGGAGAACTGAAGGAGGTTCCCAAGAAGGATAATGATAAGGTTCAGGAAATCCTTTCAGGCATTTCTGAGAGCGGAAACTTTACAGAACTTGTCCCGATAGTGCTCACAAGCGCTGTAAAAGGCACTGGCATTGGTTTGATGCACGCCCTCCTACAGAACCTGCCTTTACCTGCCGCCCCAACGGCCCGCGACTTTGTAGGTATGGCACTGAATCCAGAACAGCCCAAGTGTCTCTTCCACATTGACGACACATTCAGCTTACGGGGTTCTTTCGGCACGTCGACTGGAAATTCTGGGATATCGTCTGAGCAAGGCATCGTAGTTTCTGGTCACCTGCGGTTTGGACGACTTTCAGTTGGGGACAAGATTGTGGTTGGGCCGTTTCCATCAGAAGAGGATGAACCCCATGGCTCGACGCCTGATGATCGCCCGTCGCCTGGTAGCTATGGGCTGTCATTATCGCATCCATCCTCAGCAGAGCTTGCCCGTATAGCTATGAGGAACGCAATTTCAGCATCGACAATCTCAGGGGAATGGCATGATGCTAGGATTGTGAGCATCCGAAACCTGCGGTTACCGGTCCTAACTCTCGAGGCTGGACAGGCTGGATCGATTGGCGTCGTTCTTCAGTCTAATCAAGCTGATCGGGCTGACGGACCGGGGAACTTTTCGCAACCAGAGGCGCCTCGCATCCATAGGGGCATGATTTTGGCCATACCCTCAAAACATATGTCAGATACCGGCGTGAAGCTACAAGCAGCTAGCGGTTTCGCTGCTGTATTTAACGACACGGAAACGCGGTTACTGGTAGCTGGATCATTTGTCAACGTGTACGTAGCGAGCATCAGGACCGTCGCACGAATCCGGCGGGTTACTTATCATGAACACGACTGGGAGCCAGGGGCGGCGGTGGCAGATGATATTGATGAAATTTTCAACCTTAGCGACGAGACTGAGGTCAATACTTCTGCTGAGCCTGAACAACTAACCAGTGGAGTAGAGGTGTCGTTGGAGTTAATGCATAGCCGGGAATGGATTGAATTGGGGTCGCGGGTGATTCTCTTGGAAGGGGGGAGTCAGGATAGATCGGGCCTGGAAGGATTTGTAGGAAAGGTTGTTGAGATCGTTGACTGAGTGTGAGGATGGGTTTGTGCTGTTTCGCGTTTTTGTGTAAGTTCTTGTTTGCTCTCAGCGGGACCATGTGGTATTTGAATAATAAGCAATGTCTATTTTTGTCGATAAATTCTAGACATGGGCCACTCAAGAAAGATGCCTAAGAACTCCACAACGCCATGTTGATGTCAGGACAAATATCTCTGAGCTTCACGCTCTCACCAAGCCGTAAAATAACGTCCAAGTCAAAACAAAACCAGACAGACCCCCAAACATGCTACCGATCCAATAATCAAATGCGCCGCGGTAAAAGCGACCAGTATCGAGAAAAGATCGACCCTCTGAAAGGGATTCAGGGGCGATTTTCAAGATGTAAAAGAGGAGAGTCGTGATGAGCGAGAAGACAAAGTAAACGAGGAAGCCAGCGTAAGACTCGAGACCTAGAATACCGGCGCTGACTCCGAAGAGGGATGCAGTAAGGCTGTGAAGATTGGACAGAGCCTGGTAGTGAAATTGTTAGCTGTTCCGTACGATATCGATGGACACCTTGTGGGCGAGCTGCTGAGGACACACCTTCGTGTTGTGCACCACCGACTCCTGAACGATTGGATTGATCTGGAATTCTCGTTCGGTAGACATTGCGGCGGTTGTGGCTAGTGGAAAAGCGAGGTTGATTATTCTGGGCTTCCTTGGTGTCTCTTCGAGTGGGTATCAGCCGTAATGTTAGGTGTTCCTGCAGGGAAGCTCGCAAGACGTGTGGTTGTGAAGCTGTCATGAAGCTCCAGCACTGGCATGCGACAAAGCGTCGGGCCGACAAGCTCCGGGACGACCCCATTGAACAAACCTCGGTACGTACTGACACTACCAAACCTGGATTGGAAGCAACCCCTCCACCAGTTTGTACTTCCGCGGGGTTGATTCGAATTATTCGAACTCTTCTATCCGTCGTCTCCGAAACCTCACAACAATGGCGGACCAATTCGAGCCTCTAAAGAACGACCTTCTGCTTCGTGCGGCATGGGGTGGGTGCTTAGATCTTAAATGTGCTACGAATAGCTTTACTAAACAGTGTGTTGTGGATAGGCGAGACCGTGGAGCGCCCTCCTATGTGGGTGATGCGACAAGGTAACATATCAGCGTTTCTGTGAGGAGATTGCCAAGATGCTGACCTTTGGAAGCCGGTCGATACTTGCCTGAGTATCACGAAGCTAAGGGAAACCGGGATTTCTTCCAATGCTGTCGGGATCCCGAGGTCGCCACGACCATCACACTCCAGCCTGTGCAACGCTACGCCGGACTCATTGACGCCGCCATCATCTTCTCCGACATCCTGGTAATTCCTCAGGCCATGGGTATGGTAGTCGAGATGGTGGAAAAGAAGGGCCCACACTTCCCGAACCCGCTGAAGAACCCTACCGACGGGCAATACGATCAGGTGCTGGAGCGTAAGGTTGATGTTGCCGCTGAACTCGACTACGTCTACAAGGCTATCACTCTTACGAGGAAGAGACTGGCTGGACAGGTCCCACTGATTGGCTTCTGTGGTGCGCCTTGGACGCTCTTTTGCTATATGGTTGAAGGTGGAGGCACGAAACTATTTGCGCAGGTTAAAACCTGGATCTATCGATATCCTGAGGAGTCGAAGAAGCTGCTATTGAAGATTGCAGATATTTGCGTGGACCACCTGGCTCTGCAGGTCAAAGCGGGTGCACAGGTAGGTGGCTTCTTCCTAAGCTGGTAAGGTCACAAATAGCTAACGGGTATTAGTTGGTGATGGTCTTCGACTCCTGGGCAGGAGAACTTGGCCCGTCCTCGTTCCGCGAGTTCTCCGAACCCTACCTGGCCCACATTGCCGAGAAGCTGCCCGAGAAGCTGAAGAGCCTAGGTCTCGAGCGTGTACCTATGACGGTGTTCCCTAAAGGTGCATGGTATGCCCTAGATTCGGCGTGCAACCTGGGCTACAACGTCGTTGGGATGGATTGGCTGCAAGATGCCAAGGAGGCAGTAAAGATCCGTGGGGATCGCAAGATTGTCTTCCAGGGAAATGCGGATCCTGGCGTTCTCTATGGCACCGAGGCTGCTATTACTGCGGCGGTGCAGGAGATGGTCGATGGCTTCTGGGTGAACAAGACAGGATGGATAGCCAACCTTGGACACGGTAAGTTTTGAATGCAAAGGAGTAACCCGAGGGGTGAGAAAGTGACGCTAACCAGGGTATCTAGGTATTACCCCTGGTGTCGATCCGGAGAACCTCAAGCATTTCTTTGAGGAGGTTCATCGGCTGACGAAGAATTGACCATGAAAAGTTGAAGCGAGATATACGTAGTTGTCTAGAGGGCCAGTCATTGTGTCCAAGATACCACTCAATCGAATTAAAAGTCATCGAGCATTATGGCCGGGTTGGCGCTGTTTCACCAAAAAAAAAAAAAGAGAAGGGAAGAAGGAGGGATAAATGGTGAAGCAATCATGTGTAATATATATACTAAAAAAGAACAGATCATGATCATGGTATACAATGCGTCCACGGTTTGGTATCTTTAAACACTTTTCCCAGTCGTGGCCTTGCCCTAGTTGCCTTGTTGGCGCCCAAACACCCAGTAACACCAAGCTCCATTCCCAAGTTCGCGGCGCAAACTGTGCGATTCATCTCAGAGTGACAGAGAGGAAGAGAGAAAAGAAGCCCTTTTGGATTACGCCTTCTTGCCGAAGAGCCAGTTCTTGCCCTTGGTGGCGAGCGACTCGTTGGGGGTAGCGGGACCGTCCTCGACGGCATTCTCATTGCTGGTCTTGCGAGTCAGCTTGAGCGAAGCCTCGTCGTCCTTGAAGACGTTTCCGGCACCGCCACGACCGGCGTGCTGGGCGCCTGAGCTGGAGCGTCGAGTGACACTAAGACAGAGAGTTAGTGGCTGAGAAGATGGGTTGAGGAATGAAGGGGGAGGTTCGTACGCTTCAACGTCCTGGCGCAGACGAGTCTCGTAGGGGTCCTTGTTCTTGGCCATGTTGCCAGTGCCTCCTCGGCCGGTAGTCACAACGGCAGTCTTGAGAGTGGGAGTCTCGAGGTCGTGGGGAGTAGGCTTGGGGCTGTGAGCAGAGTCGGCCATGTTGCCGGCACCGCCTCGGCCATGAGAAGCAAGCATTGTGATGGTGTTTGAGGGGGGTGAGTTTGCGACTGAAAAGGGAATGTAAAAGTGATTATCGCGGGGTAGATTTTCGCTTTGTTGGGGGAGAGTCTAATAAGAGTCTAAGAGTCTAAGAGACACAGCGAGGAATCGTGTCGACTTTGGGCGGGAGATGGGGAAGTGACGAGAGGGAAAGGGACAGACTGAGAGAGAGAGAGCAGAAAGCAATATTTAACAGAGTGCCAAGCTGCCGAGGTGCCTAAACGTGAAGGATGGATTGTTCCAGGTTTGCGATGTCGTCGTTGGCGTCTGAAATGTCCCCATGATCAACCCGCCCAAGCCAGGTCAGCCCTGCCCTGGAGAAAAAAAGGCGAGCACCTCCACAGGGCAACCGGGGCTCCGGGGTCTCCTAGTGCTACAGGCGCCCCAAAGTCCCTGTAAGGTTCTTCCACCGACGCCCCCCGAACGCCTGCCCAGCCCGGGAGAGACACCACCAGCCAGTGACTAGCGAAAACGTAATTCCATTGCCCCATCGTGGCTGTCCTCGTGGCCGCCCAGACTCTGCTCGCACCCGCTGCAAGTCACTTTCAGATTTTTTTTTCTGGATCATTTGATCGGCCCTGTCGCAGGCTGTGCTCCAGCAGCGCGGGGCGTCCAGTGTCCAGTTGCCCGGGCCTGGTGGTACGCATTGGCCCCGAGAATGGCTGCCCTGGAGGTTAGGGCGACGGGAAGGATTTTCACTGGAATTTTTGCTCTTTTTTTCTTTGAGGTCTTGTGAGGGAATATTCAATAGATCCCACCACATTGTCTTGCTTTGGTACCTGATTGCACCATCGATGACGTTGTCTCCTGGAAAGGGTCCCTGGTCCTGGCTGTCTGAGACTGAGCTGTCCGTAAAGCTGGTGATTGAACCCCCCTTGACTCTCGTTTCTGAATCCCGACCGCATCACGTACCTCATACTCAGTACCTTACCTTCCATTACCTTAAACCTTATCTCCAGAGGGTGCTTTGCCTTTTTGGCCGGTGACCCTCTTGACCTTCTCAAGCCCCTAACCCCACGTTCGTCCCTTCTTTTCGTCTCGGGCTGCTTCAACGAGGAACCAAGTAAGTAGTTCATACTATATTACTACCAGTAGTATGTAGATCGCACATGTGATGTGACCCTCATGAGGCTACAGTCATCAACATCGCCCCATACATAGAACTTCCAATAATTACCCTCAACCCCTGAGGACTACTCGGGTGTTGCGATTTCTTCACCTTTTCCCTTTTCCTTTAACCTTCCTACTCATACCCGTACATCCGGGCATCCTCGGCTTCTTCTCCCCCCTCTTCCTCCTGTCCCTCCCTTCGCATACGAACCTGGGTATAACATGAGCCGTCTAACAACTAGCATCGAGTCCCAGTTTTAGCCCGACAGTAGCTAAAATCCCAATGCCAATTACCTGCACCCCGCATTATGTTCCTCGCCCCTCTTCGAATCACAAGCTGGAACCGTGTGGAGGGTCTCGTTCATGATCCGCCTCCACCCCTAAATGATCCACCTTTCGCTCAAGCTTCTCACTCACCAGGCACAGGGTGACAGCCCAGACAGGGTTCCATATGCCATCCATGTCTTCCTTCCATCACCAACGCCCGTGACTGGTTGACGGTCAGCTCCTCTCTCCCCTGCACCCCAGCTGCTTGGGCTGTCACCGGAAGGCCATCACCTCCGATCCTGTGCCGAAAGGTTGTAAACACACTACAAACAACTACTTAGGCCCTGCTGTCCATCATGCTCACCTTCGAAGAGGAAGGCAAAAGAGTAGCGAAGGAACTAAGCAAGTCAACCAGAGACGCGAAAGCTTTCCAAAAGGGAGTTGTCCCGTCTAATCGTAGTCGTCATCGCCTCCATCGCCTCCCTTGATGTTCGCATCCTTTCGTATGGGTATTTTGATACCCTGGGTCGCGAACGTCTTGCTCAGCGCCGTACTCTCGCACACACCCGGGAATTTCTTGGCCGAGTACACGTTGAAAACCTCACTGAAGCACGATGCCAAAATCGGTGCCCTGCCCTGGTTGACCTTTCCAGCGTCGCGACCTGATCCGCCTACTGGTCCGACGTTCACAAAGGAGAACCGAAGACTGCAATTCCAAGTCAGTTCTGTCTCGCTCCCTTCAATTGATGGGCCTGCTTACCGGAAAGGGCCTTCTGTCCGTACACTGAGGTCTTGCAACACAAACCAGATGCCCATGTGATCATGAGTATCACTTAGGCGGAACGCGCTAGCCGCGAGACTTCCGATGAGATTCCTGGTGAACATGCCTTGCGGCTGGCCTCCTCCTAGGACCATCCTCGCAAGCTGGTTCTGGTCTTGACCGTAGCCAGACTGGGATCCGTTTCGGAACGGTGCCGCCATATTGCCTTGCGACGGCAAACCTGGGACACCTGCGTCGCGGTAACCGCCATGTTGAGGGAAGTATTGTTGTGGTGGTCCATATGTGCCGTTCGGAGGGTAATTAGAAGGGGGAGCTGGTCCATGTTAGCATGGGAAATTATACATCGGTTTTCTCCAAGTTGTCCTACCTTGACCATATCCTTGCTGCACTGGGTACTCCTGCACGTAGCCCATACCTGGCGACTGGCCGTACGAGTGATCACGACTTGAAGGGAGAGCTTGTTGTGGATATGAGCTGGAATTCGCATCGCTACCGTTTAGAGTTGTGTATGAGTATGGTGTCGTTGAAGAAATTGATGGGGTACCGGTCGACGATCGAACGAGGTTAACCTCTCGGCTGCCATCTTCGCTCCAAAGGTCGACATTTAGAACGAACATGGAATGATCAATATCACTGCGCACCGATTAGCCATCAATCATATGCAATGATTGGTCTGCAATCGGGTTACGAACTTGACATCGACCTCCTTTCCTGTGGCCAAGTCGGTAATGATGAGCCGGACACACGGGGGCGGAGTTATGGGCCGCCGATCCTACATCGTGTCAGTGAGGAGTAAAACAACGGTGAAATGGTCGCTGGAAGGCTTACCTTGTCACCAAAACCGCACATACGTGCGCGGCGGGGTTGTTGTACGACGTCGAGGCTACAAAAGATAGGTCAGTCGCGCCATGTATGAAGCAGAGGCAACAGTGGAGCTAACGGACCTATATCTTCGACCGGTAGCTTCTTCAACGTTGGAAGCCGGTGCAAGCACTTGCTGAGGATGAGTGCGTTGCTCACCCGAGGACGGTGCGGTGGGAGTCGGGGGAGTTTCATCGGGTCGAGCTTGTTGATGCTGGTGTTGATGCGGCGGTTGATGCTGGGTCTGATGTTGCGACTGGTGCAGCGGATGGTGCTGGAGGTGGTGCGGAGGGGGAGGTGGGGGTGGAGGTGGTTGATGCTGGTGCTGCTGATGTTGCTGTGGATGTTGAGGCTGATGCTGGTGTTGTTGGTGCTGCATATGCTGGTGTTGATGCTGAGGCGGGTGCTGCTGTGGGTGTGGAGGAGGAGGAGGCGGCGGCGGCGGCAGTTGGTGCTGGTAGGCGTGCATCGCGGGCATCGTGGATGGGTATCCCGGCGGCGCAGGAGCCGCCATGGGCATCTGCTGCGACATATCGGGCGGGTGGTATGTAGAGTTCATGGCGTAGGTGAAGCGAAGGGTACAGCCTGGAGGTATGAGTTGGCAGAGGCCGAGAAAGGGAGCTGTAGAAGAGAAGTCGCGGAGAACGACGCAACGGGGTCCAGAGAGTCGGTATAGGATGTCGTCGCAGAGACGGTAAGTGGAGAACCCTCGCCAGGCTCCGTCAAACTTGCCCAGCTCGAAGAGGTGGCGGCAGCGGGAGCGCTAAAAGGGGATTCAGGCTTGAGCCGTGCCCAACTAGCAGCATCCATGGGTGAGATACCCGCTGCACCCTGACCCGTGGATACCTGAAAACCACCTGCCGTCCACTAATCATAGGGCATCGCACCACTGAGACATCCTTCTATTAGCGGGCAGCTGTTTAAAGTTGGTAGGTACCCTAGTACTGAGGCACGACTACCTTGCGTATGTAGTACTACCAGTAGTGAGGTATAGTAGTAGCTTCACGAATGGTTTCATGTTAGGCGTGTCTCACTGTGTAGGTGCGACTCGGCGACATCCGACGACACCTACAACCTGGGGCACTGCACAGTACGTTCATACAAGCTCCCGACTTATGGTCTGCCATTAATAAGACACGGAGATATTGGAATGGGAATGGTCGCCCTTGGGGTTTCAGGCTTGTGAATACCAGGGCATTGGTGTCTCTTGGGTACAAGGTTCATAGATTGTCTGGTTCGCGGAACCGTAGAGCTTGGGCGGCTCGCCAGCCCTGGAATGCAGATCGCCTTCACCGAGCCGTGCAGGTTGTGCTGGATAGCGATCTGACTGGATGGATGCTGCGAGTGAGCCAACACTTTCGGCTTGCTGCAGCCCGTTCAAAAGCAAAGTGCGCAATGTTCCATTGTGGCCCGCTCAATACTAATAATTAGTGAACTAGGACAGTAATAAGAGCTTTCGGAAATTGGCTGCTGAAAGTGTATTGACTAACACAGACAAGCCACGTAAAGTATCTCACCACCTCAACTCCGAAGAGCCGTTCAGCTCAAGCCCATGTTTCCTTCATATCTGGTAGTTCTCCTTGGATTTCTGAAGGCTCACACTCCCTTCTGAGCTGCCAACGTTGGGATGAGCTCGGGCTCTCAAGAGAAAAGTTGGTTTCCTTCAGCATAAATAAACTACTCCTCCAGCCCCTCATACCAAACTCTCATGACTTTAAAGAACTCATCGTCATTTTCATTAATGTTCATAGAGGCGTGGTAGCTTCACCAGCTCCGATTGGTGTGGTATTAGTACCAAAGAACCCGTTCTCGGGGAATTAGGACCTTTAATGCTGTGCGCCACAAATTTATGCAGAAATGCCCCGCCATCATGGATAGATTGGGTGTTGAGAGCCCCGCAGTCGGAGAGTCGAGTCAACCTCCACCACGAGAATAATAAATCCCTACTGCGGCATGCCGACGTTAGTTACACAACATTACACGACATCGACAGCGACACACGAAGCCAGCCCATCGCAGCCTGACCACACGCGGCCATGGATCTCGTCAACAGGTTCGTCCTCCCCCTTCCCCCGGACCTCGATGATCATCCTTCCGATTTCAATGGACACTAACTATGCCGCCTCCAAGCCTCGAGGGCCGTCTCCTCTTCGCCGTCCCTAAAAGTACGTCTAATACAATACGCTGAGAGCATTCACAATCATATCGCTAACTTTTCCGATCCTTAGAGGGCCGCCTGAACGCTGCCACGCTCAACTTGCTCGAGGGCGCCGATATCCAATTCCGCCGAGAGAACCGACTTGATATTGCGCTTGTCAAGAACCTGCCAATTGCCCTCATCTTCTTGCCCGCCGCCGATATCCCTACATTTGTTGGGGAGGGCCGCGTAGATCTGGGCATCACCGGATGGGACCAGGTTCAGGAGCATGATGCCGCGGTGCGATCCTATAACCGCACCCGCCGCGGCTCAGTTGTCGTGAACACTGAGAAAAAAGACAAGGAGGCTGGCTGTGACATGGTCATGGAGCTTGGTTTTGGAGGATGCAAGCTCCAAGTGCAAGTCCCAGAAAAGGGCCAGTACGCTACTGCGCAAGATCTTATCGGCCGTACCATTGGTACCAGCTTCGTATCCCTCGCCGAGGAGTACTTTGCCCGACTCGAACTTGGCGAGGAGACAGCCGGCGAAGTCTCTCCACGCAAGCTGAGGACCAAGATCGTCGAGCTGAGTGGTAGTGTTGAGGCTGCTTGTGCATTGGGCGTGGCCGAGGGGATCGTTGACCTGGTTGGTGAGTGTTAGGCCAAACCTGTGTGAGCAGTGCTTAGAATGCTGATAATGAGCCCTATAGAATCTGGTGAAACGATGAGGGCAGCAGGCCTTAAGGCTATTGATACCGTTGTTGAGTCCACAGCCGTTCTCATCAAGTCAAAATCGCCATCCAACCCAGAGATGGTCGAACTAATTGCGTCACGAATCCGAGGTGTCATAACCGCTCAGCGTTACGTTCTCTGCCAATATAACGTTGAACGATCGCGTCTGGCTGAAGCGACCAAGATCACTCCTGGAAAACGCGCAGCGACTATCACAACCTTAGATGAGGAAGGATGGGTTGCCGTCAGCTCGATGGTGGAGAAGAAGAAGATTGCCCTGGTTATGGACAACCTGACACGAGTGGGCGCTCACGACATCCTGGTTCTCGACATTCACAACACTCGGGAATAGATTTCTCGTCCTCAGACTATCGGCGTTGCTGGGATGATATAGGGATTTGGGCGCTGGCAGATGGTGGACATCCAAAAGAAATGGAAGAAAGAAGGTGGCTTCGCAGGGTTGATTCGACTAATGTTATACTGGTAGACATCCATCTTAGACCTTCAATGAGCATGATAAAAGATATCCCCCAAGCTATTCAGCTGGTTCTTTCCCACGGGTTCCCGATATATTCCTTCATTGAAGGTGGTCCGAGGCTGCCGCGTAGCTCTGGGGCTTGGTTGGGGGGCCTTCGGCCGGAATGCATGGAACAAGTGGCTCTGGACTCCCCCACAAGCCCCAATGACCTCACTGAGAACAGCGATCTACGTAACCACCACGAATGCTCACCTCGCTTTATCTCACCACTGAATTTATTAAATACCCGACTCTCCACTATCCCTTGGGCCGCTTTGAGTTTTCTCCCGACATGCCTACCATACCACTCTCGAAATGGTTACCATAGCTTCATCTTCGGCCTCTTCGTCGGCTTCCTCCTCGACGTCCACATCGCCGACTCGACGCAATGACGACAGCAGGCAGCCGGCACCTACGGTCTTCTCAGTGGGTCTCTGTGGGAAGATACAACGGTATACGGACACGGTAGCTAACAAGAGATTTTAGGCCGTGATGACGCCTGTCAACTTTATCGTGTTTCTTTTCTCACTTCTGCTGGTTGACCTGCGCTACACTATAGTTCGTGCCTACGGCCATCCAGATGTCGGCAGCCGCTTGCCAACATGGCTACATCAGCTCCTTTACCAACCTCAGCCCTATCAGAACGTCCGCCAGGGCACCAAGGGTCCGGATAAGCACGGTCGTTGGTACTATCACAGCAAACAGAAGAAACTTATGAAGATGGAGGCCAACGAGGCCTTCCAGCTGCGCAACACAGTACTACTGATGCTTGCTACCGTCGCTGTGGTTGCTACGGGAGGGTTCTACTACGCTGCCAGACGTTTGTACTACGATTTCCTGGCCTCTAGCTGGACCTCATTCACGAATCCTGTACCCCGAGATGGCCCAACGACATGATGCGTCACAGCTTTCAAGTGACAACCGAAAGTGTTTGCTGTTACATCTGGCTTCTGGATTCCAGCTTCCAGCTCCCTCGTGCAACCCTCCCCGGTCTACGACCTTCGGTCTTTCGGCTGTTTAGGGTTGAGATAGGTATTGAATGTGGGGTATATATTCTGGGAGTTTGTCTTGAGGTTGTTCATATAATGCGCCCCGGTGATCCAGAGGGCAACCTTCGAAATATGCTGGCCTCCCCCCGCCTCCGATTTTTTCTTCTTCTTGCTATCATCAGAACGCTTGGAACTGCTTTTTGCTTTACTCTTCGAGCCATGCTTCGAGCTGTAACTCGAACTAGTGCCTGGCGGGTATTCCGAGTCAAGACTTGAGTCCTGGAATGAAGAACTCGTTGAGCCAGCTTTGGAGCCAGCTGTATGTCCGACCTTGGGATCGTTTGATCTATTCTTCGAGCTCATGTTTCGTATTGATCTGCTTGTTAAGTGGAAGAACAAGTCGGGAATGCAAATCATATGAACATAGTGGGCACATCTCCCGGGTCCCAAGGCGCCGCTTATATGTTACAATATCAACAGTCATTCAAGGCGTCACAGGTGCAGCTGATCGATGCACTTGACAGATTGACTTGGGAGCATAGAGGCGGAGCAAATAGCAGCGGTAGTGATTCGGACCTTGTTATGATATCTCTTGCTTTTCCACTCCTGTCCTTATTATCGAGACTACGATTTTACGACTTTCAATCCTTAGATTTCTTACTACCGAACCAGCCAATTACTGTTTCGGCTATTGGGTCACCTTTGCTCTTACGCTCGCCGGCCATACGTTTAAAGTTGTCCCAAGTTGGCGGTTTCTTTCTATAATCACCCCCCATCGCCCACCAGTAAATCCCTGGAATACGCTGGTTGCCGTCAGCCGTCGGGTTGTCTCCGGCACTCTTTGGAGCATTCTTTGATGACCCGGGCTCCGAACCTTGAATTGACGGATGGACTGACGGATGGACTGAAGGATGGACTGAGCCTTGTACTGGCGGCTGCACCGAGGGATGCTCTGAGCCGTGTACTGAACTATGCACTGAAGGATGGACCGAGCCATGTACGGAAGGGTGCTTCGAGCCATGCACTGACGGGTGCGTTGAGCCATGGACCGATGGTTGCTTTGAGCCGTGCTGTGAGCCGTGTCCTGAGGCGGGCTTTGACCCGGCCTCAGACCCAGCCTTCACACTGGGCTTTGAACTATGCTCTGAACCATTCTTAGAAGTCATGTTTTCAACAAACTACCTACTTATCAGAAACAAGTGCTCGACATATAGGCTCTAGAGAAGTTTGGCGGACTCTGGATCCTGGGTTGCAGGTTGCCACTTTTATAGTTACAGTTTTCACTGGTGTAAGAACCGCCGACTTATAGAAATCGATGTTGAAGCGTCACTATCACAAGCAAGAGCAAATAGCGGTAATAGGTTTGGATGTTGTCATGATTTCATGCTGTTACAGGCATCGGGCTGTCTAACAAGAGTGAGAAGATGACGGAACAAAAAGCCAGAACTCCTAATAACACCATATACATCTCCAATCCCAAAAGAGCCAAACCTTGTGCGCGGCGTCAGAAGCCGGAAGGCGGCATTAATGAAAGATTATCTTGAGTCGTTGAAGCAAAGTCATCGTTCGCGGTCATGATTCAGAAGTGGAGAGTCGTCATCCTCTCCTCGACACTACCCCAGTACACAATGGGCCGGGGCTCGAGGAGGTTCAACTCACTGCCAAAGCTCCGGCGCTCCTCCTCCAAATTCACGACTGATGGCTGTCGGAAGATGATGCTGTTGATGGTGCTAGCCGGGGAGGAAACGGTGGTGGTGGACGAATAGGAGTCGCGTGATGAAGACGCTGACGAGGATCGTCGGAACGAGGTCCGGAGCTTGGAGGAAGTGAACCGAGTCGCCATGGTCTCGAATCGGGAGTGCATGGTGACTATTGTAGATACGCAAGGGAGCGATGGTGCGTGTCTGTGTGTTTGTGCGTGCGTGCGTGCGTGCGTGTGTGTGTGTGAGTGTATGTGCGTGTGTTCGTACGTGATGGGCTGAATGGATGGTCGTAGACGGTTGAATAAGTGGCCGGCAGCAATGAGAGACGAGGGGGTTGATCAACGTGTCCAGCAGTTGATGGATCAAGGAAAGGCACAGCCTATTAAATATATCCGAGTGAGAATGAGCTCGTGTCTCGGAGATATACGTGCTTAAACGAATGACAGTTGAGGTTTCTATCCTGAGAACCTGGCAATGAAAGAAGAATAAAACAGCGGGCGACAGGCAGCGAGCAAGCCAAGGTCTCTCGCTATTTAAGAGGGCAGCCACAATAGCATCATAATCTTCCCACAGAAGAAGGCCCCGTCTTGAAGCATGAAAGACGATAGCACCTTGTCTCATCGCCATCCCTGCGACAGGGGTGGCTGTTACACTCACCACTCTAGTCTCTGGTGGGCGGGCGCACGGCTTGTTTCAAGAGATGAAGCTGTAACGACCTGCACTAACAAGCGGAGACCTTGGTCCCATGAGCTGAAACCGTCACAAAGAGACCTAGAGCGTGACAATGCGAAATTTGGCTGTGAACTGCAGTATCGGTGGATGACATGTACGTGGGAAGATGAAGGACTTTCTTGGCCTTGATTGTCTTGCATGCACAACTTGTATCTGCAGGGGTAAGAGAACTTCAATTAATAGACATGAACGGATCTGTAGGCAATGCTGTATCAAAATGGCTAATATCAAGATGTTTGTCGGCCTCTAACCATTTACCCATTGCATTTCCCTTCCATCCCGGAACGCCACGCCGTTCTATACATCAGTACATACATAAATAGCATCTTCCTGGCATCCATCCATAGGTACGCTACATGATTACGGGAGGGTATATTTACTCCTGTACCAACTTCCATGGTAAATCCCCATCGCTGGCTAAGGGTTCTCTCTCACCCCAAGTCTCCATACCGGTATGAGCCCCTGTTATGTGATCGCCGAAGTGTCGCGCTCCGCCGGATGCTTTCCACCCATATTGAGTCGTCCAACATGCCGTGAACCTGTGATGAGCTCATCGCGCTTCCCCGCTGACCACTATTGCCTGCCGATGCTGGCTCATGCTCATCTGGCTCCTGTAGCTCGAAACTGAAGCCTGATGGCGTGGCATGATGGGACGGCGATGGAGGCGATGAGCGGGGGAAGCTTAGGGGGTGTGCCCATGCTGTGTCATGCAGTGACAGGTCCTCCGAGCCGAACCAGTTCCTCTGCTGGGTGCTATCTACGCTCAAATGTGCCGCCGTTGTTGGCCCAGCGGGTGATCTTGGTGACCGTGGTCCTGCTCCGCTTGCTTCATCGTAATACTCGTCGTGATCCTCATTGTCGTCGACGAAGATGTCGGGAATGTTTAGTTGCGGGATCGCAGTCATTCGGGACGAGTGTTTGTTGTTCATATGCTGCTTGAACTTCCTCGACCAGTATCTGCTGGTGTTAGCTGTGTGTCTCCAGGTTATCCCATTGCATCTCCAAGCCCATCACTTACAATGTGTCGAAGAATCCAAGCACAACTCGTCTTCGAACTTGCTCCTCCACTCGCTGAAGTCTGGCCCGACGTCTTAGGAACTCTTCCAGCCTATCATTCATTAGTACGGTACGCATCAATCATTAGTCTTTCAGTATCTTACTTCAGACTCTTGCTGTCGCTAATGATGTTGTAATGTGCTAGAATCATGAGTACAGTTGTAAAGGAAATCCCTCGGTCTGGGTCGGCAGACACGAGGACCTCTTCATAGAAGATGTTGAATCGGCGACGCCGCTCACGGGTCTTCTCCACGTCTAGCTGTGCTAGTCGCCTATTCAGTTTGTCGATATCGACGCTGCTAGGAGCACTCGTTGTTGCAATGGACATATGCCGAGACACTTTGACATCGTTTTGGATATCGTCAAGAATTTGGCGCACGGAGTCCTCTGGCTCGTAAATCCGCATCTGGAAGACGCCCGAGAGTTCACCAAGCAGTCGGGGAAAGGCTTCTTTTGTGATGTATCCTGTGCCTGCGGGGTCCACGCTCCGCCAAGCTTCTTTGAACCGCCGAATCTCATCCCGATCGACAACTGCCATGCCGCTTGAACGTTGGTAGACGTAACTGAAGCTCTCGTAGATCAAAGAGACGAAGAGGTTCACAAAAATGTACATGCTGACGATGTTCCACGCAATGAACAAGAATCTCGCCCAAGACTTGCTACCACAGTCGCTGTCGAAGAACCTCTCCTCATCGACACATAGGGGGGGCTCGATCGTCGCGTAGTCTTCCATGATCTGATTCCATCCTTCGCCCAAACTCATCCGGAAAAGCAATATCAATGCCTTAGGGACTGTTCGGAAGTTGATATCGTTGCCTTCGCTCTCCCCAAAACGGGTTAAGCTGAATGCCTGGGTCATTGCAATGGCAAATACAAGGAAAAACACCAGCCAGGTGGCTAGCAAGTTGCTAATCACCGTCAGACTCGCAGCAGCAGTCTTGAAGAGCTGATCAAGAGCATCATTTCTTGGTATGACGAGAAGAACGATGGCGACGAGGAAACATTTGTGTAGTTGCACATAAGTATCAACTGTGGTGTCAGTTATCAGGAGAACGAGGGTGGAAACGAAGGCACCAAAGACGACCAATAGAGAATACAGGTCCCAGGAGCTTTTCCGGAAACGGGCCCAGCCAAGACCAATAATGCGTATCGCAATGTTAACCACATACGCGAGAATGAAGCTGAGGAAGATGAAGTCGCGAGCCCTCGTCCACCACGCGGGCTCACTACTAAATTCCGCCACCAACACAACTAAGTGCAGAAAAAGGATGATCGAAATTGTTTGATACCACTTGCCTCGCTTCTCGATCGCACGCTTGTGGCACCACTTCTTCCACGTCTTCTCTGACTCATCGTAGGAGCTTTTCGACGGCGAAATCTGGCGAAGAATTTTGCGCAGCTCAAGCCAGGATCTTTGTTCAGCCGTGAGGAAGGCCACTCCTGTTTGTTCCGTGTAGTTGCGCATGAAAACAGAGATGAACAAGGTCAGAACAAAGACGGTCGCTAACAAATTGAACGCAACGAAGAACAAGGCATTTCCCTGGGAAAAGAGGTCTTGGGGCTGTTTTCCTCGTCCAGTGATTGCCTGAGCCGCAAAGGAGACATCGGTCCAACCCTCTTGACTCACAATCTGGAAGAGCGTGAACAAGGAGGATCCAAAGTCATCGAAACTGAAGTACGGGTTTGAAGCAACCCGCGGCGCCAGAAGTGGCCAGTCTTCGCTAAATGGTGTGCTATTGAACTCCCCAAAGCAGTCATTGAGGGTGTTGATTCCGTCACCGTCGTCGCTGCAGGCCAACATCATACCACTAAATAGGTTAACCCCGTAGATAGCGAAAGGGATTAGAAGAGATATAGACACGAATGCAGCCTACAAATGAAGTCAGTCCCAAGTACACATTTTGTCAAGTTTGCAGACTTACACCCAGGATTTTCCACCACCCAACGATAATAAGGTCATGGAAGGTATTTCGAGCGCTATCACTGACATTCAACAGGCGAAGTGCTCGAAGTGCTTTAAAGGCTCCTATCGCTCTCGATATAGCACCGTCATTGACAAGTAGCGTGACAACGTTAATCCATAGGGTGATTAAGACCACAGCGTCCATTATCCCCCAGGAGCTACGCAGATACGCATTGGGTGTCCAGAAAAGTCCATCTGCGATCGTTTTGATCACGGCCTCGACAGTGAAAACGACAGCAAATGCCAGATCGGTCCAAACATACCAGTTGGTGACACTGAAATGATGCTGCTCTTGGTACTCCTTTTGATAAAGGGGCGTTGTTACACATGCAAGCACAACCATGGCCACGATGGCAGCGTAAATGAAGATCGAAAATGCATACCAGGCAATCGTATTCGGCTCGACACCATCAAATCGTTCCGAGCCTCGGGCCGGGCCCACTAAGCGCTGGCACAAGTGCCTTATGGGGTTTCTAGGCGTGAAAATGTATAGCGAGTTGTTATAGGTAGGGTAACGAGTGAGATAATCTCGCTGTGCTCTCCGTCGAGCAGATGAAGCAGACACTGCTTGTCGGGCCATCTGGCGAGGGTCTTGTGTCTCGCTCGCACCATCAAATCGAATATTCGAGTAAAAGGGGTTTGGCTCCTTGTGGCTCAATCGCTTCACAATGCCTCCCCAAACGGCGGATAAGAAGCCAGGCCGGACATCACCCCCTACCAGGGTAGTGGTACTTCGCTGAGGTGTGCGATGTTCGCCTCCATCCTCCTGCAAAGGATCCATCTGGTCGTCGAGAAATTCTCGGACTACCGCATCTTTAAGAAGCATCTCCATTGTAGCGGGGCCATAGTCAAGAGGGTCTTTTCGTCGGCGAGATTTCCCAAAGTTGAAGATAGTAGAGAGGGCAAGGTTGCTTGACGGGTTGCCCAGGTCTTTCCTTTGGAGGAATGCCTTTACTTGCTCAAGTCGTTTTTCGTCCTCCGAGACGTCAAAGTTCTCCTGGATGACAGCAATGAACATGTTTACCAAAATGAAGAATGAGACGATGAACCATCCAATGAGGAAGATGGCACCAATCCAGGATGTTCTTGTATGCCGCGTGTACGAAGTAACTGAGTATAGGATATCGGTCCAGTTCTCGCTTGTCAAGACCTGATACATCCCCAGGAAAGAGTTGAATATTGTGTAAAAAGATATACGGTTCAGGTCGCCAGAATCACTATCGTGAACAGGGATCTGACCCCTGAACAGCTGTGATGCAAAGATTGCCACGAGGAATGTCATTAGGAAGACAAAAAACATCAAGTTACCAATACCTGTGGCATTGCCCAGAACCAGTAAGATGAGCTGCCGAGTGACCGGGATAGCCAGGACAACCCGATAGACTCGCAAAATTTGGAAGACGGAAAGCCAATCATAGGCCCGGGAGTGACGAATCGGGGGAATGAGGATGACCGAGGTGATTATAGCTAGGGCCAGATCAAAAAGGTTGCGCCAACTCCGGTGGAACCTATTCCATTCAGCTGCGAAGCGGAAGATCATTTCAATATCGAGGAGGAGAGTGACGACTACCTCGGCGGTGTCAATGAAATGCTCTCGAGAATGTGACATCGTAGCACTGCGACAAGCTTGACAGAGCAGAGCGAACGCGATGATAACGACCCACAGTGCCCGACTTTTGTGATAGATGCGTTGCAAAGGAGATGTTCGTCGCAACCGTTCATCTGATCGAGGTTGAGCGAAGGGCTGCTGGTCGACCGTGAACGCGCTAGCTTTACTCTCTTCACGAATGACCTGAAAGGATGATGTGATGACAGCAATGAGCAAGTTAGTGAGCCAGAGCATCATGATCATAATGCCAGCTCCAAAAAAGAGAGCTGCTTGGGGGTAGTCTGAACCCATCGTGTAGTACATGAGATCAGAGAAGGTGTTCGCGCTCATGATGACGAAAACAAGCTCCAGGGAGTTGAAGATGTTATCGAAGTTAACAGTTCCATTGAAAGGGTTGTCTTGCTGAAGGCAAATGGACCCTCGAGGGCAAAGGAACCCCTTACCTTCACCAGTTCCATTAATGAGGCCCTGCAGCGATCCAGAAACATTGAACTTGACCCAAGGCAAAGTCTTGCTAGTTTGGTTATCCAAATAGCCACCGCAGAATTGTTCCTCATTAGTAAACGAGGCAGAGAAGTTCTTAGGATCAAGTGGATCCAACCAAACACATTGTCGACTCAGACTAGCTTTGAAGCTCTGTACACCGATAATAGCAAAGAGCAGCCAGAAAAAGGTGATAAGAAATGCAACTCGCACCAGCAGCGGCGTCGCTTTCTTCAAACTCTGCAGAATGATCTAGGGCACAATAAGTTGAAGAGTTCAAGACCGGGTGAGTTAGATGTACTCACTGCAGTACCATTCGTAAGGGCCAATAACCTCAGGATCCGGAGGCAGCTGAGCATCCTAAATGCGCTGAGATGATGTCGACTTTCAAGTCCGGAAATGCTGATGCAAAAGGTGATCCAAAATGAAACAACAGCTACGAAGTCGAAACGATTGAACGAATGCCGTAAGAAGGCGCGGCGAGCGAGCTGAAATCTCTGTTGCTCTTCAAGGGTTTGGGGTAAAGCTTGTTGCCCTTGCGTGAAAGTGGTAAAAGAGCGGGAAATCGCTGATGGTTCGAATTGGAACTGATGGCTGGCCTTGACCGATTTTTGTCTCTCAGGTTGGAAAACTGCACGGTATTGATCTGCGACTGCAGCCCGTACTCCCCGTTTTCGATCGATCGTGCTATACTCGGCAGCGTTGAGCACGAATCCCGAAACAATGATGCGAGCGACGAGCTCTAGAGTGAAGACAACGAACAGCCCTAACATAGCCCAGTCAATAGGATGGCTACCCCATCGCTTAGGCTGCCCGTCGCCGTCAGCGAAGACATCTGGTGCAGCCTCCACTGCGAGGAGGACGGCTTGAAGGACAATCAAAAGGAGAATTAACGGCTCTGCATAAGGGTTGACCAGTAGATCGCAGAGCCGGCGCCTCAGAAAGTTCTCGGGTGAGAATATCCCCAAAGACTTCCCCTTGAGAGGGTTCGGGAGAGGTTGCCGTGGGGCAACAGGAGGAGATTCGGACACAAAATATTGTGGCCCTCCATTCTTCTCCTCGGATGGCTGAACTACCTGCGGATGATAGGATGTGTCTACAAGCATCGATGCCGCGGTATCGCGAGAGCTATTCCGGTTGGGCCCATGAGGAGAGCGAGACCGATGCCGCGACGTCCGTTGATCAAAGACCTCACTGTCACCACTGATATTGACAACTCGTTGTGACATGGCTCGAACGATAGAACCAGCGCGGGATAACGCTCCAGACGTCGAAGGTGACCTTGACCTCTGATATTGATTTGGGTTCAAAGTTTGGCCATAACTGCCATGGTGGGTGGTTCTAAAGTTAGGATCGAGATCTTGTCCCAAGCTTCTTGTATTCCGGCTTCGAGATGGGCTATTATCAATATCCGAAACGGTCTGGAAGCTATCTCGTGGCCGGTCATCGTGAACATTTGCTGCTAGGGAGCCAGATATAGGTCCAGCGCCGGATGTGAGAGGAACCCTATCCGACTCGGCATAGTCTGCACTGGGCGCATCTTCGACGTATGGTCTGCCCGGTTCATAATGGTCAAAGGACGTGGATGGCATAGCGGATGCTGAAAGACCGGGGTCGTGGAGATCTGGTGGCAGGGCCGCGGCTAAGGCCATTGGGTCTATTGGAGACTCGGGACTAACATCGTCGTGGAAGCGCGTATCGTAGGGTTGCTCCCAGTAGGTTGTAATACCGGGCAGATTGGCTGCCATCTGGGCCGCAGTTGGTGGAGCAGACTGCGGCTGCTGTGAGTAAATATCTCGACTTTCATCGTGGTCATAGAAAGGTCCCTGTAGGTTTTGCAACGGTATCGCCTGTCGCCGCCGCCCTGAGCGGTCGTCGGGGGGATCTGAAGACATAGGCTCGATTCAGTAGAGGTCGAGGGAACGAGTGGTAATCGACCACCGGCGTGGCCCTATGTCAAGAATGAAGGTTACGGCGAACAGCTTCGCCAATTTGAAGCATCGCCAGCGCCTCTTCGGCTCGTAAAACGCGTGGCTTATTGTGAATTCATCGGGCCAAGAAAGATGACATAGAATCCAGGAGGCATGAGGTAGAGTTGACCTGAAGCACAGTGTCCCATGTGAGACGCACCGTCAGGGGAAGGGTCTGGGGCGGTGCAGCAGCCTGATACGCGGTGGCTTTTTTTAGAACAGTTTCGAACGGCCGTGCGAATACGCTTGCAGATTCACTATATCCCAAAAACGTGTCAGCATTGGCTGAGGAGATTAGATAGGTACCTTAGCATGTGCTTGTGGCTGACTGTGCCACAGGTAACCTTTTTCGCGACGCCTCATCAAAAAGACGACCGTGACGCGCCGCAAGTCTTCGGCTTCGACACCATTTGATTACCTCAACACCAACCGCTGTGCCAAAATGTCGTCGCGCAAACGATCCTTCCGGGCCGTTGACGCCGACTCTATCGATGCGGAACCATCATTACTGAATAAAATTCGCAACATGTGGCATTTCGCAAACCTATGCCAATGGATCTACACGTTCGGCAAGGCTGCCAAAATCGACGAGTCTATCGACATAGAGGTAACACCGTGATCGACTTCGCTACGAGTGTCATGATGCTAAGATAGCTACTTCGCTATAGGAAATAGAGGTTGAGTGCCTCAAGCCGGCCTCGACCATGCTGGAAGACATCGCCCTGGCTCTCCTCAAACTCGTATCGTCGCATCGCGGTCTCACGTACTTTGTTCAACTCCGAATTATATAGAACGTCGCTAATTATAATAAAGGCACGAAATTTTTGACGAGCAAGCGCGCAAACAATACCTATCCAAGGCTCCGGATCGCAATCCTTTCGGTGATGGCAATGAACAAGTCAAGTTCAGCGAGTTTGACATTTTTACGAAGGTATATTCCATTGAGCCATGTATCTCAACTCTAGCCTTTAACATATCCACTTTGGGGTAGATTCGTGTCTTGCAGCAGTTAACACAGTGGACCATGATCCATCCGGAGCGCATACGTGATAAAATGGAAGAGCAGAAAGACGCCGAGCAAACTAGCTGGGTGAGCTTGCCAAGACCCCTCGGATATAAACGTCGCTAATTCCTCTTACAGCGCATCGAGCCCTACGGGTGGGATGCAGAAGATCGCACATACTTTGTACTCGATGATAACAGAGTATACCGCTTAACGGAAGCCCCTGCCCCGCCTCCGAAACCGAGGAAGTCCAGAAACTGGCATGCTGGACGTCGATCAAGCAAGAGACGACGCACAACCTTATCGATCGAAGACGAGCAGACAGATACGGAGAGAGATGTCAGTGGGTTTGTTGAACCAAAGGATGACGGTCTCGGGGGTATGACTTGGGAGTGCCTTGCTGTAAGCTTGGACGACGTGCGACGTCTTCTAGATGGTTTCAACAAAACCCGTGATGAGAACGAAAAGGTCTTGCGGAGGCAACTGGCGGACCATCTTGTTCCTATTCTAGAGAAACAGGAGGAGAGTCGAAAACGGAAAGAAATGCAACGTGAGCGTGAACTTCTCAACCTTGCGAAGATGGCCAACGCAAAACGATCGAGCCGAATTGCAAATAAGGCCGAGCTTCAGAAACAAGAGGAACGAGCGAGGGAGGAAGAGCAGCACCGCCGGGAAGCCGAAGCAGCAAAGCGACGCGAAGAAGTTCAACTACAGAAAGTGGAGAGAGAGAGGAACCGTAGGATGGTCTCGAGGGAGCAGCGTCTCCGCGAACGCGAAGCCCGCCGCCTTCAACATGAAGAGGAGCTCGCGCAGTTATCAGAAGATAGCAGGCACATGACCAATGGGAATGGACGCCTTTCGGAGCGCCGTCTGAAGGCTGAGATTGAGAGAAATCAGCAGGCGCTGAAGGAACTCGAAGATGAGGAGGAGGATTGGGTTTTTGACTGTGTTTGCGGCCTGTATGGTCAGGTCGATGACGGGACACACAGCGTCGCATGCGAAAGATGCAACATCTGGCAGCACAGCAAGTGCCTTGGTATCAAGGAAGAAGACGCTGAGCGGCCCGAGTTCCAGTTTATCTGCGCACCCTGTATTCGTCGCGAGCAGGATGCACAGTCTCGTCCTAGGCCCACCATCAAGCTCAAGGTCAACCATCCCGAAGCCGTAAACACACACACCCAGCACGGCCAGACCTTGATGAATGACGAGTCATCATTCTTGGGACAGCTATCTCTGCCAGCTCCTAGCTCTACATTAGGAGGGACTGCTCAGACATTGTCGAAGAATGATACTGACAGAAGTTTCGCACCGACTACGGCCGTCTCCATGGGCACACACATCAGTGAAGATTCTACAACTTCGTCGTCTCCTTACAAAGCGCTATCAGACTCCGACCGGCTCAAACACGATAGTCGTGGTGACAAGGTACCGATTGTCCCTGTCCCATTTGTACTTTCCACGACAGGTCGCATGCAGAATCCCGTCACAGGCGGCCACCAAGTCGGCAACACCACCTCTCCAAGAGCGGCTACAAGCCCAACCAACGGCATCCACAGCTTCCAGGGTGACAGGGCGATTGAATCCGCGCTAAGCACGCCTAATATCAGCCGCGACATATACCGCGCGACCTACTTACAGAACGGCACACTCCCTTCCCAGGCGGGCCTGTCGCCAACAAAGCATTCACCGCCGCGCCCAACAGATTCAGGTAGTGCCACCAAGATCAAAACCACAACGCCGATACTGCCACCTGTTACTCTTTCACCGTCACCGCGGCAGCCAGTCTTGACACCACCGTCCAAATCATCAGAGCCGATTCGCCCGCTGAGCCCGCTAGGAGGTCGATGAATGGCCCCCTAACCCACCGGAGTCTGGAATTTCATGGATCCTAGACTCTCATCAATGTAGCCGTGGGGGTGGCAGTTCTAAATTAAAAGCCATATTCACTTAGGCCCAAGCCTGTCCGGGAAACATCAACCAGCCCTAAAGCCTAAAGCTGCAGAAAGAGACGACTTCATTGGGGTTGGCCCAAGGGACCCAGCCTGACGGCTCGTGTCACTTCGAGCGATGTACTAAGATGCACACCCGAGCATCGTGGTTAATGAGTGCTCACCTTTTTCACATTCACACTGCAGTCGCCTTGTTTCTAAGATTGGCATATGGGCAGAGTGGAGCTAGATTGGATGGGTACTTAAGATGTGTATTGGGTATGGCGATGGGAAAATGATATATCGATCACATCATTCATGCCAATGAACGAATGGCCCGAGCTTCTTGACACACCACGCGGAACAGCAGGGCCAGTAGCATGGCCTTGAAACAAGAATTAGACTAGGCATTGGAGCGGATATTGCCAGGAACCCCGGCGTTTGTTGTTCACTCGTCAACCGAGCATTATAACTGGGACTACAAGCGGTCTGGCAGCCTCGTTGGAGGCGTTCGTTCAAACAAGAGGAAGCAACCTACAAACGGTTTGGCAAATGCAAGGAACATGAACGAGGCATCAGAAGGACTTTCAGGCCAGGTGATGTACCCATCCAGCACCATGACAAGCGTCAATGGGGCTGATTGAGCGTTTGGACCTTGAAGGGAGGGATGGAATGAGCACGTCAAAGGAATGCGCCACGGCTAGGCTTAGCGCGGTAGCCAATCAGACAAATCATACCCAGCAGGATCTAACACATTTGGGACTAGTATTCTGGTCAATAGAAGGGATTGATGTAGGGGCGTCTGGCGGCTCTCTGCGTGAACCTGCGGGGGAAGAGCATGAGACCTCTTTAATACGCCATGATTCTCCTTGAATGCGTTCTGACATGGCCCAAGCTGTGGAAGAGCCGGGCAGCGGCACCTGCGATGCTCAAATCCGAGATAGCGGTCCACAGAATGGTCCGTTTCACAGGGCGAAGTCTTGCTGTTGGTTTCCTCGCCCCGGATCTGGGAGGGTGCTGCTTGTCTATTCGTAGGCATGGTCCTGGCGCTGCAGGCAGAGCACGGTATCCATGAAGGGTGCCAGATGCAAGAGTACATACAGATACCCCGTGCGGTACGCTCAAAGAAGCCCAACAAAGACTGGCTTTCAGCCCTGAAGGAGCAACGGCCACATAAGACCATTCTAATCAACGTCACAGCTGAGCAGAGCAAGTTCTCAACGTAACGTGTGCTCCTTCGTCCCCAAAGGCGCTTGCTCTTGTCCTATCTCGACAACTTTCTCTTTCCATCTTTATCTTTTTCGTCTCTATCAAATTTCTTTCTTGGAGACACAAATCTCTGGAACCCCTGTCTTTCTAGATCGGATCCAACGGCGCAGATAATATCTTCGCGGCATGACGACCTCGACTCCGCTGTCGCCAACGCCTTCTACCGATGGCCCCTGTAATCCTCAGTCTATCATGAACTCTTCTTCCAATACGTCGCACCCGGGAGATGCGATGACGGCGGATTGCGGTATTCCAGGCTATTCTCATACACGGTCCAGATTCAATACTCCGGTTCACGACGACGAGCATGCTGCCCCATTCGATTCCTCTGTGTATTCGCAGACCAGCCAAGATATCTTCTATGTAAGTGATCATTTGACCTCTCGTAGTCGATTCTTTCGCATGTATTTAATAGCAGCCCTAACCTCTCTTTCAGGGGCGTTATCCATCGAAATGTGAACCAAGCAACAGCCTCTGTGACGGTCTGCCAAGAGAGGTGGACTATCGCGTAAGCAAAATTGAGCACACTCATGCTGGTGAAGACTAAATAGAATGCAGCCGCGTGTGCCATACACACCAGAGGCCTCCCCCCCTACTCCCTTCCCGACTAACGATGCCATTACCACACGCAGCGGGCTGAGTATACAAAAGAAATCACTACTTGTCAAACCCATGGGAGTCAAAGGGGGTCGTGTGCAAAAGAAAAGCAAAGACCAGAAACAACGTACATCAACAGTCATCGCAAAACCGCTAAGCGAAATAGCCAAAGACAAGCCCAATATTCATGTGGCTGACATCGCTGCCTTCGTGGCCCGCTCAACAGACGATAGACTTAAGGAAACATCTCGGAACAAGAAAGCGGGTCAGATCAAACGGCCGATGAATGCCTTCATGCTATACCGCAAAGCTTACCAGGATGTGGCGAAGACGCAATGCATTCAGAATAATCATCAGCATGTGTCCAAGGTTTGTGGTGCTGGGTGGCCGATGGAGTCAGAACTCGTCCATGATATGTTCAACGAATGGGCTAGGATCGAGCGGAGCAATCATCAGAAGGCACACCCTGGTTATAAGTTTACTCCCTTGAAGCCTCGAAAGACTAGAGTCGACGGTGGAGTCGATGGCGATTCCACTGCCTTCTCTGATGCTGATGACTCGGATTGGGCCAGCTCGCACGGCATAGCACGTGGCAAAGGACGGGCAAGGGGAGTCAGACACGCCCCACGGCTAAGCGACACCCATTCGCTTGCCTCTGAGCCATATGGGACCTACGATGCCTTGGACGGTATAGAAGCACCGCCAATGGCCACCCACCATGGCATGTTTGCCTATCCGACTCCTGGGCAACGCTATCAAATTCCGTACAGCCAGGTCGGCCCTATCCCACTTGAACCGGGTGTCCACCAGAACCCTAACGCCCTAAGTATCATGCAAGACTCATACAGCAGGACTCCATCACCAAGCGTCGAGTATCAGCAGCAGGTGGACAGTCAAGGTTTGATGGGGCATTATTATCCCCTATCCGATCAGGCTTTTGAGCCTGAAATCGATCCATCTATGCTTCCCGACTCTCAGTATGGCATTTGCGAGAGTCTCCCTCACGATGCCTCAACAGCTGCGCATGCACAGGCGAGCTGGTTGCCATTTGGGGGTGAAGCACAAGACTTCGGTCCAGTGCTAGCGAGCTATGATGAAGGAGGCTTACATGATAACTACCTCAAGGGGAAGCAGGAGGACTGGAAGGTTGAGGAGCTTGAAGAGAGTGGCCATTTTGACGAGTGGTTTTGGCAGACGGAGCAGGGTCATATGTGATTTTGGCGTACTAAGTATGGGATATTGGCAACATAAACGGCAGGTCTTGGCGTAATTGGGTAGACAGGAACGGGATGTATTTACGCCCGAGCATTAAAGCAAGGTCAGGCAGAACAGATCTCTCGGTTATTTTGTTATGGAGTTTATTGGTTTTCTCTTCGACAGGATTAAGAAAGTCATTGAAGATTCATCAGACGTAGCTCTAGGATGCTTGTCTTGGGTTCAGTTGGGGTTGAGTTCCATTGAAGTGGGGTGAAGTGAAGTCACCATGCTTAGTCATATGTGCCCCTTGTCTCAGTTCCTTTCCAGGTTGGCAAGCTAGAACCTCATCACCCAGAACTCATGATTTGTCCCTTTCCCACTTTGAAACAAATTGCGGAAATCAACCATCAGGAATACAACCAAACGCTATCGCAAAATGACTTGGATCTCCCGCGCGGTGACCGTAACCGGTCTAATTCTTCTCGCTCATGCGTAATGTCTACCAATCGTATCAATGTGTCAACTGCTAACAGCAACACTCTAGTTGCTACTCTGCCCAAGAGCATTCCGTGATCTCCGCGGCATCAGCAAAACATGTGCTGCCTCAGCACCTCGCGACGACCTCATTACCAATCGATATATCTATTGAAGCACTAGTGGCCACTTTAGTAGTCGTCCTTGGGCTCGTCCTTGGAACCCCTAAATTGCGACCGATTCGATGGCATGAGTGGGCGGGGAAGATTGAACGAGAAGGAGAGGTTGGGTTCCTGACTGGGAGCGGCGAGGTGGACAAGGACTACCGTGGCAGTCCTTTCCAACTTCTGGAAGCGAGACCTGGATTTGTGGATATCCGCAAGCAACGACGTGACTTTGCCGATTGGGTCAAGGCTGGCAATGAGTAACGACAATGCGATTCAATTAGATGGTTCGCCTAATACAGATGCAGGTTGTCTATACTGCACAATAAGGTCTCTGCACGAATAAACTCTTCAGTTCCAGTGACACCATTCTCAACCCATAAAATACACACCCTAAGCCTTAGCACCAGCAGTTCCATGTGGTTGCTTTGCTGGATAAATGGCACGGATGTTAACTGGGTCAGTGAGGATTGTCTACGTCTCTTTTCTAACGCCGATGCTCATTTAGCTTGACGAACTGTACGTTTCAGTTGTGGAATCTAGGCTCTTTATTACACATATGACCGTAGAGAATCGCTTAGCCCCTTCGATGATAATGTCCGTGTGAATGTTGTTCTCTTGGACAAGCTTAACGGGAGGTTGTTGACTCAAATAAATCTATCCAACAATGCTGATCTATCAATGTTAGTACGGTAAACCATAGGCTAGATCCTTGAGGTGCGCATCCATAAGGTAGATACCGAAGGCGTGCAATGGGCAACAGCGCCTGGACATGTCGTACCTCCCCCCCAAGACTCCCCTCGCCTCCCCTTCTCCTTCTCCATCAAACACAACTTGAGGGGGGCACCTGACACACAAAAATACAAAATCAGGCAGTCAGTCAACTTCCAGTTCCCGATAGATAGATACCTTAGGGTGCATATCTTAACGACGCTATGTTCTCCCATGCCACTCTGCATCAGCTACATTATGGGCATTAGCTCAGACTCGACGACATCTTCTTCAAGTCCCTATCCCTCACGACTTCCTCCCCTATACATAACCAACCTCAAGCTGGAACCCCTTCACCGTTTTTGACATGCCGCCAGCCCGTTCGTCTGTTGCTTCCAGCGCAAGTCGCAGGGGTCGAGGCAGGAGACAAAGGGGGCACCTAGCTTCACGTCCTACTAGTCTGACTTCAGTGTCAAAAGCATCTCCCACGAGAAGCTCCACGAGAGGTCCGACGATCCGCCAAGCTGTTTTATCCTCGGGTAGCCAGTATGAGGCATCTACCTCAAATCGGGGAGCATCTTCTCCCCGAGAAGATTCAAGAGGTCCAAGTGCTCTAGAATTTCCAGATTTGCAACTTCCAGGCCACCAAACCCCGGAAGCTAGCGATGTAGGTGATCACAGTCAGGCTAGTGACGTGAACGTATTGCAGGAAGTCATCATGGCTCTAGATATGAGAGAGAACGCCACCATCGGATGTGCTTACTTTAGCACTTTAGACAGCACTCTTTTTCTTTCTGAAGACATCCCCATGGCCAATATGGACATTGTTGAGCAGTTCTTGATCCATGCCCAGCCGACCACTGTGCTAGTATCAGCCAGAGCCCCGGAACAATTCAACAACTTTATCGAAAAGCAAGCCGACTCCCCTGACCTAGGTACGCATCACTCAGAAGTTCACAGGACCAAAGTCACTGACTATCTCAATAAGGAGTGCATGACCGATTCATCCTTCGCCGATTGCAGTCTTCTGAGTTCTCTTTGGACTCCGCCCGAGAGAGATTGGTCAATGTCCAGATTGGTACATCTACTCCTGCCACGGCCATATTTTCAATTGGCTCTGCTATCCAAGAAGATGGGCCTTTATGCCAGGAATCTCATGTGTTCAAATCCATGCGCTGTGGCGGATCTATCAACCTAAATAGCAAGGTTTCTGTCTGTCTCATCGTATTCCGTTCTTCGGAAAACACGCTGATACGTTGCAGGTTAGCTGTGCTGGTGCCATTCTTGGTGATCTTCACCGTCGTCGGTCTGCTGGCTTCTTACCCGACGGACAGGCCGCGGAGATTGTCTTCCATATTGACTATATTCGAATGTTTTCCCTTTCATCGTACATGTTCGTCAATTCCGATACACTATTAGCTCTGCAAATAGTCCAGACGGAGCTTCATCCTAACAGTCAAGCATGGGGTCCAAATTTGAACAGAGGCAGCGCCAAGGAGAGTCTTTCGGTCTATGGTCTATTCCATCTCTTGGCATGCACTCCTCAAGGTCGCTCGCAATTAAGGCAACTTTTTCTTCGTCCGATTCTAGATATCGACATTATTGGGGAGAGACAAAAGACTATCTCAGTGCTACTACAGCCCGACAACGCTATTAAACTAAAGCAAGCTACGTCCATTTTGCACAAGATTTGTAATCTAAGGACAACTGTCGCCCAATTACGAAAAGGGATCGAGTTCCCCTCAGCAGGCCAATCTTTCGATAAAGGGGTATGGTTGACGATCAGACGCTTCACGGGCCAAACCCTAGAGTTGAGAGAGGTGGTCAACTCCTTGAACGGCGGTGACGGCCTCCAAATCGTTCGTAAGGTAAGGCCAGCGAGTTCTGGCCGTGCTTTTCTCATACTAATGTCGCACGCATCGTAGCTCTTGAAGGGCCTCCGCGTGGTCGAGCTTGTTACAGTCGGGGACATGATCAACAGCACGATCGATTCTGATCAGTCAAAATCCCGCCATCGATCTTCTGTCAGAGCGGGTGTAGATCCTCGGCTAGATGAACTCAAGAGAAGATACGACGGTATGGAAAGCTTTCTAACCGAAGTCGTGAACCAGATGAACCGAGAGTTACCGGAATGGGCATGTCAGTACATTCGGTCCTGTATCTTCCTACCGCAGCTTGGCTTCCTCACCGTTGTTGAGCCTAATCCAGATACGGGAGATGGTCGATATGAAGGCGAAGGTACGTCCTGCGCTAGATGGGAGAAACTCTTCACAGCAGACGGTGCGGTGTGCTACAAGAACAAATATATGAGGGAGCTTGACGTGGAGTACGGTGATACATATTGCCAGATCGGGGGTAAGCAAAAAGACAACGTCAGATTTCTGCCACTAATACCTAGAAGATATGGAGGTGGAGATTATTCATGGCCTGACCAGTCGCATATTAGAGCACGAGCATACTCTTGTTCAGGCTTCGGATCTTTGCGGCGAATTTGACGCGATGCTCGCTCTCGCATTGGGGGCCGATAAATATGGATGGAAAGCACCTTGCATTGTTGAAGAGAATCTCATACACATTGAAGACGGGCGGCACCCGCTGCAAGAACTTGTGGTGCCTGCTTTCGTACCGAATGACTGTCATCTCGTAACAGGTCAAGTCAGTGATCTAGAGATAAGTGAGTACCAGCCCCCACAAGCTTTAGTCCTCACCGGGCCGAATCATTCTGGAAAGAGTGTGTATCTCAAGCAGACGGCCATTATCGTTTATCTTGCCCACGTTGGGAGCTTCGTGCCAGCAACCCAGGCGACCATTGGCTTGACAGATAAGATCCTAACTCGCATTTCGACGAGAGAGAGTATGTCTGGCGCAGAGAGTGCATTTGCAATAGATCTCAAGCAGGTGGCTTTGTCTATGAGGTGCTCTACGCCAAGAAGTCTATTGCTCGTGGATGAATTTGGAAAGGGGACCAACGCAGATGATGGAGCTGGCCTATTAGCTGCATTGCTGGATCACTTCTTGTCTTTGACCCAGGACGCACCACGGCTGTTGGTAGCAACCCATTTTCACGAAGTCTTCGAAGGTAAATATCTTCAGCACCCCAAGGGCTTGGGTCTCGCGCATATGGACGTCAGGGTGGACTGGGATACAGCAGAGGTCGAGGACCAGGTGACGTACCTCTTCAAACTCGCCCGCGGCCATAGTACCTCGACCTTTGGGGGCCGATGTGCAGCTCTGAATGGAGTCCCAAGCCTTGTAGTCGAAAGAGCTGAAGCTATTGCACTCCTCTTAGCCCGCAATGAAGACCTAGGAACCATATGTACTAAGTTATCGGAGATTGAAGAAGCGCGGCTGGAGAAAGCAGAAGCAACAGCACGGCGGTTCCTAGAGGAGGTCTTTAGTCAGGCGGATGGGGCAACCACATATATTGAAGACAGGCAGTCGTTTAAGCGCAAGCTAGAACACTTGCTGTCATCGCAATCTTGAGCAAGTAGATGAACAACTATCCAGGACTGAGATATCCATGAGTATTAATGAAGTCCATAGATAGTATACATACTAGTTAATAAGCCCTCGGGAGCAGGGTGATTCGTGCCATATATTCAGCATGGATGGGTGGCTTGTTTCCTCATAGATAACGCTCAGGATCGCTCAAAATCGCTTGATCACGGTCAGGAAAGTACGGAGGATTTGCTATGGTATAAGAAAAATTCGCCTCATGTCCGCCCGCCAATGTCATGAATCGAAACGTAGCTCGAACCCCCAAAATCACAGAGATACTTATACAGTAAGTCAATCACACGAAAAGCACTGCCTTCACACCCATTCGGACCAATGTCTTGAAACTTAGAACGTCTATAAATTCCAGAGAAAACGTCGCAATTTATGTCGAGGGCCACTATGCCAGGCTGTCCAAAACAACGTTTATGCGGTCAATGCTACCACCACCATGGGCCCGGCGGTCCGACCCCAGTTTCATCACCGTAGAAGTGTGGCACTTCCATCCTAGGTTCAAAGTCTGTGCTGGGATAGGGAGAGCAATGAGGGCACTTTGCCTAGTTCCATCTCCCACGACGTCGCCAGTGGTGGTCATCTAAAACTGATTACTTGAGAGTTCAAACTCAAGAACTTCTTACTCAGGAGATGCACATTGACCTCCTGGCTCCATGTCTCAGGAAGAACGAATCCCATCGGAAGTGAGGACCCGAGTCCCCCCAGTTGTGTCTTATAACTTGATTTGACACCATTCGACAGTGGGCTTGTCTCCCAGACTTATCTCACGCAAGGACGTGGGTTTCGCAAACACCAGGCGCCGCAGCTCATCAAATACAAAAATGACATATCCTTCGAGCCTCAACCGTGTACCTCAAGCAAACATGGTAAGCATAGCCGAGACAACTCCGAAAATAGCAAGGTAACCGTTTATCTCTATAGTCGAGGAGTCAGATGACCCAAAATCGGCGCATTGGGTAGCTTCCAGGTCAGAACAGGCTTCGGAGCTGAGACTAGAACAGATTGGAGTCGCCGAAGCTCCTACATCAGCTCCAGCGCCAGCAACAGTGGTTCCTCCGCCTCCCGGGACAGCAATTGTCACACCATATCCGCCGCCGTCCTCGAGAACAGAAACGCAGCTATCATAGTTCTTGGAGCAGTCCTTGACAGCGGAACTACAGGTATCGCGGTTGTCGTATGATGTTGGGGCGTACGGGAACGAGAAGTAGGAATTGGGCACAAAAGATACGGCGGCAACAGGAGCCCCGGTAGCTGCAGTTGCTGGTGCTGTCCCGGTGCAGACGGCGCTGATGTAAGGCCAGTCAGTATATACATCTCAATGTCAAGGTTTCCTGCCGACGCAGCACTCACCCAGACGGGCAACAGGCCGGATTGTTATTCGCATCGAGGGCACATGTCTGGCCAGTCTGGCAACATATGTCACTGAAGGCAGAACCGAGCTCCTCAGAGCATTGGAATGTGTTGGCGGGACATGTTCCATCTCTTCGGAACAACTGGGGGACGTATGTTGCTGTCGCAGTCGTGGTCGCAGTTGAACCAACGGCGGATGAGATGCGGCTGGCGAATAGAGCGAGCCACAGCCACTGCTGGCCAAACATGATCGGTACGACTATAGGGGAGAGGAGCGAGGTTCAAGGATATGGAGAGGTCGAATAATCATATGTAGGTGAAGGAGTTCAGGAAGTTTAGTAGTCGAAGAAAAAACAATGACCTATCTAAAGCAGCAGGGAAGTTCGGAATTCAAGTTTTATGACGCCTCACCGGGGCTACCACGAGGGATCTGCTGGGGGGGCATGAGGACATGGACCTGAGCTGAGGCTAGCGGGGTAACCATCTGGATCCAGATATGCCAGGGCCTTGTCCAACGCAGACTATTGCAGCAGTATGGCGCATTTTGGTGCAAAGGGTGCATACTCCGTATACTCCCCCGTCCTTCGTGGGTCGACGGCCTCGATTGAGTTGGGTTTGAGCCGTGTGGGCTGACGGCCTGAGAGTGCGTGGGATGATGTCATTGGTGGTTGGGCAGTTGACCGAGCAACCCCGCATCCACCGACCTTTGAATTAGGACTTTCATTAAAGTAATAACGTTACCAACACATGGACATGACTTCGAGGGCCCACTCTGCCATTGTTTAATTCCTAGTGGATATACTGGTCGCCATTGGTAGGTTTTATAATGGGTAAGAACACTCAATAGGTTTATCAATGCCCTCGGACGTGGGCCAGAATCTGTCTCAACCGATCAAGTGCTTTTGTCTCCGGCGCACGGCTTGCGACGTCTTCCTTTGAGGTCAACTCCTCGACTTCTCGTCGTGCTTCGGCAGCCAGCGGTCCCAGGTCACCCCAGACTTGATCGGTGTATGCAGAGAGAACCTCGTCCCATTGGTTTAGCCACACAGCTCGCGCCTCTGCCGGATCATCGGTGCCCATGTGAAGTTGAGCCTCAAATGAGGCTTCTGGCCCGCCAAAAAGGTCAGGGGTGAAATTGAGCAAGTCGTCCCATCGAGCCTGGTACTGGTTGCCTCCTGGGCCAAAGAGAGCCTCACGTAACTTCTCTAAAGCCTGCGGTGACAGGTCGTCGTCTTCGCCGACAACTCCATCATCAGTATTGAACACGTTCGTGTCTAGTTCGTCAGGGACATCGAGTAGTCGAACGACAGCAGCGCCGTCTGCCAGTTCCTGCTCTGCCACGGATGACGGGTCTCTGGGTAAAAGACTATGGTTCTCAGGGTCCAGTGTCGCCTCAGCGGCTGTAAACTCAGCAAAGGCCTGCGACGAGGCGTTGGTGTCTACTGGCGCCCTGAGAGACTGCCCTTGACCTGTCGAACGCAGCCTCTGTGACGATGCCTCTCCAATGCTTTCTGATGCTCGCTCCACATTACTAGACGAGCTTCCAGCCACCTTCGAACCGGGCACCTGGCTTGACCAATCCTGCGATGTGGTGACCGCGTTCAGCGCCATTCGCCCTGATGCTTGAAGACGGTCGATGATGGTCTTTGAGTTCTCACCATCCGTCTCTTTTCCCTTGCCCTTGGCATTGCTGGGTTTTTTAGCATCGCGTTTCGGGTTGCTATGGCCCTCATTTCGATCTTCCATTTTTAAAGATGTGAGATGTTCTAGCGAGTAAAGATGTGCTGCAGAGCGCCGACGTGACCTCTGTTCTTGGTGGAGGGGTAACAACAGATTTCCACACTGTAGGCAAATAAGACCTTTAATGAGGGTTTGAGGGTGATTGCCCACTAAGGAGTTCGTCCTTGGGTAGCGAGCATAGAAGCAAGTGGAAATGGAAGCGAGGGTAGTAGGAATTGAAATGTTGCCTTTGTCTTTGCTACAAAGAGATCCATCATTAGACGGACGAGCGGGTGCGGATGTGCCGCGGGGTTGCAATTAGGTGAAGTTGTGCCAGCAACATTGGCACGCACTCTCACACGCTTGACAGCTCGCAGCCTTGCTTGAGCTACCCTGGAGCTACCTTAACAGACACAAGGAAGAGATAGGCCTGCACCTAAGCGCCTGGGAGGTCTACGTACCTCATCGATATTTTGACGAGGCACAAGAAACGCCCCTAGCAACAGTCTCGTTGTCGCTCTCCTTCGAAATCGAAAAAAAAAAAAAAAAAAAAGGAGCAAGGTGAATTGTAAGACCGAATAGCCGTCAAGTTCTGAGCCTCCAAGTAGAGCTCCTGTCACCTCAGGCCAGATTCAGCAGCAGCCCACCTCTGCCCACCCCAACCGCCCCTCCGAAAGCAGAAGACCCGCCCCTCCCCTCTTGAGCCCACCCGAGGCGCGGAGGAGGAGATAGCGCTATTCGTACAGGGAGGGACAGTAACTGCCCACCAAAAAATAGCACCAGAAACGTACCCAAAGCGCCCAGAGGAGCAGCAAAAGCACCAATCTCATCACCGACTCGACCTCACTGGCCCATCCCATCCCATCCCATCACTAATCCAAACTCTACCCAAACTCGCATCTGTCAGGCCCTGCTGCGTCACATTTCATTCTGTCCAAGCTCCGTCTAGCTTCGCCTTCTCTTTCGCCTTCGCCGTCACCTTTGCTGCAGCATCAACATCACCAGCAGCAACATCATCGTCCTTTATTCTCTACCCTCCCACTCTCCCCACTCCCACCAACCAACCAACCCGTCTCGGACGCCGACCCTACCTTGACCTACATCATCCAAATCCCGATCGCGACCGCCGCCGCCGACGCCAACGCCTCCCACCGCTTGACGTTGACGACGATTAGAAGAGGCGACTGACGAGGATAGCTGCGCCTATCGACGACGGAATCGACTTCCACACCCAGTCCGACTTATCGATACTCTTCTCTTCCCTCACCCTTGCAAATATCGGCTGTGCGGTCCTCAGCTAAACCCTCCTGCCTCGTCGCACCTCCGCATTCACTTGTCTAAAACACCCAACAGCTTTAGCACTGCGGCTCGTCCTGTTTCTTGCTCTTTGGTCCCCGCCAGCGCCATCGCCTGACTACCTGTCGTCTCTCCGACTTTCCGACTCTTCCCCTCTCCCTCCCTGGATATCAACCCGCAGCCTCAAACACCCTCCGCTGTCGCTGCTCACCCAAGATGGTTGATAGCGAAGCGAACTCGCCCACGTGGAAGTTCACGCAGTATGTCTTCCGCTATGTTGCTATCTTTGTGCTGTTTCCTGTCCCCGTGCAATGCTGATCTTAGATCCACAGGTGCTTTGGTGACAAGGGTGATGTCGAAGACATAACTGAAGGTAGACCCCCCCCCCCGGGGGGCCATTTGGTCCTCATTCGATTTAGAGCCTAAGCATGTGCTGACTACGTCCGATCAACCACAGCTGATATTATCTCGACGGTTGAATTCGATCACACCGGCAATTATCTCGCCACGGGAGACAAAGGAGGTCGTGTGGTGCTGTTCGAGCGAAATGAGACGGTGCGTCGCCTCTGACTTTCACGGTCAACCCTCTTCGCAGCTCTCCTCGATTTGCCCTGCAACTCTTCTAACATATTTTCTGCAGAAGAAGACGTGTGAATACAAGTTCCATACAGAGTTCCAGTCCCACGAGCCCGAATTTGACTACCTAAAGTCCCTGGAGATCGAAGAAAAGATCAACAAGATAAAATGGTGCCGCCGGCAAAACGCCTCCCACTATCTGTTATCCACAAACGACAAGACTATCAAGCTATGGAAAGTGTTTGAGAAGTCACTGAAGGTTGTGGCTGAGAATAACCTCTCGCACGATGTCACCCCAGGCAACATTGCCGGCGGCGGCGGCGCTCCTCGTTCACTACCTCCCAACCAGTTCAGAAACGCTGCCGACCTCAAGTTGCCTCGCCTCACACATCACGATACCGTCGTCGCCGCCGTGCCCCGCCGCACCTACGCCAATGCACACGCATACCACATCAACAGCATCTCTGTCAACAGTGATGGCGAGACTTTCATCAGCAGTGACGACTTGCGCATTAACCTGTGGAATCTCAATATCCAAGACCAGAGCTTCAATATTGTCGACATCAAGCCGGCCAACATGGAGGAGTTGACTGAAGTCATCACAGCCGCCGAGTTTCACCCCCTTAGCTGCAACTGGTTCATGTATGCCAGCTCCAAAGGCACCATCAAGCTTGCTGACATGCGAGAGAGCGCACTATGCGACCAGCACGCAAAATGTCCGTAGCCCACTGAACATACCCCAATTTGCTGAATCCAGACATGCTGACGTCACTTAGTATTCGAGCAGGAGGAGGATCCCTCGTCAAGATCGTTCTTCTCAGAAATCATATCGTCCATTTCCGATGTTCGGTTCTCATACGATGGGCGATATATCCTGTCTCGCGATTACCTCACTGTCAAGATTTGGGACATTAACATGGAGCGCCAACCTGTCAAGACGATACCGATCCACGAGCACCTACGACCGCGACTATGCGATACATACGAGAATGATAGCATATTTGACAAGTTCGAGGTCGTTTTCTCGGGCGATGCTAAGAACGTGATGACGGGAAGTTACAATAATAATTTCATGATTTACCCCTCAGACCCCGATAAGGAGGTCGAGGTGGTTCTTCAAGCAGACAAATCGGCCTTCAAGGCAAAGAAGGTTGGAGTCCCCACACCCATCAACTCATCCTCAAGTCCCACGGCGACCAACGGCAGTAAGAAGGGCGGTTCTAGGGCGGGAAGCCCAGGTGGCCAGGGACAACGCATGCGCAAGGAGACGGATGCAGATCAGATTGACTTTAATAAGAAGATCTTGCACATGAGCTGGCATCCGTTCGAGGATAGCATAGCCATTGCGGCGACTAACAATGTGAGTCTGAGCGAATATGTGTATGACAAGTTCTGGAAACTAACTTGGCTGCAATAGCTATTCGTCTTTTCGGCACTCTAGATAACAACAGCGGTACTCATCTCTTTAAGGCAATCGAGAGGATGGCGTTGAACGGGATTGATTTCTCGGGATGCAATGGCGAAGTTGGAGGATCTGGCATCTTAGCCTCATCGGGGAGATTCGCACCATTCTGCCCGAGGAAAAGACATGGCATTCCCATGATGTAGAGAAGGGAATAGGGAGCATGTGCAGCCTACTATATTTAGAAGAGAGCCGGACTGACGGCAACGCGTCGACTTACGCTACGGGAGACATGGTTCAGGGCCCTGATCTGTTCAGGAGGCGGTGGTCGACTGCGTACCCGTTTGCCTTCACAGGCGAATGGATAACTAGGTGAAGAGCTTCGGCAGTGAATGCATGGGATGGGCGTTTGGTCGCCACGTGTAGCAGAAGCCACAAGAGAATATTTGAGAATCAAAATGCATGCCACTCATCCAAGCTATTTTCATGATCACTGAGGTGAACATGACAGCTGTTTAAGGTAAGGCATCATAGCCATCTTTCTTTGTCAAAGGGTAGCTACACTCGATCATTACTCGGAGGAGTTCAAGTGAGTCCTGAAGATACGGCCGAAACGGTTAATCCGGAACTATTACATGGCGTTCCTAGCCAACTTAGTACATCACGCAGTTTGATCGATTACGAGTTGCCTCGTCTTGTGTGGAATGAGGGTGGTCGGTTGTATAAGACACCTTAATCATCAAGATAGACACTCAAAATATCAACAGTCATATCCAACCAGAGCATAACACAACATCAATAACTTTATATAACCCTCGGACCACACCCTAAACTAGCTCTCCCCAAGTCCTAACATGACGGAACCAGCTTTGATTACTATATGAGAGATCTCCCCTTTTAAACTTTAATTTTTTTCCTTGGCTGAGAGTGTCGCAGCTGAAGTTGAAGTTGAAGAATTTCCTACACTTTACAGGACATGGGACTTGAGTAACGTCATGTGGAGAGAGATGAGATATGACTTGCTCAGACAGCCAATGAAAAATGCGAATGCCCCTGTCTTAGGTGTCTATTTTTTTATAAGGGATTCGCTATTCAGCTACTCATCCTGGTCAATGCTCAACGCACCATAAATGAACCCACCTCGTGGCTCAGGTAAGGATTGTTACACGTAGTCCATAAGGGATGCAGAATGCTGACAGCATCAATTCATTGTATCCAAAGGCAACAATAGCCATGGCAGATGTCAGAATACTGCAATAACTCCCTTCGTTACTAGCCCGAAATAACAACTAAGGGAGTTGCGATTGGCGCGTGCAATCCCTCCGACTCAATTCCCGCGCTTCGTCATATACCCTGCTCCTGGATCGCTTCTCAGGGCTCATTCAACGTCACGTATAGAAGAAACCTCACCCAACCGCTCACCACCCATGTCCAACATGCCAGACCATGCGGGAACTGAAGAGAAACGAGGCGATACTCCAAGGCCCTCTGGGGACGCCGAAACCAAGCCAGCTCCCGCCGTGCAGCAATTGGCCGCGGAGGTCGGCCCGTCTTTACTCGTTGTGATGGTTATGCTCTCGCTCATCTTCGGCGGATGTTGCTCAAATGTACTTTCATACTACTATCTACCTTATAACCAAAGATACTTAGCTGATCTTGCATTGATAGGTTTACGCCCTCGAGGCTATCGTCAAGTAAGTAGTTATGTACCCTGGACTATATATTACTTGATTATTGACCCTTCGTAGCTTCGAACCTTCAAGTGGTATAGTATTCCCTAGATGAGATATCAGGGCTAAAAATTGTGCTGATTAGGGGAGCAGGGACCCTTTTGACCTTTGTTCAATTCATCTTCGTGGCTGTCACCGGTTATATCGCTCAGTTTGACAGAACACGACCCCCATTCTTCCTGGCACCCAACAAAGTTCCAATACGTCGATGGATCTTTAATATCGTCCTTTTCTTCAGCATTAACGTCCTGAATAACCATGCCTTTAGTTACGATATCTCGGTGCCGGTCCACATCATACTGCGTTCTGGAGGTAGTATCACCACCATGATAGCAGGCTACCTCTATGGAAAGAGATACCCCCGTATACAGGTTTTGGCTGTCATTCTATTAACCCTGGGCGTCATACTCGCCGCCTGGTCGGATGCTCAAACTAAAGTATGTCACTATCTCAGTACCCTTAGCCCTTCCTAACCTTGGCTCATTTAGGGAATCTCGACGAATAATGCTCGCCCGGCTTTCAGTACTGGGCTCATTATCCTCTTTGTCGCTCAAATTCTCTCAGCTATCATGGGCCTCTATACCGAGGCAACGTATAGTATATACGGACCCCAGTGGAAAGAAAACCTCTTCTACTCACACTTCCTATCACTGCCTCTTTTCCTTCCATTTGCCTCATCGATGGCCCGTACACTGGGACACTTGATCGAGAGCAGACCGTTTAAAGTGCCGGAAATGGTTGGAATCGGCTTTCAGTCAGCCGAAGTTCCCAGCCAGCTTGTATTTCTGGTCACTAATGTCCTGACTCAATACGCCTGCATTCGTGGGGTTAACCTCCTTGCCGCCGTCTCCACGGCTCTCACAGTCACTATTGTTCTCAATATTCGAAAGCTCGTTAGTCTTCTCCTGAGTATATGGCTGTTTGGGAACCAGCTCGCCCCGGGTACAATCATCGGCGCTATGGTGGTCTTTGGCTCCGGTGCGCTCTACTCACTTGGGTCAAGGCCAAAGATTGAAGAGCTACAAGTGGAGGGTACAGGCGAAAAGAAAGAGAAGTGAAAGTACAATGTACGTGTGTATGAAAAATAGAAGGGATATATAGACGTGTGATTGGAAGCGTATGGCGAGGAGGGATTGCTCTTTACTTTTCCTGGAATATTATACGACTTGACGTGGTACCCTGTCTCGCACCTGGTTGGGACGGTTATTTGCGGTTTCTGGCGCGTATACTAAGACAAGTAGAGGAGTTGTCGCTAGAGTTATGTTCCCACCAATGCATAAAGCTACGAACCCCAGTATAGGCATACTCCGCCCTTAAGCTCCCGGAGCCGGCCAATCGCTTCGGATCCTGGAGCGAGGCGCGCACAAAGCCCAGGGATGCCATTGCATTACGTAGTTGGTCCTTGGAGACCTCCACCGCGGATGGCATCCTGCATGCCCTAGCGAAGCCACCCCGGTAGATGGATCACTGAATCGGTAAGATATCTATTGACAGATGGTTCACAACCTTGCTATCACTGGCTGGCCTGGCCTGCGCTCGCTGACCTCCCTCCCTCCTTTTCTCCCCATTGCATGTCGTCCAACCCCAATTCAACGTTTAGGCTTTGTGAGTTGGACTAACTCTAACTGCTTTGCAAGCAACCCTCGGACTTTCGACCCCTCTCGTCCTTGCTACCCTGCCAAGGAGTGCCTCAACTTGAGATCTGCTCCTGGCTCACTGGGTTATCAGAAGACCTCATGGCTGGTATGTAATCCCCTACTTGCCTTGACCGCAACCTGGGCCTTGCTGTCCTGGCTCGTGAGTCAATGGCTAGCAGAGTCACGGTATTTGCGACTAATTTCACATGTCTTGTCAGGCCATGCGTTTTACGATGAAGGCGAGTCAATGTCGCTCTCTGTGCGAGCCAGAGAGTCGGACGAGGAGGATGAAGAGGCACAAGACGCCTGTGTTACAGGCCATGGGGCTGAGGCTTCGCACGAACAAACAAACCGACAAGCTGGATTAGATAGCGACGAGGACGACCTCGAAGATGGGATGTTGCCTCGCGACTTGCCTAAACGCACTACCTTCTACGATCCCGTTGCCGAGCGCCAAATGAGCCAGACTGATGCCAAGTTCTTCTATCATAGGAGCAAAGTTGACTTGCGCAATGGCCCTCGAGGCGATTCTCAACCGACGCCACTTGATAGTCCGGTGATCGTCTCGGGATCACGCCCAGCTACCGAATACGGCGCTGACTCATTGATCCTGGAATCAGCTGGACGTAGTGTCGATGGGCAGGACTACTCACATAGCTGGGAAACGTCAATACCTGGTGCTGAATTTGACCCAGGACCCGAACCGTTGACGAAGCCTCGCCTCCACGCTACAACGCAGCAAACATCTCAGCCTATGCCATCCTCTAGTCGCGATTCTGCAGGGCAGGGCGTAAAGCCTTCTGAGGTCTCCAATGTTGGCTTGTCCGGTGGAAGCCTCTTTGATACTGAGCCTCAGATCACAGCAGAATTGAGCGCTATCTCAAGGAATATTCAGAGGATCTTGGATTTAAGGCAGAAATACATTGCACTATCATCCCAACGCCCAGAAGACAACCCGAGGGACAATGCAGAATGGGACATTTATCCTCCCCCGCCGGAGCCCGCATGGAGACAAGCTTCCGACCACCGCACAGGCGTGTCAGAGCATGCTCCTGGCCAAGAAGGGTCAACGTGGCATGGCTCCAACGATTATAAGACTTCCCCTCGCTCACCTCATGGTCACACAACATCCGACTTTCACAGGTCAAAACGACCAATTCGTAAGCGAAAGCCGGGCCAGGACATTGGGGAGGACTTCGATATGGATGACCTATTACCCCTACCAGGGGACGATGGCACGACCTTCAAACTCGACGACAGTGGAGTTTATCAAATCTTCGCCAGCGACAATGCCACATCGCCATCTATTCAAATCCCGACTATCAGAGAGTTCTACATAGACCTGGACGACATTTTGAATGTCTCTTCCGACGGGCCGACCAAGAGCTTCGCTTTTCGGCGGCTTCAATACTTAGAGGGCAAATTCAACCTCTATGTGCTACTAAATGAGTATCAGGAAACTGCCGACAGTAAGAAGGTGCCTCATCGAGATTTCTACAATGTGCGTAAGGTGGACACTCACGTTCACCATTCCGCGTGTATGAATCAGAAACATCTCCTTCGCTTTATTAAGAGCAAGATGAAGAAGTTCCCCAATGAAGTGGTTCTCTTCCGTGATGGCAGGCATTTAACCTTGGCTGAGGTGTTTGCTAGCATAAATCTGACGGCCTACGACCTGAGCATCGACACCCTTGACATGCATGTAAGCCATCCTAGTCGCTTGGTTTAATCTAGGAGAATAGATAAGTAGCTTACCTTCCTAGGCCCATACCGATTCCTTCCATCGATTCGACAAGTTCAACCTTAAATACAATCCTATCGGCGAGTCTCGTCTACGAACTATCTTCCTCAAGACTGACAACTTCATTCATGGGCGCTATCTGGCCGAGATTACTAAGGAAGTGATCTCAGATCTGGAATCGAGCAAGTATCAAATGGTTGAATGGCGTATCTCTATCTATGGCAAATCCATCGACGAATGGGATAAGCTTGCAGCCTGGGTGGTTGACAACAAGCTGTTCTCACACAATGTGCGATGGCTCATTCAAATTCCACGCTTATACGATGTCTATAAGGCAAGTGGCCTCATGGAGACGTTTGAGCAGGTGGTAAAAAATGTATTTCAGCCCCTGTTCGAGGTGACCAAAGACCCGTCTAGCCACCCAAAGCTGCATGTTTTTCTGCAGCGGGTCATTGGGTTCGATAGCGTTGACGACGAAAGCAAAGTCGAACGTCGCCTGTTCAAGAAGTTCCCGGTCCCAAAGGTCTGGGATACTAAGCAGAACCCACCTTATAGCTACTGGATCTACTACTTGTTCGCTAATCTGGCGTCACTGAATTATTGGCGCAAGCAGCGTGGCTTCAACACATTCGTCCTGCGGCCGCACTGCGGAGAGGCGGGCGATAGCGAGCACCTTGCCGTCGCGGCATTATGCTGCCACAGCATCAGCCATGGTCTGTTACTTCGCAAGGTACCACTTCTTCAGTACATCTTTTACCTCGATCAAATTGGAATCGCCATGTCGCCGTTAAGCAACAACGCGCTGTTTCTGGCTTACGAGCGAAACCCATTTCATCAATATTTCAAACGAGGCCTCAATGTATCACTGTCCACGGATGATCCTTTGCAATTTGCCTTCACCAAGGAACCGTTAATTGAGGAATATGCTGTTGCCGCGCAGATATATAAGCTCAGTCCAGTGGATATGTGTGAGTTGGCCAAAAACTCAGTTGAGCAGAGCGGCTATGAGTTGTCCATAAAAAAACAGTGGCTTGGCCCTGACTGCGATAAGCGGGGCAAAGAAGGAAACAAAATGGTCAAGACGAATGTTCCAGATCGAAGGGAAGAGTTCCGGCATTTCACACTAGTCCAGGAGCGAGATGTGTAAGCTGGATTCTGAGGACTTGATTTGCGCATTTGCTGATAAGGTTGAATAAAACAGATTGAGAAAATATGTCACCTATAACGCCAGTAACGGGATCAATGATCTCTCCTCAAGCATCGGTGGTGGTTGGTTTGAGGGATCCCAGTCCGTCGCTGGCCAGTCGAATTTGGTAGGAACAACGTTCGGGGACCAGCAGGCACACAATCTGGATGGATCAGCACAGGCCCCGAGCTATCATAACACGATAGTTGGATCACCGGTTGGTGTGTCTGTACCACAGGAACAAAACTGGCCCAGTGATACTCTGGCAGACCTACACTTGTCCGGAAGCGATCCTAGAATGTTCCCAGGTATCTTTACTCGAGGCCATCGGAGCGGCAGTTCCCGAAACTTAGCGCAGGCTGCTGAAGATGGAAAACATGTATTTGATGACGTTCCTGAAGCGGACGACACTTAGGACGGCTTTCGACCTTCCCGAGACGTATTAGAGAAGGGGGCTGGAGAGCATGATATTCTAGAACGCAAGACTCGAAGTCTATTTTCCTCAGGTGAACTGGGAGGTGGTGGTTTAGGTGGACGTGATTCAAAGGGAACTTTCAGCCTGGAAACCTAGACCGAAACCTATCTTGTCGGTAGGCCATCGCCAACCGAGCTTAGAAGGCTTGTCCACGAAGTTTGGACGGCAGTGGGCTGCGGAGCTTAGCGATGGGAACCTGCATGCAAGCTGGCGTTGGGCGAAGTGGATCATTAGAACACGTCGATGAAACTGCCTTGTTTTGCGCAGGGGTTATGGGGAAATACCTCGATAGCCTACTAGTAGTTGTTGCTTGGGTCTACGTGAAGGTCGAGGAGGTCACCTGAAGTCTTCTCAGAAGGGGTGCCGATGATTAACTACTTTTGGTAAACCCATTGTGTCTTTCGATAGACGTAACACTTTCTGGATTTCGCTCTGTGGCTTGTTGGTATGATTATTCTATTGATAGTGACGTTGTTAGCTTCAGGCTGACCTGCTGTATATGTAACTGCCAACCCTGGTAATAAGGAGTCGATTGATATCATAGCTTTTTCTTGGTTTATTCTCGTCGGGAGGTGGTTGGGGGGTTGGCGTGCTACTGTTTTGATAGATGATAAAGTATGCTGTGATAAATATAGGTAATATTCTGTCGCTTGAAGACAGTACACCGCCTTCTGTGATTTGACAACACCATTAACATTTGCGAGACGACTTGAACATAAGCATTCATAGTATAGATTGCAGTATCGTGGATATTAAGTGACTAGATCCTTACAGTTATTAGTTTATACATGGCATGATGAAAGAAAGTATTATAATCCGTATGAGACCGTTTATTAGCCCACCACTGCCATTCTACTATGTAGCATTTCAACTACATTGAGGCCAATCGAGAGGCTTTATGTGAGTGGGAGTGGAGCAACGGCAGCCGGGGGTGGCCGGAGTAACTAACGGTGCGAGCTCATTAGGAAAAGAGCCAGGCTCTCCTGGGAAGGCAGGCGCAGTGGGGTGCCTTTCGAGGTTAGCGGTACCTCGACTAAGGTACCTCCCTATGTCGGCCACCTGCTTGCTCCTCAGGCAGACGACGCCGCACTGCGTCACTTCGCATCCCATCGCATCTTATATCCTTCCGCCTCGCGTCCCTTCGACACGCCTCGCTTCCTCCCTGCATCGCGAAAATCCCTTTGCTCGACCGCACGGCCGTGGTGCAAAACGCCGAGACGACCGACCGAATATGGGATTCCTGGGCGTGTACCGGGCAATCTACGACTACGCGCCCCAAGCCGAAGGGGAGCTAGCCATCACAGACGGCGACTTGCTCTACATTCTTGACAAGAACGACGACGATGCCTGGTGGAAAGCCAAGAAGAAGGCCGGTGCCGATGACGAGGATGAGCCAGTTGGCCTTGTCGCCAGCAACTATGTCGAACAGGTGTGTTTGGTGCTCCCGTGCCTTGCTCACCCCTGATCCGATGACGAGAGAGCTATGCTGATACATGTACTTGTCTCCTTACGTAGGCCGAGTCTCTAGGTCATGCCCGGGCTCTGTACGAATACACTCGACAGACCGATGAAGAACTGTCTTTCCCAGATGACGCCCAGCTCGACGTTTTTGATACCTCAGATCCCGATTGGATCCTCGTCGGTCTGGACGGCGATTATGGCTTTGTCCCTGCCAACTACATTGATATCGAAACTGCTGGCGAGTCTCGGGCGCCTCCTTCACCCCCCGCTCCGCCCGTCCTGCCAGCAAGACCACAGATAGGGACGAGAGAGCCGGAGTCTCCGGTTGAGGAGGTAACCTCACCTCCGAATCCTGCTGCCGCACTTGCTGGTGTCATGCACGGCCGGACGGCCTCCCAGCCTGCGTCGCCCCCTCCACAGCCAACGCGCGCGTCTGTTTCATTTCAAGAACCCCAAGATTCCGACAACGAGCCTGTCCGATCCCCCACGCTCCCTGCACGGCCACGACCGGTGATGCCGACATCTCCTACCTATCCCGATCCCACCTCTCCGGTCGACGCATCGACCCCCGCCGAGACTTTTCGAACCCCTGGTGGCTTCCACATGTATAATATCAATGAGATGGTATCGGTCATGGGTAAGCGGAAGAAGATGCCTACCACCCTAGGGATCAATCTTGGGACAGGTACAATCCTCATAGCTCCGGAGCGCGCCTCGGATGGTCCTTCCGTGGAGTGGACGGCCGATCGCATGACCCACTACTCCCGTGAGGGAAAACACGTCTTTATGGAGCTTGTCCGACCAAGCAAGAGCGTCGACTTCCACGCGGGTGCCAAGGACACTGCTGAAGAGATTGTCAATGCTTTGGGTGAGATGGCCGGTGCCGTACGCGCGGAGGGTCTCCGTGAGGTGATCATGGCGGGCTCAGGCTCAGGATCTGGATTAGGGCAGAGCAGAAAGAAGGGCCAAGTTCTCTACGACTTTATGGCCCAAGGCGATGATGAGGTGACCGTTGCTATTGGCGATGAGGTTATCGTCATCGACGACAGTAAGAGTGAGGAATGGTGGCAGGTTCGTCGGGTTAAGAATGGTAAAGAGGGTGTCGTTCCCAGCAGCTATATTGAGATCACTGGCACAGTCTCGCCACCAAGCATCAGCTCCGGGGTCAATTCGGCCAGATCCATCGTTGAGCAGAACCGATTAGAAGAGCTCAGATTGACAAAGGAGGCCATCAAGGCAAGCAAGGAGCCGCAGCAGGTAGGACCGGGAATGCCACTTCCCGAAAGGGGTAGTAGTCTCATGGCGAGAGAGAATGGTAGTAATTCGGGACAACAGCGGAGCCGGCGCGAGAATGGACGAAGCGATGGTGGAAGCCACGCAAAGTCCAAGTCTAGTGAGTCTCCCCGCAATACCGCCCGGGACTTTGGGTATCATCCCACGCTGACACCATGGTCTCTAGAACCGGATCCGTCCAAAGTGCGCACGTGGACAGATCGATCCAAGTCATTCAGTGTTGAGGCACAGTTTCTGGGCCTCAAGGACGGCAAGATCCACTTGCACAAGATGAATGGGGTCAAGATCGCGGTTCCCATAACCAAGATGTCTCGCGAAGATCTAGAATACGTCGAGAGTTTTACTGGAATATCCCTAGAGGACGACAAGCCTCTGGCGGACGTAAAGAGGGCTCGGCTTTCTCAAAATCTTGAGAAGAAGACATCCGAAGCAGGCGCGTCGATTGACAAACCCCCCAAACCTGAGTACGACTGGTTTCAATTCTTCCTGGGGTGCGAAGTTGCCGTTGGCCTTTGCGAGCGGTATGCGCAGGCCTTTGTTAAAGACTCTATGGACGAGAGCGTGTTGCCAGACGTTGACGCGAGCACTCTTCGTGCTCTAGGCTTGCGCGAGGGAGATATCATTAAAGTCATGCGTGCGTTGGATGCCAAATATGGGCGCAATCGAGGCGGTAAGCGAAATGTCAACTTTGCCTCGGATCAAGGCGCGGATGGCGACGGTACTTCTGGTGGCCTCTTCTCCGGGCCTGGTGGTACGTTGCGAAACAACACTCGCAAGGGTCGTCCGGCACCAGCAGTCCAGACAAGCGATGTTGTCGATGCCAATGCCTTCTCAAAGTCGGATACATCACCTGCTAGCAACGACAGCTCCAAGTCGCCAACCACATCCAGCCCGACCAAAAGCACGACCCCTGAATCTCGCCAACTCACTACATCAGGGTTTGACGATGACGCGTGGGATGTTAAGCCAAGCAAGCAGCAGCTAGCCTCGGCTGCTACTCCGAAGCCCGCTTCAGAGCCACCTTCGACCACCACCACCACCTCACCACCAGTGACCCAGGCCTTGACAGGTTCTATGGCTGAGCTATCATTGCTAACAGCCCCCCTTCAACCCTCCAAGACGGAGCCTCCTCCGCCAGTGACAGCCAAAGCTGAACCTCTTACTGAGCAGTCTTCATCTTCCAATATCACGTCGCAACAGCTGCCAGGCGCAACGCCGTCTTTCTTCTCTACAGTTGCTCAAGCACAGCAGCCCGCCCAGATTGCATCCCTCGGTGGCCACATTTCTCCCCAGTCTCTCCTGCGCCAGCGTCCTGCGCCTCCTCAAATATCACCAAACCAAGGATCTCTAGCACCACCACCTCCCCAGCGACCGTTGTCGGCCCCACAATCTGCCCAAGCGAGCGCCTTTTCTCCTCCTCCAATGATGCCGCAGATGACAGGCTCTATACAGTCTCAGGTGGCACCGCCAGGGCAGAGTCTCAACGAAATCAACCAAGCTCGCCTTCAGCAGCAGTACACTGCGCAAATGCAGCCACAAATGCCACAGCTCCAACCTAGTATGACAGGATATCCAGGGGCCCAAGCCCCTGGGATAATCCCTTTCTCCACGGGCAACCCAGCGCAGTTTATGCAGCCTATGATGACAGGGGCACCGGGACCAGGTCAGTTTACGCAACTTCAAGCCCAGCCGACTGGCTTCCAAGGCCCATTCGTAGCCTCGCAACCTCCTTTTAGCCAGGCTTCAATCAACAGCTTTCTCCCCCCGCCATTAGAACCTCAGCGGACAGGTATGCCTGGTTTACAGCCTCAAGCAACTGGAATTGGCAGTTTCAATGGCTCTATTTCTCAGCCATTGCAGCCATTGCAGCCGCAGCAGACTGGCCCGCCTCCTCCTGTTCGTTTTGGCGTACCGGGCGAGGCTAAGAAGCTCGCCCCTCAAGCAACAGGGCGAAGGGCAAATCTGGCACAAGCTAGTAAGTCATAGTTCATATCGCCGCTGCACAGCATTCGAATCGCTAACTATTGCTACAGCACCGCAAAACCCCTTCGGTTTCTGAATGGACAACTCAGTCGTCTTAGGCTGCCAGTGGTGGAGCTGGCGGTCGGCATTGGCGATGGGTTGGACATATCCGGGCTCACGCCTTTATGTTAGCCAAGGTATTGTTAGGTATATTCATCTAGATATTGAGCGAAGATAATAATACTTGGATGACGACCAGCGCAGTTTGGTCTTGTTAATGGTCTAATCTTTCTATCCCATCCTTGAGAAACTCGGGCTCTATATGCCTATTGCCGTGCTCTAAGATGATACGTAGATCACGAGTTTATCAAGCTTCTGACTATCCAAGATGGCCCGTTCTTACCGCCTTCTTGCATTCAGAGAAGGCAGGCAATGTCTATTATGTGACCATGTTGCAAGGGGGGCCAAGTATCCTATCAAACTCTCGAGTGCTGGGGCGGGAACGCGACAACGCCCAATCGACGACTGACTTAAGTCAGCTCAATTCCTGGCAGGAGGTATGGAGCACCAACTTATACAGAGAGCCCTGTTATAAGCAAATGTGGGTCGATGTGGGAACCTATTCTAGGCGAATGCTGGCATTGAATACTTGAAGCTATCGCAAACGTACGCATTCGGCTCCAAATGAAACGCGACTCTCATTACTGGTTGAAACTCGAGCACACCCTCCAAATTTCGCCCTAGCCATGTCTTGGCAAGGGGGCGAGGGAGGAGGGAAGCGACTTCGTTACACGATTCGATTAGAGTGTTGTAGGGTTTGGCTATAACCAAAAAGTTTAAGCTTTTCGCCGTCGGGCCACGGGGACTTTGGCAGCTCCCGATGCAACGGAGGAGAGGTCAACGCCGACTTCGGTAACAGGGGCCCCGGAAATCTTTGATGGCTCCGATGGTTCAAACCGCTTCCGGACTGCCCTTACCATCATGAAAAACCAGTAGAAGTTGAGGAAGTTGAGAGTCAAGTTACTTGCGAGGTATGCAGTTCCAAGCCATAGCGGTACTGTTGAGTCCGGGGTTGCGAAGGCCATAACCCGCGAAGTGAGCTTTTCAAGATCCGGTTTGGTATTGATACCGGCCCAAACATCGCGGAAGACGCGAATAGACGAATATGTGCCATATACAAGACGACAAGAGAAGAAGGTGAAGAGCAGCAACAGGCCATTGTAAAGCTGCGCACGTGAGCCCGTCATATTCAACTTGTCCATGAACCAGTGAACATTTAGGAAGGGGGTTGACAGCTCCCAAAGTATGAAAGTGCACCCGTAGTAGTTTACGAAAGGACGCTGAGAAAAATTAGCTGGAAGCTCTTCAAGCACCGGAGGGAAATGCGCACAAATCCTAGGGCATATACGAGGAGGGCCGCGACGGCATGCGCAAGGGTGCCAATTCCAAAAACGCTGAAGTTGAAACTGGTCACTATCAAGTCCCAGACAAAGTAACCAGCAGCAAGAGCCTGGACGAAGCCTGCAGCGCCAGTATAGCCCCAAATGCGTTCTTCTCGGTTCATCTGCTTGCGCTCCCCATCGACAAACATGACCCATAGCGCGAGGCCGTTTATTAGGCAACTCTGGACCATGGAAACCACATGAGCATCCCAGTTGAGTTGCCTTTTACGGGAAAGCTTGGAGTAGTGCCCGGGAGCGAGCAAGTGGGAGATCCAGGGCGAGATTGGGTAGAAGATGACGGAGTAGAGGAGAGCGGCGGCGACGACCTCGTGTACGTGTAGCGGTAGAGTCGGGAGGTCGAAGAAGTCGGCCCACGGCTGAATCTTCTCAGAAAGCCATGGGATCGGCGGAAGGAAGAAAGGATCCCTCATCGTGGACAGTTTGTGTGAACAAGGCGCAAAAGAGCTAGGTTGGAGCGAAGGAGCTCGGCGTCTAAAGGGCAGAACCAGGCGAGTAGAAAAGTAGAATGGCTGGGATTGAGCGGCAAACTTATGAGAATATCTGGGCGAGCAAGGTGGAGGATAAGGACAAGGTTTAATAAGGAGGTCGAGGGCTCTCCTAAGGTACTCAAAGCGAGGTCCATGAGTCCTTCCCCAGCTGATCGTTCGCACGCCCCTCAGGTTGCATTTGTTGGGATGACCCACGTGAGTTTCTGCACCGCCCATATGCATATTCCGCTACCTTACCAGTGCTTAGCCGGTGTCAGCTTGCCTTAATTTAGAGATAGCGTGCTGTACCTTACCTATTGGCGCCTGTCCCTTCATCAGCCTCCACAATGGAAGGGGTCAACCCCCACCACGCGGCACGGGACGCCAACACCACGGGGACTGCTACTCACACGCACACACACGGAATACGTACATGCTCAGCTGGGGCTCTCCTTTACCTACTACCTTATATTTTCAACATCACACGTCGAAAACTATGGCCGAGGCACTACGAGACCTGCTGACACCCCAGCGACAGGCTGATTCCGCAGCTCTGGCGTATCTTGCGCACCTCGCCGAACAGCCATCCGAAGTCTTGCAATCGTCCGAACCACAGCTTCTCGCCCATACCGCTCATTCCCTCTTGCTCTCGGTCCAGGCACTTTCAAAGCGCTCCCATCGACCTGTCGTCGACTCCGCCGCCAGCCATGGCTCTCTGCGGGAGACGTTGCCTGTACTAGCCCAGCGGGCTGCAGACCTGAGCCAAGCTGTCCCTCGACTCGATTCGCATGCCGAGCACTTCTCGTCTGCGTTTGGCAAGGCTAGTGATAGCGCACTGCTTGCCCGCAGGAAGCAAGCCCTCCTATTATTACGCAACTCGGAGCGCCTGGTCGACGTTATGGAGATGCCGCCTTTACTGACGTCAGCAGTCTTGACTGCGCCCGTCAATTACTCGTCAACCCTCGAACTATACGCCCATGTCCGACGCCTCGCCTCTCTCTATCCAAAGTCCCCGCTCGTTTCATCCGTCCTAGATGAGGCTGATGCAGCAATCCGCCAGATGGCCGCCGACCTCATTCTCACACTGAAAACACCCAACCTTAAGCTTGCTGCTGCGGTCCGGACGATGGGATGGCTAAAACGCATCGTCCCAGATTTGATCTCCGGTGTACGTACTGAGGATGCATTGCCTGCTGTCTTCTTAGTATGCCGTTTGGCTACTCTCGTGACGACCCTCGAGGCTCTAGAGCCTCTCAGAGCCCTTGCGGATGAGGAGCGCTTGCGACAAGATATATCTACCAATTCGTGGTCTGGGGGTCAGCAGACGGAGCGATATCTCAAGCGGTATATTGAGATCTTCCGCGAGCACAGTTTTAGCATTGTTTCCGTGTTCAAGAGCATCAGCGCCAGCCTTGGACCCCAATCCAGTTGTGATACAGACCCTCTGCGCTCCCTACCCTCGCCCATGACTAGCTTCCCTCTCCATCTCGTGGAGCTGCTCCTCGAGACACTCCGCATTTACCTCCCAACAGTCAAGGATCAGGCATCGAGGGAGAGCATTTTGACGCAGGTACTGTATTGCGCTGGTAGTCTCGGGAGACTTGGCGCCGACTTTGGCCTACTTTTGGCCGCGTCTGGCGTGATCGAGTGGGTAGAGTTGGTTAAGCGGCATCGCCTCTTGGCTGGTCGTCTTGAATCTGTTATCGGGGACTATCGGGGCAGTCAGGCCCAGGGCGTTGGCGCGAGCTAGGCCCGCAATGCAACAATGCAGTATGCGGTAAAGCGGGGCCAGGCCCTGGGATGGGGAGCGTCATTGCTTGGGGCTTATTCTGTCCATTCACATAGCATGAGGCCTACATCAACCATTCAGCCATGGCACTCACGATCGCCAGTTCCTCAGTACAACGAGATGGCCTCACAGCTTCTGCAGAAATGAGTCAACAGCCCTCACGGCCAGCAAATTCAGGTATGCAGACCGGAGCACGCGGCACCTGCGCTCTCTGACATATACCTGCAGCACGCCACTTTGTCTCCGGCCTAGGCTCTGGTGTTGCCTCAGCTGTAATTCTCCAGCCCCTTGATCTGTTGAAAACGCGGGTCCAGCAATCCGGCAGCTCGTCACTATCTGCTACCTTAGGCGACCTCAGGCGATCATCCAGCCTCGTGCAGGCTCTGTGGAGAGGCACGGTACCGTCAGCTCTGAGGACCGGCTTCGGTTCCGCTCTCTACTTCACCTCACTCAACGCCATCCGTCAACATGCCCAGCGGACAGGCATTCTCGGCCGGCGCTTGCAGACCCAGGGCGGCTCATCAGCACTCCCTACCCTCTCTAATACCGCCAATTTAATATCTGGAGCAGTAGCAAGGACATTTGCCGGGTTTGTGCTCATGCCACTCACTGTCATCAAGGTCCGATTCGAGTCGAACCTTTATTCCTATCCATCACTACTGGGTGCAGCTAGAGATATTCGGAGTTCGAATGGCTGGCGAGGGTTCTTCTCTGGCTTTGGAGCTACGGCGCTACGAGATGCCCCGTACGCTGGCATGTATGTTCTCTTTTATGAGATGCTGAAATCGCAACTTGGTTCGCTAGTTTCACCAGTCGTATCTACCACCAAGGGCCCGAAAAACATGCAGGCTACGTTGGCCAGTTCTGTTAACTTCTCCTCGGCAATGCTAGCTGGAGCGGCTTGCTCAGTGGTCTCGAATCCTTTTGATGCAGTCAAGACGCGCATCCAGCTACAACCCCAGGAGTACCGGAATATCTGGCACGCGTGCTACAAGATGGTAACCCAAGACGGGGCTCGTTCACTTTGGGACGGCCTCGCCCTTCGAATGAGCCGTAAAGCGCTCAGCTCGGCCCTTGCATGGACAGTTTATGAAGAGCTCATCCGTCGCTCTGGAATGTAGAAAAAGTGTAAAATATGTGTAACAACTCGTCTCATAGATAGATTCATCATATCCCGGGGTCCAACCTCTAGCCTCTCAATTGAAAAACCCACGGTGCTCATCTCATATCCACCACGCTGCAGCAACGTCCAGTGCTCCTCTAATTCTCATTGTGATGCGTAAACAGCCCGCTTAGGCCGGGCGGGCGCCTGCCAGGTACATTAGGAGCGACGGCGACTTGCTCCTCTTGCGTTCACTCTTCTTACGTACCCATTCAAACTCCGGCTCGTGGCGGGTGTGCTTCTTTTCCTCAATCATAAGCATTTTGCCTCGCTTCTCGCGGATATACTTGGTATGCTTCCAAAACTGATCCTGTTCCCACTCGGGAACCCATCGCTTGATCAAGACATACTCGGGATCCTAATGTAAATATTAGTCTGGCGGTATAGAAACTAAGTCAAGCCATAATTAAAGTACGTACCACATCGAGGTCAAATTCAACATGATAAGTTCGCAGTGTCTCGATTGAAAGATGCCTCCGGGCCATGCGGGTATAAGTTGGTCGAGAGACTGGGACCAGCGTCGCATCAGCAGATGGACGAGCATTTTGAGCTGCCTTCTTAATCTTCTCCTTCTTGAGAATAGCAGCGATAGCATCATCGTCAAGTCCAGATTTTGCTAAGTCTTCCTGTAGCCGTCGCTGGTATTCCTTCTCCTTTTCTTCCTTCTCCTTCTTTTCCTTGGCAATACGCTCGGCTTCCTTTTGTTTGTACCGTTCTATGGCCTCGGCAGCTTCCTTTTCTTTCTCTTCTCGCTGCTTCTTCTCCTTCGCAGCACGCTCCAACTCCTTTTGTCTATATCGTTCGACTGCATCAGCAGCTTCTTTCTCGCGGATGCGCTTCTGTTCAGCCGCCTCGTCTTCTTCCCTGAGGCGTTTAAGCTCCAGCTCCTTTAGGAGACGCTTCTCCTCTTCAGCTCGGGCATCACGATTCTTGATTTTGTCGAGTTCCGACTTGGCGCGTTGTAGCTCGGCCTCCTCTCGGTATTCCTTGGCTCGTCTCCGTTCTTCCTTTTCTCGTTCAGTCGAGATTCGCATCCTCTCCAGCTCTTGGCGGGTCTGCTCGGCCTCCCATTCCTCGCGTGTCATATAAGACGATGATCGAGAGCGGGAGCGGGAGCGGGAGCGGCGGCGGCGCGATGAGCGGGCCAGTTGCAGTCGCCGATCGTCTTCGTCATCGGAGGAGTGTTCATTGTAGATGCGATTATTGATAATGACGGGGGCAGGAGGATGTGAGATGGGTGGGCTAGGGCGACTGTCTCGAGATCGAGAGCGCTCCCGCGATCGTGATCTAGTAACAAGAGTGGTACGTTGTTCTGGGATGAGGTAGCTCGGGCCGGCTGAGGAATCATAGTAGCTGCGTGGTCGGGCCGGGCTCTGAACATAGCGAACAGCGGGGGGGTGGGGAGAGTGGCCGCGACGGCGTACGTGGATATCGAGATCCTCGTCGTCAGAGTAATAGCTACTCATTCTGAGTTCACAGGGCCCGGTATGCGTGTCTGAGCAGGGCTTGGGCTTGAATAGTGGTTGGCGGTTTGAGGGGAAGGAGGGGAAGAAAGAGAGAAGTGAGACAGGGAGGAGGCAGGTTAAAGATGGTGGTAGGGCTGGACTGTGGCCTAGTCGATTGAGAGGGGCTGGAGTGAGACGGGTGGGGGCGGAGAGGAGGTCCAAAGGATGCAGTGGAGGAGGGCGTTCAGAACAAGTACACGGACAGAGAGATATACATGCTTGGTGGAATCGTTTGATACCAGCTATCGAAGCAGGTGTGAGAGGTACTTCTGTTGACACTATTAGATAGACATGAGCTAGGTACCGATGAACCAAGAGAGTAACATGGCGCCCCGCCGATAGCAGTAGTTGAAGGTACATTTACATTTCCGGTACTGCTGACAAGGGATCCAGTTTGGGGGCGGAACCAGCCCAGCAATCAACTGGTAGGGCTGGTCAGGCGAAAACGCCAACGTGATGCACCAAAGGGGCCAGGGGGGCGGCAGCTGAAACGTAGCCTGGCCTGCTGGAAGTAAGGTCGGCGCTTGCTCGGCTACCTCAATTGGTGCGGAGCATCTGCTCGATGTGTTCGCGGCTATTCTTGTGCGTAGTTTCCAGATACAGCAGCCGCTGTCCCAACTTTTCCACCTCACCCTCAAGATCTTGCGTTTGACGGTCCAGTTTCTGTCTTAGCGAGCCTATTGGAAGTGAGACGAACCTGTAACAAAATTAGTTACCAAGGGGCAAGCAAGAGAGGGGCAGTCGGCCCTTCGAGATGGGACAGTGCGGGATCCAAATCTAAGGAACTGAAGTAATGATTAAGCACGACGTACATCTTGCCAACTCCCTCGTACACAACGGCATCGTTGGGTAAGGTTCCCATCTCGCTAAGCGTTAGCCGTACGAGGCGCTGTTCACGTTGCTTGGCCGTAATCTGGGTGCGGGCCAGACCGATCTGCTGTTGCGCTGCGAACGCCTGACTCTCAATCTCGTGCACCAACTACATCTCTCACATCAGTACCTCTGCCTTACTCGGAATCGAATCGCAAACTGTGCCGAGGGGAATAGCGCCGCAAGGACAGCCAACATTCAGAAAATAATTGCGCCAATGTCTAGGAGGAGGAAAGGAACAGTGAGGGAGGCTGGGGTGAGGTTGGGTAGCATGACGTGGTGACGACCTACCTTTTGGAGGGCCTCGTTAGGTATCGACATATTGCAGAAAGAAGACGCAACTGTTTGAGCCCTCGGTGATATTGAAGGACGTGGTGGAAACTTGATCTAGCTGCCACTGATAACTTAACTTACCCTACCTTAGGCAGACGATTTGGTACCTGACTAAAAACCTGAGGTGTCACGCTCGGTTTCCGTGCGAGGTGCGATACATGCATACCCTCGTATATATCATTCCTCGCGAGCGAGCACATAATGCGACCCGCCAAATGCCCAATGCGGCATGGGAGTGGTGTGGGACTTCAAATCTTGGCACCTTGACCATGCCCCGAAGCACAATCAGTACAAAGCGCTGCCAGCAGGCAAGGTACTTTTTGATAATGTTCAATGCTCCCGACACCTTTCCACCTGCGCTGTACGGCATCCTCAAACATCATTGAACTAGCGCGTAGCCTACCGATCTTTCGCCAAAATACCATAGCGAGTACATTATAAAGAACAATACGCCTTCGAGCATTAGAGAAGAAAAGATAAGCATTCTATTTTTTAATTCATACCCTAGTTTTGTGGAAGGTTCTCGCTCAGTCCCTACAGGGCGGCAATTGAGTTCAAGGTTGACATCCATGGATACAATATCACCCGTCATCTCCGCCCATTCCGAAGCATGCGACCTCGCACCCCGCCATTCCGAATGTCGGCTCACTCCTGCTTGTTTCCTTGCAGCTTGATATGCCGGACTTCCGGGATCGACGTCACCAATCTTGGCCAGTGTAGAGTGTACTCGTTGCTGCGTCCGGCGAGACAGTGTCGAAGCCAAATGCCCCAGGTGATGTAGTAGTATGCTGTTAAAAAAAAAGAAGACGAGCAGACATGTTAGCCAGGAAATCGGTCTTGAGGGAGAAGGGTAGATGAATGGGTTCATCGCATTACCTCCTATAGATCAGTCAGCTACAGTTTTCCGTACATGCAATTCCATCCCAAAGAGAGACTCACCGAGGCCCGTCATCAGATGCCACCAGGCATGACCCTCGAGTAGTACAGCCCACGGAAGGCCAATGGCTCGCCTCCAATGTCGCACCTGCGAACAGAGGTGTATATCCAGGTTCCAGATAAGCCAGCCTCCCAAGAAAACAAGAAGACCTTATCCCTCGTCAATAAACGTCTTGTCGCTGGAGGGTCCGAACTTACCAGTGGCGACCATTTTCCACATAGTCTTGAGCATCTCCTGCGACTTCGCCGGATGACGGGCCTCGAGGGCTTGCCGTAGCTGGAATTCCATAACCCACATGCTCCGGAAAACAACAGTGGCGGTGAGGACAGCGTACGCTGCCTGGTGGAAGGCCGGGTCTTTCGTCAGATGATAGTAAATCTATACCACGATTAATACCCATCCATCAATACCATTTGGGTTTGATATACCGTAATGAATCCGGCCAAGCCGAGCAAACCAATACCTAACATCACCGAGAACGATCTTGATCGTGAGTACGAGAAGCTCGCATACATCATGAGGCATGTTGTGTATATCATAGACAGCTCATCCACGAGCTGCATCGGGTCTATCATCGTTGTTAGCCATGGTGTAGTAAATTTCCCTAGTTTCTTTCTTGAGAGGTGATACCTACATTTGAGGGTGGCATGGAAGGAGGTAGACCCCAGACCAACGATAATATACCCAATGAACGCGATAAGAAAGATGGTCGGGTGTGAGTTCTTTGAGCAATTTCGGATGCCTCTCACCCCAAGCCAAATAAATAGGATATTTGTGGTAGTCTACTTCGATTAGTGGCTTAATTGTGAAGCGAGGGAAAATATTGAGGTTTTACATTGCATAGCTCGGCGCAGTAGTACGAGAGAGCGTAGTCCTTTTTATGTCAGTTTATGTTCTACAGTGAAGACGCCAGCTTAGGGAGCAGTACCTCTTCGCAAAAGTTTAATGTAGACGTTTGCTCGCCCCAAAAGCCATGACCGTAGTCGGGATATGGAACCCGAAGGATTTGGAAGAAATTGATTGATGCCATTGTTGAAAAGTAAGGAGAGAGAGAAGCGATCCTATCTTTAAATATTAAGTATAAGAAGAGAGATAAGTATATAAGGTTTAAAGAATAAAAAGATATCTTAAAGAAAAATCTTTTATAAGAATAATATTTAAATTATATAATTAAAATAAATAAAAATAAAAATAAAAAAAAAGCTTATTTTAAAAATAAAAAAATAAAAATTAAAAATATTAAAATAAGAATTTTTTTAAAAATTAATTAATTATTAAAAGAATTTATAATAAAATTAATTAAATAAAAATAAGTAAATAAAGATATTAAATTATTAAGATTAAAGCTTATATTTCTTCTTAAAATTAATATATAACGTATATGATAATCGAGCGGCCCATCCAAACGAGCGGCCCATAAATCCCTCATCTTCCCTCCTTTCCATTTAA